>CM057456.1:1325552500-1326752500 GCA_016271365.2 Neoceratodus forsteri | reverse complement strand
ATAGATAGGCAGGCAGGTATTATATGTAGATTGTGAGGGGAAATATGTACCTTGATGAAAAAAGAGAGTAAGGCACTGGAGAGAAAGATAGGGGATAGAAGCAGGTGGAGTAAGTAATAAGACATGAGGGAGTATGCATTATGTAAGCAATAATACCCGACAGGGTGGGCATTATTGGGAAATACCAGACCTCCTAGGGGCGTAATAAGGCCCGACTCCACAGGCAGAGGGCCTTATAGCCCCTGGAAGGTCCAGTATTTCCCAATAATGCCCACCCTGTCGGGTATTATTGCTCTTAGAAAATGGCCACTGTAAAAGAAAAAAAAATGTAATAAAATAATGTACATAAACTTGTTTACAATCATTTTTGTAATAAAATAGTTCCTCCACCTGCATGACAGTGCTTTTTTTTGTGAGGTACCTACCCCTACCCCCATTTGTCTGTGGTAGGAGAGAGAAAAAAAAAAGGGCAAAGAACATTACTCAGCTCTGGCACCCACTTCTCTGTGGTAAAGCAGAGACTGATATATCTCCAGCACCGCTACTGAGCAGAGAACACTGGTATTTTCTTAATTTTCGCATCGTGATGGACATCCCTGTGCAGTATGAAAATCAAGGAAATACCGCTGTCGCCATGCTCCATGGTTGTTTCGTGATAACACTTTGTATGGCAGTAGAGCGAGCAGCTTTTACGATCGGACTGAAGCATTTAGTATGCAGTGCCATTTAATGGCAAAAGAGTTGTTTTGTTTTTTTACCTGGGTCATAGGAGGAGAGCGGTCGTCAACACTGAAAGCAGTACTGTTGGGGGCAGCTATGCTTCTGCAAGTGAAAGAAAAACATGGGTTTTCAAATTTTCTAGGGTGTTTTCAGCCAATTAGAAAGCAGGCTGGGCACCTCTGGAAAATGCTACACTGTAAAGTGGCACTTGGACTGGCTCTTATTTTTAGCTGGGCATTTATTGAAAAATAAATGCCCAACTTGGAGCCTGTCTGAGCCAATCAGCTTCTACAATTGATTCTTGCCATTTTCTAAACATTTCTAATGCACTTCCATAGGTCTACTGCCACCTTGTGTCTGCAGCCCCTGGCCATTCATTAGAAATGTCTAATGCAAATCTCCTTGTGTCTTATTATGCTTATAAAATGGGGCACAGTATTTTACATCTAAAAAAAATTTGGTTTGTATCTTTTAATGGCAAAAAAAGTAAAAAGATTCATTCATTTTAAGTTAAAATAGTTCCTCCGCCTTTAATGGTTTGCTGTGCTTTTTGGCCCACTGGAGCTGCCACATGTGTAACTTGTCAACTGGTTGTCATGATTACCTCTGCACACACACACAATCAGGGGTTGTAAACATTTTAAAAGCTTCATTTGTTTTTTTAATATTTTTAATTGTCTTGTATAAGTTGTATTTTTTATGGACATGAAAGATCAAGCAGGTAATCTCCCAACCAGTTAGTTGGAAAGCTGGGTGCTGCTTGTCTTGGTTACCCATTGTGTCTCCATGCACACACACACACACACACACACACACACACACACACACACACTCTACAGGGGCTTGTAAGCATTTTAAATACTTTGTTTATACTTTTATAAACAGTTTACATGGATTATGAGCCACAATTGATCACATGGTGAAGCATCTGACCAGTAAGTGGGAAAGCCACCAGAGGATGCATGATCACTGATGTGCCACAGAGTGTTTTTTTTTCAAATACTTTGAGTTCAACACAATGTGTCAGGCAAGATGAGAACCATGATAAAAAGCTGTCCATGAATCCAGTTAAATGTTTGAAAAAATGTAAAAGGTTAGTTGATCACAGGTGTGAGCAGTGAGTGAAATAAGTTCCAAGTGTGGCAGTGCACTGATTGCAGTGCAGGCAATGAGCAGGAGTAAGAGTCTGATGGGTAGGGGGGAACAGATCAGTGGCTCCAGGAAGAAAAAGGAGGGCAAAACAGCAGACATGTTATGTTTATGACCATTTTATTAAATAATAATTGTTTTCAGATAATTGACAGTTCAATTATAGTGTATGGTAGAACGTTGTTCTGCATGGAAATCCATGCCTGGAACTGTGTTTTTGTGCTGCACTCAGTGCATCACGATGTTGTTGTGCTGCACTGAGTACATCACTAGTGCAGCACAACAACATCAAACGTGGTCACCCATGCACAATTTAACTGGGCAGCAGCGGTGTGGAAGTAAGCAGTGCTGGAAAAAAAATGATACAGCTGCCGAAGTAAGCCTTTTTTTTTACTGGGAGACCTGTTTAGGGGATCAAGGAGTGCCACTTATGGTTGCCCGTACACTATAAAAGATTGTGTATGAGCAACCATACACAAACAAGGCAGTTTTATGATCTCAAGGTTTCCTTGGTAATAGACCTCTCAAGTTGTGCTCTCCTGGTCTCTAGTTACCATGGTAACCTCTCGATCAACTATTTGATAGTCATTAAACAGCCCTGCATTATATAGTTAGAAAAAAATTGAGGTTTGATGACAAATAACAAGAGCTGTGATACAGACGAGCTGATTTCTCACAGAAAAAGATTTCCACTACTTCAATTCAGCATTGAAAATGAAATGATTAGCTTTTTAAAGGAAGAGAATTACATATTTTAAGCAGATCTAATCACAAACCAGAGACTGGGTTAGTAACAAACCTGGAAAGCTCAGCAAACCATAAACTCTACAGAGTGCTGCTCTGATGTGGAATCTGAAACAGCAAGCTACTCCAAAATGATGTCATTGCACTCTAAGCTTGACTGAGAGGACAGAAATAACTCCACTGTTTTCAGCCACTGTAGAGCAAGTTAACAAATGCTGATTTAAAGAAAACCACAAAACCAAACAGCATGAAATTTTCAGGAAACACTAATCATCACACAAGGACTTGAATTTCAGCTTTTTAAGCTTCTATAAAAAATATGTAAAAACCGTTGCACATGATCTTTAACCGCTTCAATTATCTGGCAGTTCAAGAGGGGGATCCCACAAAAGATTCAGTATGGGTCATTATCACTCAACTGTTAGGACTTTCAGTTAATAACCAGGCTGAGATCAACAGTAGAGTGCTGTTAAGTCATTAGCTTCCAGTTTTCTGAATGTGTCTCTGTCTGATAATTTGTCCAACATTATTAAGAACAGTGCCCCTCATTTCCCTACACTTTGAGTGTCTATATTTGACATTTCAGTGATAAAATTATAAGAGGTATACAGGATCTGCTATGCAGATGGAGGGTTTTATCTCAGCCTCACCATAGCTGCTCCCTTTCTCTCCAAATCTATCAGCTCTGTACTTTCCCTGGACACTGCTGCAGACCAGACTCTGAAATGACCATCCATACCTGCCAGTAATGGTAAGTGTAGGGGTCACCAGCTCTTCTAAATGCACCATACCATCCATGCGGTCTCACCCTTATCCCAGCCAACATGTCCTTTCATCCTAAAAACAAAACTTTGGAACATTTATGGTATAAAAATAAATGTCAATAAAATATATAATTTGAAAGGTCAAAATAGGCATTTCTGGGGTGCACAGATTGTCCTATATAGGAACAGAGGTAGTATAGTGTCATGCCTGTGTACTGTTCCCTCTGGATTGATGAAAGGACAATGTTTAAAAAAATCTGTTATTGTTGGAGCAAAGCATGTTAAAATCAATACTTAAAACAATGTCATAAAGTTTTCTATTTCCTAAGCCCTTTAGGTTTGTGTAACTTCCCGCGACAAATAAATCCTAGATGTCCTCCTGACTCAGTTGATACTGCTCAAACACTTTCAGAAGTGCAAATCTCCAGTTGAGCACAGGGTGAGAGCTTCATAAAGATCCATATGCCAGCCCACCATCACATTGGTAAGATTTCAGCTCACGACATCGGCATCCTGGGTTCTGGAATGGACCCAAGAGTCAGAAGGCCAGCCGGGATAAGAGGATTGAGTGTCCCTTGGACTGCTCTCCTCCTCAAGGGGAGCACTCGGTGCATGTCCGACCCACGGTAGAGGCTGGGGATCAGCAGCTACCAATGCGTAGATAGTGTGGGGGACATGACGGACGTTTGCACTTCAGCACCTCACGTCATTGCATGCCACACCCCCGTGGGATTCCCTTTGTTGTAATAAATAGCAGCTGCCATTAATGACACCCCACCCTCTGGCACTGATCACCTGTTGTAGTACTCTAATGTCGACCTAGTACCATAGTCTGTCTGGTATGACCCGACTCCATGCCCTGCCCTGCCTTGGGTGATTCCTGCTGGCAACTTTGTACCATCATTGTGAGGGTCAGCATCTGCTTGATTGCCCCACCCTGGAGGGCGAGTCAGAGGGATCGTCAGAAGAGGTAAGTCTTGGGGTGAGGTGAGGGACTGCAGAGAGTGGGGGCTGAGCCTTCAGCTGCTTGCAAAAAAAGGCATTGTAAATAAAAAAAAATCCCTACAACACAAGAAAGGGAGCACATCCTCCCTGTCCTGCAATTTCCTGGGAGTTGGTGGTGAAGACCTTTATTTGCCACATCCTCTACAAAAGGTAAAATGTGAAGGCTTTAAAAATTAATTTAATGAGGGTTATCGAGAAAGGTCAAAATAGGTCACTTGCCATTGTGGGTATGCCTTACATAGGACTACGGGATTGCCTTTGTTGTTAAGAAGTGCAAGAATGTTGCATGAAGGTGAACATTACAGTGCTGAAGTAATACAATGCATCCTTCTTTAGTATTACCATGCCATTTTGAGTACAGTATTAAGAATAGCTTTAACATTATATACTCATGTTTATAAAATGGGAAGAAAAAATGCTGCAATTCGATTGGTTTATACCTCTGTATCAAATCTGTTTTATGCACAGGTAAAAACAAGTTCTCAACGGTAGGACCGTACTGCACAAAAAATCAGTTCGCAGTTAGAACATTCGCGTTTGAAATGCCGCCATTGTTTTTTCCACTAACACAGCTTGTCCCCTGAACCGATCAGAGAAACTCTGTTGCCATTCAGTTTTCATTTATTTTCTCCCTTTGATTGTGGTTTCCAGTTATCAGTTTCAGTGCTTTGCTTAGTTATTAAAATCTCTGATCCCGGTCTCTCCTTTAATCTCCCCACCCGCTGATCACTCGCTCACTCACTTGGCACATCGTTCTGAATGTTCCTGTTCACAGTGCCAATTCACCCATCCCTGTGCTCTTCGGATGCCATATGCTGACATAACCCCTACAAAATGTAATCTTTTAGGCCAAATAGAAAATGAGTCAATTGACATCAAAGATACTGAAGCAGTATGAAGACACCAAACAAAATACTCCGCCTGGCCCATTAGGAAGGTAAAAACATGATGCTTTAACTAGATCCTGTACTTGAATCCACTGCCCCTTTACCCTCCCAACTTACAGTACTGTATATCGCTGATAAAATTACTGGTCTGTTGCCACAAAACCCCTCTGAGCATTTTCCTCAACCCATAACTCAAAACACTGTGACATAGACTCTGGGCATTCTGTTTCTCACTGCTACAATCTGAATTCTTTCTATAACTCCCACTGTAGCCATCATGTTGCTGGTCCCGTGGTGTAAAGAAAGAAAAAAAATGCTTGCTCAATTTTCTTTTAAAACTATACTTTTACCCAGGCATCTTCCTAAATTTCTGACAGTGTTTTTTTTGGGGTCGGTGGGGGGGGGAGCAGTACATGCTGGCAGTTGCAGTGTGTGTGTGTGTGTGTGTGTGTGTGTGTGTAGCTGCTTGCTGCCCTTCTAAGTCCCCGCTGCTCCTGCTGCAGTCCTCACATGCTCCTTGTGTGCAGTCATGGGTTAAATTTAAAAAAAAAATTGTACATTGCACTTTTACTCTCCACACTAGCAGCCCACTTCCATCCCACTCCTAACAATAAAACTCCTCACCAATACAAAGGAGTGCAGGGGCAGTACTGGCAACAAAATGAAACCAGTGCTACTGATGTCTGTAAAGGACAAACTTTGAACAGCACATGAACAATGACATCATTTTATAGCAGGTGGAGGGACTATTTTATCATAAATTCTGTTAAGCAATCAGTGTTTTCCACATGAAAAAATAATTTTTTCTAATTGTAAGAATGAAGCTAAAAAGGCCCATTTATAAGTGCAATAAGACACTCCAGGGTGTGATGAAACAGATATTACCACATGCCCAGGAGCTGAAGGCACTGGCCTGCAGCCATGTGCCTTACTATGCCCCTGGGCATACGGTAATATCTGTTTCATGTACACCCTGTCTGTCTTATTGCTTACATATTTCACCAATATGTCACCTACCCCATTAACTTGTCAATTTTAGCAAAACTACAGACATAATTTTACTGCACAAATTGCTACAGAAATCTGTTTTGTGACAAACATTGGGCACCAAATCTATTTTTGGCTAGACCTGGACACACATTCAGGCTACACAGTTGCAGAAGTGGTTATCCATTGTAAGCCATCATGAATATTCGATTCAGAAGCATTAGAACATGTATATACATTAGAGCCAGCTAGGAAGCAATGTGTTACTGCAGTAAACAAGGCAATTTCAGTGTCAATTAATCCTTTATGTCTTGAGACACTGTGTTACATTCTGGCCAGCTCCATTATATATGGGCATTTGAGAAGGCCAGTGCTGAGTACAGACTTCCACTAACTTGACACAAATTAGTAAACATTGTTTTGTCATTGTGGGAGTGTATAAAGCTTGGCAAATAGGGCTTAAATCTCCCATATACAGCTTTAGATAACCTGATCAAGACACAATGGCCCAGATATTCAAACTGCACCATTGTGTGGTGCAAGCCCTATGCCGCTCAAAAGTTTGCTGGGGTGTGGCCAGAGGCGATATTTAATGGAGTTGCACTATTGTACCTTCTTTGAATCTCGCCTGGCCACATCCACTGTGCATGGCGAGTGGAACTGTGCCACCGCAAGTGGTCAGGTGGAGCATTGAGATGCGGTGGCACAAGTTCCATTGTGCTATGTGCAGCACCTGCAGTATTCAAAAGGTGACATGCAAATGGGGCCATAATGTATGCAAGGTGCACGGGGGGGTCCATTTGCATTTAATTATGGCCCAATTTGCATGCCATTAGTGTGTAGGTGCGCCGATCCCCGACGACTTGCATCTGGTGCCCTGCCAGTCAGCAGCCATCGGGGACCGACGCCCTCTGCAGCCCGATTGTGGGCATAAAGTTAATGTCCCCCCCTTAGCCTGATCGCAGGCATAAAGTTAATGTCCCCCCCTTAGCCCGATCGCGGGCATAAAGTTAATATTTTCCCCCTCCATGATCGCGGGCATTCGTTATTCTCCCCCTAGCGATCGTGGGTGTTAAGTCATCCCCCAATGTCCGAGATCCCTGGTGGTCAGTGGACCACAAGAGGTCTGATCACGGGCGGCATCCTTACCCCCCAAGTATGTCATCCCTGGTGATCTAGTGGCCCCCAACCCCACCCATGGAGCCCCACCACCCCACTCCCCCGTTAGTTGGCGGGCGGTGGGGCGGCAGGCTGGTGGGGTGTTGCCGCCCGCCAGCTGATGGGGGGGACCAGGGTGGTGGGGCTCCTTGGGTGGGTGGGGTGGAGGGCCACTAGATCATCAGGGATGACATGCCTGGAGTAAGGATGCCGCCCGCGATCTGGCTTCTCGCGTCCACTGGACCACCAGGGATCTTGGACTTTGGGGATGACTTAATGCCCGCGATCGGGCTAAGAGGGGATAACTAAATGCCTGTGATTGGGCTAAGGGGGACAATAACTTTATGCCCACGATCGGCTATTCTAGGTCCACTGGACCACCAGGGACATTGGACATTGGGGGTCTGATGCCTGCGATCGGGCTAGTGGGGGAGGACACTTCAGCCCACAATCGGGGCATGGGGGGGCACTGCCAGGTGTGGCGGGAACTAGTGGAGGGCCACCCACAGGTGGCAGTTGCTGTGTTGCGCCCTGCAATGCGGCAGCTCACCTGTGGGTGGCCCTCGACTTGATCCTTTTTTTTGCGTAAAGTTGTGCAGGCACAGGTAGGGGGTTGCGCCTGCATAACTCTGCATGGCCTGGCTGAATATCGGGCTGTGCAGTTTATGCATGGGCACGCCCCCCCACCTGTGCCTCATCACAGTACTGATGCGCCCCAGTGCATCTGGCTTTGTGCAGGTGCACTTTTCCTTTTAAATATTGCATCGGCGCATCAGTGAGTTGTGCATGATGCAACACTATTATCGCAGCCCTTTTGAATATCTGGGCCCATGGGTTTTACTCAGATGTTTTAGTTGATACACTATATGCTATACAGGAAAATGAAGGCAATTAAATATAGTATAACCTGACATGCTCTAATTAAATACAGTCCACCAGAACAGACACAGATTAGTTTTTACCTCAGTAATAGCAAGAAGTAACAAGTCCCACCCTGCTCAATCACAAATGTAGTTAACTCATTTTCAAGGGGTACTTCTGGCATGCAGCCGATTCAAAGAAATAAAACAGGATCCAGTCCCCCCTCCCCCTCAACCTTGCTGCTTAAAATACCTTCAGCTCTTGAAATGTATTATATATCTTACATACTGTGTTCTCAAACCATGACATTCAAATGGGGTTTCTTTGTTGCACTTTTCAGCTGAATGTGACTAAGCAGAGCGAAAAACTAAATGGTGAACCCCTTAGTTGGGTCCAACAATAACATTTTTATTTTTCTCATGCACATCTGAGTTGAAATCTCACTGTTTCCTTCTCATTTTCTTATGTGAGCTGACCCACTATTTTTCAGTTTTAATATACAGTATACCCACACAGAAGCTCATGGGTAGTCAGTGGCCAAGTTAGGAAAGGGAAAGGGGAAATTGTTTAACCAGGAAAGGCACACTAAGCCAAAGCTTGTTTCCAGGTGCGACCTGTGAGTCTGTGTTCTTAATTTTTGACTTTCAAATGAAGTTTCTTTATTGCATTTTTCAGCTGAAATGCAGCTTAGCCAAGCCAACAAACTCCATGATGAACCCCTTGGATGGATTCTACACATTGGAATTTAGCATGCTTATCTGAGTTGAATTCTCCCTGTGTCTCTTTCTTTCTTCTGTGAGATGACACACAAGCTTCCAGTTTTACTCTTTATAAAGAGTGTACCCTCCTAGAGGCTCACAGGTAGAAAGTGGGGGACTTGATAGAAAGAGAAGGCCACTGCTCCTCAGTCATTAAGTAAATGCAAGAAAAAGCAAGTTGCTCAATCACAAATTTATAATTAGTCACTTACCTCATGTAGCATTATAAAACAGGTTGCTTAAATCCTGGATGTGATTGGCAGAAGCAGGCTATCACCCATGCCTAATCACAGCATAGACCTCCTTGAAATGGTGGGGGTGGGGGTGGGGGGCATCAGAGCCAGCCAAAAGTGTCAAATGGGTGATCAGGAAGGCAAAGGCAGAAACACAGCTGTGCACTGCCAAAGGTGTCAAGGGGATTCTTTAAGTGCATTAGAGAAAAAAAGACAAAGTACAGAACTGTCAAACTGTCAGAGGAAGAGATAGGGAGATGATGAGCAGAAGGTTAATGTTTCAAACCATTATTCCTGTTCCCTGTTCATGATGGAGGATGAAGGACATCTCTCAGACAGTGGCGTTAAGGCTCCCACTATGGAGTACAGGAAGTGGTCAGCAGCCAGGGAATGGTAGGGGCTTGCAGCCCTCAAGGTAGATAAGCCACTGGGACTGGTCATCTTACACCTGAGAGTACTTAATAAGCTGGGTTCTAAAATGAAGCACTTGGTATATGCTGCAGCTCAGTGAGTAGCAGTATTTATTTTATGTCAAGCAAGTTACTGTTGCTGGAAACAAATGAATCCACATATCAAACAAACGATGTGAAGCAGCTGACCGAGCCCCTGACTGAGTTGTTCAGGTGATGTTTGGAAACTGGTGTGGTGCTGGGGAGTGGATGGACCCTTTCAATAAGGAGGGGTACACCGGGACAAGGAAGACCCAGTGAATGACTTTATAGGTAAGCTGATGATTACCCAGAGGAAAATGAGCTAAAGGACAGCAAGCAGCATCGATATGTGGCAAGGAGGTCATGTCAGACCAACGTAGTGGTATCTTTAGATGGGTGACATGGGCAGTTTATAGAGGGCAGATATTAGATTGTCTCTACTTCTTTGACTCCATGCCATAAATAAGGTTGCTGAGGAAGCTAGAAGATCTAGTAGTGCTGACGGAATCAGCCAGATGGGTAGGGAACTAGTTGAGGGGAGAGAACAAAGGGGTGGTGTGAATGGAGTACAATCAGAGAAGAGAAGTCATGAGCTGTGTTCCACATTGGGTCTCTCCTGGGAACAGCCTGTTAAATATGTTCATCAGTTATACAGGGGAGAGCATCCAGGGCAAGATGTGACTCTTTGCAGATGACACACAACTATGTGACAAGGTAGACAGAGAGGATGATGTAAAGGAGTTACAGAGGGATCTGGAGAGGCTGAAGATGTCCGAAATACGTCAGTTAAGATTTAAAGAAAAAAAATGCAATGTGATGCACTTGGGGTAGAATAATCCATGTACACATATGGAGTACTGGGCCAGGGGTTAGATTGGTCAAAACATCTGAGGAAAAGGGCCTGAAAGTCATCATTAGTCACTTCCTCAAACTATCCAGCCAGTGTAACAAAGAACACAGCAAGACAATATATCTCACACAGGACCAGAGGTTGAGCAGCAGCCTGTATGTATAATGCAGTTTATAGACTGGCCTGAGGGAAAAACCTAGACAGCACCATTAAGAGACTAGACTGGTTACCACTAGAATTCAGGGATTTGTTTTACTTAAATTGTATGATATATACGGTACTAAGGAAAAGTGATGAAGGCCCTTATATGGTATTCTTACTTCACACCCAAAATAACTTAATATGCCTATGTTCTAATGAAAATACAACATTATCTGAACATCACTTTAAAACATCAGAGGTCACAATCCTTCATGTATATGGCAGCTAAAAATGGAATACCTTAAATCCATAAATCAAAAATCTAAATATTATTAGTCAATTCAAAACTGTTTACAAAACCTATTTGATATCTACTTTTAGCTGTAACTGTTTTCACAGATGTACACAATGTGTAACTGTACTTGCAATGTGCAACACCCTATAGTATTTGTTTTATTTGTTTTATGTCCTTATACATTTTCTATTTGTATATCCCAGATCATGGCTGTAAAAGGACCATGTGGTCAAGTGTACATATCCAGTTAACAAAATAAAAAAGAAAGAAGAAAAACAAATTCTGTGAAGGACATCAAGTTTAAGGTGTAATTTTTGATAATGGCATCAATGAGAACTAGGACCTTTTCTATATAGGTTTTATCCTCCTGGCAGGTATGGGTGGCTGGCTCAGCTCTGTCCCATTATTTGTGGCTGTCCCATGTCTCGTCCAGTCTTGGGGACTTATATACACCACAGACTGCTCCAGCAGCAGGGCCAGGATGGGGGCCATCCTCCCCACCTGGAACACAACCAGACATCCGTAGAGCCAGAGAGACTGAGCAGGCGGCAGTTCAGCTGGCAGGAATTCATGAATCCCATCCTTCATTCTCCTTCCTTGTTTTCTCCTCTGGGCTGTGAAGTTGTGCATGAGCACAGCGTGCATGCTCTGCCTCGTGAGATGCCCTAGTTCCTGAATGTGCATCCTCCCACTTATTGGCTCACCACACTACCATATGGATTCTCCAGATGGCAGTCAACAGTGAGGCATGGGATCCCCCTCCACCAGGAGGGAGTGCAATCCTGTAAACACTCAGTCCTCCCTCCTTCCCTTGGGTGACCACCAAGTGACCTGAGTCCATTCCCAAACTCAGGTCGCTGGCATGGAATGAGGAAAGGTGCTTACAGTGCCTTAGCCCTCTGCACCACCGGGCCCAAACTGAGACGTTAAGATGACTGTGTAGCCATACAACAAGGTATTTGAAACAGGGGACAGTCTCAAGGGGGTGCCCACAGGGGTTTTGAATACAGGGGTCACAGTAAGCCTACTAAATTATTGGTGGGACTGGGTTCTGAATAGCATGGAGACTATATTTTTGGCATTGATGGGGAGCTGCTTGGCACAAAACCATTGCTGAACATTGTCAAAGTCATGTTATAGGGACTGTTCCAACAGAGGGATGGAGGTTCCGGTGGCAAAAAGGACAATGCTATCAGCATACATGTGAATGTCAGCTGAGACAAAGGAGGTCATTTAATAAAACTGAGAAACGGGTCAGGCCCAGAACAGAGCCATGTGGTGTAGCCAAAAGAAGTTGCTGTAAGCTATTAGGTAGGATTTATCCACCATGACTTGGCATTGAGTTTCAAATCCAGTATAATGACATAATTCCATGTTACTTGTGCTACTGCACTTCAAAAGACAACACAGGTGCTAGGACACCAATTGCAATGGTATAAGATCCCCAATCATTTTCATGGTTGTAGTGTGCAACACTTCATGTAGTAAGTTATTTAATTAAACTGGAATGCATGACTGATAGTTTTATTTTATTTAGTTCAAACATGTTTTGCATGAGTTAAATATCAGTAGATTAGTTCTTAAATGCAAAAAGGTGTGTTTCAAATGCATTCATCTGGTTTTACTTTTTCATACACTTTACAGTAGTTTCTGGCTTAAAATTGCAGTCTTGTGGCCCTGAAGAAACAGAAGTTGGAGGAGTCTGTAGAGGTATGTTTTACAGGTCGTTGACTCATGCTACCTGATTTGGAACGTATTAGTAATTGTAAACCCAAACCGAAGTTTAAACATACTTTTGTTTAGTGTAGCTCATTGTGGAAATGTAATCTGTGTACATTTTTTCTTAGTTATTCACTTATTTCTTTATAATTTTTGACCTGAAAAGGCACACTGAGCTATGAGTCTCATCATCTCCAGGTGCATCGTCCTAGTTGGGTTACATGGCCCTGCTTTATTGACAGGCAGTGTGGCCAGGACACTGGGGCAAATCCCCTACTCTTAAGAAAAGTACCATGGAATTTTTAACTTCCATCTAGACAGTCTCCCACCAGATATGTGCAGAAGGAATCTTGGTTTAACATCTCAGCTAAAGTGCAGCACCTCAGCAGTGTCAGCACTGGGTGAAGGTCCCAGTTCCTAGTGTGGAACAAGAACCCAAAACATTATGATCTCCTGACCTTGAAAAGCAAGTGTACAGCATACTGTGCCAGTACTAGTAATAATTATACATACTAAAACTACACTATAGTGCCTGTTGTACAATTTCAGGGTCAATTAGCACTTTTATAGAACCACATTTATTTGACAAGGGGCTGAAAATGTACTCTTATGTTTTGCTTTTCTAGCTAAACTTCCACCATCACCAACTGCTCCAGAGGTTGTAGCCGAGCTGGCAGGAGACATTATTTACTTAAAGTGTGCTTTTGACATCTCCACCACAAACAGCTCTTGGGTTCATTGTTGCTTGGTCCAGGCTATCCCTCATGGAAGCAAAGAAGAACTGAGGCAAGAGACCACAGTGCAGACATTCTCATTTATAGAACTGGATGGCATAAATCTCAGACTTGGAGACAGGGTATGCTTGTTAAAATAGCTATCATTTTTTGAATTCTTGAATTTACCAGGAAATACTCTTCTATAATATTGCATTTTTTCCTTAGGCAAATCAGTGCATTTGTGACTTCTACTAAATATGCACATTTAATTCTATTGTAATAAGTATCAAGAATAAAATCAACTGTGCAATGCCAAGTTAGAAAGACTAACAGGCAACAGAGTTGTCTGAATCTGGCTTTAGGTTTTTTACTTTTATTTTCTAGTGTTTGTAATTGTAACCTCCCTCCCCCAACAACAAAATGAATTTCATGCAGCTAGGGCCCTATCCAGAAATGTTAACATGCTACTTATGCATCCATATCCCTATTACTGTCTCAGGAAATACTGTGCAGTAGGTTGTGTAAATTATGTAAGTGGATTGCTGGAATGGACCAGCAAGGTGGCAACCAAGAGATCTGATAGCGTATTACCCTTCGTAAAGCATTGCCACATGCAATAAATAATAAAGTGATGGCAGCACATGTAGTCCAAATAAACAATAACATGAACTGTGGGAAACAATTATTCAATAGGAGTACATTGAATAATAAGCTTTCATGGCAGGAGAGCCAGAATGTAGTCCCTCTGTGGGAATAAGAAGAGAAGTTGGTGTTGGCACAGACTCCTCATTTGGGAGACCAGGAGAGCATGAAAGATGCATCTGGCCTCCAAAGTACACACCACACAAGCTGTACCATTACAGAGAAAAGAACTGAAATGGGACAGAACAGGGTAGCAGAGGGGGAGGCCATTTCACTATGCAGCCAGATAAGGGAAATAGTTAACAACATAGTAAAGAAGTCTTGGTGCTTTCAAAATGGAAAGGTATTGCAGACTTCACCATGGGCAGCCACATAGGTACCAGTGACCACTGTACAGTGTGATTCAATATTAGGACAGAAACAGAAGCAAGGCACATGAGGATGAGAAATGAGAGATGGCCTCAGTAACTGCCTTGTAGGGGGGCACTGACAGGGAAGGGTAGAGGCACAATGGGGAAAAATAAGGACGGCATAATTAAGGCAGCCAACCTTGCATGAAGGAAGTGAGTAAAAAGAAGGCAAAGAGACCGTTATGGTTCTCTGGGAAGCAGACAAGGTGATGAAGGAAAAAGAGTGGCATTCTGAGGTACAAGGAAACACAGAAGGAGGACAACAGGGAGATATACCAAGTGAAACAGAGGGAAGCAGAAAGGTGGCAAGGGAAGCAAAGTTGCAGATGGAAGAAAGGACAATCAGCTCCTGTGTTAAAAGGGGATGAGACTTTCATCTGGTACATAAGTGAGAAAAGGAAATCAAGAGGAGGGATAGTGAGGATAAGGAGGGTGGTATGGGAGATTGCATGGAAAAGGATTAGGAAAAAGCAGATATCTTGAACAGATACTTCTGCTCAGTCTTTACTGTGGGGGGGGGGGGGTCAGACCACCAAAGAGCAGCAGAAACAAAGGAGGTTGACACAAGTCCATTTTAAGAGGAAAGTGTCCAGAAGGGACTTGCAGCTCTGAAAGTGGAAAAAGCTATGGCACCAGATGGGATGCACCTAACGTTACTGAAGGAAATAAAAGAGGTGTTAGCTACCCCACTGACAGCCTTATTCAACAGTTTACTGGAAACAGGCGTGGTTCCAGAGAACTGGAATAAAGTAAAAATGGTAACTCTCCATAAGAGCAGCAACAGGGAGGGGTCTAGAAACTATAGGCAGATCTGTCTCACATCAGTGGTGGGGAAATTAATGAAAACCCTGTTAAAGGAAAGATTGGGAGAATATCTTGAATCTAGTGGAATATCTTGAATCTAGTGGGCATTGGTTATAACACCAAAGGCAGCATGTATTGGGGGGGGTCATGACAGATGAATCTAGTTGCTTTCTTTGACTGGCTGACCATGGAAATAGATCAGGGGAGAGCAGCAGGCATGGCCTATTTGGATTTTATCAAGGCCTTCAACACTGGGCTGCACAGGAAACTTATAAATAAATTGAGCAGACTAAGGGTGGAATCAAAAGTCATAAATTGGGTAAAGCAGCATAGGGTGGTGGTTAATGGCCCTTACTCTAATGAGGGGATATTGACCAGTGGGGCACTGCAGGGCTCAGTACTGGGACAGGTCTTCTTCAATGTCTTCATAAGTGACATTGTGGAAGAAATAGAAGGGAAGTTATGCCTTTTTTGCAGATGACACCAAAATCTCTAATAAGGTGGACACTCAGGAGGGGTGGAGAGAATGCATTGGAACATTGGGAAACTCAAGGAATGGTCAAGAACATGGCAGTTGGGTGTCAATAAAAAAACTGCAAAATCATGTACCTAGGAGCAGGGCATATGGACATAGGAGTTGAGTATAGTATTGGAAAGGTGGTACTGACAGTCACTAAGCAGGAAAGGGACCATGGGGTTATCATATCTGATGACTTCAAAGTGGCAGGGCTATGTGACACAACACAGGGTAGGAGCCAGTGGTATGCTGGGATCCATAGGAAAAGGCATCTCCAGCAGGAGGAGGGAGGTGGTGTTGCCACTGTATCGCTCACTTGTGAGACCCTACCTGGAGTATTTTGTCCAGTTCTAGAGCCTTTCCTTAGAAAGGACATAGACAGGGTGGAGGCAGTCCAGAGGATGGCAACTAAGATGGTACAGAGTTTGCATCAAAAGCCCGACAAGAGAAACTGAGGGATGTTTCTCAACATGTACACCCTGAAAGATGGGAGTGAGAGGGACATGATAGAGACCTACAAGTACCTCATGAGGATGAACAGCAAGCAGGAGGGAGTCTCTTTCAAATGAGAACTAGCACCAGGACCAGAGGGCATGCAATGAAGCTGGGGGGAGGAATTTAGGAGGGACATGTGGAAGTACTACTTCACTGAAAGAGTGGTGGACACCTTGAACAAACTGCCAGCAGAAGTGATAGGGAGAAAACAGTGGTGAGATTCAAGCATGTATGAGCAAGATATAGGGATATATTAGAAAATAGGCAGGGAGGGGGGTACAGTAGCTGGAGAGCAGGTAGAGTCTGTGCAGACAGACTAGGCAGGGATCATCTGGGCAGACTGGGTGGGTAAAGCATTCCTTTTCTACTGATAAATTCTATTTCAAATATGCTTTGGTTTGAACAGCTTGCTCTTCTCTACATACAACATAGATGATAACCAGTAAATCAACATGTGGTGTAGGTCTGTAATTTTGAGAGAAATTGAAGTACATTAAAAAATTGAATTTATTTGAATTTCTTTAATGATTTCTCAAGCAGATTATGACATCAGTAAACAGTTAAGAAAATGTTACCCCAACCATTCTGCATGTTGACTTAGTGGTTGTTATGTACCAGCAGTCTCAATTATGTTTATTGGAAAATCAGAGAAGTTATGAAACATAGAAACATAGAAACATAGAATTTGTCGGCAGATAAGGACGCTTGGCCCACCCAGTCTGCCCATTTCCCTACCTACTGGATAAGCTGCAGATCCTAGTTAACCAGCAGCCTACTTCTTCTTACCCCCACACCCTAGAATTGCCTTATGACTGTCCCATGCATGCTTGAATTCCACCACTGATTTTGACTCCACAACCTCCTCCGGAAGGCCGTTCCATGCATCCACAACCCTCTGTGAAAAAAATACTTCCTTAAATTACCTCTGAGCCACCCCCCATCTTCAAATTGTGCCCTCTTGTTCTTGCACACCTCTTTTTTTGAAAGATGCTACCCTCTTGGACTTTGTTGATTCCCTTGAGGTACTTGAAAGTTTCTATCATGTCCCCCCTCTCCCTCCTTTCCTTGAGGCTATACATATTAAGCTCCTTAAGTCTCTCTTCATATGTCTTCCGGTGCAGACCCTGCACCATTTTAGTTGCCCTCCTCTGGACAGCTTCCATCCTGTCTATGTCTTTGCGGAGATTGGGTCTCCAGAACTGCACAAAGTACTCCAGATGGGGTCTCACCAGCTGTCTGTACAGAGGATAATAACTTCCTGTTTTCTACTGGTGATGCCTCTCCTATGCATCCCAGTAACCCCCAGCCCTCCTTGCTGCCCTCTCACATTGCTTGCCCACCTTTAGGTCATCTGATATGACTCCCCAGGTCTCTTTCCATTTTGTTGTTGTTAGTATCTCACCCCCATTGTGTACTCTTCCCTGGGTTTTGTTCCCCAGGTGCATTACCTTGCACTTCTTAGCATTGAATCTAAGCTGACATACATTTGACCATTTCTCTAACCTTGCCAAGTCCCTTCTCATCCTTTCCACCCCACCCTGTGCATCAACTCTGTTGCAGATCTTAGTGTCATCTGCAAAGAGACATACTTTCCTTCCAGTCCTTCCGCAATGTAACGCTATAAAGACATTGAAGAGGACCAGTCCTAATACTGAACCCTCGGTACCCCACTAGTAACCCTCCTTTCTTCTGAGTGGACTCCATTTACTATTACTCTCTGTGTCCTATTCTCCAGCCAATTCTTTACCCAGGCTGTCATCTTGGGACCCACTCCCAGGCTGGCTAACTTGTATATTAATCTTTTGTGTGGGACTGTGTCAAATGCCTTGCTAAAGTCTAGGTAGGCCATGTCCACAGCCCTCCCTGATCTACTACTTTGGTCACCCAGTCAAAGAAATCTATCAGATTTGTCTGGCATGACCTTCCCACTGTGAATCCATGCTGCCTAGGGTCCTGTGCCCTCTGGCCTCTAGATACTCGACAATTCTTTCCTTCAGAAGTGATTCCATCATTTTCCTATCACTGAGGTTAAACTAACAAGTCTGTAGTTTCCTGCTTCTGCTTTTGCTCCCACTTTGTGAAGGGGAATCACATCTGCCCTCCTCCAGTCCTCGGGTACCACCCCATCCTCCCAAGATTTGTTAAAAAGGGTAGTCAGTGGTGTCACTAGTTCTACCCTTAGTTCTTGTAGAATTCTGGGATGAATCCCATCAGGCCCCATTGCTTTGTCCATCTTCAGCTTTAAGAGTTCTTTCAGAACCCTTTCTTCTGTAAATGGGCTGGTATCAACTTCTGTATCCAGAGTGTTACTACTGTTTGTTTTATGTACCTCCCCCTCTTCATTTGTAAATACTGAGCAAAAATATTTGTTTAGTATCTCTGCCTTTTCACAGTATCCCTCTGCCCACCCTCCGTCCCCTTTATTAAGCCTCACTATCCCTCCCTTGGTCTTCCTTTGCTCCTGATGTACCTATAAAGGTTTTATCCCCTTCTTAACTGAGTTGGCTATCTTTTCCTCGGTTTGGGCCTTTGCTGTTCTGACTGCCTTCCCAGCCTCCTTTTGCTTTAACTGATACAGTTCTCTGTCCTGCTCCTTCTGCGATTCCTTGTATCCCTGAATGCTTTCTTTTCTCTTGAACCTTCACTGCCACTTCCTTTGAGAACCATAGCGTTTCTTACATCGCTTATTTTGTTTATTTGCTTCACACAAAGGCTCTTTACCTCTGTGATGGCAGTTTTATTATTCCCCATTGTTCTTCCACCCTCCTTCCCTGCCCATTTGCTAGTGCATTCCTTAGGCACTCACCCATTTTGCAAAGTCAGCCCTCCTAAAGTCCAATACTTTTATCTTTGTATGGCTTGACTCTATTGCTGTGTTTATTGTGAACCATACTGTTCGATGGTCGCTAGTTCCCAGGTGGCTACCCACTTCTACATCTGTAATCTCTCCATCTCCATTTGAGAGAAGCAAGTCTAATATTGCTCCCTCTGAGTGGGCTCCAGTACTAGTTGTCTGAGGCATGCCCCTGTAGGGCATCTAGAATAACTGCACTCTTCAAGTGGCAGCTGCAACTGCACTCCAGTTAACATCTGGCATATTCAGATCACCCATCAGCAATATCTCCCCTTTTTCTGCCATTCTAAGTATACTTTCTATCATTTCCCTGTCCATTTCTCCCCTGAGAAGGGAGTCTGTATACAACCCCAAAGGTATTGTGGTGCCATTGCCTGTCTCCAAATTCTACCCACAGTGCTTCTTCTCCTCCCTGTTTACCCTTTTGTTCTGTTGCTTTTATTCCTTCCCTTATGTAAAGAACTACTCCTCCTCCCTTTTACCCTCCCTGTCCCTCCTGTAGACAGTGTATCCTAGTATGTTTATGTCCCAGTCATGGTTTGTGTGTACCATGTTTCTGTGACTGCCACAGATATCCAGATGTTCCTCCTCCATCAAGGCCACTAATTCCAGGAAGCTTGTTACCCAGACTATGGGCATTAGTACTCATTGCTCTCCATTTTTGATGGCTTTACCTTCTGTTGCAGCATCCCCCACTGACCGTTCTACCTCAGTCTTTTTCTCATTTAGTACCCTGTTTTGTAGGGAGAGGCTGGGATTTTCCTGCTGCTTGTCAGTGCCTCCCCCTTTGACTAGTTTAAAAGCTTGCCAATGAAGCATTTAAACCGATTGCTCAAAAGACTTGTTCCCTTCCTGGACAGATGCAGACCATCCTGCCAGTATAGGGTGGTGTCCCTCCAGGTGGAACCCCAGTTCCCAATGAAGCCAAACCCCTGTGCTCCACACCATTTTTTCAACCATTCATTAAACTGCATGGTGCCAATTACCCTCGCCTCCCCCATGTTTTTGACAGGCAGCACCTCTGAGAAGGATACTGTGTGTGCTACTCGTCTTAGGTCCCTCCCCAACTCTGCAATGTCCTCCTGCACTGCTCTAATCTCATGATGAGCCAAGTCATTTGTCCCTAGGTGGACAATTACGTCCAGCTCAGAATCCCTTGCAGCTGTTCTTGTGATCCTGAGGATGCGCTTCCTGTCCCTCCAAGCCATGGCACCAGGCAGGCACCTTACTTCATTTTTCCCAGCTCCCCCGGTTCTATACCCCTAATAATTGAGTCCCCCACCAGGAGCTGCTTCCTTTCCCTTTGGTGTCCTCTGCCTCCTTTCTGTGGGCCTCCCTTGTGACAGTTATCATCAGTCTTCTCTGTGGGTGCATCCATAGGGGAGCTATGAACCATTGAGCCAAGGCCCATCTTCAGTTGCGTCCTCTAAATGATGTATATACATATGTAAATCTACAATTATATACAGGGTTTTGTACATTTAAATATCCCTCATTCCCTTCCTCAGCAGAGTTCTGTAGTTCCCTCAATGGAGTAGGGACATGTAAAGCTTATAGCCCACTTAGTGGAACTCCATAGCTACATTTTAAATTTACAGCTCACTCACAGATGGAAGATAAAGTTAGGCAATCAGTGCTGTCTACCCTGCTGCAGCCCATGAAGGCAAGATGAGGACAAGTGTGCATTGTTGTATTTTTTAAAAGGTCAGCCTGCACCCAAATGTTGTGCAAAGGAGAGCCGAACAAGCATGTTGATGGACAAAAGTAAGGAGAACAATAATGATAGACTCAAAAGAGCAAAATACAGAGGTAAAATCAACTGATTCTAGTCACTGTATTTTTCTTCCCTACATATTATGTTTAGAATAATGTACAGTATGAGGAACAGTGTGTAACAATTTTTTTACACATCTAAGGTGTGTGATGCCCACAAAACCACAAGAGCGAAGCTTGAGTGGTTTAGTCATCAAACACCAAAGGTTGTTAATGAAAACATGTTTTCTGGAACTGGGTTGCTCAGTGGATCGGTAGTGGGCAAAGGAGCCCTTAACCTCTAGGTCACTGGATAAATTCCAGCCCATGTTCATGACTGTCAAAGGCCATTATCACCTGAGTGTTACTTATAGGAATGCATGAAATGAGTATTCGTGGTTTTAGTCCAGTTCCAGGTGGGCAGGTGTTATCATCACAAAACCAGCAACACAATTGGCTCTAACTGGTGTCCTTGTTTGCAGTCTCACACAAGGGGCCAATGACTAAATGGGCATGGAGTCTGAACTACCCTCTCACCTACAGTACGTGGTGGTCACACCATGACAGGGTTGAGAAACATTGGCGGGGCAGTGTGGGGAAGACTGCACAATGACCACCCATGCTGTTCCTGTCATGTGGATAAACAGAAAACTTCAGATTCCAGTCAATCCAGATCCTTGCTCAAGTTATAAAATTCACACATAAGAGAAAAACTTACCTACTGTATATCACAGATGCTACTTAACATCAATCCAGGACTAGTCCTGTGGTACCCCACTCATCATCTCTAACCCTGACTACTCTTCATAGATGACCACCCTCTGAGTCATTTCCATACTCCATTTTTGAAATGCCAGGTAAGTTTGTCCTCCACCCCAGATCCTCCATTTTTTTTTCACAAGACTTCTGTGAGATACAGAATTAATAGCTTTTTTATGTCTAGATATAACATATCCACTGCCTTTCCCATGCCCACTGCCCTTATAACTCAATCAGAAAAGTCTATCATGTTCCTCTAGCACAATGTGCATGACATAGACCAATACTGCTTCCTGTCTTGAAGCCTGTTAGCCTCCAAGAATTCCACAATGTAGTCTTTTATGATGGTTTCCATAGGTTCCTAATGATCAAAGTCAGGCTGGCAGATCAATAGTTCCTGAGGTTGCCTCTATCTCAGCTCTTGTGTAAGAGCATGAGATTAGCCACCCTCCAGTCCACCAGGACCACCCTCTTTTCTAGGGAACAGTTAAAGAAGTCAGCCAATGGCTCCACCAGGGACTGTGAAACTTCCTTTAGCACTCTAGGATGTAACCCTATGGGGTCTGGAGACTTGTCCACTTTCAGGGTGTTGAGTACCTTGAGCCCCCTCTCTTATGTGACCATCCCCATGTCCAGCACTTGCACCCTCTCCCCTTTGGCCTGAACCCATATTCTTGGAGTGATCCCATCCCCTACCAAAAAGACCAAGTAAAAGTATTTATTCACAACATCCACTATTTTCCCATCCTCCCCCCCCACTTTTTCATCCAACTATTATCTCATTCATCTTCCACTTTTCCCTAATGTAATAAAAGTTGAATTTTCACTTCCTTGACACTCTTTTCTTTGTTCTGTTTTTGCTTTACCTGTAGCTTCTATCACCACTCTGTTGGCCTCTCTTAACTTCCCTAGACAGACTTCTATGCATTGCTCTTTTGCCTTTATTGACTCTCTCACCTCTCTTGAGAACTGAATCAGTCATTTATGTTTCTTGTTTTCACCACCTGCCTCATATGGGAGTTAGAAACATAGAATTTATTAGCAGAAAAGGACTGGTGGACCCATCCTGTCTGTCATATTTTCACTGCCTGCTCACACTTCAGAGTTGGTTATTTCCATTATCACTTACTTGATTATATTCCATAGGCTTCAGCCCCTTCAGTTTTTCCCACCCCTGCTAACTTTTCTCAGATCATTTCCCCATCTTCCCAAAATCTGCCCTTCTGAAACCCAGGACTACTGTTGAGTTAGAGCATGGCCTTCCTGAACTATAGTACAATGTGCTTACACAACTTGATATGAAGTATGCTTGTGTGACTTAGATATATTGTGGCTGTTCACCTCTCTATCCATGGGCTATACCACCCTACAGGGGTACGACAGTGAGGAACCCTAGAGGAGGGTTCCACCCCTATAGGTGCCACAGGAATGATTCCCTTGGCTAAAGGTAGCTTAGGAAGAAGCCCATGGAAAAGAGAGACATGCCACTGGAGGAGGAGGGGAGGATGGTTGGACAACAAAGAGATGAATCATGGAACAGTCCAGGAGGAGTAGCCTTTTAAGGCCTGATGGGGGAGTGACGTTGTTGCTCCACCCATTGAACCACAGGCATAGCCTTACCATAAACCAGTGAGTTATGTTTACTATTCCCCAATGGTTTCTCCATCCTGATATCCCAAAAAATGCCCCAATTGGAAAGTACCAAATTGAGAAATGCTCCCTCTCTGGTAGGTTCCTTAGCATACCCATTCTGTTAAAGCTTTAGCTAAGGACAGCAAAATCTCAGTCATGGTTTTCTGGTGCTCATGATTCAGTTATGACTAGTAAGTCAAATAGGGCCTTCAGTGCCACTGCCTTGAACGCACCCATTTTATTACCCCAGCTTATGGCATTCATACAAGCTGAATACTATGACTCATTTTCTCTCCTTCCCAACCTCCACCTGCCCCGACATCAGTACCCCCTGGCATTATTTTCACACCACTTTTGTTCTTGTTCTCTGCCATTTCTTTTCTAACCTATCCTCCCATCTCATTCCCTAAACTGTTATTGAATTTTAGTTCTCATTGTGGAGTCTCTGGCTCTTCTAACAGGGGTAATGACTATTAGGTCTCCCATACATGAATCACAAAAACAACAGTAGGTTGGCAGGCTGGATATACTCACCGGGCTACAAAGCTTTTTCTACCAACAATGTCTGTTTCTATAATTCTGTTCAATGAAGCAGAACTCTTCTTTATTTAGTACTTGCCTTCCCCATTACTAGTTTGAATTTTCTGTGTTGAAGGTGGCCAACCTCTGCTCAAATGCAGAGGCCCTCTTCTCACTAACATGGAGGCTGTCCCACTTCAACAGCCTCCAGATCCTCCAAAATGCCCCCTTTCTGCTATGAAACTGAATCTTTAGCCACTGCACCAACCTTTCAGTCATTTGAATTGAACTGAAAATGTTTTCTTCTAGTCTTCCTTCTTGTAACCAGAAAAATCCCAAGTAGGTCACTAATGCTACTGCTTCCATTAGTATTAGTAAAACTCTTATTTTTATACAGGATATAAAATGCCATTAGGCTAATAACGCTGTTTACAAGGCTGTCTTATTTTGGACACTGTAAAACAAGGTTTCAAACACCTAAAATAATACAAAACATGTATCCATATAGAATACTTGTTTATTATGATCACTGAAGTACCAATAGACTTCACTGATTACCTTGGATCTGACAGCCAACAACTGAATTACTGAATTAAATGCTGTCAGGAAACAAGTAATGATTAAAGCTCAGGAGAATGGTGTTCCAAACCTAGGGCATGCCACATTGGAATGTCATTCCACCATTAAGAGATTTGTAGTTCTGGCTCCTGAATAATCTTTCTTTATTTTGCCTCTACCAGTAATTATGTTGTGTTTTGGTCAGTTTGTCCAGTAAATGTAATGAGCTTATTTGACTCCAGTCACAATGTAAAATATCATAGTAAGCCTTGTCCTATTTCGTCTGTTCAAGTGATAACCAGCCTTACTCCAAGTACATTACACAATGGCATGTACAGTAGTAAAACTACAAAGTGGTGTGAACCTAACCAGTCTATTATATGTGCCAACTTTATGTAATGCTTTTTCCTCTGCATGTTTATAAGCTAAATGGCCATAGTTTAATACCAATGAAGTTAATTGATTTTCAATGTTTAAATGCATGTTTTTGGGAACTGAGAACCCAGTGGGCCTCAATCACCAATATAGGCACTGGCTCTTTTGATTAAATTATTTATATGAGAATCAAATTTTAAATGTTGGTCATTCATTAGCCCCAAGTATTTATGCTCCTTTGTTTCAGCTACAATCAATCCTGTTTTGTTTTTCATTCCAATTTAAGCCAATTTTGCTTTTTGCTTGGGGTGCTATTTGCTTGAGGTACAGGCCACCATCTGAGTCTTATTTTAAAAATGTGGAACCAGTGCTGCATATGGAGAAGGGCAGGGGTAAATTGAGACATAGGCAAGGCAGTAAGGATAGGGATGAGGCGGAAGGGGGTATGGCCATAATAAAATGGTCAGTAATGAGTACCAATGCCCGTGGTCTGGGTAACAAGCTCTGAACTGGTGGCCTTGATGGAAAAAGGATGCCTGGATAGTTGTGGCAGTCACAGAAACGGTACACAGAGAACCATGACTGGGATGTCAACATACCAGGGTACACGATCTACAGGATGGATAAGGAGGGTAGAAGAGGATGAAGAGTAGCTCTGTACACAAGGGAAGGGATCAAAGCCACAGAACAAAAGGGTAAACAGGGAGGAGAGGAGGCACTGTGGGTCACCCTAGAGACTGGAAATGGCAGCACAATCTGCATGGGGGGTTATACTCAGACCCCAATCTCAGGGGGAGGAAATGGAAAAGGAAGTGATAGAAGGCATCCTTAGGATGGCAGAAAAGGGGCGATATTGTTGATGGGGGGACCTGAATATTCCAGATGTTAACTGGAGCACCTTTGCTGTAGCCACATCCAAGAGCACGGTCATTCTCATTGCCCTATAAGGGGCATGCCTCAGACAGCTAATTTTGGAACCCACTTGGGAGGGAGCAGTCTTAGAAATGGTACTCTCAAACAGGGATGGAGAGAGGATTCAGATCTAGGAATGGGTAGCCATCTAGGAACCAGTGATCACCAAACAGTGTGGTTCACGATAAACACAGCCATAGAGTCAAGCCATACAAAAGTGAGGGTACTGGACTTTAGGAGGGCTGACTTTGTCAAAATGGGAGAGTGCCTCAGAAAAGCACTAGCAAACAGGCAAGAAGGAGGGGTGGAGGAACAATGGGGAAACATCAGAACTGCCATCACAGAGGCAACAAGCCTTTGTGTGAAGCAAATAAACAAATCAAAATGAAAGAAAAAAACACTATGATTCTCAAAAGAGGTGGGGGGAAGGTTAGGGAGAAAAAGATAGTATTCACGTAGTATAAGGAAACACAGAAGGAGCAGGACAGACAACTGTACCAGTTAAAGCAGAAGGAATAGGGAAGTCAGTCAGAATAGCAAAGGCCCAAACCAAGGAAAAGATAGCCAACTCGGTTAAGAATGGGATAAAACCTTTATAGGTACATCAGGGAGTGAAGAAAGACCAAGGGAGGGATAGTGAGGCTTAATAAAGGGGAGGGTGGGTGGGCAGAGAGGGACAGTGAAAAAGCAGGGATACTGAATGAATATTTCTGCTCAGTATTCACAAAAGAAGAGGAGGAGGTACCTAATTCAATCAATAGAAACACTCTAGATAGGGGATGGATACTAGTCCATTCACAGAAGAAAGGGTTCTGAAAGAACTCCTAAAATTGAAGGTGGACAAAGCAATGGGGCCTGACAGGATTCACCCCAGAATTCTCAAAGAACTAAGGGGAGAACCACTGACACTACTGACTACCCTTTTTAACAAATCATGGGAGGATGGTGTGGTACCTAAGGACTGGAGGAGGGTGGATGTGATTCCCCTTCACAAAAGTGGGAGCAAAGCAGAGGCAGGAAGCTACAAACCTGTTAGCTTGACCTTAGTTGTAGGGAAAAAGATGGAATCACTTCTGAAAGAAAGCACTGTTGAGTACCTAGAGGCCAGCGGGGCACAGGACCAAAGGCAGCATGGATTCACAGTGGGAAGGTCATGTCAGATGAATCTAATAGATTTCTTTGACTGGGTGACCAAAGTAGTAGACCGGGGAGGGACTGTGGTCATGGCCTACCTAGACATTAGTGAGGCATTTAACACAGTCCCACACAAAAGATTAATAAACAAATTAGCCAACCTGGGAGTGGGTCCCAGGGTGGTAGCCTGGTTAAAAAAATCGGCTGGACAACAGGACACAGAGTGTAATAGTAAATGGAGTCCACTCCAAAGAAAGGGGGTTACTAGTGGGGTACCGCAAGGTTCAGTACTGGGTCTGGTTCCTTTTAATGTCTTTATAAGTGACATTGCAGAGGGACTGGAAGGAAAAGTATGCCGCTTTGCAGACAACACAAAGATCTGCAACAGGAATGATACACAAGGGGGGTGGAAAGGCTGAGAAGGGACTTGGCAAGGTTGAAGGAATGGTCAAAATGGTATGCCACCCTAACAGCGACATTTCTACAGTGACATGGGTCAATATTGACAACAGTGTCATGCCACCATAGAAGTGCCACTGGAAGGGGGCAACTACTTCCCCTGACCTGCACCCCCTCCCTGAACTAACTCCGACCTGGAGTTAGAATCCTTGCTGACTGCAACTTGCGGTCGACATGGAGCCCATCGCTGTAATGCCAGTCGCGATTCTTTTTGTTGCGCCGGCATGGTAAGCCAGTCAAAAGTATGGCAACTTGGATTCAATGCAAAGAAGTGTAAAGCAATGCACCTGGGAAACAAAAACCCAGGGGAAGAGTACATAACGGGGGGGTATTAACAACAACAACAATGGAAAGGGACCTGGAGGTAGTCATATCAGATGACCTAAAGGTAAGCAAGCAATGTGAGAAGGCAGTAAGAATGGCTGGGGGGATACTGGGATGCACAGGGAGAGGCATCACCACTAGAAAACAGGAAGTTGTTATTCCTCTGTACAGATGGTTGGTGAGGCCCCATCTGGAGTACTGCATGCAGTTCTGGAGACCCCATCTCCACAAAGACATAGACAAGATGGAGGCTATCCAGAGGAGGGCAACTAAAATGGTGCAGGGTCTGCAACAGAAGCCGTATGAAGACATACTAAAGGAAGTTAATATGTATACCCTTGAGGAAAGGAGGGAGAGGGTGATAGAAACTTTCAAGTACCTCAGGGAAGCTACAAAGTCCAAGAGGGTAGCATCTTTCAGAAAAAGAGATGTGCAAGAACAAGGGGACACAATTTGAAGATGGAGGGGCAGCTCAGGGACAACGTGAGGAAGTATTTTTTCACAGAGAGGGTGGTGGACACATAGAACAGCCTTCCTGAGGAGGAAGTGGGGTCAAAAACAGTGGGGGAATTCAAGAATACATGGGACAGATATAAGGCAATTCTGGTGGGGGGCAGGAGGAAGTAGGCTGTTAGTTAACTAGGATCTTCAGCTTATCCAATCGGTAGGGAAATGGGCAGACTAGGTGAGCCAAGTGGTCCTTATCTGCT
Source organism: Neoceratodus forsteri (assembly GCA_016271365.2). Lineage (NCBI taxonomy): Eukaryota > Metazoa > Chordata > Ceratodontiformes > Ceratodontidae > Neoceratodus > Neoceratodus forsteri. Next base: position 1,326,724,226 of record CM057456.1, on the reverse strand, counting down.
GTCAGAGTCTATGTTTCTATGTTTCTAAATCCATTGATATTTCTTTTTGAATCTTGAAAATTATTCAGAGGCTACCAAAACTGTATTGTTTGCATTGAGATGAATATCAGCATTTAATATGAAGTTCAGTAGCTGGCCCGGTGGCTCTGAGGGTTAAGGCTCTGGACACCACACCTCACACCATGCTGGTGACCTGGGTTCAGGAATGGACTTGGGTCATCGGGGATCTGTAGGGGCAGGAGAGGACTGAGCATCCAGAGGACTGCTCTCCTCTCCTGGGGTTGGGTGGGTTCCGACTCCTGCTGCACTTGCGACTCCCAGTGGAAGCTGGGGGCAGCGCCATAAGCAGAGGTCCTACAAAGGGGATTGAGGCAGCAGAAGACATCCTGAAGGCAGGTACAGGAGTGTACCTGTCATGCACTGGATGTCATTGAATGTCCGCGCCTCCAGGAACCAACAGGATGGAAATCTCTCAGCTCCGGGAGGTGATTATGAGCATCTAGTGACCAATGCCCACACCTGTGCTGGCCCCGACCCTGACTCGACTCTCCATGGTCCCCGCCTCCTGTTGTGAGGCCCGGTGGGAGAGGGTGACCCAGCTTGCCCAATTTCTTGGTCAGGGAGGAGTTCAGGTGAGCAGTGGAAGCAAAGGTCGAGTGAGCCACCTAAGAGATACCCCAGTCACTGAGACAAGGCGGAAAAAACAGAGTTCACAAAAAAAAAAATATGAAGTTCAGTAGCTTATTTACATAAACTAATAACAACAGGGAGCCCAATTTGAGAACTGTGGAACCTCTCTAGTTATGTTGGAATTGTCAGACTAGTGGCCTTCTGTAAACCAACCACACACATCCACAGAATTTTATGGCCCACTTAATTAAACGCTTTGGATAGGACCATGAACACCATGCCGGAGACCTCTCCCTTTCAATCAGGGAAGTAATGAGATCCAGAAAGTTGATGAGCTCTGTGTTCTTAGAAAAGCTTCTCCTAAATCCTGATTGTTAGAAATGAATATTTCCCAAGCTGATTCTAATTTTGGTTATGTACCATTTTCTTGAGGAGCTTGGAGAGGAGAGACAGCAACACTATTGGATGATATTTTAAGGGACTAGAAACATAGAAACTCATGGCAAATAAGTGCTGCTTGGCTGATGTAGTCTACCCATTTTCATTGTGATTGCTTTCGCTACAGACCCTCCTTGGTCTGCAGCACTGTCTCTTCCATCCCTTTCCTTTCCCTTATGATTCCCTTGTGCCTGTCCCAGGCTTTTTTGAATCCCACCAGATTTTGCAGTCGCTACCTCCACTGGAAGACTGTTCAATGCATCCATCACCAATCTGTATTTCCTTACATCTCCCTTGAACATAACCCCCCCTCCAGCTTCATATCATGACCACTTGTTCTAGAGCACCCTTTCTTCTGAAAAATACATCCCACCTGTACATTATTCACCCCTGTTTAAAGGTCTCAGTCTTATCCCTTCTTTCCCTCCTCTCCTTCAGGGTATACATGCTAAGTTCCCTTAGCATATCCTTCAAGGGCTTTTGATGCAGACCCTGTACAATCTTGGTAGCCCTCTCTGGACTGCCTACGCTTTGTCAGTGTCTTTCCTGAGATGTAATCTCCAAAACTGGACACAGTACTCCAGGTAGGGTGTCAACAATGACCTATATAGGGGCAACACCACTTCCCTCTTCCTACTGATGATACCTGTACTTATACATCTCAGCATTCCACTATCTCTCCCAATCGTTTTGTCACATTGTCAGGGCACCTTTCATCTGATGTGATTACCTCTAGGTCCCTTTCTTGCTTGGTCATTGCAAGTATCTCTCTCCCCATTTTGTCCTCCACCTCCAGGTTACTGTGACCCAAGTGCATTATTTTGCACTTTTTTTTGCATTAAACCATAGCTGCCAAACTTTTGACCATTCCTTCAGCTGTTTTAAATCTCTAGCCTTCATTGCACCCCTTCCAGAGTGTGCACTCTGTTGCAGATCTTGGTGTTTTCCCTTCCAGTTCCTCTGCTACGTCACTAATGAAGATATTAAAGAGGAAAGACCCCAGCACTGACACTCTAAGGGGTTCACCCATGTGACAGCAACATGGACGTGAGTGATGTAAAATACAGCACAAGCAATGTGCTGACAGGACTTACAGTGCCCTGACAAGCTGCCGCCTGGGAGCCCTACTGCCACATGGCAAGAATAACCATAGTGCAATATGGGGGGGGGGACAGAGCCCCCACACCCCCAATGTAGAGGGTTTCGACCCCTGCACCCCCCACAGTAAAGAAAATAAACTCCAGGTCTTGGCACAGTGGAGAAAGGACAACACTTAGGTGCCCCCCAGAAGCATGGCACTATGAAACCGCTAGAGCTGAAAACACAGCCCAACAAGAAATCAAGGTAGCTGACAAGGTCTGCAGCAACATCCGATGGCATATTCACCGCACCAGTAATGAGTCGGCACATTAACGGACTACCACCCCGGAAGTACTCCACTGGTCACTCTCCCCTTCTCAGACAGAACACCATTTATGACCACCTACTGTCTCCTGTCCCTAACCAGTTTCTTACCCAGGTTACCACCTTATTGCCCACCCTCATACTACTCATCTTGTTTACCAGTATCCTATGTGGAATGAGTTGAAAGCCTTGCTGATGTCCAGGTAGGCCATATTCACCACCTCTCCCTGATCCAACACCTTGGTAACCCAGTCAAAAAAATGTATTACATTTGCTTGGCAAGACCTTCCCTCTTTGAAATCATGCTTCCTCTGGTCCAACAGTCCATTGGATTCCAGGTATTCCACAATCCTTTCCTTTATTCAATTTCCCTACCACCAAAGTCAGGCTGACAGGCTATAATTGCCCTACTCCTCCTTGATACCACTTTCATGAAGTGGGACTACATCTGCTCTTCTCCAGTCCTCCAGACCACGCTGGTCTCCAGTGAACTGTTAAACACATTTATCAAGGGTGCAGTCAACACCTCCCTGGGTTCCTTCAGCACTCTTGGATGCACCCCCATCTGCCCCATGTCTTTGTCCACTCTCAGATTAATGAGTGCTTTCCTGACGCTCTGCTCGTACAAGAGACTGGTGTCCACTTCCCTCCCCTCGAAGCACTTCATACCTATTAGTGGTCCCTTTCCTTCTCATTCTACTGTGAAAACTGAGCAGAAGTATTTATTTAAGATGTTTCCTTTTTTTTTGGTCTTCCTCCATACACCCCCCTTCAGTTTTAACCATGTAATCCCTTCCTTCATCTTCCTTTTCTCACTAACATACCTAAACAAATTTGTGGCCCCTTTGTAACCCCTCCATTATAAATCAAAACAACCTTTTTTGCTGCCAAAGCAAGGGGAAATTTCCTTATCTGATGCTCTAGTTAAAGAGATTTGCAAGAATTGTTACAGTGATCTTTAGTTTTCTACCTAGCATATGGAAGCTACTTTTTGCCTCTTCTGTATTATGGTTAGTGAGATCATTTGTATCAAGGTGGACAGTTACATTAGATTTTTTCCCCTTTCCCCTGGCCTAGGTTGCCTACTCTGGGCATGTTCATTCTAGCTGTTACCCAAGTGATACAATGCAGAACTCTTCACTCCTTCATGCTGGCTCAGACCACCTTTTAGTTCTCCTCTCCATGGAGTCCTCCAGCACTGGAACCCTTCTTGCTAACATCATATGATTAGAATGTCCCCTTCCCATAGGCCTTGTGCTTTCAACAGACTTTTGTGGTCTCAGTGTAACTGGTGGGGCCTCCCTGACACAAGGAGTCAAAGAAACACTAACAATCATAGGAGTAAAATGCCTCTGTGTTACAATTGTTAGCTTATCCCCTCCTACAAAGGCCCTCTGCTTTCCACCCCCCTGTCCACAACATCTATCTCTCTACTAAGACCTTTGGAGGCTTCTGAGGAAGAGGATTGACCTGGAGCATTCTCAGCTCTTACTTTGACTTGTACCACAGAATTCTTATCTCCACCCAAGCTGCAGCCAGCTCTGTGGTGAGATCCTACAGTCATCTGCATATTAGACAGCTGCCAGCTCTAAGTATTCTTTTATAGATGGTTGCTGCACATTCCCTAAAACTTACTGACTCTCTCCCACCCAACCCTGGAGCCTGCATACTAATGTCCCTGAGAACTGGTCCTTTTTTCTACCTATTTTTGGTTACACCCTGACCATGACAAATGTGTCTGTATGGAAGAGTGAGTAGGTGCAAAGAGAGCGGAGGCCATTTTTAATGACGTTGCCCAGGATAGAACCTTATGGGACTTCTGAGGAGATAGGGAGGTTATCACCCACTTAGACTGATTGGTGTCTGTCAAGCAAGTATAAGTAGAACCAGGTGAATAAAAGGTCAGAGTGACCTGCCCCATAAGTTTGTCAAGTAGAAGGGGATATAACACCATGCTAAAATCTTGGCTAAATTGACAGAAATTGCAGCAGTAAGCAGCCCCTGCTCTTTCTCCATTATAACAGAGTTTGTGACCCAGAAGAGGGACTGGACTGTGAAATTTGCCTACCAGAATCCACACTGGAAATGGCAGAGAAAGGAACAGTCTAGGTAGGACAAGAATTGGGAAAGCATGAAATTGCCTTTCGCTGTGGCCCAATCAGTGAGAAGAGAGATGGAGTTCTCATTACCAGAGAAGATGAGGTCACCCCCTTCATAGAGTGGGAGTAGTATGTCATGCCTCCACTCCCTAGGAATATTACCAAAGCAAAGGAGAGATTTTGATGGGAAACAATAGGGCAGCAATGGCAGGTGCAGAGAGGTGAAGAAGCTTAGATCTGAGACGATCAGGGCTATTTCCCTTAGAAAACACTACGGATAGGAGAACAGATAGTGTGTCAGACATAGCACAGGAGAAAAAGAAAAAGAAGGAGGAGCATGGTGAGTAGATGGGGAGACATGAGTCAATGCAGGGTTGAAAAGGGAGGGGCAGTAGGGGGAATCGAAGTAAGAGAGTGCAGGAGGTAAAGTATTAGTTAAAAGTGGATATATTCTTATCTGGGTCAGAGATGGTTGACCTCTTTGGTTTGAGGACAGGAGTTATGGGGGGAGGGTTAAATCTAAAGCAGAGTGAATTTCTTTCAGAATTTAGCAGGAGACAGAAGCTTATTCTCAAAGTTATCTGCAAAATAACTAGACTTGGCTTCCCTGTTCTAATAGGTATCCTTGGTGCTACCAATGTTATGCTGTTGGTTAACACTGCAATAAGTCCTCCTCTGAAGGATTTATTCTGATACCAGGCAAAGTCATGTGCTTATAGGGAGGCATTCTGTGGAGATTCAGGAAAGGTAGAACCCATGGAACCCATCCTGGCTACCCCGATAACCATTTCTCTGGTACCCATTATTTGTATTGTGCTTTTATTGTTCATATGATTGCACCTATTGTTGTCACTTTATTTGTCATTACTGTTTGACTGTATGCTGTATCTCCTCACATGGGTCACACATGTAAATGAGCCATCTCTGTGTGCCTATCCTGGTCACAAAATTTTAAAGAAATAAATTGATCAACAGCTGACCTTCTGACAGTGGGCATGTTCACCCCAGTTGAATCTGAATTTGATACAGAGAAAATAGTGAGCCTTGTCAATATTCAGAGTCACAGTGATGGGTGACCAGTTGGAAGACTGAATTTCATCTAGTAATACAGTCAGGTTAAGAAATCTAAACAACCTGTACCAGATGTACTTGAGAGGAAGGTGCTTGAATGATGGAGTTTCTTGACACAGTGGACAATTTAGTGGTTACTAAGGGAGTCAGGGAGGTACCAACATCAACAATAAGATGAAGAAAATAGGAGCAGACTCAGTCTATAAGGAAGTGATTTTGATCATAGCCTGATGGGTCAGTCTTCATTCATCAAAGAGAGGGAGAGCATGAGCTAAGAATCTTAAGCAGGGAGCAAGTGAATGTTTTCCAGAGACTCATGTTTAAGAGCAGGACTGGGAATCAGATTGCTTAAGGTGGAATAAGTGTAAGAGAAAGGAGGAGGATTGGGTGAAGGAAGAGGGAAGAGGTGGAAGGAGGAATGTGGACTCAAAACTGGAGAGAAGGAATACAGAAGAGTTAATCCATGGTAAATGTTAGGACTATTAAGGGTAGTGGGAGAGAAGTTGTTGGTGAATGAGTAAGAGAACAAGAGAGGTAATCACTAGGGAAGTTTGGGGTGAAGGGAGGGGAAGGATTGGAGAAGAGGGAGCAAAGAGAGATGAGAGTAAGCCATTGAAATGAGTGGAGGGCCATAGAAAACTGCAGGTGGCAACCAGCCATAAGGGAGTGATAGAGTAAGTGACAAATAAGAAAGGAGTATGGATGGGTGAGACAGCTACCAGAGATGCATGGATATATAGATAGGCAGGCAGGTATTATATGTAGATTGTGAGGGAAATATGTACCTTGATGAAAAAGAAGTAAGGCACTGGAGAGAAAGATAGGGGATAGAAGCAGGTGGAGTAAGTAATAAGACATGGGGGTATGGTATGTAAGCAATAATACGACAGGGTGGGCATTATTAGGAAATACCAAGGCCGCCTAGAGCACAAGGCCCGACTCACAGGCAGAGGGCCTTATAGCCCCTGGAAGGTCCAGCATTTCCCAATAATGCCCACTCCTGTCGGGCATTATTGCTCTTAGAAAATGGCCACTGTAAAAGAAAAAATGTAATCAAAATAATGTACATAAACTTGTTTACAATCATTTTTGTAATAAAATAGTTCCTCCACCTGCATGACAGTGCTTTTTTTTGTGAGGTACCTACCCCTACCCCCATTTGTCTGTGGTAGGAGAGAGAAAAAAAAAAGGGCAAAGAACATTACTCAGCTCTGGCACCCACTTCTCTGTGGTAAAGCAGAGACTGATATATCTCCAGCACCGCTACTGAGCATGAGAACACTGGTATTTTCTTAATTTTTCGTACCGCAGATGGACATCCCTGTGCAGTATGAAAATCAAGGAAATACCGCTGTCGTCATGCTCCATGGTTGTTTCGGTGATAACACTCTTTGTATGGCAGTAGAGCGAGCAGCTTTTACGATCGGACTGAAGCATTTAGTATGCAGTGCCATTTAATGGCAAAAGAGTTGTTTTGTTTTTTTTACCTGGGTCATAGGAGGAGAGCGGTCGTCAACACTGAAAGCAGTACTGTTGGGGGCAGCTATGCTTCTGCTAAGTGAAAGAAAAAAACATGGGTTTTTCAAATTTTCTAGGGTGTTTTCAGCCAATTAGAAAGCAGGCTGGGCACCTCTGGAAAATGCTACACTGTAAAGTGGCACTTGGACTGGCTCTTATTTTTAGCTGGGCATTTATTGAAAAATAAATGCCCAACTTGGAGCCTGTCTGAGCCAATCAGCTTCTACAATTGATTCTTGCCATTTTCTAAACATTTCTAATGCACTTCCATAGGTCTACTGCCACCTTGTGTCTGCAGCCCTGGCCATTCATTAGAAATGTCTAATGCAAATCTCCTTGTGTCTTATTATGCTTATAAAATGGGGCACAGTATTTTACATCTAAAAAATTTGGTTTGTATCTTTTAATGGCAAAAAAGTAAAAAGATTCATTCATTTAAGTTAAAATAGTTCCTCCCCCTTTAATGGTTTGCTGTGCTTTTTGGCCCACTGGAGCTGCCACATGTGTAACTTGTCAACTGGTTGTCATGATTACCTCTGCACACACACACAATCAGGGGTTGTAAACATTTTAAAAGCTTCATTTGTTTTTTTAATATTTTTAATTGTCTTGTATAAGTTGTATTTTTTATGGACATGAAAGATCAAGCAGGTAATCTCCCAACCAGTTAGTTGGAAAGCTGGGTGCTGCTTGTCTTGGTTACCCATTGTGTCTCCATGCACACACACACACACACACACACACACACACACACACACACACACTCTACAGGGGCTTGTAAGCATTTTAAATACTTTGTTTATACTTTTATAAACAGTTTACATGGATTATGAGCCACAATTGATCACATGGTGAAGCATCTGACCAGTAAGTGGGAAAGCCACCAGAGGATGCATGATCACTGATGTGCCACAGAGTGTTTTTTTTTCAAATACTTTGAGTTCAACACAATGTGTCAGGCAAGATGAGAACCATGATAAAAAGCTGTCCATGAATCCAGTTAAATGTTTGAAAAAATGTAAAAGGTTAGTTGATCACAGGTGTGAGCAGTGAGTGAAATAAGTTCCAAGTGTGGCAGTGCACTGATTGCAGTGCAGGCAATGAGCAGGAGTAAGAGTCTGATGGGTAGGGGGGGGGGGAACAGATCAGTGGCTCCAGGAAGAAAAAAGGAGGGCAAAACAGCAGACATGTTATGTTTATGACCATTTTATTAAATAATAATTGTTTTTCAGATAATTGACAGTTCAATTATAGTGTATGGTAGAACGTTGTTCTGCATGGAAATCCATGCCTGGAACTGTGTTTTTGTGCTGCACTCAGTGCATCACGATGTTGTTGTGCTGCACTGAGTACATCACTAGTGCAGCACAACAACATCAAACGTGGTCACCCATGCACAATTTAACTGGGCAGCAGCGTTGTATGAAGTAAGCAGTGCTGGAAAAAAATGATACAGCTGCCGAAGTAAGCCTTTTTTACTGGGAGACCTGTTTAGGGGATCAAGGAGTGCCACTTATGGTTGCCCGTACACTATAAAAGATTGTGTATGAGCAACCATACACAAACAAAACTAGTTTTATGATCTCAGAGGTTTCCTTGGAATAGACCTCTCCAAGTTGTGCTCCTCTGGTCTCTAGTTACCATGGTAACTCTCGATCATACAATTGCCTTGTTGTGTATGTTTGCTCATACACAATCCTCTATATTTTTTTCAGGAGTGAGGAAGCAAGTGGCAAGTGGGAGTAAGTGATGGGTGGGGGTGTGGTTGGGTGTGGGACAGATCATAATGAACAAGAAAAAGGATGCAAAAAAGACAGAAGATGTTTAAAATATTGTGATTAAATGCCAGTTTATAGTAATTCTGTTTACTGTGATATGTTAGTGAATGGCTACTGGTAAAAAAATTGAGGATTTTCAGAACTCACAATTCCATTTGACTTAAGGATACCTATAGCATTTATTGTAGTGGGGCTGTAGGTGCCTGACATTGTTGCTAGCCATGCACTAGACACTTCTAATGCACGGCTAACGACCAATCAGGTTTTCCCTTCCCATTTTATAAAGAAACTTAACAAAATGCAGTGAGGCTACAGAATGCAAAGAACAATACAAGCAAGTCAGTTACAACAGTGGAAATACAAATTATAAAAGTGTACAAAAATGTCTTTAAAAAAACTAATCAGAATGGATTTGTAAACCTGTGTAAAAAATAAATTACAGAAAAAAGTGTACAATATCATTCAAATGTAAACTACATAGGATAAAAGGGCAGCATAACAAAAAGGGTGATTAAAAGTAGGTGACACTATACTACACTACAGTATGCTACATAGTAGGATTTACATGTACTGTAGCCAATACTCACTACAAAAAATAAGATCAAAGTTTACAAAAATATGTTAAAAAATAGCTTCATTTCTCACTTTTTCTGTTCATGGCATTATAGCTTTTTAAGTGGAATTACTGTATGTTTAATGTTTTTATATGATTCCTTCACTTTTGTTAGAATAAAATACTAATTGCTGTTGTCACAGAATGATGCTGACATGCAAACAGGTGTTTGTCAGTAGTATACATGTAGTTGACATTTACTAATAACTGTAATCAATATTATTCTAAATAACAATAAAGCATACTTTCAAAACACACTGATGATTATTCTACTTGGAAACCTGCATCATTATAAATAAACTCATATGACTAATGGAGTCAGTTTTTCAAAATTATCTGAAATACCTTGTAGCAATTCCGTTGCACATATCGGCTACATGTAAACTCTGAAGTGGAGCATGGTGTGGCATGGTGTGGCACAGCATGGTGTCAACTCCATGAGTGTTGCATAGCATAGAAGAAGTAGAAGAAGAAGAAGAAGAAGAATCAGCATTTATATAGCACTTTTCATACACAGTATCCCAAAGTGCTTTACAAGCAATGCTAGACTGGTAGTGGCTGAATGTGTCATAGTGTTAGCTACAGGTAAACTTCCTTTATGACTGTGAGAAAAAGCTATATGGGTAATAAAGGGAGGGAACAATATGTACCTAGGGAAGAAAACAGAAGGAGACAGAGGAGAAAAATGTAGGGGAGTGAGGTGGGGGGGGAGAAACTTAACAACTAGCAGTGAGACTACAGAATTGCAAAGGCTGTGCAGAGTGCAGTTACTAAATTAGTGCAAACTGGATTTACTGTATAAAAATGGTGCAGACTGATTTACAGAAACAGCGCAATACAGAATTATGGAAACAGTGCAAAATGCATCCCATGATAAACTCACTGAACACTATACCAGTATGCAAGTCAAAAAGCAATAAGGAAGAGAAGTAGGGAAGGAATCTGCAATATAGGGGTAATAAATTACGGGAATGTATTGAGTACAGTCTTGAAGGTAATGGGCTAGCATGTAAGCAGGGTGTAGGAGAGGAGGAATAGAGGGCTTTCCTGAGTGGCTTGGCTTGCTTAACAATAATTGGGGTCACCCTGCTGAAGGTAGCAGTAAGGGTGAGCAAATGTGAAGACTGGCAACTTTGACTTGGCTTCAGTTCTGACCCCTTGACTTTGGTCGGGCTAGAAAACTTTGGCAAAAGGTATTGCATATTAGTGCATGGCAAAAATGTTAGTACTCTTGTGAAATTGTGCAACATTGCTGATTTCATGCAATTGTCACAAAATTGTGTCAACACCCAATATGATCTCGTTCCATTTTTCTGAAACTGCATATTTTGTTTTACATTGTGCATTTTTAAATATGTATGTTCTTAATAATGCACAATTTCAGCAAATAGCACAATTTTTCCAGATTTGCACATTTTTAAAAACATGACTTTTTAAAAATGTGCAATGCCAGCAAATAGCACAATTTTCCCACAAATTCTGCATTTTAAAAATGGGATTTCTTGCCAGCCCAGTGATGAAGAGGAATGAGGTCCCTAATGTACTTTATCTGTCCCCAAACTGGCAATCCTAGTTTGGGAATAAGCTCTGGGTACTGGGGGTTGGCCAGGAGGGAGAAGTTTGATCATCTGAGGGACTGCTCTCCTCTCCTGGGGAGGGGAGGGACACCATCTCTCTCTTTGGCAGTCACTTGGTGGAGGCTGGGTGGCAGCACCAGAGTATGAGCAATGCACTACGGAGGTACCGTGGATCTGTAGCACGTGTACACCTCCATGTGCCCACACTTACATGCCACCACAGCTGGAAATCAGGGAGAAAAACAAAAAATGAAGCCCCATCTGCCAGCCCCCCCTTCCCACATCATCACCTGACCACCGACCCCAGTTCTTGATGAGAGTCTCCAGGTGAGGGGAGGATGGCCCTCTCCTTCCTAGCTCTGTCATGGGAGTAATCCATGGGGGAATACTTTGGGAGAGGTGAGTCAGGGTGGTGAGTACTGGACAGGGGAGGCAGGGACAGGGCTAAACAGTTTGCCGACAGCCACCCAGAGGAGATAAAGCTGAATGAAAAAAATGGGAGTTCTTAAAAATGCAAAATTTCAGCAAGTGGCACAATTTTATCTCTAAATGCACATTTTTTAAAACGGTAATTTTAAAATATTTGCAATTTCAGCAAATAATGCCACTGGCCAAGCACAAAAAAATACAGTACAAAACAATGTTTTTATTTTAATGTACAACTAACAGCACAACTTATCTGTTCAGTTTCTGGTGGTAATACTACATAGCAAATATCTGTGCTGCTGCATGGAAACAACACCACTGTATGTGTACCATGGTGTGACACATTATGTAAGTCCCCCTGATAAGTAGGAAGATTGCACTGCTACTGAATGACCCCACCCAAAAAAAAAACACATTATTTCCCTTCTAATACAGCTGATCACACAATTTCCCTGTACAATTTCTCCTAGTGCTCTTGCTATATGATAAATGTCAGTGCTAATGCATTGGAATTACAACACTGCATGTCTCACACTGATACCTGCAATGCAGAACCTCCTTCTGGATCTACGTTAAATTTTATAGCTCAGAAACACACTGTTCCTTTCTTCTCTGACTACTTTGCTATGGCAAAAGTAATACTTTCCAAATACATCCTATCAACCAAAGACACTACAAATATAAAATTCAAAAATTGATTGCCAAGTAATTTCTGGCAGGTTGCAGAAGAAAAAGTAGATTTTAAAGTTTATTTTATCAAGGATTGCTCTAGATTGCAGCTCTGAAGGTCTACATCTTCTGACTGCTCTCTCTCAAATGTATAGAGATGGCTATCAACCTGTCAGCACAGCAGTAGTGCCACTGCTCACGATTTCCCCGACCCTGGTTTGGGAATTAGCCTGCTTTGTCAGAGGGCCAACCAGATGAGGATGACTGAGTATGTAAGCTGATGCTCACCTCCTTGGGGTGGGGGAGCACCTGGTCTTCACTGTGACTCTGTCACCTGGGTGACCACTAGTGGTAGGGTAGTGCAAGTGGAGCTAGTCCTCAGGGAGGGGGACTTTGGCACCTTGACACACACTGCATGCTTGCATACTTGCATCTGAGCCAGGGACTCCTGATACCCAAGGGATGAGGAGTATAGAAAATCATCTGACTGTGTACAATGCTGCCACCACCCATCACAAGCCTCCCCCCACCAACCGGGCTTGAACTCCTGACATCAAACCAAAATCCCTGTCAGGGGGATATGTCCAATCTCTGGCAGCCCTTCCCAAAGAGCAGGGCTATCCTTGGGGAAATACTGGAGTGAGGCAAGTCCTGGACATGGCAGTTGATGGGGCTGGATGGAGTGACAGGCTGATGTAGAAGGCAGTCAGGCATGAAGGGGCCAAAGAGTACTAAATGTTTTAAAATGTATAGCGATGGCACTAAGCATGTTCATTGTAAATTAACAAGGAAGCATAGGAAAAACTCTTCCTCCTTCCCCTCAAAAAATCATTATTTGGTAACATTGTGCCAGTATTCCTTTGTTAATTCTGTGCACTTTTGAAAGTGCACATTTTTATCAATCTACATCTGTAAAATTGTGCAATTGCATTCTGTGATGGACATGTGACCAGAGTAATGTGTTGATTTCTTTTTGTTAATCTCCTTAGTAAATATAGTCATGCTTGTGTTGTAAGTTGTGTTATTTGCAAAAATGGGCACAAAACATGGCTTCCGATGTCACATGACCAAACAGGTCTTGTGGGAAACATTGGCCCAAGATGCTCAGGGGAATATTCCCCTGGGAATATTAAGCCACAGATTTTGTAAGGCAGATGGGAGACTGCCAGTTTAAAGACCTCAGTCAGCTTTAAAGGCAGAAGTGTGGGATTACACACCTTGGACATTCTTCAAAACAGAATCATAAAAGTGAACAGAACAGTGGTGGGGGTGGAGTGAGATAGCTGGCCTGAATGATGTCATCCATCCATCCACGCACAAACCAGACACATCCATACACAGGCAGTGGTAAACTGTCACTCAAAGGGGCAAAAACACTTCCCGCAGTCAGAAAAGAAATAAACTGAAGTGCTGAAAGCCAGCATTTCCACTTGGACCCAATAACATCTGAAAAGTCAGAGCCCTGCAGCTAGAGGTCTGGTAAGAAAGACAGCATAGGGAAGTGTTTTCATCAGACAGCAGCAAGTAAATGAATAGGTTTTAATGTGAGAATAGCTCAGATTCTTCTATCTGCAACCTGCCTGGTGTAACTTCATTTATTTTAATTTCTAGTAAAATATCATAATTTTGTCTGACTGTACATAAATCCTGTTGTAAATACTTGTAGTCTTTTAGTAAATAAATATATTGTTATAGAATCAGCGACTGCTTATTTTATTTAAAAGGGTAATTCTACTATTTCTGCTGGACTCTGCTTGCAGTCTGTCTCTGAAGGAACACTCTATGCACAGATCTTGTGTTTGACCTTCCTGACCTTGTGCAAAGGAGCAGTTAAGAAGCAGGTTTACCTGGTTCCTCTTGGCAAAAACCACAGTGGTGGCAGTGAACTTGAAGTCTTTGGTGAGGGATTTTCATCACACTGGTAGCAGTGGTGGGATCAGTGTTGCTACTGGTACCAGTGCAGTGCAGAGTAGCGTATATAGTTTTTTTCCTGTGAGGCAGGACCTCTAAAAGAGAGAGACAGCACACTGGTGATGGAGTGCCAGCAGAAACATACCTTGACAGTCATGATATAGGATTTCAAATGGTTGCATTGTTTGCTACTGTTTTTCCTTTTTATTTGTAGACAGTTTACTGCAGTCTAGCAAGAGAATATGAGTTCTTCAGGCTATGTCAAATTTCATATACAGCAGCTCTGTAAGCTGTGCACAAAGAGGGAGATTGTCCATGAGGGCATGACAAAGAGTGCACTCATGGAAGCCCTGTTGGCACATGACCGGCTGCAGAATTGGCAGATGGTCTCAGATGGGCATGGCCCAATACCTGGTCAACAGGTGGTCACTGAGGACAGTGATCCAGGTAGCAAGACTGAGATCCTAGCAGCTGAGCAAGGGGGGCACATTTGTGGCACAAGCTGGGGGAGCTCTGCAGCCCAGTTAACCTCAGCTGGAGAACCTGAAAGCAGAGTTTGTGCTGAAGAATGTGAAGTGCTGAGGGCAAGGATGGAGTCTAAAAGGGAGAAAACAAGGCTGGAGGTGAAGGAAAGAGAAAAGACTCACCAGCATGAGATCCATATGTGAGAGGAAAGGGAGAAGATTCACCAGCATGAGATCCCTATGCAGGAGAGAGAACAAGCAGACTGAGAGAAAGAACAGCACCCTAAGATCAAGATGGAAAAACTGAACCACCAAACACCGTGGCAAACCATAAGTAATGGCAAAGGGGGTTGAACCCACTAAACCACAATTAGTTCTAAAATGTTCCTGCAATACCAGGAGGGAGATGATCTGGATTTGTTTCTAAAATAATTTGAGAGGATTTGTGGGCAGTTTAAACTGGACAATTATACTTGGATGACCCACCTGACCCCATTGCTTAGCGGCCGTGCTTTGCATGCATTTGCTCGGATGGACAATAATTGTTGCATGGATTATAATAATGTTAAAAGAATGCATTTAAATTGTTTTGAACTGACTCCTGAGACTTATAGATGGAAATTTAGAGAATTAAGAAAAGGCCCAGGAGACAGCTATGTAGAACTGCATGTTCAAATGTGTGCTTATTTAGACAATTGAGTTGATGGGGCTAAAGCAAGGACTGCAAAGCAAATTAAAGATTTAATTGTAAGGGAATAGTTTCTTAAAATAGTATCTGACAACCTGCACATTTGGGTACTGGACTGGGCATACAACTCTGCAAAGAAGGCAGCAGAAAGTGTTGATTTGTATGTAGCCAGAAGAACGTGTTCGCAGCTTGAGAACTATGGGGGTTGCGTAGCACATGGTTTTAAGGGGACCCACGAAGGGCAGCCTAAAGGGAACCAGCCTGCAACCAAGCCCAAAACAGAACCCAACAGTTTTAAAGAGAACAAGGAGCTGGGGGCAAGGGAATGCTGGATTTGCCAGAAGGTGGGGCATCTATCCTATGACTGCCCTAAAAATAGAAGTAAAGGGCAAACATTAGGGAGAGGGGTGACAAAGACAGTACATCACATTTGGTAAACTGCGCAGACACTGTAGTGCCACCAGACTCCACCAAGCATATGCACCCTATTCTAGTCAATGGGACAGTAACACAGGGACTGAGGGACACTGGTGCCTCCATCTCCATGGTAAGGCAGGATCTGATCCAGGCAGAACAGATTCTGCAAGGGCAATTCTCCAAGACTGAGTGAGTCACGGGTCCAGTGGTCCAAGTGCCAAAATGGCTCTGGTCTTCCTAAGCTGGGAGGGCAGCCATGGAGTACAGGAGGTGGAAGTTGTACCTGATCTCCCTGTGGATTTGATTATGGGGAATGATTCTGACCACTAGGAAAACCTAGTATGTGTTACTACCCATAGCCAGGAAAAAGGACAAGCTTCTGAGATTTAGGAGGGGGAAACACAGCCTGTGCAGACCCATCCCTCAGCAGCTGAGGAAGTGGGTAATGTGGTTGAGGGGCTAGCTTGGAGTAGCAGCCTTAAGCCCCAGCTGCAAGCAGAGGATGTCACCACCAGGGGCAACTTTCCTCCTGAGGGGAAATTGAGGAGGGTCAGATGGGAGGAGCTGGGCAAGGCACAGCAAGCTGACCCTACCCTCCAAAAGCTGACAGAGATGGCAGATAGTGCTAAGGCCTCTCAAGGGAGTTAAAAATCAGTTTGTCGAGAGAATAGACTGCTGCATAGGGAGTGTACACTACAGATGGAGTAAGAGGGAGAGGTACTCCAGTAGCTGGTAGTCCTTCTGGACCACCGAAAGTAGCTTCTGGCCCTGGTCCATCACATTTCTTTTTCAGGCCATCTGGGTATTAACCACACAAAAAAACAGCTTTCCAACAACTTCTTTTGGCCAAGCATGTATACAGACATGACACATTACTGTCAGACATGTCAACATTGCCAGCTGGTTGGAAAAGTCAAGGACAAGGCAAAGGCAGCTTTAGTGCCCCTACCTGTTATCAATGAACCCTTTAAGAGGGTATCCATGGACATAGTGGGGCCCCTGAGTACCCCAAGTCACATGGGTAAAAGATACATACTGGTTGTTGTGGATTGCACAACCAGGTACCCCAAGACAGTGGCTATGTCCTCCATTGAAGCAGAAAAGTTAGTTAATGAGCTCCTAGAAATCTTTAGCCAAGTGGGATTTCCCCAGGAGATTTTGTCAGACCAGAGGACAAATCTCATGTCATCATTATTGACCACTTTGTGGGAGAAGTGTGGGGTGAAGCAGCTCTGTGCTTCACCCTATCACCCTGAGACAAATGGCCTGGTCGAGTGGTTCAATGGGACCTTTAAACTATGCTCAGGGCATTTGCTGACCAGCACAAAAGGGAGTGGGACAAATATTTGCCCTACCTCCTGTTTGCATACAGGGAAGTCCCACAGGAATCAACAGAGTTCTCACACTTCAAGCTACTGTTTGATCACAGGGTGAGGGGGCCCCTAGATTTAGTCAGAATGAATGGGAAGATAACCATGCCTGTCAAGGGGAGTCTGTTGTGGAGTATATCCTAAATTTCAGGGCCAGGCTTAAGGAGCTCATGGGGTTGCCCAGGAGCACTTTGCCACTGCACAACAGCAACAGAGAGCCTGACATGACCATGGGTCAGAGCCCAGGAGTACGATGTTGGACAGTGAGTGATGGCACTTGTCCCAGTCTGACACAATAAACTGCAGGCAGCATGATAGGGCCCATTCTCCATAATCAGGAAAATGAGTGATGTTAACTGCATAGTAGGGCTGCCTGACAGAATGCACATGCAGAGGGTATATCATGTAAACATGATGAAGCCCTACTATGATAGGGAGGAAATGTACCTCACTGTGTGCAGCACGCCAGAGGAGGGGAGCAAAGCTGATCCCCTTATGGACCTCCTCAGGGAAGCCTGGGAGAGATCCTTAGTGAATAACCTCGCCCTCTCATGGCAGCTGACATATGCCCAGGCTGAGGAGATGAGGAGGATGTTGTGAGAATTTAGGGACATGTTCACGGGGAATCCAGGGTACACCACAATGGCTGAACACCATGTGGACACTGGGGACCAAGTTCCACTGAAGCAGTCTCCCTACAGGGTACCTGATGGGGTTAAGAAGACCATGCTGGAGGAACTCAGGAAGATGCTGGCCCTTGGAGTGATCCAGGAGTCCAGTAGCCTCTGGGCTTTACCTGTGGTCTTGATCCACAAGAAGGACGGTACCACACAATTCTGTGTCAACTACCAGAGGCTCAAAAGCAGTAGAGTCTGATGCCTACCCCTTGCCCAAAATGGATGAGATCTTGGAATGGCTGAGGGGAGCCTGGTTCCTGATCACAATAGACCTGGTGAAGGGCCACTGGCAGGTGTCATTAACCCCTGCAACCAAGGAGAGGTTTACTTTTGTTACCCCATATGGCTTATTCAAACTCAGAGTAATGTCATTTGGGATGAAGAAAGTGCTCACAACCTTCCAGAGGCTTGCAGTTCACATCCTGGCTTGGGCAGGTGAACATACACTGGCTTACATGGATGACATCACCATTTACAGCCAGACGTGGGAGGATCACATCAGGGATGAGATTGAGATGTTCCGCAGAGTAAAGGCCACAAGGCTGACAATTAAGGTGTTAAAATGCCAAGTAGGCATGGCAGAAGTGTCCTGCCTTGGGCACTAGATGGGCAGTGGATGCAGCTGGACCATGGCTATGCCACCGGAGCAATATTTATCGACCTGACTAAGGCCTTTGACTTGGTCAATCATGGCCTTCTGCTCTGGCAGCTGCACTTCCTTGGCCTTGATTCCAGTGCCCTCCTTTGGAAACAAAGCTACCTCAATGGCCAATCTCAAAGGGTTAAGTAGGTGGGTTCCCTATCAGACCCTAGACCTATAACCCATGGGGTCCCCCAGGGTTCTAGTCTGGGCCCTTTACTATTCTCTCTCTTTATCAATGGTCTACTACACAACTCCAGTGGCACCTCCATTCATCTGTAGGCTGACAATGCTATCATTGACCGATCTGTGTCGGATGTTGAGTGGGTTAACTCAAGGCTAGTCTCTGACTACCGTACTCTTGAAGACTGGTTCCTGCAGAAGCAGCTAGGCCTTAATACTAAAAAAACAAAGTGCATGCTGTTTATGAACCCAGCTCACCCCCCGCTGATGGTTACATCTCGCTGAGGTATCCTGGAATCTGTCAAGGACTTCAAATACTTAGGAATTACCCTGGACTCCTCTCTATCTCTGGACATGCATGTCTCAGTCCTGACCAAAACCCTTAATCAAAAGCTTGGTGTCCTATATCGTATCCGTCTTTACCTAACATCTACATACTGCCTCAAGATAGTGGCTGCAACCCTCCTGCCTCTCCTCACGTATGGTTCCCCTCTATTATTTTCAACTACCGCCACCTCGCTTTCCCACCTATTGCAGGTCTACCATAGGGTGGGAAGATTTGCTCTGGGGGTTAATGCTCATCATCCCCACTGTGACATCCTTTCCTTCCTGGATTGGCTTACCTATGAGTCTAAGTTACATTATGCTACTCTGAGCTTCGTACATAAACAAGTACACCATTACACTCCTTGCCTTACTGACATCATTCGGCAGTGACTCCCACAGCGTACTCTGAAATCTGCCTCCCTGACCCTTCTCCAATTGCCAAACCCCCCAGCTCACCCTGGCCTGGAGATCCTTTGCCTCTTCTGCTTTGTCTTGTTGGAACTATCTGCCACCCATAATTCTGGTCTGTATCTCCCTCTGTCTTTTTCAAAGCTCATTGCTTCTACATCTCACTGCCTCACCTTGTTCCTGTTTTCAATGATTCTTACTCCTCTCTCTACCTTCTCAAGTGAGCCTTTGCCTGCAAATATGTGTGCTCCCTTATGCTCTGCCATTGCCAAAATGTGTATTACGTTAAGGTTTGCTCTATTATAAGATGTTGTAACTCTGTCTAAACGTATACTTGCTATTTTTTGTTAATATTGTACGATGTTGTTTACCTGTGACCCTGCCCCAATTGTGAATGTTTCAGTTGTTCACTTCAACCTAATATGTACCTAATCTATGTAGAAATGTTATCATCTGTGTCTTCACTGCCAATGCAATGCACTTCCTGGGTCACCCCTAAAAAAGTGACTGATTTGACTCAGTGGGTTCACCCGGTTACCAAAATTCAGTAATAATAATAATCCAGGCTTGGCCCACAACTGCCAAAAAGAAACAGGTAAGAGCATTTCTGGGAATAGCCAGGTACTAAAGGAGGTTTGTCCCTCACTGCAGGGTTGTGGCCAAGCCCCTGACAGACCTGATGAAAAATAGAATGCCTGAAAAAGTTCTCTGGACAGAGGACTGTGAGTCTGCCTTCCAATGGTTAAAGGAGGCATTATGTAGTTCACCCGTGTTTGCGAGCCCCAATTATGACTTAAAGTTCATAGTACATGTGGATGCCTAGGACCATGAACTGGGTGCATCATGAGTCAGGTTACACTGCAGGGAGAGGGGCACCCCATAGTGTATCTGAGCTGGAAGCTTCTGCCCAGGGAAGAGTCATATGCCACAGTGGAGACTGAATGTCTGGGGATAGTGTGGGCCCTTCAGAGGCAGCAGCCATATCTGTACGGGAGGGAGTTCACTGTGATCACAGTCATAATCCCTTGATATGGCTCCATAGGACTAGTGGGCAAAACACAAAGTTATTGCACTGGAGTCTGGTACTACAGTCATATAATATGATCATTGAGCACTGAAGTGGGGCACAGAATGCCATGCAGATGGACTGTTGAGAGAGGGGTGAGTGCATGACATGTTCCTTTAGGTGCTTCCTAGGCCCTGCATGAATGGCAGTGTCTCTTGGGGGTCACCCATAGGAGACACACCTTTATTTCTCAAGGGGGGAGTTGTGACATACATGTGACCAGAGTAACGTATTCATTTTGCTTTTGTTAATCTCCTTTGTAAATAGTCATGCTTGTGTTGTAAGTTGTGCTATTTGCAAACATGGAAACAAAACATGACTTCAAATGTCACATAAGCAAACAGGTCTAATGGGAAACATTGGCCCAAGTTGTACAGGGAAATATTCCCTTGGGAACATTCAGCCACAGATTCTGTAAGGCAGAAGGGAGAATGTCAGGTTGAATGCCTCAGTCAGCTTAAAAGGCAGAAATGTGGGATTATATGCCTTGGACATTCTTCAAAAGAGAATAATAGAAGTGGACAGAACAGGGGTGGGTGTGGAGTGAGCTAGCTGGCCTGAATGATGTCATCCATCCATCCACACACAAACCACACACACATATGCATACACAGGCACACCCATTTGGGGGGGCAGTGGTAAACTATCATTCAAAGGGCCAAAACAGCCTCCCACAGTCAGAAAATAAATACACTGAAGTGCTGAAAGCCAGTACTTCCTCTTGACCCAATAACATCTGAAGAGCCAGAGCACTGCAGCTAGAGGTCTGGTAAGAAAAATAGCTTAGGGAAAAGTGTTTTCTTCAGACAGAGCAGGTACATGAATAGGTTTTAATGTGAGAACAGCTCAGATTCTTCTATCTGCTGCTTATCTGGTGTAACTTCATTTATTTTCATTTCTAGTAAACTGTAATCCTTTTGTCTGACTGTACATACATCCTGTTGTAAATACTTGTAGTCTTTTAGTAAATAAACATATTTTTATAGAATCAGTGACTGCTTGTTTTATTTAAAATTGTAATTCTACCATTTTGGCTGGACTCTGTTTGCAGTCCATCTATGAAGGGGCACTCTACCCATAGTTATTGTGTTTGAACTTCCTGACCTTGTGCATAGGAGGGGTAAGAAACAAGTTTCCCTGTTTCCTGTTGGTAAAAGCCACAGTGGTGGCAGTGAACTTGAAGTCCTTGGTGAGGGATTTTTGTCACACATTCACTGTGCACAAAAAAGACACAGTCCAACCTCATTTATCCAACCCCCCTTTTACCGAACCCCTCTATCTAACAAACTGGCAGCTTGTACCCCATTGTTCCCATTGAAATTGATGGATGCTGTTCTCACCCACTTAATGGGTGATTGCAGCTCCCTGCATTCACAATGAGAATTACAATGGGAATGATCAAAAGCTTAGCTTAGAGACTAAACAGCTTTGTTTCACAAGATTTTGTAAGGTTGTCTGTATGTGACTCTGGAATCGGGGAGTGGTGCTGCTGAAAAGTGAAAAGAGACGAGTGGAATAAGAGAATGGAGTTGTATTGTACAGCAGAACCCCCCAAATTATTCTAAACTTTGTCAGTTATTCTGTCATTTTCCATTGCCCTTTTCTCTCTGCTTTTCAATAAATTCGGTTCTCACATTCCGCTCGCTGTCCGCATCTCTCCGTGTCTGATCTGATCGCATCTCTCTTTGCACTGCACTTGTCAGCAGCACCAGTCTCTGATGCCATAGTTACACTGCTCCGAGGTTCCACTGTCAACAGCCTACCTTCTACTTCACTCCGAAGGCAAAAGCACTCCATGGACAGTCTATTTGCACACAGTAAGTCAGAATCTGCCAGCGTTTCTAGTGTAAGTAGTCTAACGGTGCAGGTTCATTATCGGCTTATGCTGTACTGTGCCTGTAATTTTCTGTGTATCTTTGGTGCCACCTACTGCCCAAAAATTTAAACTTCAGTACCTTTTAAAAATGCAGTACTGTAGAGGAGCAGTACAGTACAGCAAGTGCACCAGTGCAGTTTGGCAGACAGAGAGTCTCCTCTTGATTATCCAACCTCCCATTTATCCAAACCGATTGGATGTCCCCCAGGCGGTTCGGATAAATGGGGTTTGACTGTACATGGTGCTGTATACTACATGGTGTTGTATACTGTACTCAGTTCACAAACTTGCATGACATTTTGTGAAAATGTTGCAATTTTGCAAAATTAAAGGTATTTTTGCAGTTTCACCTATCACTACTGTATACTGATGGTATAAAACAATTGGCAGTTGTGGCGGTCTCATGCCAACTGTTCCTCATTTCTCCTTTCAAGTCAGATGCAAAACTTGAACAAAAATTAACTTTACCTTGCACCCAGTTGCATATCCACCCCTTGTGACAAATATCCCAGTTCTTCAGCATCTTTCTTATGTTTGCTTATGCATGCTCAAGAAACATTTTGCTACAATAAACAGTATTTCAGAGGTGTGTCACTGCCAAGCTCATTGCAGCTCAAGCTGAAAGGGGCTCAGCAGTCCAGATCAATGACCACACCCTGTGGTCATGACACTAATCACTGCTGGCTGAGCCGAAACTTAATGGAGTTGAAAGGATGAAAGTCAAGTGCAGTTGAAAGGACCAAAGTCATTCCTATAAGAATGTGCTTCATTCCTTTCATTTGCATGAAGCCAGTCAGCAAGCAAATGCCCAGTGCCCATAGCCCCTTACAAAACCTCTTCTGTCACATTGCTGCCACCCCATGTTGGGTTTCAAACTCCCCCTCAGCTCCAGAATGGCTTGCTGTACATCACTGGATATCTATCTATCTATCTATCTATCTATCTATCTATCTATCTATCTATCTATCTATCTAGCTATCTAGCTATCTAGCTATCTATCTATCTATCTATAGAGATGTAGTGAAGTTTTACTTCACACATGAATTATCTGGGAAGTCGACATATTCGCATCTGTGAATCAATTTGTGAAGTAGTCCCCTGAAGTGATAATTAATCTTTTGTACCTTTCTTGTTGCTTTTGGGCTTTTAAGTGCAAATTACACTTAAAACCCCTCAAAGCAAGGATATGTTACAAATTCCAAATCCCTCAAATCACTGGTGTCTAGATACCCCCTGATCACTGATCGCAGGCCAAAATGTATATACATGTTAAATCCCTTGTGTCTAGTGCCCATGAATTACCAGCCCAGTATGTGAAAATATATATGTTAAATCCCTGGTGTCTATTAGTCCCCACCACCAATCGCCAGCCCCAATGTAAAAATATATATTTTAAATCCCATTCCCAGGTGTCCAGTGGCCCCCCCCAATCACCAACCCCAGTGTAAAAAAAAATATGTCAATGAAATCCCTGGTGTCTAGTGGACCCAGACCTCCCCACCCCATTAGGTAGTGCCCTCCATCCCCACCTCAAGCAAGCATCCAACACGGTCCTCCACTCTCCCCAATGGCTGTCCTCCTGACTTGAAATGAATGACCGTGTAGTTGTACAAGTATGTGCTCATTCATTCCAAGTCAGTCAGGTGGCCAGCTGTTGAGGAGAGTGGAGGACTATGTTGATGAGGGGAAGCAGGGTAGTGAGGCACTACCTGATGGGGTGGGGGTCCACTAGACACCAGGGAATAGGATTTAAAATATAAGTTTTTACAATGGGGCTGACAACTGTCAGGGTTGGGGGTCCACTAGACACCAAGGATTTCACTGACATATATTTTTTTTACATTGGGGCTGGCAATTGATGATTTGTTGTGGGGGGGCCACTAGATACAAGGGAATGGGATTTAAAATATATATTTTTAAACTGGGGCCGGCGATCGGGACAGCAGGGCACTAGACACCAGGGATTTAACATATATATTTTTACATTGGGGCCAGTGATCGGGGGGGTGGACACTAGCCACCAGGGACTTAAAATAACATTTTGGCCAGCGATCAGCGGGGGGTGGTAGGCACCCACTATTATTAGACTGTCGTTTGTGTCACAAAGTGTGGAATTGACGAATTGAGCGTAATTCATGAAATAATTGACAAAGTAAGTTATGCCCACTTTGCTAATCTCTAGCTATCTATTAAGCAGATCAGGGTGCCCAACCATGGTACTGCTTCTTTCTGCCTCTCCCCTCCAGGTCACCCCCCCTTTCCAATATATATATATATATATATATATATATATATATATATATATATATATATGTATACGATTTGAGTTTACCATATAAGTGTTTACTCAACCCTAATATACAGGCACTATTGTGACTATATAATATATGTACATACATATATATATATTAGAGGCAAAAAACTCCATTTAATGCATCAGTTAGGGTTGTTCCACAGCGACAAAAGTAAGGACATTTGATGTTATGGTTGAAACCCCCTTTGCACCCCTCCAGCCCACCCCCCCAACTGGAATCGGGGTGCTCATTGGGGTCTTCGGCCCTAACCCTTACCCATCACATGTGGAAATAGGCTGAGGAATAGGAGAATGGGGTGAGAGTTAGGACCGATGACCCCAACGTGCACCCCGATTCCGGTTGGGGGTTGGGCTGGAGGGGTGCAAAAGGGGTTTCAACCCTAACATCGAATTTCCTCGCTTTTGTCGCTGTGAAACAACCCTAACTGATGCATTAAACAGAGTTTTTTGCCTCTAATTTCCCTTCTTTTTGAGAACGATAATGAGAAATAGTGAATGTAATGCGGTGGCAGGAGCATGGGGCCCTTCGGGCCCTGCGCTCCTGCCATGTAATTGAGCAGCGGCAGCGTGGTGCCCACTCTTGTCACAAAGTAACATTGTTCCTGCAAACACAAATCAAAATGCTCATGGTGATGCAAAGCAAAACAGAAAGAGAAACAGTACTGTAGATAGAAATGTTAAAAACAACGCAAAAGCAACTGCAAATGAAAACGCAAAGGGTAACGCACATGGTGGCGTAGACGTGAACAGTAAGTGAAACGGGTACAGAACTGCAAGCAGAAATGGTAATGGTAACAGTAATGTAAGAACACAAGCTGGTTTTCCCCAAAAGCTGAATAGAGAAAGACAGTGAGTACAAAGAATGACTGCAAAATAATGACTCTCGGAACAGAAAATGAGGACTTGGAATAGTAAATTGCTTATATCTCAGGAACCATAGAAATAAAATTTAAAAGTCATATGAATTAGCACTTTCCTGGCTAGTTTTGTACTTAGCCTGCATTAGGGGACTGAGCATTTTTCTGATGAAAAGTCCGTATCTCGCACAGTTCCCGAGATACGGGCTCTGACAGGCGCGGCAAACGCCGTAATGTTATCCTATGGGAAAAAAACAGAAGCTCAGAGTGCCATAACTTTGTCTCCCTGTAATATTTTTTCACCAAGCCACTGAAAGACACATCTGTGTGATGTTGGCTGTGTTCCCTGCAAATTTCATCCCAAAAGACCAAACCATTATTTTGCAGCAGGGCTCCAAACGATTCCTGCAATGTGTCGTACACCGTTATGTTATCCTATGGGAAAAACTGTCTGCTTTGGAGTACCATAACTTTGCCGCCATATAATATTTTTTCGGCTGTGTTCCCTCTAAATTTTAGCCCCAAACTCCAAACCGTTCTTTTGCAGTGGGGTGCCAAAGAATTGCTGTCATTTTCCCACAGCCTAGAAAAGTACTGTCACCATTTGCGAAAGCTTTCTCAAATTCTTTCGACAGTGTCACAAGTGCAAAAGTACTTTGTGAAAGTACTTTTTCCAGAAATGTGAAAAACATATTTCTGGGGTGTTTTACCCCAAAATAAAGACATGGTTAGCATTCTCAGGGTCCGACTAGGTGAATACAAAAATAATTAGGTTGCTAGAGGGTCCCAAATTTAAATGACAAGCATTTTTCTGATCACCAACTGAAAACAAAATGGCAGATTTGCAATAGTAAAAGGGACATTTGCAAAAGTAAAAACTGCACTTGCGACACTGTCAGACTTTTTGTTAAGTTTTCCCATTGACTTACAATGGGAACTTGTTTTTTGAATAACTTTTGAACCGTTTAATATTTTTTCATGAAATCTTCGAAAGACACATCGGGGACCCCAGCCGCATGTTCCCTGAAGATATTTGGACCGGTCGCACAAACCATGCAACCTGTAGGCATGACCATAGAATTCCAAAAAAGCATAAATGCATGTGCAGATCACTCTTAGTAACTCCGCAGCTGTATATCTAACTGGTATGAAACTTGGCAGATCCCAAGGCGTATGGGTCTTGATCATGTATTCCAAATTTCAAGCAAATCCGTCAAACGGTTGCAAAGTTATTAAGGTGCAAAATGTGGGGTTTAACATGTAAATGGCTCCTCAACACTAACTATAGTGCACTACGTGCATTATAATATATATATATATATATATATATATTGTTAGGGTTGAGTAGCACTTTTAAGGTTAAAGGTGAAATTCTGCACCTTAATAACTTTTCCACCATTCAACAGATGTGCCTGAAATTTGGTAGACATGGTTCTGCATGATAGATCTTGGGATCTGCCAACTTTCGTAGTGGTCGGATATACGGCTGTGGAGTTATTAAGCGACAACCAAAAGCACAATTATGCTTTTTTATGAATTCTTTGCTCTCACCTACAGGTCGCACGGTTTGTGCGACTGGTCCAAAAACGTCAGGGAACATGCAGCCGGGGTCCCCGATGTGCCTTTTGAAGAATTTGTGAAAAAATATTGAACGGTTCAAAAGTTATTCAAAAAATAAATTCTCATTATTAGTCAATGGGAAAAGTTAACAAAAAGTTCAAAAGTGTCACAAATGCACTTTTTAGTGTCACAAATGGCCCTAGTAGTGTCACAAATCTGACATTTTGTTTTCAGTTAGTGATCAGAAAAATGCTTGGCATTTAAAATTGGGACCCTCTAGGGACACAGTTCTTTCTGTGTTCACCTAGTTGGACCATGAGGATGCTAGCCATGTCTTTATTTTGGGGTTAAATGCCCCTGAAATATGTTTTTCAAATTTCTGAAAATAGTAGGGTCGCACCCGCGACACTTTTGCAAATTTTTGCGAAAAGTGTTGCAAATTGTGACACTACTTTTCCAGAGTATGGCCAAAATGACAGGAGTTCTTTGTCACCCCGCTGCAAAAGAGCCGTTTGGTCTTTTGGGCTGAAATTTGGAGGGAAAGTAGCCAACATTTCACAGATGTGCCTTTTCATAGTTTGGTGACAAAATATTGCTCAGATGCTAAGTTACAGCACTCCATATTTTGAGTTTTTCCCATAGACTAACATAGTGGCTTACATCGTGCCTTTTGAGAGTCGAGCCAAAACGCGCGATACAGAATTTTCATCGTGATGATGCATAGTCTTTGGCTATGCATTCAGCAAAACTGTAGCCAGGAAAATCATGATTCCTGTGCATTTTTTTTTCTACGTCGTACGGTTCCTGAGATATAAGTAATTTAGTCTTCAAACAGCTCATTTTCTGCTCTGAGGTCCATTTTTATGCATACATTCTTTGTACACACTGTGTTTCTTTATGCAGCTGTTGGGCAAAAACAGGGTGTGTACTTACGTTACTGTTACACTTAGCGTTACCACTTATGTTGCCATACCCATTTGCATTACTGTTCTCATGTACACCACTGTGTGCGTTACCCTTTGCGTTCTTGTTTGTGCTTGCATTTGCATTACTGTTACCATTTGCATTTCCACTACTGTTTGTGTTTGCGTTTTAGTTTGTGTCACTGTGCACATTGCCATTTGCATTTCCAGCACTCCTTTCGTTTGTGTATGTCTTTTGTTTTGCATCTTCGTTGCTGTTATTGTTACCATTTGCGTTTGCAATTGTATTACTGTGCCCGTGCACATTGCGGTTTGCTTTTCCATATGCGCTTGCATTTCATTTTGCATTTCTGTTTCCTTTGCCATTATTGTTGCTGTTACCATTACCATTTGCGTTTACAATTGCGGTACTGTGCTCGTGCGCATTATGCTTTCCATTTCCATACGCGCTTCTGTTCCCATTTCTGTTTCTGTTTCCTTTGGTGTTATTCATAATGTTAACTTTACCATTTGTGTTTACAATTGGAGTACCGTGCACATGCGCGTTACGATTTGCGTTTACGTGAGCACTTGCATTCGCATATCCGTTTCTGTTCCCTTTGGTATTCTTTTTGCTGTAACACTTAACATTTGCATTTAAAATATCACTGCCATCACTGTGCACATTACCAGTTGCATTTTTATATGTGCTTGCATGTCCGTTTGCATCTCTGTTTGCTTCGGCATCACTTTGCGCTTCTGTTTCTATTAACGTTTACTTTAACATTTATGTTTGCTTTACCATGTGCATAACTGTTGGCACTTGCATTTGTGTTGCTGTTCCTGTTAGTATATAACAAGACATCATGTGGTGGGAGCGGGCTCCGCACTCCCGCCACCGCATTACATTCACTATTTATCGTAATCATTCTCAAAAACAAGGGAAATTGGAGGCAAAAAACTCCATTTAATGCATCAGTTAGGGTTGTTCCACAATGACAAAAGTGAAGAAATTCAGTGTTAGGATTGAAAGCCCCCCTTGGACCCCCTACCCAACCCCCCAACCGGCATCAGGGTGCATGTTGGGGTCGTCAGTCCTAACTCTCACCCCCATTCTCCTATACCTCAGCACCCCATTCTCCTATACCTCAGCTTTTTTACACATGTGATGGGTGAAAGTTATGGCTGATGACCCCAACGCACACTCCGATGCTAGTTGGGGTGGGGGGGTACAACGGGGGCTTTCAACCATAACACCAAATTTCCTTACTTTTTGTCGCTGTGGAGCAACCCTAACTGATGCATTAAATGGAGTTTTGCCTCTAATATATATATATATATAATTATATATATAATAGGGGATACATGATGGGCATGAGTGTGATATCTGGAAATATTGTCAGTCCTGCAGAGTGAGCTCTGGATGTCTCACAAAGTGCTGAAGGCACAAAGTGAGATATCCAGAGCTCACAATGCAGGAATGACAATATTTGCCATAGCATACAATCTGCACATCATGGGCCAGATATTCAAACAATTACGCCAAGCATAAAACCATAGCGCTAGAATAGTGCAAGGCTGCAATATTCAGAAGCCCTAATAGCACCGGCGCTGTGTGATAGCACTGACGTTAAAAGTAAATATATGCTGGGGCGGGACTGAGGGGAGTGGCCATGAATGCTGGCTGCACGGCATATTCAAATGTAAAGCGTTGCGCTACAGGCATTAGTGCGACCTGTAGCGTGGCACTAAATACCACTGACAAAAAGCTGGCGGTAATGTTGCGGTGCCCCCCACCGTGATCCCCAAGCACCATAGCTAGGGTATGTAGAGAATTTCCCTGGTGCTCTAGTGGCCCCCCCACCAAGCACGATCCCCAAAGCTGCAGTATTTATAGAATATCCCTGGTGTTCTTATGGTCCCCCACCCCCTGTACACGATCCCCAAGCCGCAGTATTTATAGAATATCCCTGGTGTTTTAGTGATCCCCCATCCCCATCCCAAGCGATCCCCAAGCCACGGTATTTATAGAATATCCCTGGTGTTCTAGTGATCCCCCACCCCCCAGGCATGATCCCCAATGCCCGGTAGTCCTGAAAAGAGAGCAATACCCAATGATCTAGTGGTTCCCCCCCAGAAGTGCGCCGCTCGTCCTCCTGGGCACAGCTTAGATATGGTGCCAGTGACCGGCTCAGCCCTCCTCTCACCACCACGGCTGGCCACCGACTCGGTGTGCATAAACGCCACTCTTTTAGTAGTGCTAATGCATACCACAGTCAGCGGCCAGCCATGGTGGTGAGAGAGGGCTGAGCCAGTCGCTGGCAATGTATCTACACTGAATCTGGGAGGATAGCGGTGCACTTCTGGGGTGCGGGGACCACTAGACCACCAGGTATTGCCTCTTTGGGCTACCAGCATTGGGGATTGTGCTTGGGGTGGGGCCACTAGAACACCAGGGAAATTCACTAAATACCACAGCTACTGGGTCGGGATCATGCTTGGGGTGGCGGGACCACTGGACTACCAGGGAGTGGAGCCAACACAAGTGGGAACAGAGCCATGATGGCTGAGACGGGCTGCCTGGCCCAGCCTGTCTGTCCAGGTCCCTATATATTGGATGGCTGCGTTGCACAGCCCAGTGACCCTACAGCTGACATCCCCCCACCCCCAGCAGGTTTGCCTTATGCCTGCCCCATGCATACTTGTGTCCCCCCACTGTGTTCCACCCACACCCGCTGTGAGCCGGCTCTGTTGGTGTGGGGTGGTGGCATCATGCAGGGCATGTGTGGCCACAGGTAGTGTGTGTGTGTATACAGCTAGCTATCTATCTATATATATATATATATATATATATATATATATATATGTATATATATATATATATATATATATATATATATAGTGTGTCTCTGTATCTTGCAGATCTATACACACACACACACATACATGCATATATACAGATATATATATATATATATATATATATATATATATATATATATCATTATGTACTGCTTGCAATGCTGCATAGGTATGTTGTATGCACTGCTAGTACCTGCCAGCACACAGTTCCTGCTGCTTAATGCATGTGATTCCATTCTGACCAACAGGGGCGCTGTGTGCATCATGCAGTAGCACCGAGCAAACTGCATGGTAATGTATGCTAAGCTGCATATAATAAGATGCAAATGTGCCTGTTTGCCCATGGATTACCTAAGTAGGCTCATTTGCATGGGAGCTTTGAATATAGCTCCTGTTTGCCCAGGCTAACCAGTTTGCACTGGGCTGATGTGTTAGCACTGTGTAATCAGGTTAGCCCCAGGCAAACCTCACTTCAGCATAGCACAGTTCTGCAGTGTGTGGCCTTCATTGTTGTTTGTAGTCATACCTTTCAACTGTCTCTGATTTTCAGGGATATCCCTAATGTTACCTCAAAGGTTTACTCTGTCCCTTCTAAACATTGTGTTTCCATGACCAAACAGTGGGGGTTGTAAGCATTAAATAATATCAAACATTAATGTTACAGACATGTTCTTCCTTAGAAAATGCATGTTACACTAAACCACTAATTCTACAGATATCACCAATTTGTAAGATGTGTCCCTGCTTTTAAACCTTTGTCCCTGACTATTTTAAGCCTTGTCCCTGATTTATGAGGCAGGCAGTTGAGAAGTGTGTTTGTAGTAGATGTGAGACATCTCTGTGCAATCACACACAATGTTCTCCACCTGCAACACTGGCTTGCTTCAGCGTCTAATGAGATGCAGTTGCAGTTTGCACTTCCCTGTTGCTATATTCAGTGCTGTCTTATTACTGGGCTATTTTTGCCCTGCACTCCCAGACCAGTTTGCCCAGCTTCCTTAGACTGCTATGTTCAGCAGGATTAGCACCGGGCTATTTCCTTTTCAATATAGCTTGCTTTGTGATCCAGGCTAAGTTTGCCCACCGGTCAGTGCTAATTTAGCCTTGGGGCAAAGTTTTGAATATCTGGCCCCATGTATTCAATTTATACAATAGGGCCAGGAGTTTCAGAAATATTTTTATATTGTCTTGTGCTCTGTTCCTGTTTATGTGTTTGACCATTCTGTGTGTGAGTTTTTCTGAATGGGCGGGCAGTGTTAGAAACTCTGGGAAACAGATGAGTGTGTTTTGCAATGCTAAATGAGTTAGTTTTAGGCAGGAGTGAGAAATAAACTATTTTGTGCAGCTGTATTCTTTAGAAGTCTGGCTGCAGTCAAGCTGAGTATCAAATAATTGTAATGGGCTGAGAGGCAGAGTTTGAGGAACAGGTGAGAGTGTGTTTAGTGGTAATTGAGTTAGCTGCAGGCAGCAGTGAGGAACAGACTGTTCTGTGAAGCTGTGCTCTTTATCATTCTGGCTGCAGTCAAGCTGAGAGTATCAGACTAATGAGCTGGAAGTTAGAGTGTTGGTAATAGGTGATAATGTTTTGTAATGCTGAGTTAGCTGCAGGCAGCAGTGAGACCTCTCATGTAGTTCTGCATTTGTGTTTATGGTAATAGCAGAGGTGTTTTTTGTATGCTGAGGGGAAAGCTGCCTAGAGTGATGATATCAGTAACCGTTGTGTGACCTGTGTGTGTAAATGGCTGATATCATCGAAGTAGAGCAGAGGGTAAAAATATCACACTGCAGTGGATGATATCTGTTTTATCTCACTCATTTATCACTCACCCCTATTGTATAAATATATATATATATATATATATATATATTTATTATGGTAGTTAGGGTTGAGTAGCACTTTTAAGGTTAAAGGGTGAAATGTTGCACCTTAATAATTTTGCCACCGTTCAACAGATTTGCCTGAAATTTGGCAGGCATGGGGAGGGCACCATAGATCTTGGGATCTGCCAACTTTCATACTGGTTGAATATGCAGCTACAGAGGTACTAAGCGACATCCGTGTGTGCAATTACACTTTTTTGTGAATTCTTTACTTGCACCTACAGGTCGCACAGTTTGTGTGACCGGTCTGAAAACTTCAGGGAATGTGCAGCTGGGGTCCCCGATGTGCATTTTGAAGATTTTGTGGAAAAATAGTAAACGGTTCAAAAGTTATTCAAAACACAAGTTCCCATTATAAGACAATGGGGAAGCTGACAAAAAGTTCAACACTTTCGCAAATGCACTTTTTAGTGTTGCAAATGGTCCCAGTACTGCTGCAAATCCACCATTTTGTTTCCAGTTACTGATCAGAAAAATGCTTGCCATTTAAAATTATTGGGACCCTCTAGGAACACAATTCTTTTCATGTTCACCTAGTCAGACCCTCAGGATGCTAGCCATGTCTTTATTTTGGGGTTAAACACCCCAGGAATATATTTCAAATTTCTGGAAAAAGTGTATGAGTAATTATGCACCTCGACACTTCATAAGGCCACTATAGCTTTAGCAAATTGCAACACTACTTTTCCAGACTATGGCCAAAATGACAGGAATTCTTTGCCACCCTGTTGCAAAAGAACGGTTTGGTCTTTTGGGCTGAAATTTGGGAATGCAGCCAACGTCTTACAGATGTGCCTTTTGGTGGTTTGGTGAAAAAATATTGCATGAATGCCAAGTTATGGTGTTCCGAAGAGTTAGGGCCAATGAGCCCAACACACACCCCAATGCCGGTTGAGGGGGGTGGGCTGGGGGTGCAAGGGGGGCTTTCAACCTTAACACTGAATTTCCTTGCTTTTGTCGATGTGAACAACCCAACTAATGCATTAAACAGAGTTTTTGCCATGAATATATATATATATATATATATATATATATATATATATATATATATATATATATATATATATATATATATATAAATAAAAGAAAATGGTCCATTGTGGTCACCAACCTTACCCTCCCCCATCTAGACCCTCCCACTGAGTGCCCACCATCCCATCCCACCTTTACCCTATACTTTATTAAAGGACAGCTGTGTTGTATAGTTTGCACTATATGACACAGCTGTCCTATGCTAAAGAGTAGCTGTGTGGTATAGTGCAAACAGCTATTGTTGTCACTCGTCCTGTCATCCTGATGTGCTGTCTGTGCCATGTGCACACTGGAGGCCCCAATCCTCAATGGCAGTCTTTCTTTCTTTAGTTAAATTATTTTACTTTCTAATCAACACCAGGATGCCCACACCCGGTGCCGCCCCCACCAGTAGTTTAATATATGGTTGCTGACATTGAGGTCCCCAGTCCCTATGTTAGCATTTATTAGATCCCCCCAGCAGTGTGGGACACTTGGAGAGCCCACCCCTAGTGTCCCAAAATGGTTTATAAAAAAAAGTAATATAATCCGACACCAGAATGCCCACTCCAGGTGTCAAACCCTCCCCCTGCAGTCCCTTGTTTAATAAATTACCAACATCAGGGGCCCCAATCCCCATGTCAGATTTAAGTGTATCTCCCCTCAGCAGTATAGGAGACAGGGGAGCCCACCTCCAGTGTTCCGATATAGTTGTTTAATATATGTCTACCTGTAAAAAAAGAAAACAGTCCCCCAATGTCTTTCTTATTTTCTTTTGTAACCTGTAAAAAAAGAGAACTGTCCCTTGCTATCCACTCCATACCCTCTCCATCCCGACCCCCCCACTGAGCATGCACCACCCCCACACCCTTCCACCTTACCCTATACTTACCAGCTGGGGTTGTATGCTGTCATCTTCCGTGGATCAGGACATGACTGCACTCTTCAAAGCCAAACCTCAAACTGATGATTCAAGGTAAGTGCTGTATAATGTATTTCAATGGCATTTTCAACTGTTGATATCTTTGCAGTTTCTGGGAATTTTTTTTCACCAAATTTTCAACATGGGCTTTTTGGGACCTCACCTCATGAACACTGTCACTGTCATTTCATTAAATGGGCCCAGAAGGTGGTTTTGCAGTGGCTGTGCAGAATCACCTTTTGGGACTGATTAACAAAATGACAGTGCTAGTGTTCATGAGGTGGGGTCACAAAAAAGTTGTGATGAAAATTTGATGAAAACATTCCTACAACCCCATGAAGAGTACAGCTGTCATTTCTCTCATCCTGCCCAAAACATGTTTTTGGATCTGTGGTACGTAATAATGCAGTTGATGTGTGAAATCACCATTTGGGACCTAGTAATGAAATGACAGTACCAGTGTTCATGAGGTGGGTTCCCCAAAAGGCCATGCTGAAAATCTGTTGAAAACATTCCTAAAAATTGCTGAGTTATGAGTGTGCAATGAAACTTTTCTACGTAGGTGCATAACATTTGGTAATTTACAATATTTTGACTCCAGATTTTCAACACAACCATTTTTTCACACCACCTCATGAACAGAACAGCTGTAATTTTTCAGATCCTGTCCAAAATGTGTTTTCACACCTGTGGTGCGAAATGGCATTTTAGCATGGATTTGAACATTTTCACCTACGGGGTTTATGAGGTGAGGTCATAAGAAGACTATGTTGAAAGTTTTGGGTCAACATATTGAAAAAACAAATAATTTATTAAGTAACATTGTTTGCAGGGATGTCCATTGCACCTCTGACACACATGTTGCCTTACCGTGCCAGTGAGCTGAGTTCAGGTGTGAACTCAGTGAGCTGATTAATTGGGATGAGGTTAATGGGGAAGGTGCAGCAGCATGCAGCACCAGTCATGGCCTGGGTAGTGATGTAGCAGTGTTTTTGCACAAACACCACAGCCTGTGGTAGGTCAGGGAACCTCACACGCAAGGTATCGACATGTGTGTTGGGGTCTGCTGTGTCCATGCACTGCATCAAGACTGTCTCCAATATTATATTTATTTCATTTTGTGCAGGTCCTAAAGGGACCTGTGCAAAAGAGCATACAGTTCAGCTATCACAAAAATAAGGGAAATTGTTTGCAAAAAACTAAGTTAATGTAGACATTAGGGTTGTAAAACACAAATCGTACAAACACAGGACATAAAATAACATTAGAAATTTGGGACTCCAGAGTATTGGTGAATCAGGTCTTACTTGGGGTTATCACCCCTAAGGCCCACCCATACCCTGAATCTGATGAGGTCAAATGTGATGTCTTCACACAGAGCCCATAGGGCCTTGCATTAAGAAAGCTCTGACAAATTATGTTGGCCATACTGTATCACTATGAGGCACTAAGTTAGAGCTGTATCCTGTGCTTTGGACACAGGCTATGGGCTGGGAGGGCGGGCATTAGATTTTACAACCCCAAGTAAGACCCCACCACTGATTTGTCAATTCTCCAGAGACTCAAATTCTAATGTTTTCATTTTCCATCTTAGTACATTTCATGTTTTATAATGGTAATGTCTGCATTACCATAGTTTTTATTAAATATATAAGCAGACCAGGGTTCTCACCCATGGTACTGCTTCTTTCTGCCCTTCCCCTCCAGGTTGCCCCATATATATATATATATATATATATATCTATAGAGAGAGAGAGAGAGAGAGAGAGAGATAGAGAGATAGAGAGATAGATAGAGATAGAGAGATAGAGAGATAGAGAGATAGATAGATAGATAGATAGACAGATATTCTGTGTTAATGAAACATTTATGGTTCAGGCTAAAGTGATAAAGGTAGAGAAACATGGTTATAGAGTTTCTAACCCTGAAACCCCACCCCACCCCTAAAACAAATCAAGGGCACAGTCTTCCTTGGAGTTGTTGTCAACTCTAACACTCACCCCACTGTGTACACTCCAGAAACATACACACCTAATGGGGTGAGCATCAGGGTTGACAACCCCAAGGAAGACTGTATCTCTGTTTTGTTTTAGGCATGGTGGCGGGGTTTCTGAGTTGGAAATCCTCACTTTCTTTTCACTTTAGCCTGAACTAAAAATGTTTCATTAAAACTGTTTTTGCAAAGAATTTCCTTACTTTTAGAGACAGTATAATGTTATCCTTATTTGCCTGTGGGAGTGCAGAGCCCTCTGGGCCCTATGCTCCCATCCCTCCTTAGATACATATATGTATTTTGTTGTGGAAGCACAGGGCCTGTTTGTAGGTCAACAGCAACCACATTGTCAGCATGGCCTTCTTATTACCCCGCCTCATGTACCCAATACGGAGCAATTTTCAAATCTCACCAAAATGTGATTCTGCACCACCACAACATCACTCCATGCCACAGATGCAAAAAAACAGTTTGGCCAGGATTTGAAAAATGACAGCTGTCACATTCATGAAGTGGTGTAAAAAATAGGTGTGTTGAAAATGTTGTGTCAAAATATTTAAAATTACCAAA
Source organism: Neoceratodus forsteri (assembly GCA_016271365.2). Lineage (NCBI taxonomy): Eukaryota > Metazoa > Chordata > Ceratodontiformes > Ceratodontidae > Neoceratodus > Neoceratodus forsteri. The sequence goes on along the minus strand of CM057456.1, from coordinate 1,326,687,104 downwards.
GTTACAAGTGAGTGTCACACAATTTCAACATATTTTTCCCATTTTTGCATACAGTAGCTTGACCCCAAATTTTTCAGTATACCCTTCTTATGACCCCACCTCATGAACAAATGTGAAGAAAATTTTCAAATCCTGCTCAAAAGGTGATTTTGCCAAGTGACTGTGAAATTGCCTTTTGGGACAAATTTGTGTAATTCCACCACCATTGTTCATGAGGTGGGATCTAAAAAAGACCATGTTGAAAATTTGGTGTCAAAATATGCAAAAATGGCAAACTTATGCATCAAAGTTAGAAACTCCATTAAAATGCACTGAACTGCACTTACTTTACTTTCTCATATAGCAGTTGATGGTTCTATCAGCAAGATGTGTCAGAGAGTAGATCTTCACCCAGGCACCTATTAAAGTAAGTGAGGATGTGTGGGGAGTGTGGGGTGGTGGGTGCTTAGTGGGAGGTCGGAGTGGGAAGGGGTTGGATCAGTGAAGGAGTGTTTTCTTTTTTACAGGTTTGAAAAAAGACATCGAGGGTCAGTTTTCTTTATTTAAGCCAGGATGGCAATTGGAGGGTAGGGACCACAACTTGACACCAGGGATACACAAAATTGTAATGGGAATGGGGATCAGATATTGAGGGTACTACTAGGCACCAGAGAAAGAGAAAACATAATGTGAACAGTGATCAGAGTGTGGAGGGTACCACTAGGCACCAGAGAAAGAGAAAACATAATGTGAATAGTGATCAGAGTGTGGAGGGTACCACTAGGCACCAGAGAAAGAGAAAACATAATGTGAACAGTGATCAGAGTGTGGAGGGTACCATTAGGCACCAGAGAAAGAGAAAACATAATGTGAACAGTGATCAGAGTGTGGAGGGTACCACTAGGCACCAGAGAAAGAGAAAACATAATGTGAACAGTGATCAGAGTGTGGAGGGTACCACTAGGCACCAGAGAAAGAGAAAACATAATGTGAACAGCGATCAGAGTGTGGAGGGTGCCACTAGACACCAGAGAAAGAGAAAACATAATGTGAACAGTGATCAGAGTGTGGAGGGTACCACTAGGCACCAGAGAAAGAGAAAACATAATGTGAACAGTGATCAGAGTGTGGAGGGTGCCACTAGGCACCAGAGAAAGAAAAACATAATGTGAACAGTGATCAGAGTGTGGAGGGTGCCACTGTGACCAGAAAGAGAAACATAATGTGAACAGTGATCAGAGTGTGGAGGGTGCCACTAGACACCAGAGAAAGAGAAAACATAATGTGAACAGTGATCAGAGTGTGGAGGGTGCCACTAGACACCAGAGAAAGAGAAAACATAATGTGAACAGTGATCAGAGTGTGGAGGGTACCACTAGGCACCAGAGAAAGAGAAAACATAATGTGAACAGTGATCAGAGTGTGGAGGGTACCACTAGGCACCAGAGAAAGAGAAAACATAATGTGAACAGTAATCAGAGTGTGGAGGGTACCACTAGGCACCAGAGAAAGAGAAAACATAATGTGAACAGTGATCAGAGTGTGGAGGGTGCCACTAGACACCAGAGAAAGAGAAAACATAATGTGAACAGTGATCAGAGTGTGGAGGGTACCACTAGGCACCAGAGAAAGAGAAAACATAATGTGAACAGTGATCAGAGTGTGGAGGGTGCCACTAGGCACCAGAGAAAGAGAAAACATAATGTGAACAGTGATCAGAGTGTGGAGGGTGCCACTAGACACCAGAGAAAGAGAAAACATAATGTGAACAGTGATCAGAGTGTGGAGGGTGCCACTAGACACCAGAGAAAGAGAAAACATAATGTGAACAGTGATCAGAGTGTGGAGAGGTGCCACTAGACACCAGAAAGAGAAAACATAATGTGAACAGTGATCAGTGTAGAGGGTGCCACTAGACACCAGAGAAAGAGAAAACATAATGTGAACAGTGATCAGAGTGTGGAGGGTACCACTAGGCACCAGAGAAAGAGAAAACATAATGTGAACAGTGATCAGAGTGTGGAGGGTGCCACTAGACACCAGGGAAAGATTCAGCCATTACAGGGATGGTGATTAGAGGATGGGTTGGTGCCACTAGACATCAAAGAAAAATCAAACATTTATAGGGACATTGATCAAAGGGTGGGAGGTGCCACAAGATGCAAGGGACAGATGACATTATTATGGGGATGGCAGTTAGAGGTTGGGGGGCCACTAGAAACCAGGGAATAATTAAATAATAACAGGGAGGGCAACTGGAAGGTGGGGGTGCCGCTAGACACCAGGGAAAAATAAAACAATTATGGGGATGGTGATCAGAGGGTAGGGGTGATACTAGACACCTGGGAAAAATTAAATAATTATGGGGACAATGATCAGAGGGTGCAGAGTGCCACTAGACACCATGAAGGCTACTAAACAAACTCACCAATACAGGAGTAGGACAGGAAGTGTTAGCATGGGTAAGTAGCTGGCTTGAACAGAGAACTCAGTCTGTGACAATAAATGGGGCAGCATCAGGGGATAGGGAGGTGACAAGCAGGGTGCCACAGTAGTCCATCCTTAGACCATTACTCTTTAATATCTTTATCAGAGATATCACAGAGGAGTTAAGTGGGAAGGTGTTCTGGTTTGCAGATGACACAAAACTCTGCAACAGGGTGGACACTGCACAGGGGGTAGAGCAAATGAAACGTGACCTACTCAGGCTGGAACATTGGTCCAACTTGTGGCAGCTAAAATTCAATGTGAAAAAGTGCAAAGCTATGCATCTGGGCAGGAGCAACCCAGAGACAGACTACTGCCTGGGAGGGGAGAAACTAGCAACCGCCCATCAGAAGAGTGATCGAGGAGCTATCATAGCAGACAATTTGAAGGTAGGTGGACAATGTGAAAAGGCAGCAAAAAAGGCCAGCAGGATGCTGAGATGCATAGGAAGTGGCATCACAAGTAGAATAAAGGAGGTGATCCTGCCACTGTGCAGGTCTCTGGTGAGACCCCACCTTGATGCTGCATCCAGTTCTGAAGATCTTATCTCAGAAAAGACATAGACAGATTGGAGACAATGCAGAGGAGGGCAACAAAAATGATTCACAGTTTCCATAAGTTGCCATACATAAGAAGGTTACAGGAACTCAGCATGTACTCCCTGGAACAATGCTGGGATAGAGGGGACATGATTGAGACATTCAAGTTTCTGAAGGGTATAAACAGAGTCTCCACCCATGAGCTCTTTATGGTCAATAGCACCAGTAGGACAAGAGGACATGAAATGAAATTGAGGGGAGGAAGATTCAGGGGCAACATGCAAAGGTTTTTCTTCACAGAGAGGGTGGTTGACCCATGGAATGGTCTACTGTCTGGAGTCATTGACTCCAAAACTGCAGGGGAACTCAAAGCAGCTTGGGAAAGACACAAGGGGATTGTCTCACAGAAATCCTAAAGGGAGGGAAGGGTTCAGCGCAGACTAGATGGATCTTTGGTCCCCATCTGCCATCAGTTTCTATGTTGGAAAAAATAAGGACTGTATGATATTTTCATTCCTACAAAAACGTTTGTATGATATTTCCATTCATACAAAAATGTTCATATGATATATGGGAAAAATGTATTTATTTATTTAGTTGGTTAGTTAGTTAGCTTTTGTTTACCAGGTAAGTACACTGGGCAACAACCTCCCTATTTTCAGGCACAACTTGGGAGAGTACATTACAGGTAACAATACAATTAACACAAAGAACAGCATACAGATATTTAGAGCAAACAGTAATTACAGAGATCTTAAGGAGATATACAGTAAAAAACATCATTTAAAGCCTTGTGCTTGCAGTAGCACAATGAGTAGGATGCAATGGTTTTGAGCAGGCAAAAATTAGATAGTACAGCATAACAACAATGACAATAAGAAGTGCATAGGCTACAGTCTGAGAGAAGGTATGTACAATAACTAGTGTGTAAAGAACAACAAATACAAATTAAATATAAGTTCAATTAACCAGCAATGAAATAGATAAACACTAGCTCTTAGGGAAGGGAGAGGAGATCAGAGGAGAGGACAGGAGAGGAGAGGAGAGGAGAGGAGAGGAGAATGAGTTATCAACTAAGAATTGGAGGATGGGTATAGAGGTGGATGAATAACAAAAAAAAGAGAAAGTATGGGTAGCAAATTAGTCTTTGAGTAAATTTAGAAATATGAACATGGTCATATGATCTTAGGTAGTGCAATAATTCCTTTCTGAAAGTGATATGAGATTTAGTGATATGGAGGTGATAGGGTGAAGAGTTCTGGAAATTGGGGGTGTTCATACGAAAATGTTCATATGATATTTTCGTTCATATGAAAATTTTCATACAATATTTTCATTCATATAAAAATTTTCATACCAAGTCCAAATGAAAAAGCAGAAACGAGTCATAGAAAAGGATTTAAAATGTAAAAAAAAAAACAAAAAAAAAAAACAAAACAGACTTTTGGTGTCATTTCACCAACAGTTAAGTGCAGAATCCACTTAAGAGTTCTGATGAGCAAGATGCATATGTTGGTCTCTCTCTGCAGGATAGCACTTTTGTGGGTTTTGAAATTCCTTTTAGAAAAAAAGCAGAAAACAAGATGGCGGCATGAGAAAAAGTATTTTTCCCTCATGAAAAAGGATTGGCCCCAAATGAAAAAGATTCTTTTTTTCATTTCATAGAGGTATCTTGAAGTGCTTACTGAGCATGCTCAGAATCAAAATTTCACAATTAATTAGCTTTGGAATGGATTAATATTTTGTCACCAAACCAGTGAAAGGCACTACTGAGGGGCAGCCCCTTTTTGCTCTGAAAATTTCAGACCAAAAATACCAAACTGTATGCATGATATGGCCCAGCAAAAACAAAACAGCTAAAAAAAAATGGTAAAATTAACTTTTTTCATAATCCAGATTTTGGAATCCACACATCTTACCAGAAGGAAGGTTGGCAAATCAAGAGATATGCGCCACGAGACCATGCATGTCAAATGTTGTTCAAATTTGTTGAATGGTTGTGAAGTTATTAAATTACACAATTTGGGGTTTAACATTAAAGCGCCTCATCAACCCTAAATATATTGGTATGATCGTGCCACTTTAATATATATATATATATATATATATCAATAATAATAACTGGGTTTCAGTTTTTCCCATAGGGAAACCCACTGTGTAATTTGCCATTATAAAGGAGTGTTTATAATGGTAAACACACACTGGATTTCCCTTGCTTTGCACATGCACCAGCCGCAGCTCTTCTGTGTTCTTGACAACTCGCCGCCCTGCCTTCTCGCCCGAAAGTGTACTGCCACTCTGACTTGGCGATAAGTTATGTTTTTTTCAATCACTGCTTTTTCACAGAGCAACTACCAGGAAAAAAAAACTTAACTGTCAGCAGGTGACCATGGACCATGATAAAAGCCAACCGGACCATGGCTGCACCGGAACATCCATTATTTTATACCATTGCTGGGGTGAAAAAGTGAAATCCAGCAGTTATATAAAATAAAATATGGGGTGGTGTGTGAAACTTGAATTTTACACACCACCCCATATATTATTCTATATATAATTAATATAGAAGTGGAGCAGGGTACCCACCCCTAGTACCACTTCTCTTGACCCCCTTCCCTGCAGGTTTCCCACTCCCATTCCCTTTATGTAGATGGTGGCATTGGGGTTCCCACCCCCAGTCCCTCTAAACACGAGCCTGATACTGGAATGCCCAACCCCCAGTGTTGGAATTGTTTGTTGTTTTACTAAAAAACAGAAAATGGTCCTTTGCTGATCTACCCCCACACACATCCCACCCACGCTACCTCAACCTTCCACTCAGTACCCACCACCCTACACCCCCCCCACACCCCTGATACATCCTCTACTCACCTGAATGTGTCTCAGGCTGAAGATCCATTCTCCGATCAAAGACATGTCTTGCTGCTGGAACCAGCGACTGCACTATGAGAAACTAAGGTAAGTGTGGTTCAATGTATTTTAATGGGGTTTTGAACTTTGATGCATAACTTTGTTATTTTGCATATTTTGGCCCCAAATTTTCAAAATGCCCTTTTTGGGACCCCACCTCATCACCGATGACAGTCGAATTATGCAAGTCAAGCCCAAAAGATGATTTTGCATTAGGGCTGCAAAATCACCTTTCAAGTGCAATTTGAAAATTTTCACTGCTCTTGTTCATGAGGTGGGGTCAAAGAAGGCTATGATGAAAGCCAAAATAGGCAAAAATGGCAATGTTAAGTACATATGTTGAAATATTTCTACACTCACTCATAACTTTGATAATTTGGAATATTTTGACCCAAATTTTCAACATAACCATTTTTTTAACACCACCTCACAAACATGACAGCTGCATTTTTCAAATCCTGGCCAACATGTGTTTTAGCACTTGTGGAGTGGATGACGTTTCTGTTGCACGGAATGACGTTTTGGTGGGAATTTGAACATTTTGACATACTGGCTTCATGAGGTTGGGTAATAAGAAGGCTATGCAGAAAATGTATTGTACAAATAAATGAAAATACTCAGATTATGACTGAACATTGCAGTATTTCAAAGGCCACTCATAACTTTGCTAATTTTCAATATTTTGACTCCAGACTTTCAATATAGCCATTCTTCCACACCATCTTATAAACATGACAGGTGTCATATTTAAAATCTTAGATGATACGCGTTTTCACATCTCTGGTGTGAAATTATATTTTGACCAATATACTATAACTGGTACATGTCATATTTAGAAGGTCACTCATAAAATGTGCATCTTGAAAGTTGGGGTCAAAATAAAAAAAAAAAAAATATTAGAATTGTTTAACAACCTTTGTGTGTAGTGCCGGTCTTCACCCCAGCATCCATGTTTTGAGATCCCATGCCAGTGAGCTGAGTTTGGGGGTTAGCTCAGTGACCCAGCTGGATGGGGTGAGGGTGAAGGAATGGTGCTGTTATGCAACACCCTCCCCCAGCCAGGGAATGAAAGGTACATGTTTTTTCACATGGGCCCAGGTTCCATATAGTGAAGACAGCTGTCCTCTTGGCATAGGGCCCTGCACCTCTCCACCCGTGGGTGGAAAAGTGCCTTGTGCATAGACTGATACATGCATTCTTTGCCTTGTGCATCAGTGTCTGTGGCCACATGGAAGCACAGGGAACACAGGACCTTGTACTTCCACAGCCCACCAGACAGGCCCATGAATTCTTCACATCTCTCACTGCACGGAAGTGCAAGGCCTTTAGTCAGAGTCTTCCTGTGGTGCAGGCATCTGCATTTGTGCACTATCAGTACCAAACTCCTGCACAGCACAGCACATACATACAAGCTACATTCAGCACTGACAAATGCTTGTTTGTTTTTACTGCTTATATTCATTCTAGTGTTATACAAAAAATCCAAATCTCCTTACAGCTTAAGCCTGACAAAGTGCTGTGGTAAGTCAGTAAATGAATGTCAAACCGACAGCACTCTGTCAGGCTTCAGTTGAAAGAACTGGAGTTGTCCTAAAGCTCTGAACTCAACAAATAAAAATTTAAAAAACAATAAAATAACTGGATTGTCACGAGGAACGGACATGTAGATGGGCATCTTGGCGCAGAGTACTTGGTTTTGTTATTTTTCTATTAAACGGTTAAATTGGAATGAAGTAGAGATGGGGAAATCATTTGAATTAATCCTCATAGCATCAAAAATAACAAATATCAAACCAGCAACAAGGTATGTAATCCCAACTCAGGATAATAATGACATCTTCAAACCACTCATGCTTCAGTTTGATGTCACCAGAATCCCCTGATGTAATTAAAGTTTTGTTGTACATGGTTGGATATTTCTTATTCTGTTTATTGCAGTATCTTTTGAAGCTTTCACTAGCAGAGTTGGAGAAAATTATTAAAAAATAAATGAAACAGTATTCAGTTTTTGTGATGCAGTCATAGTATTTTGCAGATGGGTAAGGGTTGTAAAAAGTGAGTGTTATTTGTTGGATCTCAGTGTGTACCAAATATCAGAAAACGTGAAGTACAATTTTCATTTTCTTAAAAAATGCCATGAAATAACTATACTGATATGCTTGCAAGTATATTGATGTACCTTTAAACTGTATCACTATATTTTTAAAACTGAATTCATATACATTTAAAGTTATATCAATAAACTTTAAAGTAGATTAAGACACTTTGGTTCCCATATTCAGAGCTGGGTGCAATCACAACACAGCTGTTTGCTCTGTACTTGCAATTGCGCACAACTGGCTCTGAGTGATTTTCAGATAGATAAGTGCTTGCCGATGGAGTGGTGCTATCTGACTGAATATAGGGATATGCTGGAGCAGCACTAGGTGGATCTGCACTGCACCAACCTGGACCAGGACTGCATATTACCCACAGGAGAGAGTGTTACCTGAAATGGAAGGACACCAGGTTGCCTTTGGGCCATATTCAGCCTGACCATAAAAATTAGCTCATTGGGCATGCAAGGCATGAAGGGCCATTCTGCATGCCCATTATGGGCTCATTTACATGCGGCACAACTTAGAAACTCTCTCCAGTTCTTGGAAACAACCCCACTTCTCCAAACTGAAGTCTTGCATTGCAAGCCCTTCCATGGTGCAAACTGTAGCGTACACACACACACACACACACACACACCAAAGTTGAAACAGGTATAGATTCTATTGCTGCAAAATAGATATTCTGGTTAAAAACATCATCTTTAATGCTTAAAATGAGAAAACATTACAGAACCAGAAGCATACTTCAGTGCCAGCAGTATTGTACCCACAGCTAGCTAATACATTTTGATGCACAAACAGACTTGATAAACCTTTTATTTGTCCTGTGCAGAAAGGGGTGACCACCTGAAATAAAGAAAATATAATATAGTAAGGATTTTATTTTCTCCATATTGTTCTTTTTGTGTGACTGCTTCACTGGGTTTTGTTGCTGTGCAGTTCCCTCTGTCACTATTCAAAAACAATTATTTTTGGGTTGCATATTCCCAGAGCATTTTGGACACCATTTATTCTTCTTCCATGTCCATGCCAGGTGTTTTTATGTTTTGACACCAAAATGGATAGCAGGCACTGGTAGCCTATTCCTGGTGCCATCTCAAGCTGATGTCTGACACCAGAGGTCCATCCGTGTTCTGATAAATATCCTCCCAAAAAGAGAAAAAATGATACCCCCTTTCTGTTGTAGTCTGATCCCTCCCCACTACTGCTGTCAACCAAATTCCTTTAAAATAAAAATTCATCCTACAGTAGGCTACTTGGTAAGGGCACAGTAGATGCTGTGCTGCCAAAATTGAGCCTGGAACTCCAAGAAACATTTGGGAACTGGATATCTAGGAAGTCAGAACATGAGGTATGCCCCAGAATATAGTAAGATAAAACTGTAAGAACTACATTGTTGTGAAAGTTACGTTGACCACAGCATGCCTGTAGGAAGTGGCCTTGGGTCCATGAAATGTCTGCTTTACCTACTGTGTGGCATGTATATTTTTTCACTGAAATAAACACATTGATACCAACATATAGGAGTCTAAATGACTCTCAATTTCTTGTATCCACTGATTTATTATGAATATGGGCCCCTGCTTTGCTGCTTCTATCCTCACTGCACCTAGTCCCCTTTTCTGGGGAGTCCTAGCTAGGTCCCCCTTTTGCTCTCCATCCTCTGTAGTTCTTCAGTCTCAGTCCTCCCCTCTCAGTTGTAGACATCCTATGTAGACATCAAACATCTGCCCAAGTGCACTGGTCCCCTCTCTTGTTAGGGGAAGTTATCTCCTCAGCCAGCCATCCTCTGAACAACAACTGGAATTTCTAACTTTATGTAGCAGTTAATGGTATTTTGTTGAGATGGTGGCATCTCAAGGAGCAGAAAAGAGGTTTGTGTCAATCACCCTCTTGGGAGATAAAATAGGATGGCAATTTAGTACCAAAAAGTAATTTTTATTTATTTATTTGTTTTGCAATTTATTTATCCAAGATAACCCAGCTAAGCTGAACCATCTTGTTTACAGTGGGGCCCTGCTGCTACCCATCTCCAGAGATGGGTAGACTGGAGCATTGAGGAAGTTACGTGTTTTGCTCAAGATTACTCAGGGAGTATTTGGTTCTAGCAGACTTTTTAATCCTGTAAGCTCTTGTTTCATTAGCCAGTTATGTAACTATTAGATCACACTGTCTCCAGGCACTTGAAAGTATTTAGCATTTGAAGAGGGAATGGGTGCCACTAGACACAAGGTGGTGTTTGGCATGGGATTATGATATAAAGAGGGGCACTGGATACCAGAGAACACTTGGCAAGGAATAGGGACAGGAAGCCTATGCCACTTGACACTAATGAGTACTTGGCATGAGAAAGGAGTAGGAAGTGAGGTGCCACTGAAGATCATATTTAGAAGAGCTATACATGTGGCTCAAGGGCTGGTGCCAGGAAAAAGGACACAAATTTGTAGGTAACTGGCAACAGTTTAGGGAGCGAAAGTTCTTTAAATTCGATGGACTGCATCTGACTAAGGAGGGAGTCAGTGCATTGGAGCAGACATTTGACATCTTTGCAGAATATTTAACCTAGCAAATGGGGAGAGGGGTGCAGCACCCGATATGTCGAATGGGAAGAACACCACCTCCCCTCTCAGCTAGTGATCAAACAGGAGTTCAGCATGTTTGTAGTTCATTTCCATCATTGGGTAAGGAAAAAGGTCCAGCTCCTCATATGATGCACAGAAGAAAAGCTAGACCTTTCCCAACAACTAACACACCCATACACAACCATACGATGCACAGGGGAAATGCCAGACCTTGCCCAACAACGAACACACTGAAATCTGGCCAATGGAAAATTATATAAACAAATGCTCACAGTCTGGGAAACAAAACCCCAGACCTGCAGACAACAATGACAGAGGCTAAACTGGACATAGTAGCCATTAGCGAGACATGGTTCACCAGTAACCACACTTGGGAGAATTCAGTACCCAGCCATTTACTGTTCAGAAGAGACAGAGGTGCAAAAAGTGGGGGTGGAGTGGCCCTTTATGTCAATAAAAATATCATTGCTACAGAAATTCAGAATATACATAAGGAGCTAGAAGAACTGTGGGTCACCCTGGAAACAGGAAATGGGACAGCCATACGAACTGGGATTATCTATGGACCTCCAGACCAGGAGGCGGACATAGACACATTACTGTTAGAAGATACAGAAAACATGACAGCTAAAGGGGAGGTTCTGACAATGGGAGATTTCAACATGCCAGATTGGTCAATATCAGCAGGAACATCTGCCAGAACTAGACACATAGTGGATTACCTGCATGGGGAGGGCCTCAAACAACTGGTACAACAACCCACAAGAGACAGGGCTATCCTAGATCTAGTACTGACTAACAGGGAAATGATTACAGATCTCCAGGTAAAAGGTCACCTGGGAGCCAGTGACCATCACATGGTATGGTTCAATTTGGCCACTAGAACTAAATCATCCCATTCCAAGGCAAAAAAATGGGACTTCAGAGGAGCTGACTTTGATAAGATGGCCAACAGAGTTATACTAGCCCTGTCAAGAAGAAATACAGGTGAGGGAGTACAGGCAAAGTGAGCAAGCATTAAGGATGCAATACTTGAAGAAACATCCCATTGTGTTACAGAGAAAAGGAAGTGCAAAAGAAGAAGGAAACCACTTTGGTTCTCAAAAACTGTGGCAGAAAAGGTCAGAGCCAAAAGGATGGCCTTCAGGAAATATAAGGGAATGCAGCGGGACAAATATAGGGAGGCATACCAAACTTCCCTAAGGGAAGCAGGGAAGGCAGGCAAAGGCCCAAACCGAGGAAACACTAGCATGAACAGTAAAAGAAGGGGAAAAGACTTTCTATAGATGCAATAGTGAAAGGAGAAAGTCCGAAGGGGGTATTGCTAAGATCAAAGGGGATAAGGGGGAGTGTGAGGAGGAGGACCATGGAAAGGCATTTATCCTAAATAGATACTTCTGCTCAGTATTTACTGAGGAAAAGGTCAGGCAGGGCCCATAGCTCAGCACCATGGACATGGGGGGAGAGAGGTGTGCACTAGTCCCTTCACAAAAGAAAGGGTCCTACAAGAGCTCGATAAGCTCAGGGTGGACAAGGCAATGGGACCTGATGGCATACATCCCAGGGTACTAAAGAAGCTAAGGGTGGAACTAGCACAGCCATTATCAGAACTGGTTAGTGAGTCTCTGAGCACAGAAGAGGTCCTAGAAGACTGGAGAAGGGCTCATGTGATCCCGCTCCACAAGAGTGGTAGCAGGGAGGAGGCAGGGAACTACAGACCAGTCAGTTTTACCTCAGTAGTGGGCAGGATTATGGAGGCACTCCTTAAGGAAAGGGTAGTGCAACACCTGGAATCCTTAGGAGCACAAGATCCAAGACAGCATGGGTTTACAACAGGAAGGTCCTGTCGAACTAATCTCTTTCGATTTCTTTGACTGGGTAACCAGAGTGGTGGACAAAGGGGGAGCAGTTGATGTCACCTACCTTGACTTCAGCAAAGCTTTCGATACTGTTCCACACAGACGATTGATTGACAAGCTAGGTAGACTCAGGGTGGGTCAGAAGTTGGTCAACTGGGTGGCAAACTGGTTGACGGGCAGAAAACAGAGAGTGGTGGTAAACGGTATTCAGTCAGAAGCGATGCAAGTCACAAGTGGGGTACCTCAGGGATCAGTCCTGGGGCCAGACCTCTTCAATATCTTCATCAATGGCATTGCAGATGGACTGGAGGGTAAAGTTTGTATGTTTGCAGATGACACCAAGATCTGCAACAGAGTAGATGATCCAGATGGGGTGTGCAGAATGAGAAGAGAGCTGGATAAACTGGCAAAATGGTCAGAAGAGTGGCAACTGGGGTTTAACGCAAAGAAGTGCAAGATCATGCACATAGGGAAGAGAAACCCTGAAGCCACCTATAGGATGGGAGAGGAGTTTCTGGCAATCACAAGGGAAGAAAAAGACTTGGGCATCATCATCACAGATTACCTGAAATCATCCAAGCAGACCACTAAAGCAGTAGGTAAGGCTAGGGGAATGTTGGGGTGTATTAGTAGGGGTATCACAAGTCGTAAGAGGGAGGTAATAATCCGTCTTTACAAGACACTGGTTAGGCCCCATCTGGAGTACTGTGTGCAGTACTGAAGGCCACACCTTCACAAGGACATTAACAAAATGGAGGCAGTCCAAAGAAGGGCAACCAAAATGGTGCGGGGACTGCATCAGAAAACATATGAGGACAGATTAATGGAGCTCAATATGTATACCCTAGAGCAAAGGAGGGAGAGAGGTGATATGATTGAAACATTCAAACACCTTAAAAGCATTAACAAGGTGAAAGAGTCTAACATGTTTCAATATAAGAAAAATAGCAGGACAAGAGGACACAGCATAAGATTAGAGGTAGGCAGATTAAGGGGGTAATGTGAGGAATTTATTTTTAACAGAAAGGGTGGTGGATGTATGGAACGGCCTACCTCAGGAAGTGGTGGATATGAATACAGTGCAGGGCTTCAAACTGGCATGGGATAGGCATAAGGGAGCAATACAGATGAGTATGAATAGATAGACCATTGACAGAGTAAAGGCCTATGGCACATTCATAAGGTAGAAAAAGAACTGGGCAGACTAGATGAGCCTTGCAGTCCTTATCTGCCGTCAGCTTCTATGTTTCTATTCTATGAATGCTATAAATGGGATAGGGAGAGAGAAGGGATTACATTGGACCACATGGAATGCTTATCAACAGATGAGGAGAGGGAGGGTGTGACACTGGACACCAGGGAGTGCTTGGCATGAGATGGAAAGAGAGGGAGAGACCACTGGACATCAGGGAAGTGTTTAATATGAGAGATAATGAAGGAAGATACACCACTAGATACAAATAAGTGCTTTGCATGGGGCAGGTAGATGGGGTTCCATGTGATAACATTGACTGCGCAATAGAGATCACCATTTGGGGAGTCTACATCACCGAAAATGAATTTTGGCAATGTAGACTCATAGTGAACATCAAGACGGCACCAGAGACTTAAATTTTATTTTTTTATGCGGGGGAGGCTGCACCCCCTGCACCCTCCCTGGGGGGCTTCACCCCCCACCCACAGCCCTACTAAAGGATTCTCAACTCCAGGGGGGTGCAAAACTGAAAAAAAAAGGAAAACCATTAACTGGAACAAAAAATGAGCGTGTCCAGAACCAAACCCAGCACCCTCCCAAATCCAGCCTGCCACCAACCCACCATGCCACACAGCCAGTTTGGCATCCCACCACCACACTATGCCTCACAATCCCTCCTTCCCCTTCTGTCCATCGCATGGCATGGTCTCTCCCCACCCCCCTCCGTGCATGTACACATAGCAACATCCTGTCGCTATAGTCACCAAACCCCCTATCCAGTCACCCTCACTGCCCAGTAGCCCTGTGTAAAAGTGCTGTGATTGAATTGCCCTTTTTGAAAGCACTCAGTCATGGTCACCTAATACATGGGATACCATAGATGGAGGTATTGCCTCTGGGAGTGCTAAGAATGGGAGCGGGAAAGCTACTACTGGACATCAGAGAGTACTAACCATGGAAAGAAAAAAGGGAGGGGAAATTCCACTGAGATCAGGCAGTTTTGGGCAAAGGGTAGATGTGGCTGTCACTGGACATAAGAGAAGGTTTGGAATGGGATAAAGTGAGGCAGGGGTATGACACTAGGGGAAGCATGTTATATTCATTGGTACCGGGAATGGGATCCTGGTGCATGACCAATCATTTTAGGTGGGAAGGGAGTACTTTCTCAAAAGTGCAAACATTCATTGTAATAATCATGTTAAGTATATATTAGGATTTACAGACAAACTACAGAAAGTTAGGCATTGCAAAATTAAGGCTCTTGGGTTGATAGCTTCGACTGCCACCATTCGCCCGAAGACAGTTTACAGTACTTCATATTTCACGGTTACTTGGTAACAGATAGTTTAGTATAGAAACCCTACCTGTAGGAATTAGCACAACAGATGCTGTTAAGATTATTGACCCAAGTCCCTTAACTCTGGTTTACTGTGATGTTATATGTTGTCCTTGAATTTAGTGTTACCATAGTTGTCGGAAATAAATTCTCACATACATACATTTTGTTCACATATTGTTCATCAGTATTGAACTACTATCGTCAATAAAATAAATCTACACTACTATCACATAATTATGCATCATCTATCAATTTCCTTTATTGTCTTTTGGCAAAGCTATAACAAAGACACAATAATAAAAAGTATACAATTGGCAATAAACAAAACAAAATGTGAGTACCACAGCAACATACTACATGAAGTTTACAGATTCAAAATACAATACTCAGGGAACAAACTGCTTCTCGAAATTATATTATCACAAATTCAATAAAATACAAAGATGAACTGGTCATTTCTTGATACATGCTTCAAACAATGAGCCCAGGGCCATACAGGATTGTGTCACTTTCCATATTTTCCTAGTGAACTTTCAGGCAGGGAAAAGTCAGGGTGATCCTGTCACTGAAAAAAAAAAACACTCACTAAAAGTAAATGGCTTATAGTTGTGTTTTTTTTTGTTTGTTTGTTTGTTTTTTTGATTTCCTGACACAACTAAAATGTCTAGGAGCCGCTAATATTTCATGGTTGGGGCTACTTGCTCAGGGTGAACTGGTTCCTCTATAAATAGGAATAACACTTATATTTATGATAGTTTGTTTTATCGATATACACTTAAGAAATTCATCATGATTTCAACTTCCTTTGAAGAGGTTTGATCGTCCTTCTGAATACCAACCACACAGAGTTGGACCCCTAAATACACTGTTTCAGGAATGAAGAAGGTGACAGCTTAAGGAGGCTTTACTGGAATAAGGAGGGGAAACACTGGACTCCAGGGATCCATTTTGCAGAAAGGGGTTATTTTGCACTGATATTGGTGAATCACTACAGTCACAAGGAGCAGGAGGGAGTACCACCAGAGGACAGAGATCTTTTTACCAGGGGATTGGGTATGGGAAAGGGTACCACTGGATTCCAGGGATATTTGTACCAGGCAGTCAGAAGTATGTAGGAAGTGGCAACATCAGATGGTACTTGGCTATCAGGAGACAGTAAGAGGGGCCACTGAACTGTTTGTGTGGCTTTAAATGGCAAGTCCCCTCATCCTATTTTCTGTATACCTATGTAGTTTGTAAGCCTTTGCAATGGAGTCAAGAAAGTGGTGTTGCAACTATATCGCTCGCTTATGAACATATTCCCTCTCTTACATCCTCCCTAGTGTCATCCTAATTTAAATATAAATGAGGTTGCTTCAGGCTGTTTTGCCCTGGTGTGAAAACCTGTTTATCTCCATTCCAAAGGTCATGACCTCACTCAAGCAAGTCATCATGGAAGTGATGTGTACATGCACAAGCCAGCAGAAGTTATACTTTCATTTAGTTCTGTTCTACGTCTTGTGAAGTCCCTGTATTCTCTAAAAGCATTTTTTTGTCTAACTCAGATACACTTTAAACTATAGAAAACAGTAGGACACTTACTATGTATTGAAAAGCTTCATGACCAACATAAAACAAAAACATAGGAACTGCAGAGGACAGCAACAGCACTGACTAATACAATGTAACAAATGCAGGCATTAGCACCAAAACATAATAAAATTCCAGGATGCCTTACATGAGTCAGGTCATGACCTTTGCAGTGGAGTCAAGCAGCATTTCACACCAGACTTAAGCACCTTCATTTGCATTTAAATCCTGATGAAATTAGGAGCGTGCAATTGAAGTAACCATTGTGCATGCCTATAAACTACACAAGGAAATAGAATAAAAGGCTGAGGGGACCATTCCCTTCACTACATGGTTTTAAAAGCATACACCCACATTGCAAGTTCAATATGCCAGTGTGCCCTGTATGCATGCCACCAACCCTCATTTGTGTGCATGCCTGGTCTTCATTAGTGCTCCCACACTTATAGTTTACTGCTGCACTAACTGTGTCTTGAATACAAACAGAGGGTCAGGTGTGCATAAAAGAAAATTGATGCAAGGCAACGAAAGGACCTCGATCACTCCTGAACTCCACAAATGAAATGGCTGCAGTGGTGCCAGTACTTATATTTATGTATTAATGGTAAGACATCCAAAACAAATCCCCAGCAGCACAGATAGACTCCCCAATGTTTCACTATACACTATAGCTTTTTCTAGGAGAGGCGTCTATTACAGACATGGCTTCTTAATATACTGGTACTAATTAGTATGTAATGAATATTCATGCTCTGCAGTTGCTATGTAAAGTGCTCCTGAGTAATAGCAATGTGTAGTACAGTAAAACAAAAGGTTCGTCTTTGACAGTATGCTTATAAACTGTGTGAAAAAGAGCTAAACGTATTCTAATACAAAATATATGTGTTCCCTAGTGAATAGGTGTCTTCTTTAAAAAGATTTGGTTATTTCCTGCAGGGAGGGTGGAGGGAGGGGGTGAGGGGAAGTGGGAGTTATGATAAAAGGAAGAATCCCTGAGACCAGGATTTTAAGGATGGACAGGATAGAGCCATAGAATGATTTGTTTAAAGAATTTTTTTTGATTCTTTGCTGTCAATTAATGTAATTATAAGTCCACATAATAGATGCATATACTCTAACACACTAGATACATTACAAAAGGCTAGTAATTGACAAAAATTACATAACAGAAAATTAGACTTCAAGTCCCATGCCAAAGCAAATGGTGTGGAGAGGAGTTGGCTGAGACAGTGGGGAAGCCATCCTCAGGACGGCAAGTAAGGGGGAGGTGCTGCTAGTTGGTAACTTCAGTCTGTGAGATATGAATTGGAACCTTCCATCTGTAGCTTCGGCAAGGAGCAGGGCCATCCATGACTCCCCACAAGGGGCTTTTCTCAGGCAGCCAGTCAACAAACTCACTAGAGATGGGGCAGTGCTGTACCCAATGCTTACAAACTGGGATGTCATTGTGGACATCACAGTAGCCAGTGCCCTAGGTACCAGTGATCACTGCACAGTATATTTTAATATTAAGATGGAAGCAGAGGAAAACCATGTGAGGATGAAGGTTCTGGGCTTTAGGAAGGCAGATTTTAAAGAAATGGTAGACTGCCACAGTGATGGCCTAGTAAGGGGGGATTGACAGGGAGGGGTGCAGGAACAGTGCAGAAATATTAAGGAGAGCATAAATAAAGCAACCAGCCTCTGTGTGAAGGAAGGGAGTAAAAGCAGAGGGAAAAATAAACAGTTCTGCTATGCTAGGGAAGCTCCCATGATGGTGAAGGAGAAATAAGTGACATTCAGGAGGTATAAAGAAATGCAGAGGAAGACAGTTAGGTGCACCAAGCAAAACAGGGGGAAGCAGGGAAACAGGTAAGGCAGTGAGGAGAGCAAAGGTGCACACAGAGGAAATGATAGCCAAAGTTATAACTAATAAAGTAAGACTTTCTTCAGGTATATAAGTTAGAGAGGAAACCAAGGGGATGACTAGTGAGGACAAGGAGGGTGGCATGGGGAGACTATGTAGAAGAGGACCACGAAAAAGCATACATCCTGAACAGGTATTTCTGCTGTATCTCTACAGTGGAGGGGGGGCAGACTACAAGGGTGCAGCAGGAACAAAGGGGGGAGGTGGATACAAGTCCATTTTCAGAGGAAAGAGTTCTGGAGGGTCTTGCAGCTCTGAATGTGAACAAGGGTATGGGACAAGAGGGGACAGGAACCCAGGAGCTGGGTATAGAAAGGAGTGAGGGACTGTCAGTTACTAATCTGGAATAAGACCTTGGGGTTATCATATCTGATGACCTCAGAATGACAGGGCAGTGTGACAAAGCAGCGAGTAGGGCCAGTAGGATACTGGGATGCATAGGGAGAGGTATCTCCAGTAGGAGGAGGGAGAAATGTGGAGGTGGTGGTGTTGTAACTGTACCACTCACTTGTTAGACCCCACTTGGGTTATTGTGTCCAGTTCTGTAGGATGCACCTCAGAAAGGACATAGACAAGATGGAGGCAGTTCATTGAAGGGCAACAAAAATGGTGCAGGGGTTGCACCAAAAGCCCTATGAGAACAGACCTAATGATCTCACCATGTTCACCCTGGAAGAGAAGAGAGAAAGATGGGACATGATAGAGACCTACAAGTACCTCATGGAAGTGAACCAAGTCCAGGAGAAGAGTCTCTTGCAAATGATGAAAAGCTCTAGGACCAGAGGGCATGCGATGAAGCTGTGGGGGAGTTTAAGAGGGATGTGAGGAAGTACTACTTCACTGTAAGAGTGGAAGATGCCTGGAATAGACTACCAGTGAAAGTAGTGGAAGCAAAAATAGTAGTGGGCTTCATGTATGCATGGAACAGACATAAGGGAATATTAGTAAATAGGCAGGGAGGAGGTAGGGTTGCAATTGATCAGTTAGAGTCTGCAGGGACAGACAAGGCAGGGGCCATCAGGGTATACTGAGTGGGCCATGCAGTCCTTTTCTTTTTGTTTCTAAAAGAAAGCACAGTCTCTACTACAATAAATTATCAGTTCCAAATCGGAAAACACTAGTAAGCACAGTCTCTACAACCTATGGGTTGAAATGAAATTGTCTTCTATACATTTCCTATTCCTAGATCAAAGAGCCATCAAGTTAGCAAGAAATTGAAGTTGAGAGACAGATAAAAAGTGAAATTTAGTCACCGCTGTGGAGAAGAAGAATCCTGAACAGGAGACTGGCTAGATCTGGAACATTTCTCAAAAAAATCTGGAAATATATACTGTATATATTATACGTTGGTAAATACTGCCAGTACAGTGTAGCAAATACAATATTTAACACTGAATCTGTTAGATATAAATAACTAATGGCCTAGGCAGGCTGATCAGAACCATATTTCAAAAAAGAAACAATTATTAAAAAAGGTCTGAAGTCAGTTTCTTCATTTAACCCAAATACACCTTCTGTTTTTAGGTTAAACATCCATTTTCTTTTTCCTTTTCAGCATGATTCTGGTTCAGTCCCAACCCCTGGGGAAAGGTTGAACAAATTATATTCCTACGAATCTGAAGATTAGTCATGTGTTAGTACAAAATGTGCACCAAGGGCATTATTTGCATGTCCCAGTTAACAATGGCATGCACACACTCCTGGGTTTGAGTTTTAAGAATTTTGATGGTACACTTGATATAAACAAAGCCACAACTACACCAGACTGCATAAAACAGAAATGTACTATGACAATTAATAAATTGCTGTATTTCTATTTCCTTTGCATTTAGTTGACACTTGGGTAGGTAGGCTTGCATCCCAAATCAACAAATATTACAATTTCCACAGGTGTGAAAACCTTGGATTTGGTGGGTAACCAGTTTCTATATGATGGTGGTGTGTCCCTAAAGTGGCTATGAGTTAAATTGTCTCACAGTTCTTAGCATACCTATAAGATAGCAAGGAAGCATCACCTACAACATCTCTTAAAAGAGGGTCAGACTGTCAGAGATGCCAGTATTTTTTCACAATGGCTGCAATTTCTGGTGCCATGTGATTGCATTCAATGACAAGCGGAATACAGTTAGTTTGATTCTGTTCCCTTTGCGTTCAGATGAACATGTTTGATCTATTTACTTCTGATGCCTTTTGGCTGGCTTCTGAGAGCAGCTCTGCATGGTATCCCATCTCTTTGAAATGTTCTGTTGTTTTGTCTCCCTCCCTTTGAAACTCCACATCCATGCTACAATTTCTATGCATGCTCAGACAGTCTATAGGGTATCCCCAGATAGTGGGCGTGGGGATAGGCACTATTTGCACACCAATTATGGGTACATTTAAGACTGAAATAATTTTTTTCAACTATGACAAGAAGTCAAATGCTTTCTTTTCTGTTCCACCCCACATACTCAATACATCATCAATAAAACGGTGCCAGCATCCTATGTTTTGACAAAATGGATTTATGGGTGGATTGTATATAATCAGTTTTTCCCACCAACCCCATCAGTCTCTCAACTTCAATTTTATTTTGACTTGATGTCTCTTTTCATTTAAGAATCGATAATGTACAAACAGACAATTGTATTTCAAATGACAGGTAGCAGAGACTGTGTTTACTAAGGTTTTCTGATTTGGGATTGATTATTTATTGTCGCAGAGGCCATGTTTGCCTTTGCAAGTGACACCACTGACTATCCTTTTTAACAAATCATGGGAGGATGGTATGGTAACCTGAGGACTGGAGGAGGGTGGATGTGATTCCTCTTCACAAAAGTGGGAGCAAGGCAGAGGCAGGAAACTACAAACCTGTCAGTTTGACCTGAGTGGTAGGGAAATGATGGAATTACTTCTGAAAGAAAGAATTGTTGAATACCTAGAGGTCAGCAGGGCACAGGACCCATGGCAGCATGGATTCACAGTGAGGAGGGCATGTCAGATGAATCTAATAGATTTCCTTGACTGGGTGACCAAAGTAGTAGACCTGGGAGGGGCTATGGATGTGGCCTACCTAGACTTTAGCAAGGCATTTGACACAGTCCCACATAAAAGATTAATAAGCAAATTGGCCAGCCTGGGAGTGGGTCCCAGGGTGGTAGCCCCTGGCTAAAAAATTGGCTGGATAACAGGACACAGAGGGAAATAGTAAACAGAGTCCACTCCAAAGAAAGGGGGTTACTAGAGGGGTACTGCAGAGTTCAGTACTGGGTCCAGTCCTGTTTAATGTCTTTAAAGGTAACATTGTGGAGGGGCTGGAAGGAAAGGTATGCCTCTTTGCAGACAACACAAAGATCTGCAACAGGGTTGATACACAAGGGGGGTGTGGAAGGGATAAGAAGAGACTTGGCAAGGTAGGAGGAATGGTCAAATGTATGGCAGCTTAGATTCGATGCAAATAAGTGCAAAGTAATGCACCTGGGAAACAAAAACCCAGGGGAAGAGTATACAATAGGCGGTGGGGGTACTAACAACAATAAAAATGGAAAGGGACCTAGGGGTAGTCATATCAGATGACCTAAAGGTGGGCAAGCAATATGAGAAGGCAGTAAGGAGGGCTGGGTGGATACTGGGATGCATAGGGAGAGGCATCACTAGTAGAAAATAGGAAGTTGTTATCCCTCTGTACAGACAGTTGTTGAGACTCCATCTGGAATACTTTGTTCTTAAATGTATACCCTGGAGGAAAGAGGGAGGGGGGGATATGATAGAAACTTCCAAGCACCTCAAGGGACTCTACGGAGTCCAAGAGGGTAGCATCTTTCAGAAAAAGAGATGTGCAACAACAAGGGGTACAATTTGAAGAAAGGGGGGATGGCTCAGGGGCAACATGAGGAAGTATTTTTTCACAGAAAGGGTGGTGGACCCATGAAACAGCCTTCCTGAAGAGGTAGTGGGGTCAGAAACAGTGGGGGAATTCAAGAATGCATGGGACAGATATAAAGCAAATCTAGTGGGGGTAGGAAGAAATAGGCTGTTGATTAACTAGGATCTGCAGCATATCCAATAGGTAGGGAAATGGGCAGACTGGGTGGGCCAAGCAGTCCTTATCTGCTGTCAAAGTCTATGATTTCCTTTTATAATATATGATGTGGGCTAGGGAATATGTACTGTATCTAATACATGGATTTATCATACTTAAATCAATTGACCGTCAGCAAAGAATCAATAAAATGCTTTTAGAAAATCATACTATAGACCTGTCCTTTCCATCCTTAAATCCTTGGATTTTCCCTTTCATCATACCCCACTGCCACCCTCCCCCAAACCTGCCCCCCCATGGTACTAGCAGAATAGTTTTAAAGAAGGCATCTATTCACTAGTGAACAAATATATTTCATATTAAAATAATTGTAGTGTTTTTTTACATAGTTTATGTAGCAGCTGCTCTGCATGAATATTCATTACATGCTAATTAGTACCAGTATATTAGGAAGCCATGTTTGTAATAGACTACACCTCTTGAAAAAGCTATAGTGTATAGTGAAACATTGGGGTGTCTATATATGCTGCTGGGGATTTGTTTTGGATGTGTTGCCATTAGTAAATTAATGTAAATACTGGTACCACTGCAGTTGCTTCTTTTTTTTTTCAAATTGAATATGCTTTATTGAAGTTTAAAACCAAAATGAAAATACAACTCAGTTACCACAGCAGTAGAAACTAACAGCAACAAACTGAGTACATATAGAACAGGTGAAGACATGTAGAGTAGAGCAAATTGGGATGCAAACACTGCATCTGTTTCATTTGTGGAGTTCATGAGTGACAGAGGTCTTTTTGTTGTCTTGTACTAATTGTGCCTTCCAGTATGGCACCAGATGTGCTAACTAGCTCCAGCTGCACAAAGCCTGTTAGCACTACATTAAGCATTCAAAGACAATACAAGGCTATAGGCTTTCACTGAGTGAAGACCCACCCAATCTTCAACTAAAGCTAGACTTGTTATGAATTTCTCAGATATATACTAATAAAGTTAACTATAATGAATGTTATTCCTATTTGTAGGGAAACCTGTGCAGCCTGAGGAAATGGCCTCTTGGCCACAAAACACTGGTGGCTACACAGGTCATTTCAATTTGTGTCAGGAAATCTAAAAAATAAAATTTTTATCATAAACCTTTTGAACTTTCAGCCATCATTAGGATTTTTTGCAGGAAGCTTAGACTTTTCTATTTCATTCTCCAGAGGTCCCTATGCCATCAAAAAAAACTGTCTCATGATTAGGCTGTATATTACACAGCATTAATATGTTACACTTAAAAATATATATACTCATATCTACACAAAGGTCGTTCATACAGTATATTTTTCTCAGTCATACATAGTGCTAATATTAAATTCATTCTATACTACTAACATGTGAATAGGCATTACTAGAATATTAATATGTGACACAAAACAAAGCTTTACCATATTAAATGCATGCTGAAAATAGAACATGTCATTAGCACTGATGAGTCACCCCTCAGAAAAAGTGACCCAGGTTTGGGACCAGACACAGGAGGCACTACACGTGCAGCAGGGCCATAAAGGAAAAGCTAAGGGCAGCACCTGCTAGCTGTGGATGGTGAAGTATTTTGTTCCACCTCCACAGTGACCCTTGTGCAAGCCAGCAAACTTGTCCCTGACCGCCAGGGAAAACTTCATGCATGCAAGGCCAATGATATATTGTGTAGCACCACCACATAGGTGGAGGATGGTGTAAGGACTACAAAAAAGAAAGGAAAGCAATTGGTCAATGGCAGCATGATGGCTCTGGTACACATGGTCACCACACCATGGAGTCTGTAACGTGCCCCAGATCTTGGATGGCACAAGGAGGATGAATTCCCCCCCCCCAGAGCGCTACAATGGGGGATGAAGCCATATGAGATAAGAATGACTGATTAGTAGAAGATTAGGCTAGGTTTATTTATTTATTTACTTACTTCTCTGCAGTTGTTGAAAACTGGTAAATGAGAAAGGCAAACTGAGACAAGGCTCATTTCCAGGTGTAACCTGGGGGAAAAGGAATGGGAATACAACAAAAGCATACCTAGTGATAATGAAATATTACAATATAAAGTACAAACAGTGTATAATTCAACATGGTGCAGGTGCAAGTAGCAATAGGTACCAGAAGTCAGTGCTATGAGCAACTCCATTGCCCATTCAAGTGACAAAGAGCAGGTTGAAACATGACAGTGTAGCAGTTGTAGGGACAATGACTGACTCCAGGAGGAAGCCCAGCAGCAGGGGTTGGAATGGCTCCAAGGCGGAGGGCCAGGTAGAGGGCTGACAGAATCAAGAGGGGGCAGGGAGAGGTTTTAGCTGGTGCCTAAGGGTTTCAGGGAAGGGGAGAGATGGAGAGAGGAGGGATACAGGTTCCAGAGGGAGGGAGAGAAGGCTATAGCAGAAGGCTGACTGCTCAGCAGAGGAGTGAGGGTGGGGAAGGGAGAAGACATGAGGATCTGTGGAGCAGAGGGAGTATGAGGCATGGGGAATGGGAGAGAAGAGTGTGGCTGCGTAAGAGGGTAGGGACCCAAATCAGTATTTGGAGATGAAGAAGCCACAGCAGGACCGGTGATGTGAGGATAGGGGAAGATAGATAGGGAGGATTAGAGGTAGCAGTGGGAGAATGAGAGGGAGTTGTTAGCAAAGTGACAGAAGGTGTTACAGAGAGTGTCCAGTATGGCAATGGAAGAGGAGAGGTCAGTACTGTAGGCCTCATCCACATAGTCGATGACTAGGAGCACCATTTTGATAACCAGGTCCCAGCAGATCTGGGGTGGTATGAAGTCTTTGTTGTGGTACAAGACACCAAGTTTGGAGTGGAGCTTGGAGCAGATGGCACCGGTGTGGGCAGAGAAGTCAAGCATACTATCAAACCACATACTGAGATACTTGAAAGAGGGAACCATTTCAAGAGGGGTGACATCCAGACTGGAGAAGACAGGAAGGGGGGCAAGCCTGGTGAGTTTCTGGCTGGTGCCAAAGTACACGGACACAGTTGTTTTTTTTTTAGTGTTAACCAGGAGATGTTGGAGTTGAACCAGTGCCAGACATTGTGAAAGGCTTGCTGGAGCAAATATTTTACCCCCACAATCACTGCGATAACCGTTTCATCTGCATATATATGAAAATGCAATTTGGCACAGGCAGAGGGGAGATCATTCAGGAAAACGGAGAAGGGGATTGGGCCCAACAGACAGCCCTGTGAGTCCCCACACTGGATTGGTAGGGGAGGGACAGGAAGGCTCCTTCCTGTACCAACTGACAGGAAAGAATGGAACCAGTCAACATCGGGACTAAGAGACTGGTGGAGCTCAGTGTGTCCAGGAGTGGATAGGCAAACAAATCAAGGGGTTTTGCCAACTCAAGTAAAACATCCACAATGGTGTGTAATCATGAAGGAAAGTTGGAACTGCACTCACCAAAATAGATACAATACATCACCCAAATGCTGGACTTAATGTCAAAATGCTGCTTTATTCTAGAGTAATCTCAAGGGTGAAGCACAGAATGAGCTGTGAGCCACTCCTGCCACAGTGCTTTGAGAATCCCTCTCTTTGTCAGGAGCTGAGAGGCTGGCAGAGCTTAGCTTGTCCAGCAGGAGTGAATGGGCCACCGAATCAAAGGCTCTGGCCAAATCAATGAAAATAGCTGCTGTGATGTGCTTCAGATCCATCCGAGCAAGGATGAAGTCAGTGATCCATAGCAGGGAAGAGATAGTGGAGTGGTGCTTCCAAAAACAAGACTGGCATGGGGAGTGGAAGTTAGACGAGTGGAGGAAGTCAGCAAGCCTGGAGTAGACAAGTTTCTCTTGCAGCTTTGCAAGTGAGGGGAAGAGGGAGATAGGAAAGAAGTTTCCAGGGAAGGAAGGTTACCCTCTTTTTGAAGAGGGAGAACTTTTGCAATCTCCCATGAGGGACAGCAAAGAGGGAAAAGGAGAGTTTGAGGAGGTGAGTAAGGGGTAGGAGTGGGGGTGGTGATGGCAGAAGGCGAGAGATGGAGAAGTTTAGAGACAAGGTCGTCAGGGCTAGATTTGGACAGGATGAGTCAGGAATGGGAAAGCAGGGTTTTCTGGGTAGTGATGGGGTGTTGGGAAAGAAACCCCAGAGAGGAAAGGGATTAAGATGAGGGTGGAGAAAAAAGCAGAGGAGAGGAGCCGGGGGAGATGGGAGAGCACAAGTGGTGAAAAAGTCATTGAAGTGAGCAGCTGCAGAAGGAGTGTCAGAGACAAGTAAACCATCAATTATGAGGACCAGGGGAGCAGACTGGGTCAGAGGATCAAATATGGAGTGAATCACCCTCCACAATTCAGTTGGGGGAAATTATGGTTGTTCTGGAGTTTTTTTAAGTGCCCTATAACAGAGGAGGTCAGATGGGGTGTGGGATAATTTGAACTGGGCCCAGGCTTGATCATGGGACTAACACATATCAGTGAGATATATATGTGATCCAGGGGTGGTGAGATGACTTTTTTTTAACTGTTTTTTATCACCCCTCTTTATCCACTGACCTCTCTCTGGTGTAGTCACTCAGCAATGGCTGTACCCACCCACCTGAAGCCCCAGTTCCACTCCCCTGGCACCGGCTTCATCTTCTCTGCAGTGTTGCCCTAACCCCCAACTCTGAGTCCCCCGGGGAAGGACCGCCATTCCTACTGGCACTCTATCTAGAATGTTGGTGAACACACACTGTTTCTGGGGAGGACCTGGAAAGCAGTTCCTGGAGGCCTGGCACTGGGCATGGGGCCGCTGCTCCTGGACTCACCATCGCCTGTCTGTGGCAGGGGGGGTTCTACTTTGTTTACACCCTGCCCTCCCCCCATGAAGCTTGGACATGCAATGATGACCAGGGTCCACCAAGCTCAGCCCCCAATGCCATATATAGTGGTAACGAATGTACCAGGCTACCTCTGGCAGGTGCCAGAGGTTGCTTTGGAGCAATTCAGTGCCCTACACCCTCCCCAGAAAGGGAGAGCTGTCCATTGGATGCTCAATCCTTCCCCGCCCCTGCCGGCCCCCAACGGCCCAAGCTTGTTCCCAAACCTGGGTCGCCAGCATGGCGTGAGGTGAGGCATCTAGTGCCTTAACCCTCAGCACCACCGGGCCGGCTGTGGTGGGAAGACCTAACCATCTTCATTCTGATGGGGATGTGCTTGTCCCAGATGGAAGTAAATTTTGAATAGAACTGGAAGAGAGCCATGTCACTGTTATGGGTGAAGAGGATGAGGGACCAATCAGTTGCAGTAAGGTCACTCAGTAAAGAATTTATGTTAAACAACTGGAGTGGCCTGGACCAGATGTATTTGTGGAGAACAGAGAGTGCTGGACTTTTCTGACACAAAATACCATGCAGTGGCCACTAGAGACATCCAACATATTACTTGCAGTAATGATGCAGTGGGGGTGGGAAGAAAGAACCCAGTCTAGCAGAGTGTGGATAGAGGAGTGTGGATTGAGCAGGTTGGGTTCAGTAATAAGCTAGGAGAGATTCATTGCTTAGAAGGTTGGCCTGGAGGACAGAGTAAGCCAAATAATATTGAAGTCTCCAAGGAGTATAAGTTCACTGGAGGAGTAGTGTGAGGTAATGGTAGAGAGAGAGTCAATCACTGAGGAGGGGGAGATTTTTGGTGAAGCATAAAAAACAGATTGAAGATGGGTAGGGTGGAGAGAATGGAAAGTTAAACAAGGAGGAACTCATGGGAGGAGGGTACACAGCCTCCTGAGAGGGTAACCAGCTGATATGGTGCTGTGTTTAGGGTGCTGTGTCAAGACAGCACCAGATTTTGGTGACTTTCATTTAAAGTGACTTCACTGTACCCCTCCCCCGGAGCTGATATATTATGTAAGGGGGAGTTGTGGGGGGCACAGACCCCTGCAAACAGATAGGTTGCTCTAAATGACAGTCACCAAAATCTGGTGCTGTCTTGATGCAGCACTGAGATGTGGTAGATCCTCCTGAGAGTGATGGTGCAGGAAAGGCTCTAGTGGGCATACAATAGAGGGAAATACCACCACATTTGTCACAATCCTGCCAGAAGAGGTGATAGTCAGGAAGGGCCAGGCTAGAATCAGGAATTTTGAATGACACCCAGGATTCTGAGATACAGAGGATGCCTGGAGGAGTGTTGAGAAAACCAGACATTAAGGAGATCCATTTTAGGGAGGATGCCCCTAGCACTGAGGTGGAAAATGCCAAGGCCTCTAGGAGTTGAGGGGGCTTGGGGGAGCAAAGAAAGCAGGGTGAGTGTTTTCATCATAGAAAGGAGCAAGATAAGGAGACGGAGGATGGAGTGGGACTTACATCCCTAAGTTGGAGAGGAGAGAGAGGGGGGAAGGACAGGGAAAGGGAAGGGATAAGATAGAACAGTAGAGGAACTTCAGCTTCAGGGAGGGGGTGGGAAGGAGACATGGGTTAATAGGGAATAGGAGGGAAATGAAATGGAGGGAAACAGACAGGTGGAGGGGGAAGCAAGGGAGGGAGTAGGAAGGAGGGTAGAGGGGAGGGGATAGAGTTAGGATGGGAAAAAAAGGAAGGCAGAGGAGGACAGCAGGGAGCCTAATTGACAGGCACAACTGGTAAAACTGTGCCAAGCAAAAATTATGTGACAGTAGGGAATAGAAGGAGAAAGAGAGTAAATACATATTTGTTTCAAATCCATCTCTGGCTAAAACCTCACTGAAACTGGAGAGAGCAAAAACAACAAAAAAAGCAAGACAACAGTTGCTGGAGGGGTAGGTATTCCAAGAGGACTGGCAGGAGATGCCTCTGATCCCTCTGAGGAAACATATGTTGTATTTTTTTACTCTTTTGCTGGCTGAGCTTCTTCTGAAAAATATATACGTTGTTTAATATTTTCATTAGTGATCTACAGGTTAGTTCAGACAATCTTCTCTCAAAATTTGCTGATGACACTAAGTTAGGAGGGCCTGTAAATTCATCACTAAACAGGGAATCTATTACTAATAACTTAAAAATTATTGAGGACTGGGTAGACTCCAATAGGATGATACTTAATTCAGATAAGTGTCATGTCTTACATTTTGGAAGAAATAATTTCAAACAAACTTATTATTTAAATAATATTCCCCTTCAGGTGTCATTAGTAGAGCGCGATCTTGGAATTCTTATGAACAACAAATTGTCCTCAACTGATCACTGTACAAGGATAGCTAAAATATCCAATGCCATGCTTACCCGTGTTCAACAATCTTTTGTGTGAAGGACTCAGGAATGTATTATTCCCTTGTTTAGAGCCTATGTAAGGCCTCACTCTGATTACGGGTCTCCTTTCTGGACTCCTTATTTAAGGCAGGACAGGGATAGAATAGAAAAAATCCAGAGAATAGCCACCAAAATGGTTCCTTACTTATACAAATTGGACTACAGTGATAGACTCCAGAAAACTGGGTTACACTCACTTCAATTAAGACGTACTAGAGGCGACCTGCTATTATTATACAAAATCCATAATTCTCAGGACCTAATGCATCAATGCGGTCTAAATTTTCTAGTAGAAGAATTAGCCCTCAGTTTCATAATAAACAAATTGATGTTGCAAGTTCTAAAACTAATAAAAGGTTAAATTATTTTACAGTAAGAACACCTAGAGTCTGGAATATATTACCACAAGATCCGGTGGAATGTAATTCAATTTTATCTTTCAAAAGGGGATTGGATCTTTGGATGGAGTCTAACTATTTCAGGGTTTAACTTTCCCACCATGATGGTGGGGGACAATCTTGATGGGCAATAGCCTTCTTTTGTCCTTATGAACCAAGTAAACCAAGTAATAGTGTTGCAACAGCAAAGCATAGTGGAGGGCATTGCAGCAGGAAAGAGTCAAGGATCACATCCATTAGTTCTGTGATGCTGTGAAGTTAAAAATAGTTCTGAGCCCATTAGTGGTTAGTGCCACTGTTTTATTGTTCTGCAAGTGATGGCACCTGTTACTCTTGACTTAAGATTGTTTCACTGGGATTAATCTCCCCAGTGAGTGAAACATTTCACTGCGACTAATCTATACTCTTCCCAGTGTGTCAGTTTCAGGCCTGCAGCAGCACTGCTCACTCTCATTTTTCTGATTGCTGACCATTTTCATTTTCTCAAGCTCTCTTGCCATCATCATGCAGTAGGGAGTGCTGCCCAGGAGAGCAGGGCTGGGTGGGGCAAAACAGTGGAGGAGGAAAGTGTTTGTCCAACTCTGAGCTTCTTGGTATGGTACCCTACCCCACTCACTGTGAGGGTTCTGTTTACAATTATTGTTCATTGCTTTTCATGCACTTTAACAGCATATTTTTAATGGTATATGATATGCCATTTAAAATCAAATATTTTTTGACTCTCACAATCCTTCATTTAATTTCAGGCCAAACTGGACCAATTCAGATTTTGCCCAGCCCAGCTTGAAATTGAACTGTCAGGCCAAATCTGTTGACTCGCATGGCCCTAGTTGCCAAAAGCTGACACTGTGTTTATCTGTACACTCAGCCATCATAGCATCACCATCTCATTAACACCTGCTCAGAAACTCACAACACCCCATTCGATCCCAACCCCCATTAATAAAACATAGCTGCCCTTCTTGCTATTACCGAGGCACCATCAAAACGATGCTCATGCCACAACTTCCAGTACAGCAGCTTCCTAACTACTGCAACTCAGTACACCACTACTCACTGACAAAGACTGCAATTGTGACTGTAAAATACTCAAGCACAAACTTTGGACATCTCTCCACAGGCTCACACTTCCGTACAGCACATCTACTCATAGCATTATGTTCCTGCTCATTATTGTCTGTCATTTGTCTCACCTTAGACCCACACAGCACCAGGCATCTCTTCTCAAACCCATACTTTTCCACTATGCCTCTCCTCAGACCCTCAAATCTCCACAGTGCCACTTACCAGCCATAAAGCAATGTATTTAAAATGAACCTTTTTAAAGAAAAGTCTCAAAAACAATTAAAAACCTAAATCTTAACATTTTCTTTTGTAATGTAGTGTCTACTAGCAATAATACATTCCAGGGTGTTGTATGTCATGTGATTTTGATACTTACAGGGAGCATTAGTCACTTGGACTGTGGCCCTGTAACTCTCAATGCACCCATGACATGGCAATATCCTATGATAGTAACTTGCCTGTGAGACGCTGTGAAGGGGGATCCTCTTAATTGAAAAATATTTTGAAGGTTAATATCGCCAGCCATTAAAAGCATGCTAAACAGAAACAAAAGCACTACAATGTGGCTGTAAATGCTAAAGTGCTGTAGTTTCCTGGGATGTTGTGAAAGCTGGAAAATATTAATTAAAGCTGGAATACTTTTTTATTGTTTGCAGTTAGTGTTCTTTATATCACCCCATGCTGACCACATCACCAGAGACTGATTAATCCAGCCCCCTCACCCTTGCCCCATATTTGGACTTACCTTCCAGCTCGGCCTCAAAAGAGATCCTTGGATGGGAGGCACACTATGGAGCTGGTTGTGGGGCCTATGAAGGGTCAGTCTTGCCATGCTGACCAGTCAGGTTTTTTCCTCCTGTCACTTTCCCCCAAGTAGGGTCGATATGCAATGCCACCTAGATGTGCCAGCATGGGTTTCTGCATGCAGCACATTGGCAGTCACTGCTCCTCCCACCCCTTAGATTGCTGTCCCTGGATGCCCAACCCCCAGCCACCACTAGGGAACAGTAATACACTGGGTACTGCAGCTCTCCCACCCTGGAGAAGGAGAGCAGTTCTACAGATTCTTTATCCTCCTCCCTCTGGACAATCCTCCGACAGCCTGAGTTCACTTCTAAACTCGGGTTGTTGGTGCTGCATGTGGTAGCTGTATCATTGCATGAGGTCATTATGCTGAAAACAAAAACAGTGCAGCAATGTACTGTGCTGTCAATACAGTGGGTACCTTGCCAGTGCTCACTGATAAAGGCAAAAGCAAATATCAATGAAAAAGGCACATCAAATCTTTAGTTTTTGCAGGGACCTTGACCCTATGCAACCCTCCATTATGGGGGTCTGTGCCCCCTAACTCCCCTATTTATTTAATCAACTCCAGGGGAGGGTACAATACAGGTATGGGGAGAAACACTGGTGGGGGAAATAAACAAGTCACACAAACTGTTAAAGAAAAATAACAACACAGACAACACCAGTGGTCTGGGACCGGGATTCGAGCCCCAGTCCACAGACGCACCACTTCCCTCCATTGCCAATGGCTCAAGTCTCTGAGCCACAGCAGCTACTTGGTGGATCCCACCCCCCAGCAGAGGTCTTATACTCTGCGTCACTGCCTACCAGCCCTGAGCAACAGTGTACAAAACCGTGATTGCAACATTTCCTCCCTGTTGTTGTACCTTTTTGCTGTATTTCCCCACACTATGTCTGGTGCACAGTTTCGATGACACCATATTTCAAAAGGCATATTTACCTGGTACCCTGTACCACTGTGCCCGCGGCTGGCCTCAGAATACAATTTCTGAGAGAACAGGAATATTGTCACGAGAGAAACCACCATTCCTAATGACGTGGCATCTGCCACAAACAATTGTCTGATAGGTGGAAGACAAGATGAAAATAAAACATCTGCATTATCAGAGAATTTGAACCTTTTTTTGTGTTTTGTGTTCCTCCACCTTATTGACTATATATGCAAAGCCAAGCTCTGGGTATACTGGAACAATGTCCTTACACAATATCCTGTTATACAGAATATTGCGTCCTGTTGTGCATTACTCCTTAGTTATACAGTGATCTTAAGGCAAGGCAATTTTATTCTTCTGGCACTCTATCCCAAGAAGCTCAGGGCACCTTATAGGCAGGCTCCAATAGATCACACAAAACAGTTAAAATTATAAATAATATAACTATTAATATGTACATTATCCCTGTATGGTGCTTATAAATACATTATTCATGTAGGGTGCTTGTAAATGAGAATGTTGGTATAACAGAATTAGTGTGTTTATGGAATGTAGTTATGGCCTCTCATGCTCTCTGTCACAGACTGAGAATACCACCCTTTTGAGGTACCAGGAAGACAAAGGAACCCACTTAGGATGTTTCCACCCTTAGAGGTGCCACAGAAACAAGGTTCCTTTAGGTTAAGGTTAGCACAGGGAAGGAGCCCAAAAGATTAGAGCTAAAAGTGATATTGTAATGTTCACTGACTCAGGCATGACTTCCTGTACGAAAACAAGGAATGGCTCATGATAATGAGTAGAGCTGATGAATGAATAAAATGAAGGTGCCTCCATGCAACCCCAGCTCATGACAGAATTTCTCTAATTAAACTCAATTCATGCACGTTAGTATTTAGGTTCAAACCTATGGAAAAGAGGAGGGGAAAAAAAAAAACCCTGGTGGAGGAAACCTCCAGAAATGCAAGGTCCTGGGTCACCATCCCTCCTCGCACAGCTTATATTGTTGCTGAAAACACTAAACTCCAGATGGAAGGAGCTAATGACTCTGTTAAGCCTAAGCATGCTACTGAACCTGCCAAACACTGTTAAACTACTGGGAAGAACTCTATCCTCTCTTTCTATCTCATCAAGACTTCCACCCTTTGGCTGGCCTATTAATGCAGTGGTACTGCTACTGCTTGTGACACCAGTGAGTTGGGTTCATGACTGGATCTGGGCCACTGGGCCATGTCAGGGGGAAACGTGAGTGCCCAAGGGAATGCTCTCCTCAGGGGAGGCATGGCAGTCAGCTCTGCAGCAATTCTGCCACCACCTGACAACAGGTGACAGTGTGCTTGGAGTGGCTTTTGGGGTGGGGAATGGTGACGAACTTCACACCCTTGCATATGTCAAGCTAATGCACACCTCTGTTTCTGAATGTTGAAGGAATGTTAGGGTCATGAATTTGCCAAAAAAAAGGGGGAGGATATTTGGAGCAGCTGCTTCACATGTGGCAGCCCTGAAATTCTCATCTATGTACAGTGCTCATGGATATAGAAAAAAGTCCAAACCCTTGGGGGCAAGGCAATGCTTTACGTTGGAGTTGGGTCCTTGATGAGCCAGACCCCAGAGGATTTGACTTTGGAGTTTGACACTTGAGTAGCATTGAGAAGTAGTAAATTTGCCCTGATACAGGAGTGTGTGCTTGGAAGCATTTGATTGCAACATTTACTGTATGCATTGTGGTGTTTGCCTAATAGAAGATAAAACTGTAGAAAAAGTAAGAATGGTAAGTACAACTGAGTTGGTAGTTGTAGTGCCATGTGTAAGTACTGATTCCCGGTGAAAGAACTGGGCAACCACCTGGGCAGACTTATGGGTATGTTTACTAGCAGTGTGACTCAGGCCTAAAGCACAGGAGGATGTGTCCCTTGCTGGCTTTGGACCAATTGAAGTCTAGGCATATAACCAGGTATAGTATTGGTTAAAGACTCAGAAAAGGTGAAATCCAAGAGGCTGGATGAGAAGGAGTGCAATGAAAAGTAAGATCATTTGTAGCGGTCTGGTGTAAAGAATCCTTATCAGTGAAATAAGTAATCCTGTCTGGATCTTATCTAGAGCTTGGTTGAGAATGTGGAAGTTTCCAGATCCTAAATGTCCAAGGTTTGGAGGAAGGGATTTATTTCTCTCAATTACATTAGTCATATTATTTAGCAACAGTGCATAGTATAGTGTACTGTAGTGTAGTATAGTATATTAGTGTGCAGTATGTGTGGTTGCATCATACATGCCAGCACGGTATGTATTCAGTGTAGTAATTTAGAATTTTTGGTCAGCAATAAAATAAGTCATAGAGCAGCAGTAGGAATTTAACAGTGCAATTGGTCATTTCAATTAGCAAGAGTTAAATGGAAAACCAATGTGTGTTTTTTTTGCAGTATGATAATACCAGGAAAGGTACCCTATCCATAAGGAGAGCCAGCATTGAGTATGGCAGCATGATATGCAAGCAGTGTAGTAATTCACAATTATACGTCATCAGATATTGTATTCATGTAGCAGCATCAGGTCAACTGGCTGTTTCAATTAGCAGTAGTAGTTTAAAAGAAAAACCTGTTTTTTTGTGGTCAGTCAGTTCCAGAGAAGGCACCCCATGATAATGATGTCCAGCGTCATGCATGGCAGTGTGGTACGTGTGCAGTGCCATTATGCAAAATCATCAGCACTAAAATTAGCCATTAGCAAGAATAGCAGCAGAAAATTGTTTTGTTTCAATTAGCAGTAGCAGTTGGAATACCATTTGTTTTGTTCTGTGTGGCCAACCAGTACCAGAAAATGCATCCTGTCCATACTGTACATCCCAGGTCGTACATGGCAGGGTGGTACATGTACAGTACTGTAACTTACAGTTGTCAGCTGTGCACTTAGCCACACAGCAGCAGGAATTTAAAAGGGAAATTTGAGGTTTCAATTAACAGTAGTAGTTACACAGGAAAACAGTTTGGGGGGATCAGCCAGTACATGAAAAGATGCCCCATCCATGCAGACATTCTGCTTCAACCCATTCATGGTACTTGTGCAGTGCATTAATTCACAATCATCAGAACTATAATTAGTCAATCTGTAGCTGTAATTTAAAATAGCAATTGGTTATTTCAAGAATCAGAAAGGAGAAGTTTAAAAGGAAAAATGTATTTTATGTTCAGCTACTGCCAGGGCATGCATCCCGTATGATTGTACATTATGTAGGCCATTGGAGTGGGGCAGCAGGAAGGCTGTGTGGCTAAATCTCATACGTAGCTGATTGTTTCCAGACAGGAGGCACCGAGTATTCTCATGGTTGGGAGGAGCACTGTGGCAGCATCAGAGGAATAGTTGGAGCTAGCCGAGGAAAGACGCACTGGGGCCAGCATGGGCAGGAATTGTGGATGTCTGAGCTGAGGGCCATAACCAGTGGGGAAAAGATCATACAGCAGTGGGATTAAATAACTCGTAGCACGGGGCAGGTTTTTGTTTTATTTTACAGTTGCTGTTTATGTCACTGTAAATCTGTACTATAGGTGCTGAGTTACTTTTTGGTTGTGGGGGTGCTTAACTTTTTATTAATAGTG
This sequence comes from Neoceratodus forsteri, assembly GCA_016271365.2. Taxonomy (NCBI): domain Eukaryota; kingdom Metazoa; phylum Chordata; order Ceratodontiformes; family Ceratodontidae; genus Neoceratodus; species Neoceratodus forsteri. The sequence goes on along the minus strand of CM057456.1, from coordinate 1,326,650,595 downwards.
GTACAGGGGTTATTGAACTTGTCATTTGCTTTACAGGGCAAGAAACAGATACAATTGTATCTTTGATGGTGGGCTGCATTTGGTACAAGGAACAAATGTACCTGCATTTTCTACTGTTTGTTTTCCTTCCTCCATTGGGATTAGCCCACTCTACCTCCCCATCCCACCCACCAGGGTTAGTCCACCTTTATAGGTGGACAATCAGGAAACATTGTACCACTTCCTGATTCAGATCAGGGCAGGGCAATCTACAGCCACATCACATAACCACATAGGAGTCATAGGCCAAACAACCCACCCACTCCAGGGTTCATCCTCTTTTTATGGGGCGTGGGCCCATAGTGTGTTGAAAATTCCTGCTGCAAAACAAGAAATACCAAACCTAGGAAGAAGGGGAGGACAGAGGGGGTGAAGTTAACTGTAAAGATGTTAAAAAAAATTAAAAGGTGGAACTAGAAACTAGCAAGGGGTAGGTCACAACAAACATGATGGGAGTATTGCAGTGCACTGGCTGTGGGGCAGCAGTCTTCAGGAGGACATTATGGAGGCTGCGATGCTGCCCTAACTGCAGGCACCTGTCTGGGTAGAGGGAGGAGGCTGCCTGTCTCTGGGTCGAGTTGGTCAGGTTACAGGAGACATTCACCCCCACCCAGAAACCACCGGGTCCACAACCTGAACCTCAAAAGATGCCCAGAAGGAGAAGTGGTTGGACCACAGTGGCCACAGGGAGAGTGAGGGAGGGGGTCTGAAGCATATCCCCCAACTGGTCAAGATAAGTAATTCCTACGCTATTTTGGAGGAGCGGGAAAGCCACACAAGAGCACCCTCAGCTGAGAACAAGGAGGATGGGTGGGTTCTCTGTGATGGACCCCCAGGAAAGGGGGGAAGAGGACCCCATAGGAAGAGGAAGCTACTCCTGGTGGGGGACTCAGTTGTCTGGGGAGCGAAGTTAGGGACACCTAGCAGGGGGGAGAGGGAGGTCAAGTGCCTTCCAGGAAGCACTGCATGGAGGGATGGGAAACGGATCCATAGGATCACAAGGGCAATATTGAGGAAGGAGGAACTGGATGTCATTGTCCACCTGGGGACAAATGATCTGGCAGGGAACAAGGTGGATAAAGTCTGAATCCAGGAGGATTTCAGGAAGTTGGGGGGAGCCTAAAGCAGACATCACACTCTGTTTCCTTCTCGGAAGTGCTTTCTGTCCATGGCAAGGGGGAGGCTAGGACACTTCGCATCCAGAAATTCAACTCCTGGTTGAAGAAATGGTGTGGAAAGGAGGGTTTTGGCTTCATGAGGGACTGGGGCCCCACCTGGATGAATGCTAGCCTATAAAAGGATGACAGCCTGCATCCGTCTAAGAAGGGGACCTTAGTCCTAAATGAGAAGTTTGAATGGCTTCAGCAGCAAGCATTTAAACTGGCCAGGGTGGGGGCAGGAAGGTCAGGAGGCTTAATATCACCCGCGCATGTGGGAAAATGAGTTAATGACAGGGACAACTGAAGCAGGCAGAAAGGGAGAAGCAGAGGAATTGAGGCCACATAAGAAGTATAACTGGGGTGGGGGAAAGAAGCAGATGAGCAAAAATAGGAGCAGAGGGAGGATAGGCTGCAGAACATGGTAGGCCATGGTAACAAATGCCTGCAGCCTGGGAAATAAAATCCCAGACCTGGAGCCCTTGTTAGTGAAGGCAGACCTGGACATAGCAGCAATAACAGAGACATTGTACATTGCTAATCATGGGTGGGGCATTAATATACCGGGTTATGTTCTGTTCAGGAGGGATGGGGAGGTAAAAAAGGGGGGGGGGGCCCTGTACATCAGAGAGGGTATAAAGGCAACAGAGGTGCAAGATAGACAGGGGAGTCTGAGTCACTGTGGGTCACCCTTGAACCAGGCAATGACATAGTAATATGCACAGGGGTGATCTACAGGCCTCCGGCACAGGGGGAGGAAGTGGACAGGGAACTAGTGGATGAAATACATGAGATGGCAACTAAAGGTGAAGTTCTGCTGCTTGGGGATTTCAATATGCCAGACATGGATTGAACCACCCAGACAGTTGCTTCAATCAGAAGCAGAGGCATTCTAGATTCCCTACAGGGGGCAGGACTCAGGCAGCTAGTGCTTGATCCCACCAGAGACAGAGTAATTCTGGACCTGATACTGACCAATAGGGACAGAATGGTAGAAGTCCAGGTAGAAGGACAACTGGGTTCCAGCGACCATCACATAGTGTGCTTTAGTATGGAGACAGGGACTCAATCAAGTCACACAAAGGCAAAGGTTTTAGATTTCAGGAGGCAGACTTCACTGACATGGGAAGATGTGTCAGAGTAGCCCTGGAGAAGGGGGAGGTAAGGAGGGGTAGAAAAACAGTGGGGGCAACTAAAAGGAACCGTAGTGAAAGTGACGAACCAATGCATCAGGTTGGTGTCCAAAGGGAAGAGAAGGAGGAAGCCACTATGGTTATTGAAAGAGGTGGCAGACAAAGTCAGGACTAAAAGGATGAGTTTCAGGAAATATAAGGAGACCCACAGGGATGAAGACAGGGAGGTGTACCTAGAGTGTTTAAGGGAAGCGGGGAAGGTTGTTAGGAGTGCAAAGGCATGGACTGAGGAGGGATTAACACAGATGGTGAAGAAAGGGGACAAGACATTCTACAAGTACATCAGCAAAAGAAGAAAATCGGGGGGGTGATTGTAAGGCTCAAAGAGGATGAAGGAGGGTGCAAGAAGGGAGACGTGAACATGACAGAAATTCTGAATAAATACTTCTGTTCAGTATTCACTGAAGAAGGGAAGGGTGAGAGACCACAGCTGGGCAACAGATGCAAAGTAGGGGTGAACACCAGTCCATTCACAGTGGAGAGAGTCCTGGAAGAGCTCACAAAACTGAAGGTAGACAAAGCAATGGGGCCAGATGGCATACACCCAAGGATATTAAAGAAGCTGCGAAGGGAGCTAGCAGTGCCTCTGGCAGGCATGTTTACCAAGACACTCAACACAAGAGTGGTTCCAGAGAATGGAATAGGCACATGTAGTTCCTCTACACAAAAGCGGTAGTAGGGAATAGGCGGGGAACTACAGGCCGGTCAGCCTCATCTCAGTAGTAAGGAAGATCATGGAGGCACTGCTGAATGAAAGCACAGTGGCACACCTGGGATCCAATGGTGCCCAGGATCCAAGACAACATGGATTCACAGCAAGAAAGTCATGTCAAACGAATCTGATAGATTTTTTTGATTGGATGATGAAGGAAGTAAATTGGGGGGGGGGGTTGTCAGGGCCTACCTTGATTTCAGTAAAGCCTTCAACACCATCCCACATAAAAGGCTGGTTAACAAGATGAGTAGGCTGGGCATGGGGCACAAAATGGTAAACTGAGTTATGAACTGGCTAATGGACAGGAGGCAGAGGGTGGTGGTAAATGGGATCCAATCTGGGAGAGGTGTGTGTGACCAGCAGGATACCTCAGGAATCGGTCCTTCGGCCAGTCCTGTTCAATGTCTTCATTAGTGACATTGCAGAAGAGCTGGAGAGAATAGTCTACCTGTTTACAGATGACTCCATGATCTCCAACAGGGTGAATACTTCAGACAGGGTGGAGAAAATAAGGAGGGACCTGGGGAAGTTTGAAAAATGGTCTGAGGTGTGGCAACTGAGGTTCAATGCAATGAAGTGCAGAATAATGCACATAGAGAGATCTACAGTATGGGGGGGCTGATGATCACCAAGGAAGAAAGGGACCTGGGGGTTATCATTTCAGATGACCTAAAGGTATCAAAGCAGAGTACAAAGGCTGCAGGGAGAGCCAGTAGCATGCTGGGATGCATAGGCAGAGGAATCACTAGCAAAAGGCGGGAGGTGGTGATGCCATTGTATAAAACACTAGTGAGGCCTCACCTAGAGTACTGTGTGCAGTTCTGGAGGCCACACCTTCACAAGGACATTAACAGGGTGGTGGCAGTCAGAGGAGGGTAACCAAGATGATACAGGGCTTGCACCACAAAACATATGATGAGAGATTAAAGGACCTCAGTATGTATCTTCCAGTTTAGGAGTACAAGAATGAGGGAGCATGATATGAAATTGGAGGGGGGCAGGTTAAGAGGAGATGTGAGAAAGATTTTCTTCATGGAGAAGGTGGTGGACAAATGGAATAGTCTGCCACAGGAGGTGGTGGGAGTGAGCACAGTGGATGGATTAAACATGCCTGGGGCAAGCATAAGGGAACCTTAGAGGCAGAGATGTTGCAAAATAGAATTTCACTCTTGAAACTGCCTCGAAATCAGCAATTTTGTTAAGTGAAACTTTTCATGAAATTGCAATGAAATGTCACCACAATTTTACCCATCACAAATAGGCATCTTCCAGTGGTGTCTGTAATGGTCTGCCCCCACCAGCCACTAACTGGCCCAAATAAAAAAAATCTTCTCCCTGGTGTCTAGTGGTCCCCAAGCCTGAACATGGCCAAAATTGAATAAAGCCCCCCCCACCGAGTTACCCAGAGTCATATCCCAACTCCTGTCAGAGTCCTGAATCCGACCTTGTTTATGCTAAAAAAAAAATTTATTAAATCCCCAACTCCCTGGTGCCTAGTGGACTTTCCACCCCCCACCCTGGCATCAAATAGTACCCACCCTGCTCCCCCCAGTACCCCAGTTGGGTCACCTCCATGGCGGGCAGCCCGACTGACTATTGAGCACTTCAATGAATGAGTGCATGCTTGTATAAGCACGTGATCATTCATTGGATTCAGACAGCCAGCACTCTCACTACTACTGGAGTGTAGCGAGAGCACTGGCTGTCTGACAATGAATGAGCATGTGCTTGTACAAGCATGCACTCATTGACTGAAGCACTCAGTCAGGCTGCCAGCCATGGGGGTGAGTGGAGGGCTGTGCCGGTGGCCCGATCAGGGTACTGGGGGGGGCAGAGGAGTGCTATCTGATGTCAGGTTGGGGGGTCCACTAGATATCAGGGAGTTGGGGATTTAATTCTCTTTTTTTAACAGCAGGTTGGATTTGGGACTCAGTCGGGGGTCGGGAAGGACATGACTCAGGATAAATGGGGGGCCTTATTACATTTTGGCCATGACTGGCTGGGGGGGCCACTAGACACCAGGGGGAAGATTTTTTTTTTAACTTGGGCTGGTGAGTGGCTGGGGGGATGGACCACTAGACACCAAGGAAGAAAGCTGATGTAGTGGCAAAATTACAGAATTTCACCCATGGGTGGCAAAATTTTGCCCGTGACTAATGAATTTCTCTGTTTCATGGGTGAAATTTTGCTCACTCCACGGGCAAAATTTTGCATTTCACCCCGTGAAATATTTTGCGAAATGCTAGAATTCTGTAAAATATTTCAGTTTTGCACAACACTACTTAGTGGTGGGAAGGAGTGATGAAAAGCCACTGACCAGAAAGGGTCCAAGGCCGTAAACAAGTATAGGGCTTATGGGCAGACTGGGTGGGCCCGGGGGTCCTTATCTGCTGACAATTTCTATATTTCTGTGGGTAACACCAGTGTGGTATATATGTAGTGCAGTAATTCACAATCATCAGCAGTGATCAGCACTGCAATTAGCCATTAAGTGTCTACAATTTAAAATGATAGTTATTGTTTCAAGTTGCAGGACTGAGTAGTTTTTAAAGCGGAAAAAAATTAATTGTTTATGCACAAAAAGCACCAGTGCAGGTGCTCCATAAATCCATGCACTGTGTGCCTCTCACTCTCCTCTCAAACCCTGACAAATGACTTCCTTAAACTGTGTCACGCTTTTTCAGCATAACAATGTGCAATTCAAAAAAATGCAGTGAAATTGCACATATTTGTGGTGCTATTTGAACTTGGTAAAACATATTTGATTCACAGATTCAACACTAATATAACCTGATACCTTGCTCAGGCTACCTAAGTTTGATCACTTTATGAGAGCACTACGGGCAACCCTAACAGTTCAATGCAACTGTATCTGCTAATTATCCTAACTAAAGTCCCTCCCAGTATACTCTGTGAACTGTGTCAGACTCTGGATATGAGGCCATGTACCATTACTATGCTTGTTCTACACTAATTCTGTCTACCTGTCTTTTTGTAAAATTGTATGCAATTGATCCAGCCTATTTATTTGTACTTGTTCAACTATGTTTGCACTTGTTTGACTTCATTTCACTGGAACTCACTTACTGTATTTGTTATGTTGCTTTGTAATCTTTATTATTGAAGTGGAGTCTTTGTAAAAGAGAACTTGTGCTCAAAGGTATTCTTTTCAATAAGTAAATAAATAAATTCTGCATTTTTCAAAATTACATTTAAAAAAAAAGCTGAGTTTGGAAAAAAAATTGGCACTATTTGGAAATGAAGCGAATGCAAAATTACAGTGGCGCCTGCCAGAGTGCAATGCAGAATAGTGCAGAATTTTGCAGTGTTATTGCAGGAAACAGCACAATGGGGCCTACTCACAAAGGTGTGGAGTGGGTACACATCTCGTAACTCTGGCGAGTAGCCCACCCCACACCTGCCCGTAGCCACTGAGCCCCCTGTGCAGTATGAAGGAAGCAAATATGCCCACCCACTCACCTGATCCCCCAGATAATCATGCAGCTCTGTGCCTGGGCAGGTCAGGGGTGTTGCAGGGGGATGCGCCAGCACTCCGCGCAATTCACAAAATCGTGGAGTGCTGAACATGGCGGCTGGTGGCTATGCAAACTCGGGAGAGACACAACCCCAAGCTGCCATTTACGTGCCCCCCCAGGGATGCAGCTGCCGGCTGTGCTGATCTTTCCTCTGTTTGTGCATTTGTGCTTCTGTCTGCTTTCCCTGCCTTCCTCTGTCTCTCTAGGTACACCGCCCTGTTCTCATCCTTCTGTGTCTCATTATATTTTCTGAAAGCTCCCCTATTTGTTCCTCACTTTCTCTGCCACCTCCTTTGTGAACAACAGTGGTTTGCTCCTTCTTTTTCCCTTGTTACTCAGTCTAACACTAATTTGTCACTTCCACTATGGCTTCTTTTAGGTGTGCCCACTGCTCCTCAACCCATCCCCCTGGTTCCCTTCCTGCCAGGACTTCTTTGATCCCCCCTCACCATCCTAGCAAAGTCCACCATCCAGAAATCTAGGACCCTTGTCTTTGCGTGTTTCTCCTGCAACACTGTACCAGTGCTGAACCACACTGTATGGTGGTCACTGGACCCTAGATGCCCATCCACCCTGACTTCCTTTATCCTATTGCCATTGCTCAGCACAAGGTCAAACATTGCCTTGCTCCTGGTGGGCTTCTGAACCAACTGCCTGAGGTCTGCCCCCTGCAAGGATTCTATGATGTCTTGGCTCCTGGCTAAGGCAGCTGCTGTAATGGTCCAGTCCATGTCTGGCATGTTAAAGCCACCCACCAGCAGTACCTCTCCCTTTGCTGACATCCCATGTATTTCCTCCACTATTGCTCTACCTACCTCCTCCCTGTGTGCGGGAGACCTGATCACTCCTGTGTGAATTGCTGTGTCATTTCCTGGCTCAAGTGTGACCCACTGTGCCTCGGCTTCCCCCTGTTTACTCTGCACTGCTTTCACTTTAACACCCTCTCTGTGGTAGAGGGCCACCCCCCTTCTCCCTCCCTATCCCTCCTGTGTAGAGCGTACCCTGTTATATTTACCTCCCAGTCATGGTTTCCAGTGTACCATATCTCGGTAATTGCTATTATGTCCAGGTCCGCCTCTGCCATCAAGGCTCTCTGCCATCAAGGCTGCCAGGTCTGGGATTTTGTTTCCCAGACTGCGGGCATTTGTATACATGACTTCCCAGGTGTCTATGTTACTATGTATTTAGGCAAGGCAAGACAAAGTTTACTTCTAGAGCACCCAATCCCGGAGGCTCTGTGCACCTTACATTTAAAACAAACAAGAGAAGTAAGAAACAATAGCAAACATAATAAAACAATAACATAAAATACAGCGATAAGTCGTAGTAAATAACAATAAAACAGCAAGTATCACTAAAGCAAGTTATTAAATCAGGGTCAGAACTCCTGGACTGGGAAGGCCAAAGAAAATAAATGGGCCTTGAGACCACATTTGATAATCTCGACCAACGGGGCCTCCCTGACAGATGGTGGCAACGCATTCCACAAGACTAGGCCAGTGACACTGACTGCTCTGTCACCGGCAGTTCTAAATCTAGTCCTGGAAACTTTAAGGAGGCCCCTGGATGAGGAACTGAGGGAGATGACTGAGGTGGTCAGTGTCAGAAGATCAGTCAGGTAGCCAGGACCTAGTCCATGTAGAGCCTTATAGTTGAGTAGACACACCTTGAGGATAACCCTCCACCTGACTGGCAGCCAGTGCAGTTCCTGCAGCACCGGAGTCACATGGCAGGACCTCAGAAGGCCTGTCAGCAATCTGACAGCTGTATTCTGCACCAGCTGCAGTCGGCAGAAAGTACCTCCAGGGACCCCGAAGTAGACATCGTTACAGTAATCAAGCCGAGGTGTCACAAAGGCATACACTAATGTAGGCAGGTCCTCGGGCGGAACTAGGGGTTTGATTCTGGCAATGTTCCTCAAATGGTAAAAACCACTTTGGACAGTAGATGACACCTGAGATTCAAATGTCAGTCTGTCATTCAGTAGCACATCAAGATCTTGCACCCTAGGGGAGGCCATCAATGGTGCAGTGTCAAGAAAAAGACGTGAGGCCACACCAGAGGAACTCCCATCATGCCCTCGGCCCAGCTCAAGCACTAGTACCTCCATCTTGTCAGGGTTCAGTTGGAACCAGCTGGAGGACATCCAGTCATTGATGTCAGCCAGGCAGGTATTTAACACTATTCACAGCGTCTGATGTTCCAGGAGTAAAGGACAGATACAATTGGGTATCATCTGCATAGCAGTGAAAACCCACACTGCATCAGAAGCACCAAGTTTGGTCGACAGTAAACCTGTCAACCACCCGCACAGTGATGCCACAATACCGATGCAGGCATTGTGCTGCCCAAGCCCCCAGTGTTTTCTTGTCAAACCAAGGAGACCTGAAGTGAGAAGATTTGGGTCACACATGGATCAGTGAGAGGGCATTGAATGCCCCGGATACCATTCTATTATAAGTGGCAACCACCTCACTCATGCCCTTTACACATGCAGCATCTACACTAGATAGATCAGCAGCCACCAAAAGTCCCTCAACAGGAGGGGGACATGGGGGGGGGGAGCCCAAAACGATAACTTCACCGTGCAGTGATCAGACCATATGACCTGGTCAATCCCAAGTTTACCTACCTCAAGCCCCAGTGAGAACACCAGATCCAACATGTGGCAGTGGTAATGGTTGGTGAAAGTAATTTCTTGCATCAGGCCCAATGATGACATAATCTGGAGGAGGTTGGAACCCCCATCGCGAGGATTCGTTGTAGGCCCAGGCATTGAAGTCCCCCAGCACCATATATCAGGGGGACTCCAACACCTCACCAATGATGAAATCTGCAATCTCCTGCAGGAAATCTCCCCCACCGCTGGAGGGTGGTAAATAAGGAGAATAATGCAGCCTACACCTGGACCCCCACGCACTGCCATACACTCAAAGTACTTGGTAGCTCCCACTGGGTGCACAGCGAAGCCCAAGTCAGATTTAAAACAGATGGCCACTCCTCTGCCCCTGCGTTCCTGCCTTTAGCTACTTCTAATGTGGGTTTTGCTACTCAGTTGCACCTCATGCCACATCACAGAAGGCATGGATAAATCTTATGGTGATCCATGCCCTGTCATGCCTTATTACTTATAACCAGTGACCTGCTATCTGGGCTATAGTACTGGAACACACTAGAAGATCCAGCTATATGGTAAAACAACATCTGTTACCTATTTAGGCCATAAAACAGTAGATCTTGTAGCCTAATCTTAATTTTAAAAGGGACTGTGTTTCACTTTCCTGGAGAAAGTGTACACCTGTGAAAAACATTGCTTCCACCATTAAATATTTGGATCCTCCTCTGCTGGAAATTTGGAGCATGATCAACTTGGCTGTAAACGTATTTGCTGTTGCACTGCAGCCCATCAACTAACAACTTGTATTGTTGCATGGAAGGGACCACTGCAGAGTAAGGGAGACAGAAATATAGTCATTACGTGAGAAAAATCATTGAGGGGGCATTGTTATGCAGTTGTGAATTGCTTGTTATGTCTGGCTCAACCCATGGGTATACAGTAGTACGTGACAGTGAATTACATTTTAGAATATACAGTAATGCAGAAATAGCTGTAGTATGTGGTAATAAAAACATGGGCCCTGAATCTGAAAGGCAGAAACTCTGCCACTCAGCTGAATGATCAATCTCCATTAGTTGTTTGCAGACCTTTGCCCTAACTTTTCATTTACTGCAGCCCCTCAGCACTAACAGGTTTTTGCATTGCAGCTTTTTACCACTAGAAGCTTTATCTCAGTCTGCTTTGCCAAAGATAGCATATTAAGTTTCTTTCTTTTTTTTGTTATTTCTCTGAACAGATTTATTGTACCAGCTCCAGTTTCTTCTTGGAAAGTCCAGATGTGCAAAGCCCTTCTGTCGAAAGCAAGGAGTTCTTTGCTGGTGTCAAGGTACAGAGCTGAATTAAAAGTATTGACCCCATATTCAATTAGAGAATAGTAACTTTTCTTTCTCAAAGGATGGAAAAATCCAATGAGATACCATAAGGTGTTTCTGTCTACCTCATTGCCAAAAAAATGTTTTGAGACTTATGTTGACATTTGTAGTTTCAGTATAAAAGAGAGTCTATTTATATATTTAAGATTTCTGCACACCAGGATAGCCACATTTTGGTGGCTCACCTATTTTTTACAGTGGGTCCTGGGAAACAGTTACAGCAACTGAGTAGTTATAATCTTGATCAGTTCTAAACAGTTTTTTTTTTTTTTTTTTATACTTTCTTTTTCTCCCTCCTGGTATTTTCTACCCTCTTGGTCCTACTCCTTCGGGCCTCTCAAAGCTCTTTTGCCGTCCCCTAGATCTGCCCCTAGAGTGCCTCCTCTCCTTCCTCCAGCACAGTGGGGTCTTGTCTGGTGTGGCGGTCTGAGCGGAGGGGCCATCATCCAGGACCGCAAGGGTGATTTTTCCCCTTAACTGTTGGCCTCATCCCCTGGGGACGCCGGCGCTTGGACTACGTCCCGAAAGGTAACGTGCTGACGCACAGACCTCTCATGCGCCATGTGACATCCCCCCTCCCCGACCCCTAAGTAGGAGTCACACGTCCCTTTCAGGAATCGGTGCTTCCACCGAATTCCTTTATGGGAATGACGGATGCTTGCGCGTCCCGGGTATCCCACCCCTAAGGGAGGAGAGCATCCGTAGGGACGTTCAATCCTCCCTCCCCCCCACCAGCCCCCGGCTCCCCAGGTCCGTTACTGAACCCGGGTCACCAGCATAGTGTGAGGGTGTGGCATCCAGCGCCTCAACCCTCAGCGCCACCGGGCCGGCTAGTTCTAAACAGTTTTAATGAGTCATGAAATATATACAATCAGCAGTGAGGCACAAATCAATTTTGGCATTTGTGGCCCTGGCAATTTCTAAGTCATTCTATACCAGTTTTATCAAATATGAAAACTAAAAGTGATACCCAAGGTATGTTAAAATATTCACTGAATTTGACAAGCTAAAACTATACAAGAGTAAGACTGAGACAGAATATGAGAAGACAGAGGAAGAAATCTGTAGTCAGACTAAAAGAGAGACTGAATGATTGAAAACACCAGGTCAAACACCTAGACATATACAAGAGATAAAAGAGGACTTGTAAATATGTAACCTACATGCAAATTTCCTTTAGTAAATGAAATTATTTAACAAAATAACATTATGTGGTTGAGTTAGAGAACTTGGAGCCAGGGATCTGGGGCTGCTCCTTGCTAAACGTTAAAATCATCAAGATAATGAGGGCCAGGCTATTGCATAGGCATTTGCAGTTGCAAAACAGTTTAGTGACTCACTGACATCACTTTGTGACCAAAAAAGCAAGGAAGGATTGCAAAATGCTTTATTGGATGGCTGATTTACAAGTCAGTAATTCATTTGCAACTGGCCCTAACGCATGCCAGTGAACCTAGGCAAAGCTGCTGATAGCAGCTTGCATATAGACACATTGGTATGCTGATCAGTTTGGAGAGACAGCAAGTAGCTGTAACTGCCATGCCACTTACTGCATCCCTAAACCAGGTCTTACAGGCTGCACATACTAAATGCCATACCCCCAGCAGCACTGTAAGACTATTCTCCGGTGTGCAGTGGTACCTCTTCCCCCAAACCCTGGCCATTAATACTGTTAAAATACCCTTGTGTCCAGTGGTCCCCCTGCTCCCTGCCTCTGGTAATGATTATCTAAGTAATTTCCTGGTGCTCAGAGGCCCCCCACTCCCCTTAGTTTCAAACCTGTCCCCCAACCCACCCAACATGTTTCCAGCACCCACCTCCATAGGTCTGGCCCCCCACCCTGACTAGCTTGCCCTGTCCCAGCCCCCATCGATTGGCACATACCTCCTCTCATCTCCATGGCTAGCTGCCAACAGACAGTTCTTACAGTAGGCATGCGTACACAAACTGTCAATCAGTGGCAGGCTGTGAAGGTGAATGTAGGTCTGTGCTAGTCACTGATGGGGAGTCACTGGGGACAGAGTGGGCTACTCAGTGTGGGGGTTAAACCTACAGGGGCACTAAGGACAGTGTGGGTGAATCGGGGTTGACTCTACAGGAGGGGGAACCACTGGACACCTGAGAATTACATAGGTAGTCACAGTTGGAGGTTTTGAGTGGGGGGACCACTGGACACTAGTAAATTTTAACAGTAACCACGGCCAGGGATTTGGGTGGGGGGAACACTGGAAACCAGGGAATTTTAACAGTAATAACCTCCATGGCCAGCCACTGACTGACAGTTCTCTATCGCACACATACTGTAAGCAGCAGATTACAGTAAGCATGCAGTCATGAACTATCAGTTGGTGGCAGGCCATGGAAGTTAGCAGTGGCCAGAGGGTTTATGTTAACCACGGATGGGGGGTGCTGCAGACAGGGTGAACAAGCCTGAGGGGGTTGGACCTATAGGGGTGCCAGGGACAGGGCAAGTGGGTTGGGGTGGGGGTTTAAATCTACAGAGAGTGACGGTGACCACTGGACAACAGGGAATTACATAGGTGCTCATGACTGGGGGTTCAGGAGCAAGGGGGAGCCACTGGACACCAGGGTAGTTTAACAGTAATCATGGTCTGCTGTTCAGGGTTGGGGGGGACCATTGGGCACCAGGGTAGTTTAACAGTAATCATGGTTTGCTGTTTGGGGGTAAGGGAACTACTGGACACCAGGGTAGTTTAACAGTAATCATGGTTTGCTGTTTGGGGGTAAGGGAACTACTGGACACCAGGGTAGTTTAACAGTAATCATGGTCTGCTGTGTGGGGGTGGGGGGGAGCCACTGGACACCTGGGTAGTGTAACAGTAATCATGGTCTGCTGTTTGGGGGTGGGGGTGAGCCACTGGACACCTGGGTAATTTAACAGTAATCATGGTCTGCTGTTCAGGGGTGGGGAGGAACCACTGGACACCTGGGTATTTTAACAGTAATTATGGTCTGCTGTTCAGGGGTGGGGGGAACCACTGGACACAAGGGAATTTTAACAGTAATCATGGCTGGGGATTCCATGGTAGGGGGCACTAGACCACCGGTTCAGGAAGCTCTGACAGACATAGAGAGTCACAAGCCCTGTTTTGTGCTGGCCTGTAATGAGGTCCTAATGAGATGCTAATGACCCTAATGCCTTACTGGTGCTATGGGGTCACTTGCATGTTAACAAATGAGTATGGCAGATTGCTTCAGAAGAACAATTGTCATTAATGGGTCCTAAGGTGTTCTCTCTAGCAGTCCCAGTTCTGTGGAACACTATCTCCTGCCATCAGTCTGGAATTTTTTTTTAAGCAAAAGCCACTTTAAGGTGGTTGTCTGGAAGTAGCTTTCGAGCTCTGTCTACCCAAGTTCAATTACATGGTTGTATTGCAATTGAATATCTTGTGATGAGTATGGCAGATTGCTTCAGAAGAGCAATTGTCATTAGTGGGTCCTAATAGCCTGATTGCAATCACAATTGCCATAGCATCCTATTTTCCACATACCTCCTGTGACCAGTAGGGGGCTGGGGTTTGTGATCACATTCAGGACAGTGCCTGGCCTGTACAGTATACTGGAGCATGTCTTTAGGGCTTGCAAAGTGCCCTAGCATGTTCCACAATTCCCCACAGCTTGGAAAACAGCCATTATCACACCTATTCATAAAGGAGGTGACAGGTCATCGGCCAACAACTACTGGCCAATCTCCATCCTCCCTCCCCTCTCTAAAGCCCTGGAGAGAAAGTGGTGGCCATTCAAATCACTGATTATCTGGCTAAGCATAACATCTTATGCCCAGAGCAACATGGCTTCGTAGGGTCACAGTACCAGCACTGCCCTTATTGAATTCTTCAACTTCCTACACTCCTCCTTGGATACCAGCTCCTAGCTGGTGCAGTGTTCATTGACCTCTCAAAGGCTTTCGACACTGTCTCCCATCCACTGCTGCTGAATGCACTCTGCCTCACTGGTCTCTCGGCTGGCCCCTGGCATGGTTGTTAGCTATCTTGACACTCGATTCCAGTGTGTCAAGATTAATAACACACTCTCGATACCCGTCCCATTCTCTCTGGGGTCCCCAAGGCTCCATCCTGGGCCCCTTCTCTCTCGCTGTATCTGAACACCCTGCCCAGTGCATGCTCAGGCAAAATTTTGCTGTATGCAGACGACAGCTGTCCTTTTGCCACCCACCGTAATCCCATCTCCCTACAGGACTCCCTACAGCAGTCCTTTAACAGTGCCGAGGCTTGGTTTGGCGAGCGAGCTCGTCATCAATCTTAAGAAAACCAAAACTATGCTCTTTTCACACCCCCAAAACAAAGCTAGCAACCACCCACTCTATATCCTTCCAAGCACCAGCCAACCACTGGAACAAGTCTGCTCCTAAATACCTTGGGGTTACCTTCGATTCAGCCCTCACATTTCACACCCACATCGACGCTCTAACATCCGCCACCAACACACGGCTTGGCATCCTATTCCGCCATAAAACCTGCCTTCCCCCAAATGCTCTCCGGCTAGCTGTTACATCGTCCGTTCTGTCCCTTGTAGACTATGGTCTACCAGTATACGGTGCTGCCGACGCCACTGCACTCAACAAAATTCACCTAACCCTGAATAAAGCATGCAGATTGATTACTGGTGCCCCCAGGCTCACACACACCTGTCAGCTATATGTCGATGCTAACCTGCTTACCCTGGATGAACGGCTCCAATACCAGACCTGTCTCCTCACCAAAAAAACCCTACTCAGGCTCTCCCCCCCTGGGGTAACGGCATCTACCCACCAGAGCCCTCCCACCATTGCAACACGGTCTTCCTACAAGACCACTCTAAAGATCCCCAAAACAAGAACCAGCCATGGCCAGAGGTCCTTCAGCTATAGAGCCCCAACCTGGTTTAACTCTCTCCCTGCCACCATCACCAATGCCATCACCATCTCCACATTCAAAACCGCACTTTGGAACCACATCTTCAGCACTCGTAACTGCTCCTGTCTCTGAACATAGCCTCCACCTCCTTTTCTTTTGACAATGCCCCCCGGGCAGCTCTCCACCCAACCATCCCCTCCACCACTTCCCTGTACACCATGCCTAGGTTTAACCTGGCCAGTGCCAGCTGTTTCAATGTTTATCTACCAGAATGCTCACTTGATACCGACTTGTTTAATACCTGTTATCGATTACATGTACCCTGTACCTGTACCCAATTGTATCTGTCTGTACCCAACTGTATCTGTCTGACCACAATGTGACGTGGCACCTCTGGTGAATGCCTATTGATTTTTGGCAAATCTTTGCTATGTAACCAAAACACAATGTATGTCTTTATGTGACGAAGTACCTTTGTAAACGAGCCTCTGGCTCAAAGGTTGTAAACTGATTCTTAAATAAATAAAAAAATAAATTATACCTCTGGTTTGCTGCATGCACTAACTTGCTCCTGCAGCAAGCTTTTAGGGCGTTCAATGCAGAACCTATGAATATCCTGCTAAGGTATTCTCTGTAGCAGCCCCAGTTCTGTGAAACACTCTCCTGCCATTAATCTGGAAATTTTTTAGGCAAAAGCCACTTTAAGGTGGTTGTCTGGAAGTAGCTTTCGAGCTCTGTCTACCCAAGTTCTATTACATGGTTGTATTTCAGTTGAATATCTTATTGCTACTGTATGTATCAACTTATTTTTTGAAGTGTAATTTACTGTACCTTATTTATTCATGTGTCTATCTATCTATCTATCTATCTATCTTCTATCAGGCTATATATCTACCTATCTATCTATCTATCTATCTATCTATCTATCTGTCTAGATACAGTGTCTGTATTAATTCGTTTTTTTTTTACATAAAGATTTTATTTCTTCCCCACATGCTTTCTGAGCCTTTCCAGACTTGCTCCATTCTGTCATTACTACACAGCTTATCCCCCCACAACCCCACAGGGCAGGGCTCCCAATGAAATAACCAACATGCAGTTAGCCACCAGAGAGTACATTAGTCAGTAGAGGCAGAGTGGAGGGATAGCAGCATGTTGAAATCTTCACATTGGGTGGACGGCAGCACTGTCAGTGACATCAGGTACTTTTCCCTACGTGGCCCTCCCAGTACATTGGCATCTGCCACTGGACACTCATGGTGCCATCCCACAAGTGAGTAAGTGGATGACATCATGTGATTACCCACAAGGTTAATGCCACCACCTCTCCCTGTCATAGGAGAAGTTTGTACATTGGGGTGCCCATCTCCCTGCCCCTGGAGTAAGCACACAATGCCTCTGAATTATGCTCTAGACCCCACCAATCAGAAGTAGGGAGTCAGAACTGAGTCTCAAATCCTGGGTCTCTTATGCGGCAGTGCAGTAAATCACCAGAGGGGGCCTGTTATAGGAGATTTGAAACATTTCATTCACTGTGAGATAGGATAAGTTTGGTCAATTAAACATTATTTCCTAGGCTATGTCTCTTATAGAAATGTATTCTATTTACTGTTTGTCATACCCAGTACTGTCTATATTGAGCAGGTTAAATATTTCTATGAATGAATCTTTGCATGTTTTCACTATCATACCATTACAGTATTTATTACCATGAAATGGATCTACATGGAATGTGGAATCCTAATTCCACTTCTGAAATGTTATGCTATGTTTTGTAATCAAATCTGCAGAATTCCTCTAGGTGAACTGTTATTTTTGTTTAAAGTAAATTACTGTTCTTTTATGTGAACCATGGTTTTGTTAGTCAAATCTAGGAAACAAGTTCTGCAGAAAAACTGTGGAAAATCAGTGAATTTTGCATCAGTTGGTGACATTCTTTTTTCCCGTTTTTTTTTCTGTAGAAAAAGATTAGTCTGCCTCAGGCAGAATTCTGCAGAATTTGTGGAATTCCAGGATTTACGCAGCATTCTAGCAGAAGCAGAATGCTTGTGACTCCACTACAAAAGCATAACGTTTATCTGACAGAGTAGAAAAATGGCAACTAAGCCTGGCTTCCTTTAAAAAGAAAGACACTATGTTGTTATACCTGTTTTTGTCCACAGATGTAGTAACAATTGTTTTGTTTTTTTCAACTGTTGAAAAGTTGCAGAATCGAAATGCAATTATGTGTAATTACTGCACTCTGCATAATAAGGGACAATCATGTGCAGATGTTTTATGATCTCAGTATAGTTGTTCTTTCATGTGCCAGCTGCATCCTGAGGTGCTCACAATATCTGAAGATGGGAAAGAACATGGACTGACAATTGGGAGCACAGTACCAATCCCATGTTCTCAAGCTAGTCAGCTTGACCATGACTGCAAAATTTCACTCAAACTAAGCACAGTCAATCAAGGTAACTCTTTTGCAAAACTGTTTTTCGTAGGAATGCTTGTATGTTGTTTTATTTGCTCTGTCTCTCTTTCTGCAGATTGCTCAAGTATCAATAGCTGGGATGAATGCGTAAACAATGTGACACTCCAGGATTTTAGTTCTTAGTAGTTATCTGCATGGTTTGAAGTGTAGTGAAATACGAAGCACTAGTGTTGATTGCCTTTAACCCCCTAGAAGTGCATTTCATTTATTAGAACCAACACCCTGGACTATCTAATTGTACTTATGAAATAAGTTTTGTTAGAACCGTTTTTTAAATTAAAAAAGTTTTAATTAAATGTTGATATAAGTGTAAAGTAGTCCCTCCAGAGCTGAGCTATCACAAAGGGATACTAATATCACATGGCCCATTTTTGATGGCCTAAATGGCTTTTTTTGTGCCAGTTTTTGTTTTTCTGGCTTGAAGCTTGTTGTGTTGGAGTCTGATCTGGTTTTTTTCTGCCTTTGGCTTTTTACAGTATGCTCCCACTGTAGAGCAAGGCATTTGCAGTGTACACAGGACTGGAGTTGGGAAGTCATGTGGCTGGCAAAAAGAAAGTTGCTGGTTCCAGTGAACCCCAGAAACATAGAACACAGAACATAGAAACACAGACTTTGATGGCAGATAAGGACCACTTGGTCTACCTAGTCTGCTCATTTCCCTACCTATTAGATAAGCTGCAGATCCTAATTAACCAACAGCCTACTTCTTCCTACCCCCCCCCCACCAGAATTGCTTTATGTCTGCCCCATGCATTCTTGGATTCCCCCATTGTTTTTGGCCCCACAACTTCCTCAGTAAGGCCATTCCATGCATCTACCACTCTTTCTGTGAAAAAATACTTAAACACATTGCCCCTGAGCGATCCCCCCATCTTCAAATTGTGTCCCCTTGTTCTTGCACATCTCTTTTTCTGAAAGATGCTACCCTCTTGGACTTTGTTGATTCTCTTGAGGTACTTGAAAGTTTCTATCATGTCCCCCCTCTCCCTCCTTTCCTCAATGGTATACATATTAAGCTCCTTTATTCTGTCTTCATATGGCTTCTGTTGCAGACCCTGTGCAATTTTAGTTGCCCTGCTCTGGATTGCCTCCATCCTATCTATGTCCTTGCGGAGATGGGGGTCAGGATTCACAAAGATAACTAAAACTCCTACAGCTGCAGGAACAAGGCCTGCAGCACTGCAGAAATGCTGGTGCAGGATATTCTGAAATAAAAATAGCGCACATGTGGAAATCTATAAAAAACTCAGCAGTTGTGGAAATTCAGTAGCTGCGGAAATTCTGCAAGTGCTGAAAATCTGCAACTGCAGATCTGCAGCTGCAGAAAAGGCTTAGGAGGCACAACAACAAGTGATCCATATTAGCTGGAGCAGCAGACTTTGACAGTCTTGCCATAGATGTAGCTGAAAGTACTCACAGAGAGACCAGCAACCATTCCCTCAACTGGGACCATTGCAGCACCACTGGTACCAGCAAAACCATGAACCACAGTGGCTGTCTGTAACTGATGACCGTGTCTCTCCATGGAGTGTTTCTGTTGCCCGCTGCAGTAGTACTCACTGCAGGCTGTTCAGCCTCTACTGGCTAAGGAGCTTCTTCATGGACTGCACTGGCTCTGGTGGTTGTTGTTTGATACCTTTCAATGACATTGTGTGCTAGTGTTGCTGTAACAACTGCCACTGATATACACCCACTGCTTTGCTATTATGTGTTCCTGACCTCCACTATAATTGTATTTCAATTGTTGTGGCACTGCATTTTGCTCAGGAAGTGTTGCACCCCACTCTCATGAGTGCAATATTTGTTCAGCAACAGTGGAAAAACACTGGCTGAGAATATCCTTTAAGGGTATGTGAAGACCTTTTTCCCTCAGGAACATCTGCAGCTGCAATTTTTTCCACAGTTCATAGTGTATTTTTTCCGCAGTTGCGGAAGTTGTGTGTATAGCACTCAGAGCAATTTCCCCTTTTTTTCTGCAGCTATGGAACTTTGGGGGACTTAGGGAAAGTTTTGCACCATCAGATTGTTTTGTGAATTCCCACCCCCCAGGTCTCCCCAGAACTGCACGCAGTACTCCAGATGGGGTCTCACCAACTGTCTGTATAGAGGGATAGCAACTTCCTGTTTTCTACTGGTGATGCCTCTTCACATACATCCCAGTATCCCCCCCCCAGCCATCCTTACTGTCTTCCTACATTGCTTGCTTACCTTTAGGTCATCTGATATGACTACCCCCAGGTCCCTTTCCATTTGTGTTGTTGTTAATACCTCCTCCCATCTGTGTTTCTCTTGCCTCAGCTTTTGTTGGGCTCCTGTTGGAGCCTGTCTTGTGTATCATATTTCACCGTTTCGTAGCCGCCCTCAAATAGTACCCACCCTCAAATTGAAGCCACTTGCTCTTTTTATTTATTGCAATAGAAGCCGCCCCTCATATACAAGCCTGGTAACTAGCATACCGGTATTGGTAAAATCACTAGCTTTCACTGCTACTGCTCCGCAAACTGACCTCACATATGCCCACTGTAAACAGCTAAGTGATGAATGTAAGGAAGAGTAACTCACTAAAAGAATACTCTGTGGATTTAGGAATCCAAATTACTGACGATCTCAGCACCTCCAAACAAACAGCCGAATGGTAACTTCACTCGCTCTAGCATGTTTCCACGACGGGTTGCTACCACGTGGTCTCTGGTTGCTACTGCATCATCGCAGCAACTCAGAACCCAACGCTTACTACGGCCACGCCAGAATGAATGAAGAAGACAAAATGATTTGGTTTTCTGTTGCTTTATTGCCTCTCATTTTTTTTTTTTTAATGCAAGTAAAGTCTTGAGCTAAGGGATTTTAATCTACTTCGTCTTCGCTGTCAGGGTCAGCATCAGCTTCTGAGCCACAAGCTTCTGGCTCCTCCAGAATGAACACAGTAGGATCCTGCGAATCCTGCGCCTGTATGGTGTCAGCTCCTGATTGAGAAAAAAAACTGGTCTGGGCAGAAATCCAGTTAGCAAGATTCTCCTCCTCAGTTGGGTATGAGGGTTTACGACCAGCACCCACCAGCCTATGTCTCTTTCGGTTACTCTCAGAGCAGCCTGCTTCAGACACCAGCATCAGAAGCCATTCTTTGTTTTTACGCCACTCATGTATCTGCTTCTCGTCCAGCTTCAGAGACTCAGCAACCGGACGATTGCCCTCCCGTTCAGCGCGGTTAACAACAGAGAGTTTAAACTCAAGATCATAGCATTTACGCTTCGCCATCCTGACACAGTTGAAATGAAAAGAAAATATGGTTTTATTAATAGAAGCTGCCCCCGATTAGAGACCGCCCTCAAATATAAGCCCCACCTCATAATTAATTGAATTAATAGAAGCCACAGCTTCTAAATGTGAAATACAGTAATTTAAACAGTTGTGAGATTGGGACTCAGGGCAGGAGGAAGGAAGAAAGTCACAGATTGGTATGTAAATAGTTTCTTGGTGTGGGTGTTTATCCTGAGGAAACTGAGGTGGGGTCACAGGTCGACTGGACCAGTCAACAAGACCCCAGACCATGTGGGTTCATGAGGGAAAGGTCTTGCCAGATGAATCTGATTGACTCCTTCAACCGGGTGACCAGGGCAGTCAATAAGGGACAGACAGTCAGTATAGTAGACACAAGAAGCCAGTGCACAGCTACACAAAGAAAAAATAACAAGCATTTGTCAATGCTGAATGTTGGCTTGCTGGTACTGACATTGGTAGTGCAGGAGTCAGAGAGATGCATAATAGGAATGATAGTGAAGTATTGAACTGATGCCAACCCCACCCCCACCCTGCAGAGACTGACTGGCATTGGGGGGGTGCCTTTCTCGTCGGCCATAATGCTCATGCCATTTCACCTCACCCTACCCTGCAGACACTGACAGGTGTCATGGTGTGCCTTGGGGTCTTTGGGTCTTATACTTACCCCATTCCATAAGGAAATATGCTGAGATGGGTGTGGTATAGGAAAATGGGGTGAACACTGGGGCCGACAATCCCAAGTCACACCCCTGATGCCTGTCAGTCTCTACAGAGTAGGGCTTTTTGTGACCCCACCTCATGAACAGTGGCACTATCATTTTGTTACTCAATCTCGAAAGGTGGTTTTGCACAGCGACTGTGCCATTTGGCGCCACAGATGTGAAAACACATTTCTGGTAGGATGCAAAAAATGACAGCTGTACTGTTCATGAGGTGGTGTGAAAAAATGTCAATGTTGAAAATCTGGTGTGAAAATATGAAAAATTGTTGATGTTATGAATGTGTGTAGAAACTGCTCAACGCATGCCTGTAACGCAATCATTTTTTGGAATTTTTTCACCAGATGTTCAACATGGTCATTTTTGAAACACTCCTCATGAACAGTGGCACTGTGATTTTGTTACTATGTCCTGAAAGTTGATTTCCCACAGTGACTGCTCCATTCTGTGCCACAGGTGTGAAAACATATTTCAGGAAGGATGTGAAAAATGACAGCTATACTGTTCATAAGGAGGTGTGAAAAAATGGCAATATTGAAAATCGAGAGAAAATATTAAAAATTGGCAAAGTTAGTAGCATGAATAGAAAGTGAGCAACGCACATTTGTAATGCAGTCATTTTTTGGAATGTTTTCACCAAATTTGTAACATGGGCTTTTTGGGACCTCCCCTCATGTTCAGTGGTACTGCTGTTTAGTTAATAAGTCCCAAAAGGTGATTCTGCACAGAGACTGCAAAATCACCTTTCAGGACTGAGAAACTAAATGACAGTAACATGCTTACGAGGTGGGATCCCAAGAACCCCATGTTGAAAATTTAAATAAAAATTCCTAAAATGGCTGGAAATATCAACTTGTTGAACCCCCCATTGCCTCCAATTAAAAGCTTACTGTCATTTCTGTAGTTCGCAGTTCAGCTTTGAAGAGTGCAGTCTGTCCCGGTTCAGAGAAGATCGCGGATCGTGACCCCGAGGTAAGTATTGGTGAGGGGTGCAGGAGGTGGGTGCACAGAGGGAGGGTGGGGATGGGGAGGGGGATGAGGGAGACAGTGGTGGACCGTTTTCTTGTTTGCAGGGAAAAAAAATACCACGAGGAAGGTTTTCTTCATTTACAGGTTACACAAAAAAAAAAAAAAATAGGCACACTGGGGTGGGCTGCCAGTGTGCCACAATTCTGGGGGAGGGGGATGCCGACACAGAGATTGGGCACCCCAATGTAGGCAAGGCATATAGATGGCTTGAGGGGTGCGTATCAGACACCAGGAGCATGGAGGAAAGAATATGGGAACTCAGGGAAGATATGGGTAGCCTGGAGAACTGGTCAAAGATCTTGCAGCTGGGCTTCAACATTAATAAATGAAAGGTGATGCATACTGGTAAAAAATACCCAGAAGTGCAGTATGACAAGGGGAAGGGGCTGGAAAGCACCATGGGAGAATAGGATCTAAGGTCATTATATTGAAAAGCCTAAGCACAGTGCAGTAGAGCTGTGGTTAAAGCAAACAGGATCTTGGGATGCACAGGGAGGGAGATAAGCAGTAGAATCCAGGAGGTGATCCTCTCATTGTACAGGTCACTGGTGGGACCACAACTAGAATATAATGCAAGGTACTGGAGTCCATGCCTCAGGAAAGACTGCGACAAAGTGGAGGCAGTGTAGTACAGTGCAACCAAGATGGTCCACTGACTAAGAAACAAGACATAAGAGGAAAGGTTTCAGGACTTAAACATGCACACCCCTTAAGGAAAGGAGGGAAAGGGGAGACATTATTGAAACATACAGGTACCTGCACAACATAAAAAGATTGGACATCAAGGCACTTTTGTCCTTGAAATGACATAGAGGGACCAGGGGGAACTCAAGATCACAGGGATAAGATTCAAGAATGATGTTTGCAAACACTTTTTCACAGAAAAAGCAATGGCCAACGTGGAACAAGTTGCCAGAGGCAGTGGCACATGCCAAATCAGTGAGCTGGGTCAAGCAGGGATGTTACAGGCTTATGGGATTAGTTTGAAAAAGAGTGGCAGAAATAAAGATAGGAGTGGCCACTAGGGCTAGTACAGAGTAGTTCAGTAGGGTAGCAGAATGAATGGGCCGATGGCCCATTTTCTGCTGTCATAGTTAATGTATCTATATATTGATGCAGCCTGTCTTGTGTCCACTGCAGAGGACATAGATGAAAATGTAATCAAAATATCTCTGGTCTTTAATATTGAATTGACTGGAGTAGAGTTTGTTTAATGCAAGAAATGCTGCATTTTATTACTGTTATTGTATTGGTTTTGTGTTGGAGAGGTAGACCACAAGACTGGGGAAGGGGATTCTTG
Source organism: Neoceratodus forsteri (assembly GCA_016271365.2). Taxonomy (NCBI): domain Eukaryota; kingdom Metazoa; phylum Chordata; order Ceratodontiformes; family Ceratodontidae; genus Neoceratodus; species Neoceratodus forsteri. Next base: position 1,326,626,285 of record CM057456.1, on the reverse strand, counting down.
GTGGCAGCGGTAGACAGAAGTGGGGAAAGGCAGAAACTCTGCAATGAAGCTTTACAGGCCTTCTACAGAAGGTGAGAAAAAGAGAAGCAAAGGTGGAAAGTGAGATTTAAATGGGTATTTTAAATGTAGGTGTTTGGAGGTGTAAGAAAAGGTTATACAATTAAGGCAATATATTGTTTTTCAAGTAATAGTAAGTAAGAAGGGCTAGTTGTTTTTTTACAATACCAAGATGGTTGCCAGAACATTTTTAAAAACTTGTAAAACACATGGATAACTGAATTCCCTACATTCTGATTGCCAGAAAAAAAGCCTGAAACCCTTGATCCTTTCTCCTTAAATTCATGGTTTTGGAATTCGTTCAACAATCAGGAGACAGGACATTACTTACCCATTCTATAAAACTTGATAACAGATCATTTGCTTTGATGTTCAACTCAAGATAATCCAAATGATCAGGTTACTGACCTGGTTATTAGGGCTGCAAGTTCAGTTCTATGAAATAATTGAACACCTCAGACATTGGGTGTTCGATTCTTTCGAACCCTGGCAAACCTTTAGTGGAAATAGCTAGACTTTTGGTTCGAGTTGTTTGCCATGGTCCGAATGGTGACAGCTGGGCAAACCAGTCAAACCACAGGCTGTAATTAACTATGCCCAGGATGTGGGGATTTATTGACCAAATTTATTTTCCTCAGTAATTCTTGGGCTGTTTCTCCCTGGATCTCATTATCATTTCCCATCTGCTGCATATTCAGTCTTACTTTTAAATGTTTCCGTTTCTTTTTCCCATCCATTTACTTTTTTACTTTTTATTCAAATCCTTAACCCTTGCTCTGCCGGGGACAGATATATCAGTCCAGAATTCCTATACATTCTAATTCTGTTAGCAACTTAAGAGTTAATAAGAATGTAAATAAAAAGTAAAGAAATGGGAACGTGATGGGGAACATTTAAAAGTAAGAGTGAATGTACAACAGATGAGAAATAATACCGAGAGTCAGGACAGACAGTTCTGGAATTAGTGAGGAAAATAAATTTGATGAAAAAATCCCTAATATCCTGGGCACACTTCACAAATGTATAGGGAAGCATATTTTTCCCTGAGTGGCTAGCAACATGACATGTTGCATGGATCAGGATAGTTGGGATGATAACTGAGCTGACTATCACGAGAGTGGCATTTTGCAGCTATCTACAAGTTTACTCCAGTATGCTGATCAGGTTTTCCAGACCATTAGTTTGCAATTTCTTAGCCTGTCCCATGCCCCACAGCAAATGCCCCCCCCCCAATAAGCAAATACATCACTTTATCTGGCCAACTTCATGCCTTTCTCATTCTGTCCCACACTGATTCATGGTGGTCAGCTTTTAGAGATAGCATGTCCTTTTTTTGTGGCACAACCAAATGGTGTGCTTCCAAGGGGTGACTTTGCTGCACCAGCTCGTAACTCAACAAACACTGCCAACTAGATAAGCTCCTACCTTCAGAAGAAGTTAGGTGATTGCCTGCTGCTGAGCTACCCCACATTGCTCACCTCCATGCCAGCTGGGTACTTCATAGGAGGTCTGGTGGACTGTTGCAGCACCCCCACCACATTCTCCACCAGTCAGGCAGCTGGAAATGGGACCATTATTCCTGCCATACTTTTCAAAATAGCTATTACCTTATGTTTTCTAATGGGTGAACTAGGGAAAACTAGTCCGCTATTAGATGAACGTTATGTTGTCTGACATTCAAATTTTGCACATTCAGGCTGGTCAAGTGGCATTGAGAACTGAGAATCTGGCACCTTACCTTCTGCCACACTGGCAACCCCTGTTCATTGGTGAGCTGGGTTGCTGGGGGTCAGCCAGAAAGGAAAGGACTGAGCGTGCAACGGCTGCTCTCCTTTCTCAGGGTAGAGGACCTGCACATTCCACCAAATGACAGAACACAGTGGAGGCCAGGTGGTTATGTGGGTCTATGAGGGCAGTGAAAGGGAGGACTGTGGGACTCCAGGGCATGCATGCACCTCTATGCATGTGTGTCTACATGAGCTCCCCTGCATGGGGAACAGGGAGAAAACTGGAGAAAGCTTATGCCCCCCCATCACCATATGTGACAGCTCTCGGAGGACTCCTGGGTTCTGCTTCCATGCAGATCCCCACTGGCATGACAGTGGGGGGAGCAGTAGATGGGACTGGAGGGCCCTCAGTACTGGGCCTGATGACAGTAGTAGTTGGCAGCAGGTGGGCAATAAGCTACAGTATATAGAAAAATGTTTGCATGGTCAAACTTTGGGAGGTTCGCACAGCCCTACTGGATATTTCATTTTGCACTCCTAACAAAACAATCCAGGCCTACAGTTAAGTAATATTGCATGATGGTGTATGGTATGTCATGGGATATCATCATGTCTCAGGTGCATCGTGCGGCATAAAGCCAAAGGTCAAGTGTTTCCTCCACCTGAGAAGTGACAAGATCCCATGATATTCTAAACCCTGAATTGTATTTTGGATGTTATGTAGAGGATCCATTTTCTGGTATTTTCTTATGTGCTTTAAATAAAAACAAATGTTGTTTTGTTCTGCTTTGACCAGTAGATGATGCTATGTCACATATGGTGGACTGTGGGGTAGAGGGATTTGAATTAAGTAAAAAAAAAAAAACTTTTGCTGGGACTTTTTCTTACTTGTGAGTATGTGCTGGGATTTCATTCCAGGTAGGAAGATGCCACAGCCAATCAATTTGCTGAATTATTTCTATCCATTGCATAATTGCCATTATTTTGTATATTCTTAAGACAGTATAGATTCTATGAGCATTTCCACAGTCTTAATCATACTTTGCTACCTTAGCATTTAATTTTATATGCATATAGAGATTTATTATAATCAGTATATTTCACATATTATTGCTTATTTGGACTAACTGTGGAAGTACAAGTTTGTTTTCTTTTATGACTTTGCTGCAAAAAGCAGTGTAGGTATTTAATGGAATGTGGGGTGAGTGCTGTATGCTATTGAGAAGATTACATGTTTACATTTCTTTGCAATTTATGTGTATTTAAATAAAGCAGGTGCACAGAATTTAGGTCCAGATCTGGCCCTTTCATCTTGTCACATGGACTTGCATCAAGTGCCTTGCCACAATGGGATCTGTGGACGTGTAACTGTTTACTTCTCAGCTGTGACAGATTTTTCCCAGGATGGGGACAGAGTGACTGAAATTGTGGTTCAGCCCATAGTTAATGAAAACTTCCTGTGGAATGGCTACGTTCCAGAAGGCACACAGGTAGGAAGCAGTGATGCATGGCTTCCGGTTACACTAACTTGATTTGTACTAAGATAATGGATTGAATAATTCAAAGGTGGCCTATTGCACTGGCAATGATATAATTTACACATCTGCTATGCATGTTATGCAATCTTTGTACTGTTTAGCTTAACACACACAATGGCTGAAATGGAGTCCCCCCACCAATGTGCAGTCATGCAAATTAGCCCATCCAGCTGTCACACAAAACCAGCCATTTTGAATGAACAATGTGGAATAAAATGACTACCTTCTGCACCAGCCTCATTGATCCCTATGTTTTTTCCCTCAAATCCATGGTTGGGACCTCAAAAGCCAGGACGGGCTTCCACTAACACTAATGTATCCAAAACAGCTCTGAGCTTATAAGGCACCGATCTTGACCTTCAAAAATCCCACAATGTGATCAACGGGGTCAGCACTGCTCGATTCCAACATTCCTGGAAGTACCCTCCCATTGTCTCTCCTATACACAGTACCAGTACCATTATTGAAAGGGAAATTTTTGTACAATATCCCTAATTGTATGAAAACCCATTAAAAAATCTTACAAATGAAGTATTGGGCTTGCCTGCAGCTAGTCCAGCAGTATCGCTGACCAAGCCTGTCCTACACAATACTACAGCCATGTCAGCCAATATGCAGCTCAGTACCTGGCACTATTTCTGCAGAGTGCTACAGTATGCTGCAAGGAACAGTACAATTCAGTTTCAAGTACCGATAATCACATTTGTCATGCAGGAATTTGTAAGATGTCTTTTACTGAGCTTCATCCTGGCAGACTCTGCAGTACATTGCCACCACTTTTGGAATCTTGTGGTATCACATACAGCAAAGCAAAGCTGTGCCTTACTACAGTGTACAGTAGATAGGTACAGATTCACCATATGGGATATCACAAGATTCCACAAAATGCTGACAATAAAGTATTAACACATCACAGACACAACCCTGACTATCCCTGTATTGTTGCTTCTGTAACTACTGGTATGCCCAATATCTCATTTTAAAAGAGCTTTTTATAGGCTTTCGTATTGGGATGTACATGTTCTCCTTCAGTGTAGTATATCGCTCTGGTTTCCTGTGAAATGCCATATTTGCTGATGATCCAGTGCTTATGGTGAGAGATGTGGTGTAGAGGCCCTCTGTGATTGTGCCCCCCCCCCTTTGTGAACAAATGGCACTCATGGGCCCATTCCTGATCCCATGATAGCTGGTGTGGAGTAGGCCAAGAGGGCCCCCCTTCTAGCTGTAGGACTGACTGCTTGCCAAGTTCAAGTTGTGCAAGTAAATCATCCCAATCTGGTTGTATATTTCAGATTTGCATTTTAAAAATGTGGGCTTCTTCTGTTAAAATCTGACCTGCATGATCTTGAAAAGGAACTTTTTATCAAAATTGTTTTTTTTGTTTTTGAAATATCATTTTTATTGAACATTTTCAATCGACAGATTCCTGTACATCGTTATTCTGTTGCAGATTTTTCCACAGGAGGATCCTTTGTATACATAAGTGTCTCTCTTTAAGTGAGATCTGAACAATAGACATCAAAGATACTATTGGTTTTTATGCCTCCAATCTTTAGTTACAGAGTGGATGGTGGGGTTGTAATGCTATGCAGTTCAAAGAGTAACCACTTTATTCTTAAATAAGAGAAACCCATAGCTATTATGTTTCTGCATTTCAGGCGAGGGCTATGACCTGGGGATGAGGTGGTGTCCCAGGAGGATGGGGGTGGTAAGAGGCCCATGTTAGGTTTGTGGTGTTTTAGCCCCAGGGGCATATGTTCAATTTCAGTTTCAAAGTTTTATTGTTTGACACATTCGGCCATTACAATTATAAAAATACAGCTTATATAGAGCAAAGATTATAGCAAAAAATTAAATACAGATAGACAAAGATGTTTTTATACAAACATTATTAAATAATCGTATGATCTAATGTCAGCCACTTTATCAGCAAAGAACTGAGCAATCTCAACACACTGTAGTTGTGAAAACGCTCTATGGAGCTGTAGGCAGGTTGGGTTGCACAATCTGTCCACAGTTGTGAATAGCTGAGCAGGTCGGTTCTGAGCAGCAGAAAATTCCCCGGACAGGAATTCTGCCTTCTTACTGGAGATGTAAGATGTCTTTTACTGAGCTTCATCCTGGCAGACTCCGCTGTACATTGCCACCACTTTTTTTTTTTTTTTTCAATTCAACTTTTATTGAAATTTTAACAATATTAAGGAGTACATCCAGAAGGGGAACAAAATAACAGTGACATTATCTGCCATTAAAAAAAAACAGATCATCAGGATGTAGACCTTACCCCTCCTCCCCAAAGCCCCCCTTCCCCCCCAACCGCCCACCCTTTACACAGCACTTAGGTGTAAACTGGCTGGAGAACTAACTACAGATTACAACGGAACAGAAAAAAAGTGTATAAAGAACCCCAGCTGTTATTGAACTTAGGAAGTTTATACTGCAAACTTGCAATGGTTCTATCCGTTCTGAGATTAGCTAAGAATTCCTGTAACCATTCGCCATAAGAAATTTCTATGTTATCTTTCCAATGCCTCAGAACTATTTTTTTGACTGAAGCCGAAATCAACCCCATATGATATTTCCTGCACCGGACACCAACCCGAGTTATAGCCCCTAAAATACAAACCTCAGGGGAAAATAAGTCTTCAAGTCCCAAAAGGGGGTCGAGATTTTTCTTGATAGTCTCCCATAACCCTGCTACTTTTGGGCAGTGCCAAAAGATGTGGAGTAAATCTCCAACCCCTTGCTGACATCTAAAACAAGAAGGTGAGAAGGCCATGCCCCTCTCGACTAATTTTACTGGGGGAAAAATAAGAATTATGTAATAGTTTAAGTTGCATTAACCTAAGCCTATCCTGTCTTAGAAAGTTGTGACATACCCCCAAATTCGCCAATTAAAATGTGTTCTGGGAACAATTGCAGCCAATATTGTTTGGGGCATAAATATTAGTGCAACCAGCCAATCAACGTATTATATACATTCGAGATAGCGTGAGCTTTTCCGACCATTGGTATCAACGTTTCCTCAAAGTCGGATAAGCCACAGTCCCCGGATTGGTACTCAGCTTCCCACTAGGAGATGGCGGCTGAAAACTTTAAATATCAGGCAGAGGATTTGAAACTTGCTCAAGATATCCTTCGAGGTGAGCAATTTACCCCATCTTCGAGTAGATCTTTAACCAACACTTTTTCCAATGAAGGTAACCAGGTATCTTGGATAGGTTTACCATCTATTAAAAGTTAGAATTACCTGTTAATGGTTGAGCCGGGTCCCCAGTATGACAATATTTTAGAAAGGAACATAGTTGTATATGTATTTTAACTGAGGTTTCAATGGGTGACTTACGCAAAGCAGGGGGGAGAGCTTTCAGAGGACAGTATAGCAAGGCCTCAGGTCTGAGGCCGGAGTACACGATTCGGGATACCTCTAAGTTTACCCATAGTGGCATATGGGTGTTAACCTGCAGATCATCCGTTTTTTTAAGCCAGCAAAGATATTTCAACGCATGGCTAGCCCAATAATATAACGCAAACTGGGGGAGTCTCAAACCACCATACGGCTTAGGGGCGGACAGTTTAAAATAGGACAATCTGGGTTTCTTATAATTCCAAATGAAACCGGAAATGATTCTATGCACTCCCTTGAACCATTTAAGTGGAAGCCAAACATTTAGCATACTGATAGGGTAAAATAGTCGAGGAAAAACATTCATTTTTACCAGATTAATTCTGCCCCAAATAGACAAGGGAATAATCGCCCATCTCCATACTTCCGTTTCAATGTCACGCAACACCGGATCCAAGTTACTCTGCACTAAGCGAGATACATCTCTAGTTAAAGTAAGACCTAGATATCGGATAAGCTTAGCATTCCAAGCCAGCCCAAAAGGGGCAATCTCATGCACACTTGTCCTAAAGCTTAAGGGGAAAACCACTGACTTGCTAATATTAAGCTTATAATTGGCAATAGTACCGAACTTATCAATAATATCTAACAAAATTGGAATGGAGGAGGATGGATGTGAGATTTGCAAAAGGAGGTCATCTGCATATGCCAAAACTTTCAATGTGTGCCCCCATATCTGGATACCCTGAATCCTCTGTTCCTGTTTAATCCGTATAATAAGGGCTCAATGTATAGGTTAAAAAGGAGCAGAGAGAGAGGCAACCTTGTCTGGTACCTAGGAAAAGTCTAAATAAGGATGAAGTTACTCCATTGCATGTAATTCTTGCTGATGGGAATTTGTAAATAGCTTTGATCCATCCAGAAAATTGTTGGGAAAACCAAAACATTCCATAACTTTTATGAGAAAATTACCATATACCCTGTCGAAGGCCTTCTCGGCATCCAGAGACCAGGACCATGGGCTGATCGGAATCCCTGGAGGCCAAGAAGACGTGAGCCAAGACCCTTAAGTGGTCTGCAGAAGATCTACCTTTCATAAATCCCACCTGCTCAGGTCCAATTAGGCCAGGAAGGACCTTACTTATTCTATCGGCCAGCAATGTGGTGAGAATTTTAATGTCCTGATTGAGAAGGAATATGGGTCTATAATTAGCGACAAGATCTGGAGACTTTCCCGGCTTAGGTAAAAGCACAATTAAAGCTTCAAAAGAGAACTATCGGAGGCTCTCCATCCAAAATATATTGAAACAGTCGTAACAAGAAGGAGTTAATTCCTTTGAGAAAGTTTTATAAAATTGGCGGAGAGACCATCCGGCCAGGTGTTCTATCTAAAGGAGGGACTTAATAACCTGGTCTATTTCTTCTGCAGTGATAGGGGCCAAAAGTTGAAGTTGATCCGCTTCGCTCAATAAGGGAAAATTTAAATCCCTTAGAAAGTGATCAATCTTATCATCAGACGGAGGGTCTTTCATGGGTCCATAGATCCCTTTAAAATAGTTTACAAACTCCTTTAAAATATCTTCGGGGAAAGTTTTGATTGGGCCCTCCTCTGAGGATCGAATGGCTGGCACCCACCTGGAAGACTCTAATTGCTTGATTCTTCTGGCAAAAGTCGGCCGCCTTCTCTTGGTCTGTGAAAATAGCTCTAGTTCTTATGAATGCCCACTCAGCTTGTTCATTCAGTATTCTGAGATACGAGTCCCTTAACAGAGATAATTCTTGTTTATAGGCCTCTGAGGAGGAATGGAAAGGCCCGCTCTTTGTCACAGATTTTGGTTAATAAGTCAGAGATATGACTCAGCCTTTCTTTTTTTCTGCGGAGGCCAGACCAATCAAAATACCCAATAAAAGCTTTAAAAGCCCCACCCATGTCTGGCTTATCGGTGGAATTTAGATTGAAGGAGATAAATTCTGTTATTTGCGCTGAAAGGTACTTAACCAATTTGGGGTCTTTTAATATTTGGTTATTAATTTTCCATCTACTCCCTGGTTTAGGTAGAGGTGAGAAAGCAAGAAGGCATTTTACCATGGAGTGATCCGATAATGGTCTGGAAACAATATTTGTGTCTAACACCCCAGCCAGGAGAGTGTTTGAGATTAGGACATAATCTATTCTGGATAGGGTGTTGTGCACTTGTGAGGTAAAAGTAAAGTCCCGTACGGTCGGATGGAACACTCTGCACACATCGCACAGACCTAATCCGTCCATCATCTCCCTAACAGCCCTCTGACCAGGGGTTAGTCCTTTTCTAACAGAGCAAGATCTATCCATTGACGGGTCCATGACCAGATTGAGGTCACCACCCATCACTATAGGCAGATTGCTCCAGGAGGAAAGTAACTCCATAATTTGGACAAAGAAACTCGGGGTATCAGTATTAGGGCCATAAACTGAACCCAAAATAATTTCTAGGGTTAGCAAGGTACCCCTTACAAAAACATACCTCCCATACCTATCTTCAACTACTTGAGTCGGAAGAAATGGGACTGACTTTCTATCATGACCATCACCCCTTTGCTTTGGGAACTACCTTCTGAAGTAAAGACCTGCCAACTTGAAGTCTGCATAGCTGGCTGCTTTCAGCTTTCAACAAATGGGTCTCTTGCAAAAACATAATATCTGCTTTAACATAATCTAGATGTTTTAGAATCTTATATTGTTTTGATTTATGGTTAAGTCCATGCACATTCCATGTCACCACATTAATATGTCTAGCCATATGGTGAAATGAAATCTAAACCTAAATAAACAAGAGACCAGCCCTGTGCTAATAACCCTAGAAAAGTAAAAGTGCTGTGCAAGGGTCCCACCCCACCTCCCAAGACCCCCAAAACCCCATAACAATAACAAGACCAAAACCCCACAACCTTCCACCCTAACCCACCCGAGCTACCAACGAACATGAAACCAGAACAATGAGAACTCCACTCCACCCCCCACCCCTATTGATACATCCATAATCAGGTCCATTCCACAATTAACAAGAACAGTATTATCTTGATCTGACTCTACCCTCCTTTCCCAAAGTTTGGTTTGATCCATCCCCAAGAACCCAAGTAAACCACCACTTTAAGCTAGCGGAGTTAACAAGAGAAAGAAAGTAATTAATAAGAAACATAAAAAGGCGGAGAGCCTCAGTCTTCCTTAATTGAGGCCGTTACTTTATGCACAACTATTGTACTAAAACATCTATAAATAACCCAGTCCTGTCCACAATATTCACCCACTAGAAAGATCAAGTCTTGTCTATTGAGGGACGATACCCTCTCTATCGTCGTAGAAGCATCTGCGAGTACCACAAAGCCAGAGTGAGGGTAGTAGTCTATGCCTTATCGGGGAGTGTCACTTATAACAGTGGAATAACAGGCGGCATCTGTACATCCAGGACATACATTTAAATATAATCAAAATCAGGCATATGCCCCCCCCTTCTCAGGAGAGAGTCCAAGGTTGTACCCAGCAGCAAAAAAGTAAATAGTCAAAAAGCAGGCAGTAACCAGGAATGCCAAAGGCCCAGATCCGTATAGCTCTCCTATAGGCCGGGGCTTCCCAGGGAACCAGCATTAAGATAAAAGTCCAAATGTCCCTATCAATTGAAAGGATCGTCCCAGCAAACAAGGTATTTAGTGGCTGTCAAGAAGCACCCTCATGGGTCCCGGAACAGATCTGGGAACAGTTGCTTTAGCACCGATAACGCAGCCTCCGCATTTTCAAAAGTATGCCAGGTTTCATTCGCTAGTACTTGAAATCGGGCTGGGTACCTCATCCGGAATCGAATGTTTGCCGCAATCAGCTTAGTGATAAGCGTGTGAAACGACGCTCTCCTCTGCCGGATAGATAGCGGCAGGTCTTGAACCACCCTTAGTCCTGCACCTTCCCAGGTTATTTCTTTTAATTCTTTGGCTTTATTCAGAAAGTGCTGCCGTTCTAAGTAGTTCAGGAATTTAAAAATGAACGTGCGAGGTGGGGCACCAGTCGGAGGCATAGCTCTCAACGCCCTGTGTGCTCTCTCGATGATATATGATTGCCCGAAAGGCGAGGGACCAGCTATTTTTTGTACCAAGCGCTGGGCAAATTTAATCGGCTCCAGACCCTCCTCTCTCTCTGGGAGACCTATAATTACAATGTTGTTGCGGTAGGGATTGGCCTTCGAGGTCCTCGACCTTGCTCTCAACTTAGCAATCCATTGCTTCATTGCTGTTGAGATCTGGGGCCAGCTTATCCTGCCTCGTTCCACTGAGATAATCGAGCCTCCATATCCGTGGTTCTCTGAGTCAGGTCTTCGAGGGCGGGACACACTTTTAACTTCACTGGCTAGCTCCTTCATTTCATCCCGAATGGCTGGAACTCTTTAAAAATTCGCTAAGGTAAGCGGCTCTGTTTCGGGGATACCAGGAACTTGTAGAGTGTGCTGCTGATTACCTGAGGCCCGGGCTTTTTTCTGGGCCTCCTCGGGAGTCGCCAGGGGCGTGTGTCTGGGCAGGGAATCCTTGAAATCAGTTTCCATTTTCCTGCTCCGGATACCAGGTGAGACGTTCTGACACCTTTTAGTACCAAGAAGGGGTTACCAGGACCTGCAAAAAACGTAGTTTTTGAATCGGGTAGAAGGAGCTCTTAGAGGCTGCAGCTAGCCCATGCTCTGCATCACGTGATCTCCTACATTGCCATCACTTTTGGAATCTTGTGGTGTCACATACAGTATGGCAAAGCTGTGCCTTACTACAGTGTACAGTAGATAGGTACAGATTCACCATATGGGATATCACAAGATTCCACAAAATGGAATAGAGCAAATTAAATAATAAAGATAATTAAATAGATTACTGCACTGTGAGATTCAATTTTGGCACCCCTCCTTGTAGGCCGACCCCTGTGGAGATGGTCAAGTACCGCCCATTGCAGAATATTTCTTCTAATAGCCTAGCGGCGGCTCTTGACCTATCACAACTTCCTGTACATTGCAATGATCCAGAGGCACTGGTTATGGCTTATAATACCACCATTACTTCTGCTCTGGATTCTATTGCTCCAGTTCATATGCATCCTCTCTCCCTGCGACCTCGGGCCCCATGGTTTGTTGGGATTTTGAGGGAGTTGCAGCGACTTGGATGCAGGTTAGAACGTTGTTGGCGGAGGTCTGGCCTGGATGCCGACCACCTTAGACTGTTAGAACATTATCAATTCTATCAGTCAGAAATCTCCCGTAAGAAGGCAGAATTCCTGTCCGGGGAAATTTCTGCCGTTCAGAACCGACCTGCTCAGCTATTCAGAACTGTGGACAGATTGTGCAACCCAACCTGTCTACAGCTCCATAGAGTGTTTTCACAACTACAGTGTGATGAGATTGCTCAGTTCTTTGCTGATAAGGCGGCTGACATTAGATCAGACATTGGTTTCACACATTATATGCTAGTTGCAAGTGGCCAGGATTGGGTCACTACTCCCTCATTTTCCTGGAGTACCTTCGACCGCCCAGAAATCGTGAATGTTATGCGGATTGTCCAGAGGCTGAGTCTTACCTCCTGTAGTTTAGATCCAGGTCCCACTCCCTTAATTTTAGGGTGTGGAGATCCCATTCTTCTGGCTCTAGCACAGATAGTCTGGTCTTCCCTTGACTCGGGTGAATATCCCCGTTCCTTGAAAGAGGCAGTGGTGACAAGCTTGTTGAAGAAATCATCTTTGGACCCAGACTGTCTTGCTAACTACAGACCTATCTCGAACCTTCCCTTTGCAGGGAAGGTGATCAAGAAGGTGGTAGCAGCCCAGCTGGAGAACCATTTGATCATCCATAGCATCTACGAACCTCTCCAATCATGTTTCCGTAAGAGGCATAGTACCAAGACTGCACTGGTTCAGGTGTTCAATGATCTTCTGATGGCGAGAGACCAGAGAAAATGGTCCATTTTGGTTCTATTGGATCTGTCATCAGCATTTGACACCGTCGATCATGGGGCACTATTGAAGTGCCTGAGATGTATTTGTGGACTCTCGGAGATTGTGCTCAGATGGTTCACATCATACCTCACCAGAAGAACTCAGAGGGCGGTGTCAGGGGTCTTTTCCTCTGATCCCATCTCTCTATTTTATGGGGTTCCTTAGGGCTCTATATTGTCCCCCATGTTGTTTGCGGTGTACATGCTTCCCCTCGGAGATATTGTGAGATGGTATGGGCTGGGATTTCACTGTTATGCAGATGATACCCAACTATACCTGTCTTTTGCACCCGACCAGGAAGGAGCTATCTCGGTATTTAATAGCTGCCTAAATAAAATCCAGGATTGGATGAGGTCCAGTTGGTTGAAGTTGAATTCTGGGAAGACGGAGGTGTTGGTATTGGATCCGGATCACCGATTAGGGGGACCTGTGGCTGGCTCCCCATCTGGGGTATTTTGTGGGGATGTCGAGATATGGGTCTCTGAATGGGTGCAAGACCTGGGGGTGATCTTGGATGCAGGACTGACTCTTCGATCCCAGGTGTCAGCAGTGGTAAAATCTTCCTTTTATCATCTAAGAAACATCACCAGAATCAAGCACCTCATTCCGTCCGGTGATCTGCCAACTCTGATCCATGCCTTTGTGACCTCACACCTGGACTACTGCAACTAGCTTTACCTTGGGCTTCCAGGGGTTGATATCCACCACCTGCAGCTACTGCAGAATTCTGCAACCCAAGTACTTACAGGTACTCCTAGATCTTCTCATATTACTCCGGTGCTGCAGGAACTGCACTGTCTGCCAGTTCAGTGGCGGATCACCTTCAAAGTAGGATTACTGACTTTTAAAGCCCTGCATGATCTGGGCCCTGACTACCTGAAAGAACTCCTGATTCCTTACCGCCCTGTGAGGTCACTCCACTCAGCCGACGAGGGGTTGCTAGAGATTCCTAGGGTCATGTTAAAATCAGCTAGGGCCTGGCTTTTATGTTTGTGGCCCTCTCCCTTTGGAATTCTCTACCCCGTCAGATAAGGAAGTGTACAGCCGCGGGGAGTTTTAAACAGGCACTAAAATCCTTTTTATGGGAAAAGGCCTATGGTGGTACTGATTAATTGTTGAATCTGTTTTTAATAGTCCTTTGTTTTACTGTTTGTGTATCTTGTTTGTATCATATTTTATTGGAATGCACCTTGGTATTTGAAAGGCGCAATATGAATAAAAATATTATTATTATTATTATAACAATCAATCAGTACTCTCCCACTCCAACATGAAATGCGCAAGCCAGACTTTTCTCTCATTTTTTTTAAAAAGAGCAATCCCATAGGACATACAGTAAATCTTCCTTAAATCCAGTTCCACAAAAACACTTCATTTCAGATTCTGGAAGTTTTTTATACCTAGTTGTTAGGACATAGCTTTCAAAACTTTCCAGCCTGTATCTTGTAAAGGTTTTTCTTAATACAGTCTTTTAATGAAATTAAATAGTATTGGAATGAGTGATTAGCCATGTTAGAAACATACCAAGTTGCTATCTTGGCATTACATATCAATTCTCTATCTCTTGAAATCCAGTGATTTATTATTTTCTTTTTGAAATAACTTCTATATTTTAGACTTAAGGTAATATTTCTTTCCACATATCTATTCAAAACAGCAAGGTCATACATTTCCAATTTTTGAAAAATTCCTTTTGGCCAGCAGTTACTAACAGAATCTCTTTTAATCCAATATTTTTGTTCAATCAGGCACTGTACATGTAGGCCCAGATATTCAAACTGCGCAATTCTGAGGCGCAAGCCCATGCGCTGCTCAAAATAGTTGCGCTGGGGTGTGGCCGGGGTGATATTCAAAGGAGTTGCGCTATTGAGCAACCCTTGAATATCAACCCCCAGCCACAGCCACTGTGCATGGCGCAGTGGAACTTGCGCCACCGCAAGTTGCCAGAGTTGAGCATTAAACTTGTGGTGGTGCAAGTACCATTCGCCATGCACAAATTCCATACTCAAGGTGACATGCAAATGGGGCCATAATTTATACAAGGGCGCGGGGGGGGCATTTGCATCTATTTATAGCCCATTTGCACCAATAGCATGTAGAGTCGCCCGATCCCTGAGGACTTGCGCCTGGCCGCCCTGCCGAAGCGGCAGCCGTCGAGACCGACGCGCCTGCAACTTGATCGCGGGCAGTATCTCTGTGTCTACATCCCCCACACACACAGATCCGAAGCCCGATCGCGGGCATACAGTAACATAGCCCCCCACACATCTCCACAGCAGCCAGATCGCGGGCAATAAAATACATGAACCCCGCCCACATCTCCCGAAGCCCGATCGGCGGGCAGCGTATATCAACCCCCAGTGCCCGATCGTGGGCAGAATTTAAACCCCCAACCGAATATCTCCCGGTGGTCCAGTGGACGTAATGCTGATCGCGGGCAGAATGTCAATTACAACCCCCAAACATCTCCCTGGTGTCTAGTGTCCCCCACCACCCACGAAGCCCATCACCGCTCCCCGCGGCGGTGGGCGGCAGCATCCACCGCCTGCCGCCCTGCGCCGCCCGACGACTGTCCGGTAGGGCTGCCGCCCGGTGGTGCAGAGCTACAGCCAATGGGCATACGGCCCATACCATTCACAAATCTGACTGTTATGACGGTAGGGGCTGCACGCCCATTGGCTGTAGCTCTGCACCACTGGGCGCAGCAGCCCACCGACAGTCATGTCGGGCGGGCGGGGCGGCAGGCGGTGGATGCTGCTGCCGCTCGCCGCCGCGGGGAGGGTGGAGGGGCTGTGGTGGGTGGGGGACACTAGACACCAGGGAGATGTTTGGGGTTGTAATCTCTGACATTCTGCCCGCTGATCAGCATTACGGTCCACTGACCACCGAGATATTCGGTTGGGGGCTTTTTTACATTCTGCCCACGATCAAGCACTGGGGGCAGGGACCCAGTTAGATAGCCAGGTGGCAGCTGCTGTGTGTCGCCCCTGCAATACAGCAGCTCACCTGTGGGTGGCCTCAACTTGATCCTTTTTTGGCTCAAAGTTGTGCAGGCACAGGTTGGGGTTGCGCTTGACAACTCCTGCACAGCCCGACTGAATATCGGGTTGTGCAGTTTATGCATGGTTCCTCCCTCATGTTGAGCATGCATTCATTTGCATTGCGTTGTTCAGCTTTTTGTTGGTGCAACTGCCCCTGCTGAATATCGCAGAATGGCGCAATGGGATTTCATGCATGCGCAACCCCTGTTGCGATGGAGCAACCCTTTTGAATATCTGGGCCGTAGTCTGCTAGTTATTAACCTTGTCACCTTACTCCAATACATCATTTTCTGTACATCAATTAGAGCTCTTATATCTACAAGGCCTGTTTCTGCTCTCAGAAATTGAGCTGGATATGACAATGGTAGTCCCAGACTTTTTCTCAGCAGATTATGGACTGGGATCATTATATTATTAAAAATTCTAGCATCCCATATCTCTGCTCCATACAGAAGCTGGGAATAATATCTGACTTTGATTGTTGTTATTAAGAGGTTCTAATCATAAGCCACCATATTTATAATTAAATCTGTTTAAGATGAAGGCCATTTTCTGGGCCGATTCCCTTAATTTCTATATGTTTATTCTACTTCATTACACATGAAATGTTAAGGCCCAGGTAGGTGTAATCTTGTACATTTTCCAGCAGAATTCTTCCCATGTTAAATTTAACTGTTTTCACTTTAGGTCCAAAGACAAGGGGCATATGTTAATCTGAATTAAGGCTTTTCCCTGCCCAGAGAATACAGCTCATGTTTGAGAATGAAAGGAGGTAGGTAAGGGTTAAAGAGGACAGGAAATGATTTCTAATCAGCAGTTGTTTATAATGTTCCCATTTGCAGAAATAATATCCATAAGCCTAAATGATCCATATGTAATTGTACCTGAATAAAAAGTGATGTGAAAAACTGTCATTTGCATTGCTTTGTTTTCATGGGCAGCGTTCTGTTACAGTTCTGTTCATGGAACCAGGGACTTGGAGTTTTAACTATGTCATGATTTGTGTACAGAACTCTGACCATGGTTCTAATAGGACAACAGCTCATGCTTAGCATTCTGTACACAAATCATGACATAGTAAAAATGCCAAATTACTGGTTCTATGAAGAGAAATGTATGGAATATTTACCACAGAAAGCAAATAACTGGAAACACATTTTTTCACATCAGTATTTATTCAGGTAGAGTTAAATATGGTTCAGTTTGAGGGGAGTCTTTCATCTCAGTTATTACAAACATTATTAACTGCTGCCAGTTACCACAGATTTCCTGTCTGCTTTAAAGATCTCTCATGAGACGAAGGTGTCATCCTTTGCCATATAGTACCATATCCACCTGGTCCATCTTACAGTACAGCACCCCTCATGATCATTAGGTCTGTAGGTCATTTTTTTCCATCTAGTATATCTGATTGACTATGTTCCACCAATCATTTAGAGTGGGGATATTAGGTGTAAGTCAGGCCTTGGTGATAGTTTTTTTGGCTGCGGTTATCCCCAGTAGGTATTGGGAGTCTGAATTCCTATATTCCCTTGGGTATTGTAATAGGAGATACAGGTTTACAGTTAGTCTTAGATTGCTCCCAAAAATGTCCTGGAGCTCTTTCTGAATTTGGTGGTGGTATGGTTTTAAATTTGGGCAGGCTCACATTATGTGTGTGTGTGTGTGATGCGCTTTTGTTTCACCACATCCCCTCCAACATTTGGTGCCCCCGGAGTGATTAAAGTGTCTGGTGATGACCGGGGTCCTGAAATATCTGATGAGGTGTTTCCTTATCAACATTTTTGTCAGTATTTAAGAATCTTAATTGAGCTGCCATCCCCATGTCTCAGGGAATAATATAAAAAACAAGTACAGTTTAATTTATTCTACTACTTTAATCATATATGCCATTTTTGAACTTAATAGAAGCTCTAAATGTTTATTTATGATTCTTTAGTTGTTGCTGCACCAGGATAACCTCATTTTAGGTGAAGGACCTCATTTTCAAGCTGGCCTGGGGGACAGAGCAACCACAGCAACAAGTTACTCAAATGAATTGTAATATAAAATGGCATTGAAAAATAAGTAAATCCAATTGGACAGATCGTATGAGCATGGATTGATTTCATATCCATGCATGTTGGATATCCATTTTTGCTACAGGATGGAGATCCAACATATGTTGGATCTTCATTCTGTAGCATAAAAGCCTCCTAAGTAGCATTAGTGAGTCATTTTATGTGTGCAATAATCAACTCCAGAGTGTCAGTAATGCAAAATTGGTGCACTTCCCAAGGGTGTAAAGGCACACAACATAAACACCTTGTGCTTCATCACCCCTTGGGTTGCATTGGTTTTGCATTACTGCACACTCTGTCTTGGGTTAATGCTTACACATTTTCTAAAAAGGTCAAGAAACAGATTTGCAAAAGATATCATGCATGGTAAACAGAAAACACCAAGGGCAGGGTTGCCATGGTTAGAGATGCAGTGAATTTAAAATCCGAAGGCGAAGTGAATGCGAAGTGGCCACTTCGCATTAGTGCAATGCTACGCAAAGTGGCCATTGAGGAGTGCTCACTTCGCCTTGTAATTATGACTTGACTTCGCATTGTTATTCTGCCTTATCACAAATTAAGGTGGAATGACAACAATAGGCACTTTAGGCAACCCCCCCCCACACACACACACACACACATCACATGGCTTACAGTACTGTAAGTCGCATGCTTTAGCCAGGCAGGAAGGAAGTGAGTCATACCAGCAGATACTTTCACTTTCTCCTTTGCAGAGGTAGAAGGAGGAAGGATAGTGTAGGTGAGGAGTGTTTACTTGTTGCTTAACTTGCTTTCTTAAACTTCATAAAAACCAACAGCTTTTTTAAAAGCTAATTCTTTAGTTTTTGTTGTACTGTTTTGTGAGTTATTTTTTGTGACTGATTTATGTGTTTTATAAGTTTTGTTTTGTGTAAGTGTGTGTGTGAGACTGTCTGTGACTGTGTGTGAAGTCGGTGGTCATCATCGTGTGACGTGTCAGAGTGGAGAGGGAAGGAGAGTTTTGTTGGGTCAGTCTGTGGCCCGTGGTGGCCAGAGGGGAGTGCGGACACATGAGGGTCAATGTGGGTGGGTGTCACTGGACCAATCCCGATTATTTGGTCCTGCCCCCCCCTCCAGAAGCAGCAGCAATACCAGTGCCACCGTCACATCCAGCAAGTCCACCGCCACCACCACCACCACCACCACCATCTGTACCAGCTGCAGGAGCTCCAGCAGCACCACCTCCCACTCCACAGTAGCAGCTGGAGCCCCCCAGGTGCGTGACAGTGCTGCCGGCAATACATCTGCCCCTGTTGTGCCTGGTCCCTCCCTCAGCTTAATAGTCTGGCAGTTTTTCAACTGTGTTGGGGGGGACAGGAGCATTGTGGTGTGCCTGCTTTGTTGTGTGCAGGTGTGCCGTGGCCCCCGGTGGACACATCTTGGGACTGGGGGCCAGAGGACACACATGCTGAACCACCACAAGGTGGAGTGGCAGGCTGCCACAGAACTGTCCAGGCCTCCACCTGCTGGCCCTTCTGTTGCAGTGGCAGTGGGTGCTGCTGCTGTGCATCACCAGAGCAGGAGGAGGGCCACAGCAGCAGCTTCTGCTCCACCACTACTCCCACCACTGTCACCAGCACCACCCTCACCACCACCACTACTGGCTTTCCTCCCTCGGCAGTGGACCCCACCACAATGCTTGCAATGCAGTCTGAAATAGCACTGCTGTGGGCTGCAATGGAGGAAAACAATCAGAGGATGGGTGCTGTTCAGCAGTAAATGGAGTGGATTGAGCAAGAGCAGCTGCAAATAGTGTCAGTGCTTCATCTGCTGCTGGATCATCATGGGATCGAGCATTAGGTTTTGTTTTCTGCACACCCCCCCCCCACTGCTGTACTGTTTTGTGTTTTGTTTGTTTAATACCAGACAGAGAGAAGGCCACATTATTAGTTTAAAGGGAAGCAGTCAGCAACAGGAGTACCTGCATCCTGCCCCCTGCAAGGCTTACCCTCCGGTTAAGCCTTTTAAGTATGTTGCGGCATTTTTCTCACTCCGCAACATACTTTATTATACTAAAGAAATGTCAGCGACCTGGAAGTATGGCAGATGCTATGGGGGCTCCATTATGTGTAAAGGTGCAATGGCGACGCACCATGCGCTTCCTTACAAAAGTTTTGAAGGCGCGTGGTGCGTCTCCTCCACCCTTTCCTTTACATAATGGGGCCCCATGCAACCATCTCATACTGGTCGTGACTTTCTTTATTAAAATAAAGTATGTTGTGGCATGAGAAGAATGCTGCAACATATTTAAAAGACAAAACCGAAGGTAAGCTTGCACTGGGCAGGACGCTGGAGCTCCTGTTGCTGACTGTTTCTCTTTAGATATATACACACACACAGACATATATGCTCCTTATATGGGTGCCTTACCTCCAGGGTAATCTTTCTTGCTCCACATGTCCTTACATTCCATAGTGCAATATTCTTCTGGCAAAAATGCTTGTAATTTCATTAAACTGGGTCCCGGAGGACTTGCCATTCTGAAGAGCCACCCAAGTTTCGCCATCGCGCTCAGCAATGTTATGACGTGATGCCAGGGGGAGCACCGGGGTGTGCTTTATTATAGTGAATGGTCCGCAGCTTTCCAAATGTTTCTTTATGTTAAAATAGTCAGTTTGTGGTGAAACATGGGCACGTTTCTACTAACAAGGCTCTTGTTAGTTGAAACGTGCCCACGTTTCACCACAATGTTGCTGACTATGGGGGCCGAACTTGGGTGTTTCTTCAGAACAAGAAGTCCTCCTGGACCCAGTTTACTGAAATTACGAACATTTTTGCTAGAAAAGTATTGTACTATTTAAGGACATGTGGAGCAACAAAGATTCCCCTGGAGGTTAGGCACCAATATATTGGATGCAATACCATCCATAACTATGTAACTTGGTGAATCTCTTTAAAGCAGCAGTGCAACAATCTGTTGACAATTTTGGCCCATACTTTTTTATGCTATTTTACATTGCCACTTTACTTACATTCTGATTTGTATGATACTATTCTTTCCAGTATCTGAGTCTGATTTAGTACTTTTTTCATGTCTGAGATAATGAAAGGAGCACTCCTTTTAATATGGTGCAGACCAGGTCTTCGTCAGCATTTTGCACTGTTTTTCTCCATCAGTTGTTATATATTACTTCTGTTGTCAAATTAACAGTTATGCAGCAGGCAGTGTTTTATGACATCACAGAACAATAATTGTTCAAAAACAGCTGCAAATAGTGATAAGAACCTGGTCAGAAGAATATTAAATGGTGTGCTCCTTTTTTATTTTCAGACATCAGAAAAAGCAGTAAAGCAGACACAAATTGCGAAAAATTCACAAAAGAAATGCTGAGCTCAAGTCTTCAGTCGGTTCACTTCCAAAAAGGCTGCCAAACCCTGTAATTTCTTATAATCCAAAGAATAGAAGTGCTGCAATGAAACACTGACCAAAGTATTCCAGCTAAGTTGCTGATTTTATTTACCACAGTGGGAGCCCCTAGCACCTCAGCAACAAGCCATTTAGGGGGCATAAACCAAAGTGAACGAACTACACCTTTTATACATTCAAAAATGTATGACATCACAATAGGAAGTGACCCCACTACCATTAATTAAAACAAAATAGAAAACTTTAAACAGCAACAGAACAAAGAAAATTATTTCTTTACATTATATTCTTTTTAAACACTTTTTAAACATCACTGCTCAACAACTTTTAATACAAAATACAAAAAATTGTGACTATAACCTTATAAAGCAGGAAGGAAAGTCTGATTCATGTAATACATATCTGGAATGTCATTTAAATTAAATATCAAAAGTTAATGTTGTACACATGTGGTACCTCCTGAATAAGGGATACACCAACACAATATAAAGAACATATTTGCTAAGTTAATTAACTATCTCGATATCTCTCATAAATCATTCTTCAATATAAGTTTTCATTTTTAAGTAACTTGTTTTTCTTTATCTTGGTTAGGTGAGAATTGTTCATGTTAGACCCTTCTGCACCAGAAAAAATTGAGGAATCTAGAGGAAAGGAAGAAAAAAACACAACAATAAACAACTATGAAACACATGATTCAAAATACTTTTTACACTATGTACACTATGTACATAATAATCCCTTATGTGTAAAGGTTGTAACTACTCAGGATCTTAGTAAGATCTATGATAGGACATTATATGGTGTTATTTGTACTTCAGGAATGACTTCAAGTCCCATCTTTCACTGAGGCCATTAGGTCTTACTGTATCTATTTTAACGATCCAGAAACTTTCTCTCTGCATGAGGAGGTTTTGTCTGTCTCTTCCTCTAGGTGGAGTTTGTACATTTTCCAGTCCCATGAAATTGAAACAACTTGGGTCAGATTGATGTTTATCACAAAAGTGTCTACTGACTGGTTTATCCATTTTCTGATTTATAATCGAACGAACATGCTCTTGTAGCCTCTCTTTTAATGCTCTTGCTGTCTTACCTATATAATATAAGCCACAACTGCACCATAGGATATACACAACAAAAGTTGTTGTGCATGTCATAAAATCTTCTATTGAAATGTTTATTTCATTTAATAGAACTAGATTTTTTCCTTGCTGCATGTACTTACACATATTACATCTACCACACCTGTAGACACCTGTTGGTTTTATTGGCATCCACCCTTGTCTATCTTGTTTTTTTATATCCTAGAACTGGCTTCTTGTCAGTTTGTCTTGTAAAGTTGTTGCTCTTTTGTAAGTAATTCTGGGGCTATCTGAAACTACTTCCCTCAGTACTTGATCTCCCTTTAAAACTTCCCAACCATTCCAAATAATGTTCTTTATACGTCCTGCCAGTACATTATATGCTGTTGAAAATGTGATTTTTTGGTTCTTACTTTTTTTTTGGATCCCTTTTACACTCCAATAAATCTGTCTGAGTCATATTCTGTACTTTAGTATATGCTTCTACCAGGACTTGTTCGTTATATCCTCTTGTTCTAAATCTATCCAACATTTCCTCTGCCTGTTGTTGAAAATCCCAGTCACTAGTACAGTTTCTTCTTATTCTCAGTAATTGACTATATGGAAGGGGAATTTTTAGTTTTTGTGGGTGTGAGCTATTATATCTAAGCATGGAATTTGTTGCTTTTTCTTTCCTATAGCCTTTTGTACTTATGCTCCCTGTATCTGTATGTCCCATAAAAGTAATGTCCAGAAAATTAATGCATTCTTTCCCAATATTGTAAGTAAATCTTAAATTCCAATAATTTTTATTTAGCCATTTTATGAATTCCTGTGCCTGCTCATTGGATCATTTCCATACACATAAACAATCATCAATAAATCTACCCCATTTCACAATGTTTCCAAAAAAGGGATTATGTGCTTGGTTATTCAAATATTGGAATTCCCACAGGCCCATAAACAGATTTGAATAGGCTGGAGCCATCAAAGCTCCCATAGCTGTCCCACTTGTCTGTAAAAAATATTCATTGTTAAATTCAAAATAACCATGGTTTATTACAAATGTTAGTGCTTCAATAATAAAGTCCACTGGTGCATCTCTATAAGGTAGATCTTGCTCTAAAAAGAACCTTGCAGCTCTTATACCATCCTGATGCCTTATTGAAGTGTACTAGGATTCCACATCTATGGTAATCCAATGAAAATAATTTCCCCAAAATAAATCTTTAATTTCTTCATGGTGTCTCTGGAATCCTTTAGGTATGATGGTAATTTTGCCATACTAAACTGAAAAACAAAATCAATAAAATCACATAAATGTTCTGTCAGTGAACCAACTCCTGAGAGTATAGGTCTCCCTGGTGGTTCCTGGAAATTCTTGTGTATCTTAGGCAGGCAGTAAAAAGTTGGAACTGTAGGGTGTTCATTGTACAAATATTTAAATTCCTCAATATTTATATATCCAGAATCTGAAGGTATATAATTCTTTTTTTATATTGGTAAGTTGGATTGTTACTTAGTTTCTTGTAATTATTGACATCATAAATGAGTTTTTCAACCATATTTCTATATTGATTAATAGTCATAATTACAATATTTCCCTCTTTGTCTGCTTTTTTAAACATGTTATTCTTATTATCAGACAATTCTTTGAGTGCTTTACATTCATCATTACTAAGATTTTTGTAAATATTTTTATAATTTTTTTTATCTTTAGTATCACTAAATAGTTGTCTTGCCTTAAAAACAACTAAGTTTTCAAATGCGATGATACTGCTATTAAAGACCACCGGGCAGAAATCAGAGTTACACTTAAATAGTGTCTGTCGTATTTCTTTGAAATTAGAATGTATGTCCTCTGCTGAATCACCGTCATTATAGGAGTATCCACGATCTTCTCCTCCTAACTCGTTCTCCTCCATGTCCTTAAGCTGTAAAGCGGCTTCAATAGCAAAATCCAGATCTTCCTCGTAAACTTCTTCTGTATGTTATTGTTCACCTGCACCCATTTCTGATAAATTTTCCAGGTTATTCTTATTCTGTTTTTCTTGAAAAAAATACTTCAATAGAATTTCATGAAATAATTTAAAGATATCAACAAATATTGCAAACTGATTTACTTTTGGAGTTGGAACAAAATTGAAACCTTTCTGTAGCAAAGAAATCTGGGGGTTTGTCAAATCATAGTCGCTTAGATTTATAATTTGTAGTTGGGATTCCTGATTGTTCTCAAAGTTCATTTTCTGACACTGTTTCTCTCTACCTCCTTGTCTCCCTCTTCTGGTCCGTCTAGTTCTTTTCTTTGCTGTCTTGAGATTTCTTCTAAAAAAATGATCATCACCCAGATTATTTGTCAGATCTATGGTTACTTTTTTATTTCTAGCTGTTGCTGATTCACAGCTATGGGATTTGTTATTTTTATATGCATGTTTGTATTTAGTGACCTTCTTCGACTTCTTAACATTCGATCTTCTATATTCAGTTGCATATAAGGAGTACCTATTTCATAATCATTAGTGTCTCTTATGAATTTATCTTGCTTTCTCTGAATTACTCCGTTTTCGTGCTTTATTACTTTACTTTCCAATAATTTATCAAGTTGCGCAAACTCTTGATGGTCTTTAAACAGTGCCACTTCCTCCTTAGCTTTCTTCAAATTTTCTGTTAGTGCTTGATAATCCTCAGACTTTCCTTCCTGCTTTATAAGGTTATAGTTACAGTTTTCAGTATTTTGTATTAAAAGTTGTTGAGCAGTGATGTTTAAAAAGTGTTTAAAAAGAATATAATGTAAAGAAATAATTTTCTTTGGTCTGTTGCTGTTTAAAGTTTTCTATTTTGTTTTAATTAATGGTTGTGGGGTCACTTCCTATTGTGATGTCATAAATCTTTGAATCTATAAAAGGTGTAGTTCATTCACTTTGGTTTATGCCCCCTAGAAGGCTTGTTGCTGAGGCACTAGGGGCTCCCACTGTGGTTAATAAAATCAGCAACTTAGCTGGAACAAATTGCAAAAAGAAGGGATTCACACAAGTCATGAGGTAACTAGTGGCCGGCAATGGCGACATAGTAAAATAGCATGAAAAAAAGTATAGGTCAAAATTGTCAGCACATTGTTGCAATGCTGCTTTAATTTATAATTTAAGTATTACATTATGTGCTCACAATCACAACACATAAAATGCATCTGTTTTCTGTCCAGAAAATTGACAAGTGCTAAGGAAATGAAATGGGATAGTCAAGCCACATGCAAAGCCCCAAGAATTTATTGCGCAGTCACTTATGCACGCAGTGGTCACACAGAGTCTCCAGATTTTTTCTGTATGCCTAAAATGTATCCTCCTTGTGCCCAGAAAATTGACAAGTGGTAACAAAGTGAAATGGGATTGTTTCAGCATATACAAAGTCCCCAAGAGTTAATGGCACACTATCATGCATGCAGTGGTGGCACAGCGTCCCCAGATTTTTTCTGCATGCCCAAAATGCATCTGCCTTGTGTCCAGAAAACTGACAAGTGGTAACGAAGTGAAATGAGATTGTTTCAGCACATACAAAGTCCCCCAGAATTAATGGCACACCCAGTCATGTGCGCAGTGGTGGCACAGAGTCCCCATATTTTTTCTGCATGCCCAAAATGCATCCGCCTTGTGTCCAGAAAATTGACAAGTGCTAAGGAAGTGAAATAGGATCATCACACCACATACAAACACCCCCAGAATTTATTGCACAGTCACTCATGTGCGCAGTGAAACAGAATAAAATGATGACCGTGAGCAAGCTGTTGCTGGTCCAATGTGTGCTGCGATTTGAGCAAATGCAATGTGCCATTGCAATTGAATGGAAAAGTGCCTTTGTCTGTACATTAATAGTAGCCTTGGTGACTTGATACAGTGGCGTGAAAAAGTATTTGCCCCCTTCCTGATTTTCTCTATTATTGCATATTTGTCACACTGGATGTTTTCAGGTCTTTAGACAAAATATAATATTAGATAAACGGAACCTGAGTGGACAAATAACACTTTTTTTTTTTACTTATTTCATTTATTTAATAAAAAAAGTTAACCAACACCAACTGGCACTGTGTGAAAAGTAATTGCCCCTAGTTAAATCAACCCAATTAAAGGGATAATTAGAATCAGCTGATTGAACACAGCCAGGCTTGATTACAGCCAGGCCCTGCTCAATATAAACCTCACTTATTTTGGCCCTTACCATCAGAGTCACATTGCCAGCACAAAGATTCAACAAGCACATTATGCCATGATCAAGGAAGTTCCTGAAAGATCAGAAAAACATTTTGTTGCCCTCTATCAGTCTGGAAAGGGTTACAAAGCTATTTCTAAGGCTCTGGGACTCCATCGAACCACAGTGAGCCATAATCTCCAAATGGAGAACACTTGGAACAGTAGTGACCCTTCCCAGGAGTGGGCGCCTGCCAAAATTACTCCAAGGGCGCAGTGTAAAATCATCCAAGAAGTCTCAAAGGATCCTAAAACAACATCCAAAGAACTGCAGGCTTCTCTTGCCTCAGCTAAGGTCAGTGTTCATGACTTCACAATCAGAAGAGACTGGGCAAAATGGGCTTCATGTGAGAGTGCGGAAACCACTGCTAACCAAGAAGAACATAAATGCTCGTCTCTCATTTGCCAAGAAGCACCTGGATGATCCACAAGCCTTTTGGGAAAATGTTCTATGGACAGATGAGTCCAAAGTGGAACTTTTGGACAACATGGATCCCATAATGTCTTGCATAAAGCAAACACAGCATTCCACAGTAAGAACACCATACCAACAGTCAAACATGGTGGTGGTGATGTGATGGTGTGGGATGCTTCTGCCTAAGGACCTGGATGACTTGCCATAATTAAAGGAACCATGAATTCTGCTCTGTACTAGAAAATTCTTAAGGAGAATGTCCAGTCATCCTTCCATCAGCTGAAGCTGAGCGTAGTTGGGTCATGCAGCAAGACAATGATCCAAAACACAAAAGCAAGTCCACATCAGAATGGCTAAAGAAGTAAAATTAAAGTTTTAGAGTGGCCTAGTCAAAGTCAGACTTAAACCCAACAGAGATGCTGTGGCAGGACCTGAAACGCAGTCATGTTCGAAAGCCTACCAGATGTTACTGAATTAAAGCAGTTCTGCGAGGAAGAGTGGGTTAAAATTCCTCCACAGCGATGTGAAAGACTGATATTGAATTATAGGAAGTGTTTGGTTGCAGTCATTGCAGCTAAATGTGGCGTAACCAGTTATTAAGTGTAAGGGGGCAATTACTTTTTCACACATTGCCAATTGGTGTTGGTTAACTTTTTTTCATTAAATAAGTGAAATAAAAAAAAAAAAGTGTTATTTGTTCACTCAGGTTCCCTTTATCTAATATTACATTTTGTCTAAAGACCTGAAAACATCCAGTGTGACAAATATGCAATAATAGAGAAAATCAGGAAGGGGGCAAATACTTTTTCACGCCACTGTATATATAGATATATATTTCTGTATTTTGTAGGTGAGGGGGGTTGACATGGACATGTATTCATGGTATTGTTCTGTATCACAGGTCACAGATACTGTTAGTGTGCACATTACAGTGCTCGATGAGAACTTTTTGCATAGAAATTTGCAATGGATAACTCTCAAGCACATAAAGGTAAGTATTTTTTTTTATGTTGGCATGCTTGCGCAGCCAACATCGTGGGACAGTGCAGCTTTGGAGGCGCGGTCGCTGTTGGGAAAATGCAGGGCATGAACCAGTAGGTGGGCCGCGTTCCCCAATCAGCCTGCATGCCGGTGCCCCACCATGCATGCATAATGTGGCGAGCACATCTAAGAAAAGATCCACTGCAATCCGAGCAAAGCTTGTCATATGCAGCGATCCTTTTCTTGCTGTGCTCGCTGCCATTATGTGCATGGTCGGCGAGCGGGCAGCTGCCTAACTACTGCCGACTTCGGGGGTGCCCAATCTCCCTGTTGGTTAACCCCCCCACTTTCTTTGTGTGCCAATGGGGGAGCCCACTCCCCATCGGCATAACCTCCCCAGTTGTTGAATGCTGAGGGGGTGCCCAATCCCCATCAGCATTACTTCCTCCACGTGTTGTGTGCCGATGGGGATGCCCAATCCCGTTGGCTAGACACCCCAAACAGTTAAGATGGCGCTGGGGCCCACCCCAGCATGCCAAATCCTCAAAAAAAAACCTGTCCAGAATGGGTTTTTCATTTTTCCTGTAAATGAAAACGGTTCATCGTAGTCTCGATTCCCCTCCCCATCCACACCCACCCACTGTGCACCCTGCCTTCCCTCACCCCTCACCCCATACTTATCTGCTGAGTCTGGCATGATGATCTTCTGTGGACTGGGAACCCGTCTGCACTCTTCAAAGCCGACCGCGAACTGAAGAAATGCTGGTAAGCTGTATAATGGAATGAATAGGATTTTTTCAACTTTAATGGATATCTCAGGCATTTTTGTGAGTTTTGGCCCCAAATTTTCAACATGGGGTTTTTGGGATGCCTTCTCATGAATTCTTGCACTGTCATGGCATTATTCAGTCCTAAAAGGTGATTTTGCATTCACTATGTGGAATCACCTTTTGGGACTGAGTAACGAAATGACAGTGCCACTGTTCATGAGAGGGGCTCTCAAAAAGCCTATGTTGCAAGTTTGGTGGGAAAAATCCAAAAAATGACTGTTTTACAAGTGTGTGTAGCAACTGCACAATGCACACTCATAAATTAGTGCATTTGCGCTATTTTCATGCCAGAGTCTGAACATTGTCATTTTGCCACACCTTCTTGTTACCCGTACAGCTGTCATTTTTCACATCCTGCCCGAAATGTGTTTCTGCACTTCCAGTGCAGAATAGCACAATCGCTGTGCAAAATCAGTGTTCAGGGCACATTACAAAAATGACACTAACACTGTTCATGAGCAGAGGTCCTAAAATGCCTGTGTTGAAAATTTGGTTACAATACGCCATAAAATGACTGTTTTACGAGCATGCATAGCAACTGAGCAACACACACACATAAGTAAGAGCATTTGCAATATTGTCATGCCATATTCTCAACATTGGCATTTTACTACACCTTCTTGTGAACCGTACAGCTGTCGTTTTTCACATCCTTGCTGAAATTGTTTTCGCACTTCCGGCGCAGAATAGCACAGTCGCTGTATGAAATCACTGTTCAGGATATATTATGAAAATGACAGTGACACTGTTTATGAGCAGAGGTCCTAAAATACCTGTGTTGAAAATTTGGTAACATTACTCCATAATATGACTGTGTTACGAGCGTGCATTGCGCAGTTTGCACGCACGTTCGTAAGTTCGCAAACTTATATTTTCACTCCACATTTTCAACAGTGCCATTGTTCTACATCTCCCAATGAACAGTGCAGCTGTCATTTTTTACATCCTGACCAAAATCTGTTTTCGCAGTTCTGGTGCACATTAGCGTGGTCACTGTGGAAAGCCTGTGTTCAAGACACATTATGAAAATGGCAGTGATACTGTTCATTAGCAGATGTCCTAAAATGCCTATGTTGAAAATTTAGGGACAAAAGTCAATAAAATTAGTGTTTTACAAGAGCGCGTTGCACAGTTTGCATGTACGCTCGTGACTTTGTGAATTTGTAATACTTTTACTCCAGCTGTTAATCATTGCCATTTTTCCATACCTCCTTATGAACAGTACAGCTGGCTGAAATGTGTTTTCGCACAGCTGGTGCAGAATTGCACAGTCACTGTGTAAAATCACTTTTTGGGACACTTTCAGGAAATGACAGTGACACTATTCATCAGCAGAGGTCCTAAAATGCCTATGTTGAAAATTTGGTGGTGAAAGTCCAGACAATGACTGTGTTGCAAGTGTGCATAGTGCAGTTTCCACACACTCTCGTAACTTTGTCAATCTGCAGTATTTTCATGCCACATTTTCACCACTGGCATTTGTGCACACCTCTTTACCAACAGTCCAGCTGCCATTTTCCACAGCCTGCCCAAAATGCGTTTCCACTGCTCTGCTGCACAGTGGCGTACTCGCTATGCAAAATCAGCTTTTGAGACACATTAACAAACTCACAGCACTATGCCTCTCTACCTCCGCAACTGCCAATGCCAGCACAACAACATTTGGCATTGACAAATGCTTGTTTGGCTGGGGGAAGCATATTTGCAGGTTTGACTGTAATGGTTTCTTATTTTGTTACTTCTTCACAGATTTCATCTGCATCCTTCTCGAGTCTGGTTGTTAATGATGGTCATGGTCATCTAATGAAATGAGTTCTGCATGTTGCATGTGCACCCCAGCCTGGGGAGAGCTGATGTTGAAGAATTTGTTTGGATAAGGCCACTTTGTCAGAACAACAAAGCAGCTGGAAGTTTCCTAAAAAAAGAAATGAATGACTTCTTACACCTTAATTGTTATGTGTCCCTCCCTAGTTCTCAAATCTCAATCCCTAAAGTCAAGTTACATTTCAACCCCACATCTTGTCAACTAACACAACCTGTGTGCAGTATTTGCTGCAGTCTTTACAAAATAATGAAATGGATGAAATAAAATGTTAATACTTACCAGAATGGATTTCACATGGATATTACATCGCTTCCTCTCTCTGTACGGTACAGCTACAGTACCATTCCCAATGAGTTTTTGCGATGGATCCTTTTTTTGTTTCCCTGTAAAAGAAACAAAAGAAGTGTACTATATGTGTTTTATCATTGCAGCTCAGAAAAGCTACAGAAAACAAAACATACAACTAAAGGAAGTGAAGCAGCATAACAAACATGAGTACACATACTCACTTTATGGTTTAAATATTAAGGAACTTTGTGTCTCTGGCTGATGGATGTGGTGGTCTGGACAGACTCCTGGTGGCAGTGGATAACATCAGTCCCAGTGGTGGTGGTGGTCCGGGGGGGCAGACAGACTCATGGTGGCAGTGGATAACATCAGTTCCAGTGGTGGTGGTGGTCCAGGGGGCAGACAGACACATGGTGGTGGCTAACATCAGTCCTGGTGGTGGTGGTGGTTCGGGGAGGCAAACAGACTCATGGTGGCAGTGGATAACATCAGTCTCGGTGGTGGTGGTGGTTCAGGGGAGGCATACAGACTCATGGTGGCAGTGGCTAACATGAGTCCTGGTGGTGATGGTGGTCCAGGGGTCACACAGACTCATGGTGGCAGTGGCTAACATCAGTCCCGGTGGTGGTGGTCCAGGGGGCAGACAGACTCATGGTGGCAGTGGATAACATCAGTCCCGGTGGTGGTGGTGGTTCAGGGGGCAGACAGACTCATGGTGGCAGTGGATAACATCAGTCCTGGTGGTGGTGGTTCGGGGGGGCACATTGCCTTTTAACAACTTCAGTTAAAACCTGCCAACATTAACCACATCATCATCCTCATAAAGAAAGCTGCCCTCACAGTCATTGATGTCTGAAGTCTGACCACTGGGAAATTCTTTCTCCATTGTGTCATCATCTACATCAGTGGTGGGCTGTTTCAGGCAGCCACTGCCAGTGCCACCTGGATGCTCCATTTCCACATCAGCAAGACCACCATGACTAGGCTGGGGTACAAATACTGAGGTTGCAGTCTGTGCTGGTATGTGCCTCTCTTTCATTTTAATGAATGTTAGCAAACTAACATTTGCAAGAGACAGATTTGTCTGACGATCCCTGACTATTGCACTTGCTGAGCTGAACACCCTCTCAACACTTACACTGGAGGATGAGCATGTGAGGTACTTCGGTGCCACTGCAGTCAGCTCTGGCCATTCACTGACCTTTCCACTCCAGTACAAAAGAATATCTTCAGTTATTGTCAGATGCCTGTTTTCAGACAAATATGACTCAACCATTCTCTGTGCCGCACTAAGTCAATTGTTGATGCATCTTCCTGTTCTCCTGAATCATTTATTTCACAAATACCCACTTGGGACAAAGCCTCCCAAAGTGGGTTGACGCCAGCCACTTTGGATGACAGACCACCTGTAACTGCAGTCCCCTTCCCCTTTTGCAGGATATGCTTGATGGTCCTCCAGGTACATCTTTAGCTGGATTATACTGCTGAGGTTTGCTGACCTCGGCATGTGACTTCTGTGCCCTATGAACCAAGCGCAACAGTTGACCACAGATATGTTTTACCTGTTCAGGCCCTCCCCTCCATTACTGATGCAATTCCACCTTTGTATCGTGGGTCCAGTATTGTTGCTATGGCAAAGCTGTCACTACGCTGAATGCTCACAATGTGACAATTCTGGTTGAATACTGTCAGCATGTGTTGCAGCAACATACTGCTACCACTGTCTCCGGTAACATCAAGGTGATGCTGTACATTCACCAATGTCTGCCTCAGCACCCACAGCAGTGGAATTGATTGGCTAATTGAGGCAGGCTTACCACTAACTACCTGTGTGGCATGTTCAAAAGGCTGCAAAATTGTTATTACAGAGTCCATGAGGTGCCACTCTTCAGTCATCATTGACATGGAGGCCCCAGAACTGTCACAGCTATTGTGCATAACAAGATATTCGGAGATGACTTTGTATTGTTAATACAACCTCTCTGTCATGTATAAAGTGGAGTTCCATCAGGTGACAACTTCCAGCTTCAAGCGGTGCTGAGGCAGGATGTTTTGTATCTGGAGCTGCCACAGTTGGTCACGGGTCTTTCCAGATCTTGAAAAGTAAGAGCAGATACATCATACAATGGTCAGCATTTCCTTTATATCAGGGTGCTGCAGAAACTCCTGAACTACAAGATTTAAACAGTGGGCCATGTATGGAACACGAAAAAAAACCACCATTCGTGATGCATTTCACCCCATTTGACCCATTATCACTTGCTATGAACCCAGCTGTTAGGGACAGAGGATTTAGCCATCTGTCAATTTCAGTCAGTACCATGTCCAACATATTCTTACCAGTGTGTGAACTGGTCACACTGTGCATAGCAATTGCTGCATGCTGTCAAATTCCTGGAAGATTGCTACTGCGACACCTTACTGCACTGATTATTCACACTGCCAACGTCACAAACAACTCATGGCAGCTGCATCCAGTGTGAAGTTATACACAAAATGAACTCCCCACTGATTTGCCACTTGTCCACATTTCCATACTTAAATGGATGAATGGAGAGGAGGAATGTTGAAGGGCTTGTCTTACTGAGTCAGATACAGTGCGGAACAACTCGGGGACAGCACGGGTAGAAAAGTATGCACTGGATGGGACTTTCCATTTTGGACAGGCACGTACAGCAAACCACCGGAACCCAGAATTCTCCACAAAGGAGAAGGGCAAAAGATCAATTGCCAGCATTGAGTTCACGTGACACTGTATGATTTTGGGGGTACTTCAGCTTATGCGCAGAAACACTCTGTAACGTGGGCTGACAAACATTTTACATGGAGTATGTTGATGACAAATGGTTGTGCTCTGTGATGACTGGCATTGGCAGGGTGTGAAGTGTGGACATTTGATGGAGATGGTTGCACAGGTGGTGATGACAAACCCAGAAATGCTGTTATTTTGCCTGATTTGCCAACCGGGATTGATGTACCACTTGCACTAGACATACTGCATTCACCACCACCACCACCACAAAAACTGCTATTCTCACCAGCACTGGACAATATTGCAAAGTCATTATGGTCCTCCACCTCATCATGCCTATAGTAATCCTCTGCTCTTATTACCGCACTACTGCACACGTTTAATTTCCTACTGGGCTCAACAGTCATGGAAGGGGATAACATGCTGGCTATGGTTGCTGGTGATGCAGGTGAACGCCCCACTGTGGTATTAGCTGCTAGCTTGTGCTGGGTCCACAGTGCCAAGTGCCTATTCTTAATATGCGTATGCTTTGTCCTCCTGTGCCCAAATGGCTCCCCTTTTTACCTCGACTCACACGCACATGGCAAACCTGGCAGATTGCCACTGAATCATCATTTGCATCTTGAACAAAAAAATCCCAAACAAGGGATTGTGATGCTCTGCTTTTCACATGTCCATGATGTGGCTTATTTAAGTCCGTTATTTTAAGCACTAAAGTGGGGGGGGGGCATGTGATGTTTCGAGCACTGCATACCTGGACTGCAACTGACCACCATGACTACTTATTATATTGATTACTGGGTCATCATCATCATCAACTAAAACTGGTAGATCACAAGTTTTTACAGGGGGGGATTCCTGCAAACAGACTCAGACACAGCCACTTTTAATTTATTTTTCTCCGGTTCCCAACTTGGGTCAATTACATCATCATCATATTCATCAGTGTCACACATATCCACATCTTCTGCTTGGATGCTAGCATGTGGACTGTATGTTGCAACAACAGCAACATCATCATCATCATCATCATCATCACATTCATCATCAACATCTACACCACCATCACCTGATATTTTTTCACCACACTGTGAATCACTGCATGGAAAATGCGTGACGTTAAGTGCCATGGTGGATGGAATATCACATTGTACGCTATCATTGACATGATCAT
The DNA here is from genome assembly GCA_016271365.2 of Neoceratodus forsteri. Classification (NCBI taxonomy): domain Eukaryota; kingdom Metazoa; phylum Chordata; order Ceratodontiformes; family Ceratodontidae; genus Neoceratodus; species Neoceratodus forsteri. The sequence goes on along the minus strand of CM057456.1, from coordinate 1,326,591,569 downwards.
CAGAATCCTCAGGTTCAGTTACTGGGATGTTACTGAGAAGCATGACATCATCTACACTGCCACTCACTTGCATTGCTTCACACTCAATATTTTTGGATATGGTACACTGGTCAGAATTAGAACTTGACACAACAATACTAATACTACCTCCACCACCACTAACACCACCAGCTGGGAAAACATAATCTCCTCCAACTATAAGTGAAGCTGCTGATAGGGCTGTAAAAAACATTGCAGGAGAAATATCTTTCCTCACATCAGCAATGCACTTCTGCATCTGTGTACTACTACCATGCCCACAGACCATCTTACTGCCAACATTGCCATGGCCAGAAACAGCTTTGTTGCACATCTCTTTGCAGGCATTTTGGGGGATCAACCACAAATATTATAAACAAATTCAGATTTTCATATGATCACTCTCTGGTTGGAGGGACGCTGGATGTGAAGCTAAATAAACAACTGTGGCTCCAGCAACAGATAGGAGATTACTCTGAGACTGTCATAGAATTAAAACAACTTCAGTAACCAGTGGTGCTGATTAGGTCACAAAAACAATCTAATCTGGTAAAAAATACATTTTGAATGTGGGGGTGGGGGCAACACTTTTTACGACACTACAAGCAGCAATACTAAGAACAGATACCACGATTGCAGTACAAAATCAGGCAGCTGCAGTGGATAGCAGGTTCACACTGCTTCACTTGCAATTACACTAGTCTGTGGCACAATAAAAGGTGTGTTATTTGATGCACACAACACTGCACACACGGTCACACACTGAACAGATTGTGTACAATGCCGAATGAGAAATAAGCCGCAAATGGAAAAGTTCAGTACTATGCCACGTTATGTATTGTAAATTTGTAATGTAAACAACCTGAACTTATGAACTGCTGCACCACATCCACACAACAAACAGCAAGAAATTTTCTACTATTACTGACAATATAACTGTGTGTACGTTAACACAGTCAGTTATATAACAAAAATATAACCAAAAAACAAAGAAATCACTATTTCTCCAACTTAAATCTACCTACACCACAGATATGCCCCTCCCCTAAGCACACTTTCATTGTCTTTCACCACACACACTCAATGTTATAAATTAACATACAAAATCCACACAAAAACAAAAACGCTCAATGGTATGAGCACAGGAGGGTTTCCTACAATCGATGAACTAAAGTTGGACCCCCCCAAAAAAGGCAAAAATGCTTTTTGAACAGCTTTTACAAGATTCCTATCACAGACAGCTATCAGAGCACAATGTCTCCTACTCCCTCCAACTCATACTACCCCAAACTGAGGCTGTGCAGATCAATATAGAGCCCATGTGACCTGAAATCCCATGAATCACTGCAAAATTCAACTTTGGAGCTCAAAAACTACTTCGACTTAAATTTGGCAGAGTAGTGGCCTGGGGAGGTGGAGTAACGCGAAGTCATTGCTTCCATTGGACTTCACATTCCTCATTACAATGCAAAGTACTCCGCTTCGCATTGCAGAGCACCCACAAATCTGCCTTTGCTCCACGAATCACTTTGTGGAGCAGATTGAGCCCACTTTGCCCGCCACTAGCCATGGTGCACCAGTAATTCAACCATGAACTGGATGGCTAATTTATGAAGTGATAGGGCTTATCCTGCAATCTATAGAAGGAGTTTTTGAAGAAAAATATGGAGGAGACATTTGTTATATAAAGTAAGGCATTCTAGGTGATGGGGCAGAATTGGAGAAGGTCTTTTTGTGTATCTCTCAAAGTATGCATGAAACCATGATCATATCTTTAACCTTAGACCTTAATTGATACAGTAGATGCAGACTGTCTTGATCAGCAACCGACTCAAGTAACCAGGGTATAGACCACTATTGCATTTATAGACTAATGTGGACAAGTGTTGTTTACTTCTGTTGGGTAGAGAAGAACCAGTATTAGTCTTTGCTTGACGTACTGCTCACAGTGATTAGTGCAGTTCAGTAATGATCATGGTTGTAGTTCTGTATATTTCATGACCATACTGTATTCTAAGGAGGGTACAAGAAATTGCTCCATCAGAAGATTTTGAGTATTAAAGTTAAAACAATGCTGCTTTCTGTTTCTATAGAGCAAGCTACGTTATGGGTGGATTAAACTGAGGGTAGAATCTATATGATGTGCAAAGGACAAGAACTGACACAGCAATGCTCCCACATGTTTGAATAAGTAGACATCCTGGAGGAGCTCTCCAGAGAATGATTTACTTGAAACTCTTTCATGGACCAAGGTTTTATTTGAAAAGAGCATTTTTAGCATTTAGCACTAGGCCATTCTGAGACATCCAGTTCTGTACTCTTATCAAAATATTCCTGTATTAACTGATAAAGGGGTGAGTCTGCAGCAGTGTAGGTGATGGTTCCATTAGTGTATAGGTGCATGACATAGTTGCAGCATAAGGGTAGGTCATTTAGAAAGAGGGAAACAAGCTGGGTCCCAGAACTGAATACTGTGTTACACCCACTGTACACAGGTTTGATAAACCAGGGCAGGGAAAATTGTTGCATTATAGATAAACAACTTCAGAACTGTCTGCAGGGTATCTCCATATCCATTTATGAAAAGTGAAGGACAAACACATGGACTGAAGTCTGTTTAATAAGCTATTGTGGAAGTTTGACACATTATGAAAGTTTTGCTTAGGCTGTTACTTCACTGCTGTTTAGAGACTGTTTATTAACTCTGGGATTTTTTTTAAGATTACAGTAAAGGATCTTCCTACCTCATATCGCTACGCATTTACTGACCCATATATTATTACATTTGATGGCAGGTAAGCAAAGCATTCCTAAACCTATAATATGATGTGTGATGGCAAAGTGATTATACTGCATTAGAGTATGCTAAAGTGTCATTTTAAGTAAAAATAATAACACAGAGCCTGACCACAGTTTTCTACCACAAGATGATGTAATCATCTAGGGTACTTCTTCACAGGTACAAAAGACTGGCTAAATCATTGCAAATTTATTTAGCCACAGTTCCTTGCCTGCAACCCCATTGAGCTATGCTCAGGGAAGATAAGGGGGCTCTTCCATGCCAGTGCACATTAAAGTGCAGTGATGCATAGAAGGGGTAGAATGGCATGTAAAATGCAGTGCCATTTGCAATGAAAACTACAGATGTTGCTAACAGGGCAGCATTTTTCAACACTCCCCAAATATTGTCATTTATTTCTGGTGATAAGTGGTGTTTAACTGCATCAGTGGACAGAGTTTGGGGAGAGACAGATCAGCAAGGAATGAGTCCAGGTGGCTGGGGCTAGCAAGTGAGGAGCCACTACACTATCAGGGACACAAAATGATTTATTGAATGGGTTGTGGGCCCCTAGACCACCAGGAAGAACATTGTGGAATAAAATCCTGAATTCATTTGGAGGGCCAGAATAAGCCCAAGTGTACAAACATGGAGATAAGGGTATATCATTTTGCTTTGAACCTCACCATGTATGCACTGCATGTATGACCATACCATGGAACCATGGGCATACATGTATGTGCTGGTATAGTGCTCCTTTATTGTGCATGAACCATTTTTGTGCATAGTAGAATCTTGATGTCTTCATTTACATATTATAATCTGCACTGGGGGTCTCCACCCCAAGCACAGATACTTTGATTTTAGCACAACAACTTTATTGGTCAGCACAATAGACATAAGTGTAGTAGCTGAAAGTGAGGAAATGGGGGTTACTGTATGTTTACTGGGTGACACTGGGGTACACAGGGTAGTATTAGAAATTGCTTTACGAGAGAGGGAGGGAGGGAAAGATAATTGTGTCTGATGCTTTATAAATGTCTGACTCAGTCTCATCTAAAACTTTCACCATCACTATTCTTTATACTTAACTTCACTGGGAATGAATAGAGGAGGATTGGGTGGTACGAGGGTTGGGGTGGGATTGTTTAAAATGGACTGGAGCAAGAGGGCAGGAAAGCATGTTACATGGGTAAGAGATGGTTTCTTTGCTTTTTAAAAAGTAAAATAAAAACAAGACTCCACAAAGCATTACAGTTCATAGCATTTCACCCACAAAGTCACTTTTTGAAGTCTTCATCTAATGAAGTACCCACTTTTCCAGAACTAAGCAATGTGACATTCTACGCTAAGCATAGTTGACTTTCCTACCTTTGCCTAGCCCTCCCTCCTTTGATCAACCCTACCTTCTGCTTCTGTCCTGTCCCATGATCTATTTCCATTGCCCTTCCTTACCTTTCCCTCCATATGTCCTCCTCCCCCCCCCCATTAACCTAGTCATGCTTGCTGGTGTCCAGGGTCACTGGAGCAAGTTGCTAAACTACTGTGTATAGTTGTTATATCTCGCTGCATACATTGGGCAAAGAAACGACTGTGCCTCTTCTGTGTCCAACATATCTTTCAACAACATATCTACAATGTTTCTGACCATGTAGCTTATCACATACAGTATATTGTGCAAAGAAACTGCTGTACCACTTCTGTGTTAAGCTCATCTATTAACAACATAGCTATACTGTTTTCTGACCAATGTATATTTCTTTGCTACTGCATTTGTAAGGGGTGCTTGCCCTACTGTTTCCTGGACAATGTTGTACATAATTCTGTATTCCTTGTATTATACCATTTGTCTTAATATTCATTAGTGTAGTCATCTGCCATAACTCCATATTCCTTGTATTATATTATATTACTTGTCTTGTATCTTCTAGTGCATTTTCCAGCCACTCTGTATAGCTTCTTAACTAATTGTTAAGTGGGACAGGTTCAGCTTGCAAATTAGTTAATCTCAATGGTGTTTCACCTGGCTAAATAAAGAATAGAACTGAATTGCATTGAACTGAAAACTGGGCATAGTTTTTACCAAAGCAAGTTTATCCAACTTTGCACAACCTTAATTGTGAAAATATTTGAAGTTCCAACCCCTCTGCTTTGCAATGAATATGAAATAAAAGGCATATTCTTTTCCACTCTGTGAAGACTACAGAAACTTTGGTGGATGGATATACGAACATACAAAATTTGCTAGCAAAAAAAGGCTATTTCGTCTATCGAGTCTGCTCGATTTTGCAGCTAGCAGCCCTATTCTGCAGCTGCCCCACCTCAACCCCCCCCTCCCTTTATCCTCCCTCTTGCCCTGTCCCAGCCCCTTTTAAAGCAGCCCAATGTTTTACAGGCTACTACCTCTGCTGGTAATACGTCCCACCCTGCCACCACCCCTCTGTAAAAAGTGTGTCCTCATTTCCCTCCTGAACCTTCCCCCCCTCCAGTCTCATGTCATGGCTTGAGTGTCCCTGCCCACCCTTACCCTGAAAAGCCCCAGCATACCAGTCCTGTTTACCCCTCTCATGTACTTGAATGTCTTGATCATATCCCCTCTGTCTCTCCTCTCCTCCAGCGAGTACGTGTTCAACTCCTTTAGCCTACTGTCATATGGTAAGTCCCCCCAGTCCCTGGATCATCTTAGCTGCTCTGTGCTGTTTCCCTTCCAGTAGTTTAATATCCATTTTCAGGTCTGGGTGCCAGTACTGCATACAGTATTTGAGATGAGGTCTAACTAATGATCTATACAGTAGCAGAATCACCTCCCCACTCCTGGATGTTATTCCCCTTGTGATGCAATCCAGCATTTTGTTGGCCCTTGCTGCTGCCTTCCTACACTGTGCCGAGTTGTTCATAGATCCCATGATGACCACCCCCAGATCCTTCTTCTCCTCAGTCTCCACCAGCTGCACTCCCCCCAGTTAATAGTTTCTTCTTGGATTTTTTTGCTCCAAAATGCAGTGCATTACACTTTTTGGCATTGAACCTCAGCTGCCAAGAGTTCAACCAGGTCTCCAGCTTTTTCAGATCTCCCTGCAAACTCTGCCACCTCTCTATGTCATCCACCACTTCCCCATCTTGGCACCATTGGCAAACAGGCTGATCCTGCTGTTGATGCCCATGGAAATGTCTGCAATAAATATTCCAAATAACACTGGTCCCAGCACCAAGCCCTTTGGAACCCCACTCATCACTGCCCTTGGGGATGATAGTTCCCCTTCCACCACCACCCTCTGCTGCCTCCCCTGCAGCCAGTTTTTCTCCCATCCCACCATTTTTGATCCTGCCCCTGTGCCTTCAAGTTTTATTCCAAGTCTCCCATGTGGCACCAAATCGAATATAACCATTGCTTTTTTAACAGTAACTAAAATACTAATTGTATAGCTTTTGAAACAGTAAACATTACATCTTCTCTGTACTGACTGAGTCATACCACTAACCTTTTCCCACCAGAATGATGTGCACTATATGGAAAAGTGGCCAAAATGGGGGCATCATCATGTCATGGAGACAGAAGCTCAAAATGTAATGATACTGTTTTTATGTCCATAGAGTTTGCAGTTGATTGACAACAAAGATTAGTTAGAATGTGTGTTTGTTTTGAAATTGAATAAGCTTTAAGTGTTACAAAATATCAATAACACCAATAAAACATACACAAACAAACAACAATCCCAAATCACAACTCCCATACATAAACTAACCATACTCCCAACAGCAGAGTGACCATAGACATTGTACTGAGAAGGAATCATGCAAATAAGCATAACTTTGAGCCATAACTGAAATGATAAATATCCACCGGGGAGACCAGGACCCATCTATGTAGTATAAAGGGTGTGCAGCTTGCCCCATGTTTTGTCAAATGATGATAAATCATTATAAAAACCTGCAATCAGATGCTTCATGTGCAGATTTGAGAGGAACTCCTGCAACCACTCACTGTAGGATATAGTAACTGAATCACACCACTGTCTCAGGACCAGCTTTTTAACTAACAAAGCAGTCAAAGCCAGAAAGTAACTATGTTCTTGCACACCCACAGTGGAGTGGTCCCTCACAATGCAAATTTCAGGGGAGAGGTAGTCACTGATTCCAAGCAAGGGATCAGCCCATTGTGCAATGAGTGACCTTAATAAGGCAGCCTTAGGACAATCCCAAAATATGTGATACAGAGTATCTTCCCCCTGCCCACATCTTACACGAAGAGAAGAAGGGACTCTACCCATTTTGACTAATTTGACCACAGTATAGTAAAAATGATTAAGAATTTGGAACTACATAAGACGTAAACAGTTCTGCATGATATAGGTGTAGCTATCCTTACAAACCTTGCGCCAGTAGAAGGAGGAGCATGGAAATTGAGAGTTTCAATACTCTGAAACTCCATCCACTTGTGGATAGGCCTTAAAATATAAACTGGCATAATGTTTGCAAACAGAAAGAGGCAAATTGGCCAAATCCATGAGTGATTACAGGAACTCGTTGGCATTAAGATGATTAATATCTGCCACCAAATTCTGTAGCACCAAGTGATGAATCTGGTAACTTTAGAAGATATGGATATTATCCAGCCTTAATGATTGCAAAATTTCCATGGAGGAAAGACAAACCCCACCCTTGAGCAGGTCACAAACTTTCACCTCCGCTAACTAGGATAGCCAAGAAGAGGTAATTGGTTTACCACTGATTTTAAAATTGGGATTCCAGAAGATCGGTTGTGAAATGTCCTTTTTGTGTTTCTATTTCAGAGTGGTGCACAGCTATGCATGGACCTTGATCGATATTGCAATCACAGAGTTGTGCAAAGCTATAGGGAGATCCCTAGGACCAGTATGTACTAAAGCCCTGGGGGGGGGAGACCCCAGATGAAGTAATCAGGTCCTGCTCCAAGGACAACCAAACTGGGACATATGAGGAGTAGCCATCCCCAGAAGGAGGGGAGAGCCACTGCAAGTATTTATTTGCATGGCTGGCCCAATAGTACAGATAATGTGTGCTTTGAAATCTCACTGTATAGTGTGGCACAGCATCTTGCCTCTATGGGACAGACAATTTCTGAATGGAAAATGTGGGGGCATCTCGTATAATGAGGAACAGTTACGTGGCAATACGTAACTGAGCCCAGGGTTACCTGAGTATAACCCCTTTTGCCTGATTCATTAAGCACTAAAAAATGCTTCTTAAATGTATGCCTTTAAAAAATGTTTAAATGCACATGACTTTCTACCTTCTTGTCTTTACAACTCTTATTCCCCTTTCTCCTTAGGCTCATGTAACAATTCCATCCTTCTCCCCAGCCAGCTTTTTCTACTATGGTGTCCAAGCCTTCTGCTACTGTGCTCACCCTCTGGAATGCACTCTTTTTAGCAATGTCATTTTCCAGTATACCTATCCATAGCTTTAAATCCTAAAAGTAAATCAGTTCTTCATCACTTTTAACTGTCGATCATGATGTCATATGCCCACTGTTTTTCTTAACTTTGCCATTGTAACTATATTTTCAGTTGTTCACTGCTTAGATTGTACTATATTCAGTTTGACCTGTACTTATTCTGTTGTTATTGTGATGTGGTTTTTACTGATTGATATTAATGATGCTACACTAAAATAAAACTGATTTTAAAGCAGCAGTGCAGTGAAATTGGGCAAAAAGTGTTACATTGTGTTTTTCACTATAAAAGATTCGGGGCATCTTCCAGTTTTATTTAATGGCAACATTTTCTAGTTCCACCAAAATCTGAGTATTTGATAAATGTTTTAATTTAGTTTGTTATCAAGAAAAAAAAAGATGTCCACCACATTTGGCTTAGACATACCATTGTAAACTTGGTAAGGGTTAAGACTGAGAAAAAAAATGCCCATAGCATAGAAGGTACATAGAAAAGTAGATCTGATTAGTATTCTAATATGTTTTATTAATTGTAGCTGAAAACAGCTTTGTTGGAAAAACAATTTTTATTGTACTATTGCTTTAATCAAATGTGTACTGTAGAAATATATTGCACATTTGCATTTGAACACAAACACATTTAAAATGTTATCAGCACAGATACTAAATTGGCCAAAATCTGATCTTGAAAGCTTGATTTCCTAATCTGATATAATGAACAGTTTTATTTATAGATACGATGATAATTGAAAGCATATTTTGTTAACTGGATTTAATGAAGTTTTCTCTTGCGTTTGTAGGCATTATGATAAGTGAAAGCTTGTTTTCCTAATCTAATATAATGAACAGTGCTCTTTTTTGTTTGTAGGCGTTATGATAATTATAAAACTGGAACTTTTGTGTTATACAAGAGTACAACTCGGGATTTTGAGGTACATGTGCGTCAGTGGGACTGTGGCAGCCTTCGTTACCCAGCTGCTTGTATTTGTGGATTTATTGTCAAAGAGGGAGGTGATATAATTTCATTTGATATGTGCAATGGCCAGCTACATGAGACTAGACCACACTTATCAGTGAAAAGTCGAGACATCACTGGTGGCAATGTAAGAATCACAGAATCCTACCAAGGAAGGAAAGTCACGGTATGTAAATGTTTATAATAATTACAATACATTTAATTACAACTGAATATCTATCTATCTATTATATCATATCTATTGTATCTATCTACTTTATTTGTCTGTCTGTCTGTCTGTCTGCCTGACTGTAGTAAATTAGAAACTGGTAATGGAAATCCTACGTTTCTGATTTTCTACCAGCATTCCATTGCCAAGTGTCTAATTTTCAATACAGCCCTGTTAAAAAAAGTGCCAACTGCATGCTGCAAAGCCAAACTGGTATCCTTGTGCCAGTTGAACATTCAAAGTCGACTAGCTGCCATTTTTTTCACTCACTAAGTGGACGACTAAGTGAGGTGGTTCCCCCCTTGAGCAAAAGAAGTCACCCCCTCCAAACCCTGTATAGCAAAATCATAATTTTTATAGAAAAAAACACATTCTTAAAATAAACTAAAACATTTAATCCACAGCACATGGTTAAAAGAAGAAAGAGGTACTCACAGCTCTGCTCCCTCAAAAGCTGGCTGAGGTGGTAGTTGGACCAAGCTGGAAACATGTCTGCATGTCTGGGGAGCCAAAGTTAACAAAGTCCAGCCAGCCCACCGCTCCATAGTCCAATAGTCTGATCACTTAAATATTAAAGTAGTAGCCCTACTAAGTACAGTACCCCAGTTCACTACTGTGCATCAAAAGTGCAATAGTATACACAAATTTACCTGTTTTTGACAGGCTTCATTGCTTTTAGCTCCATCCACAGTTGACCTCCTTGCACAGCACCCATCCTTCAGTGCCTCAGTAGCCCCATAGTCTGGCCGCCTACTCACTATGTCTCATACTGCAAACATAAGTGGAAGCAACAGGTTATGAAAAAGAATAATAATTAAATTAAAAATAAACAACACAAGACAAAGTTTTACCAATGTTAAGCCCTGTGTGTGTTTGGAGGGGGGAAGGCGACCATGTCAACATGTCCAAACCTCCAAACTACAGAGGCTCAAGTGAGACAAATGTCCCTACCTCACAGAAACAAAACAAACAAAAAAAACTGCATTGCAATGCAGGCGGAGGAACTATTTTATTACAAAATAAATAGAACACTTAAGGGTTTTTACATTTTTAACATGAAAATTATTATTTTTCAAATGTCTGTAATACAGGTTGCCATTTTCTATGTGCACTAATACCCTCTAGGGATGGTGGTATTGGGCAATACCAGACCTTCCATGGGCTATTTTACACTCCTGACAGTTCGGTATTGCCCAATACCGCCCACTCTGTCAGGTATTTCTGCTTACTTATCCTTCTTTAAGGAGTAACCATTGAACAATAGTTCATTTACACTAGGAATTACATACATGAAATTAGAAAAAGCTTGACAATAAGTAGCAAGCCACAGGTTATGCAAGTTATACATTTTAGACATAATCTTTAAAAAAATAAGTCCCAAGAAGCCAGATTCAAATTATGTATGAACTTGAAACGAATTTTAAGAAATCTGCAAACTTTGAGTCTGTCTGTCTGTCTGTCTACCGTATCTATCTATCTTTCCGTCTTTCTGTCTGCCTGCCTGTCTGTCTTGCTTGTCTGTCTGTATCTGCCTGTCTGTCTATTCTAACAGGAGCAAGTATAATAGTTCATTAGAAACTGCAACTATGTTCTTATCCTAAAAGAAATAATGCAATGTTATAAGTAATGAAACTGTGTAATACAATTGGGATAAATATAAATACTACTACTTGTATAATAATTCATAAAAGGTAAATACTGAATGTACTTGAATTATTTTGTGTGTGTATATATATATATATATATATATATATATATATATATATATATATATTAGAGGCAAAAAACTCTGTTTAATGCATCAGTTACGGTTGTTCCACAGCGACAAAAGTAAGGAAATTCAGTGTTAGGGTTCAAGAAACCCCTTGGACCTCCCAGCCCCCAGCCGGCACTGGGGTGTGCATTGGGGTCATCGGCCCTAACTCTGTCCCCATCACATGTGTAAAGAAGCAGAGGTATAGGAGAATGGGGTAAGAGTTAGGACCGAAGACCCCAATGCGCACCCCAATGCAGGTTGTGGGGTGGGCTGGGGGGTCCAAGGGGGTTTTTGAACCCTAACACTGAATTTCCTCACTTTTGTCACTGTGGAACAACTCTAACTGATGCATTAAACAGAGTTTTATGCCTCTAATTTCCCTTCCTTTTGAGAATGATAATGACAAATAGTGAATGTAATGCGGTGGTGGGAGCGCAGGGGGCCCGAAGGGCCCCGTGCTCACGCCACATGATGTCTTCACACATAGTAACATAGTGCCCACAAATGCAAATGGTAAAGCGCATGGTGACACAAAGTGAAACAGAAAGATAAACAGTAGTGAGAAATAGTGAATGTAATACAGCGACGGGAGGGTGGGGCCCGAAAACATATTGTCTTCTTGTCACATAGTAACACAGTGCCCACAAACAGAAATGGTAATGCACATAGTGCGAAAAAGCAAAACACAAAGATAAACAGTACTGTAGACACAAATGGTTAAAATTATAGAAACAGAAGTGCAAGTGAAAATGCAAAGGGTAACGCAGAAGGTGGAGTAGACAGGAAAAGTAAGTGAAACAGGTGCAGAACCAGAAGCAGAAGCATTTAGGGTAAGAGTTATGGAAACGCACACAATAGTTTTCCCCAAAAGGTGCATATAGAAAGACAGTGAGTACAAAGAATGTATGCAAAATAATGAGTCTCGTAACAGAAAATGAGGACTTGGAATAGTAAATTGCTTATTTCTCAGGAACCGTATGACATAGAAACAAAATTTAAAAGTCATATGAATTATCACTTTCCTGGCTAGTTTTGTACTTAGCCCCATTGGGGGCTAAGTGTTTTTCTGATGAAAAGTCCATATCTCGCACCATTTCCGTGATATGGGGCCTGAAAGACGTGGCGAATGCCGTAATGTTATCCTATAGTGAAAAAAGAGATGTTTCGAGTGCCATAACTTTGCCTCCCTGTAATATTTTTTCAGCAAACCACTGAAAGGCACATCTGTGGGATGTTGGCTGTCTTTCATCCAAATTTCAGCCCAAAAGACCAAACCGTTATTTTGCAGCAGGGTGCCAAATGATTGCTGCAATGCGTCAGATGCCATAATGTTATCCTATGGGAAGAAGCGTCTACTTTGGAGTGCCATAACTTTGCCGCTGTGTAATATGTTTTCAACCAAACACTGAAAGGCACATCTGTGAGATGTCAGCTGCATTCCCTCTAAATTTCAGCCCAAAATACCAAACCGTTCTTTTGCAGCAGGGTGCCAAAGAATTGCTGTCATTTTCCCACAGCCTAGAAAAGTACTGTTGCAATTTGTGAAAGCTTTCACAAATTCATTCAACAGTGTCTCAAGTGTGAAAGTACTTTGCGAAATTACTTTTTCCAGAAATTTTAAAAACATATTTCTGGGCTGTTTTACCCCAAAATAAAGACATGGCTAGCATCATCAGGGTCCGACTAGGTGAATACAAAAATAATTAGGTTGCTAGAGGGTCCCAATTTTAAATGCCAAGCATTTTTCTGATCACCAACTGAAAACAAAATGGTGGATTTGCCACAGTAAAAGGGCCATTTGCGAAAGTAACTGCATTTACTACACTGTCAAATTTTTTGTTAACTTTTCCCATTGACTTATAATGGGAACTTGTTTTTTGAATAACTTTTGAACCATTTAATATTTTTTCATGAAATCTTCAAGAGGCATATCAGGGACTCTGGCCGCACATTCCCTGAAGATTTTGGACCAGTCGTGCAAACCATGTGACCTGTAGCTGCGACCATAGAATTCCAAAAAAGCATAAACACGTATGCAGATCATGCTTAATAACTCCACAGCCATATATCCGACCAGTATGAAACTTGGCAGGTCCCAAGGCATATAGGTCTTGATCATGTATTCCAAATTTCAGGCAAATCCATTTGAATGGTTAAAAAGTTATTAAGGTGTAAAATTTTAGGTTTAACATGTAAGTGGCTTCTCTACCCTAACTATGGTAGAACTACCGTGCTACCATAATATATATATATATATATATATATATATATATATATATATATGGGATATGACATGGGTGGGAGTGAGACAGCACAAATATATTCATGAGCTTTTACTGAATTTTTATATCCCACAAATGGCAAAGCCACGAGTGGGATGAAACAGTTCAGTGACAGAGAGTGAAGATATTTCTGCTGTCTCACTCCCAACCATGTCATATTTGATTTGTACAACAAGTGTGGGTTTCCGTTTTTTCTGTTTTAAAGTTATTTGCATTTGTTTGTTGCAAAAAGTGAAAATAAAATGGCATTTCCTGCATTTTTTGCTAATTATAAAAAAACTAAAAGTATCTATAAATGAAACACAACTCATTTTGTAGATCTTTTTTTGTGCTGAACATATTTTGTGCTCACAGTACCATGCTATCGTTTTTCATTTTAAAGTTATTCACATTTGTTTGTCAAAAAAGTAAAAAACAATTGTATTGTTTGTTGTTTTTTGGCAGTTATGAAAAAATTAAAGGTATCAGTAAATGAAACACCACTCATTTTGTGGATCTTTTTGTGCTGAACAAACTTTATGCTCACAGTACCATGCTATAATTTTTCATTTTAAAGTTATTCACATTTGTTTGTCAAAAAAGTAAAAAAAATTGAATTTTTTTGCTGTTTTTTGCCAGTTATAAAACAAATTAAAAGGTACCTGTAAATGAAACACCACTCATTTTGTACATATTTTTGTGCTGAACAACTTTCGTGCCACAGTACCATACTATCATTTTTGCTTTTAAATTAATTTGCATTTGAATATGGTTAGTACTGCTACTGAGGCAGAACATTCTGAATGAGTTCCGGACCTTTTTGTGACATAACCAGCATGAAAAGATATTCATTGTGACTTACCCAACTTGAAGATATCTGATATACTCACATATGGTTTGAGAAATATCTTAAATATCTTCCTGAACAGAGACCCACAGATGTTAAATAAATGAGAAGTAAGTTACACCCAGCCATACATAATAAGGGTGCAATATTAGCAAGAGCTTCTGAAGACATTTATAAACTCCCAAACTTAATGCTAAAAGGGCTTCTGAAAACATTTATAAACTCAGAAACTGAATGTTAAGTGGCTTATACAGTATATGTTTCCAAAGCACAAATATAGCAGTATGTTAATATATTGTAGGGTTTGGGTGTTTTCTGTTTGTTATATTATTGTATATGGTCATTACCTAAAGGCAACTATGAAGAATTATAAAACTGTAAACTTCTGTATTTTGTCGAGGTACATAATGGTATTATACAGTAGTTCATTAATATTTATTACTTATAGTATATAAACCATGCATCAATTCAACACCAGTTCTATTACATAACGTTTTTGCTGTTCGGTTAAATGCACTATGTATTGTAAATATATGTGCAAATATTCACACTGATTAATAAAACCTTACATCTCTTTTTATGCCATAGTAATCCTAACCATTATTTGTTGTTTTCTAGCTTTCCTTTTCTTCTGGATCATTCATTCGTGCAGATGTAAGTGAATGGGGAATGAGTTTATCACTTAGGGCACCTAGCTCAGACTATAGAAATACGCAGGGACTGTGTGGCTCTTTTGATGGAGAACCAGAGAATGACTTTCAAAGTGCAGATGGGATCACCATTCAGGAAAACGCTCTTGCTTTTATTAATGAATGGAGGTGAGACAGTGACTCAAGCAACATTTATTTTACTTAGAAGCTTATGTCTTGTATATTACATTGTTGCATATTATATAGTGTGACTGTATTGTTACCCTGCAAAAAGGGCAGTTACTGCTTTTGGAATGATAAAATACTAAATACAAAAATAAATAAATAACATAAATAAATAAACATAAATTAATAAATACATACATAAATTTATTTTCGCTTCTTACAAAGATCAATAAATAGATAAAATCAGAGTTTCATTATACAGTATTTAGGTCTGACATGATTCATTGTAATTTACAGTGTGTTGAAAATATTAATTAAGGGAGGCAGGAGCAAGTTTTGGCTGATGCCAAACCAGAATTTGGTGGATGCACTGAAATCTGACACTTTTGACACTGGTTATGTGGGTCCAAAGGGATACAGCTTTACTGTGGCATTTTGGCACTTCATTGCCATGATGAAGTGTTTTTACAGGGGCCACACAGTGAGCATATGTAAGTTATTGGCAATGAAAGTATGAAGAGTGAATGTGTACTGAACATGTAAAGAGTGAATGTACTGAATGTGTAAAAAGTGAATGTGTAAAGAATGAATGTGACAGGCCCTACACTTCTGCAGGCAGATGGACTCTTCCTGTAGTGCATGGCCCAAAAGGCCCTGCACATCTGCACCTGTTCACACAGGCCCCGAAGGGACCTGAATCAATGAGGATAAGATTCCACTAACAAAAAAGAATGGAAATTCTTTACAAAAATGTTGTTAATGCACCAGTTAGGGTAACAACACCACAAAAGTAGGGAAATATGGTGTTAGGGTTTCCAGCTCTAACTCCCAACTCTCACCCCCCCATGCACCAAAAGGAAATAATATTAGGGGTTAAGTCTCCAGAGTCATGGTGAATCAGTGATAGGGTCTTCCTTGGGGTTGTCAATCTTAATGTTCACCCCATTCCCTGAGCAAACAATGTCACAAATGATTTTGCTCAGGGCCATGTGTGACAAAAGCTACAACAAACTGTGTTGGTAACATGTGATGAGACATAGTTCTCTACCTTTGAAGACTGTGTCACTATGAGGCACTGGCTTGGAACTGTACCTTGTGCTTTAGACTGAAGGCTACAGTCTGTTGGGGAGGGGTGAGCATTAGGGTTAACAATCCCTAGGAAGGACCACCACTAATTCACCAAGGCTCCAGAGTCCCAAAACTCTAGTATTTTTTCTTGTTGCTGCTTGGGGGGTTACGGTTGGGAGTTAGGGCTGGAAAACCTAACACCATATTTCTTTACTTTTGTGGTGTTAAGTTACCGTAACTGGTGCATTAATGATGTTTTTTATGCAAAGAACCTTATGCACTGCTACCCAATGATCCCAGACATCCACATTAGTAATACGGTGCTTCACTGCAGGTAAATTTGTGCATGAATGAGTTAATCATTTTTAAGGAATAGCAAATAAATACAATTATGTGAAACTATGGATTAAACTGATTTTGGCAATTTTATTCTTATTTCACAATTAGTGTTATAACACATTGCATTTGATGTTTGCAAAGTGAAACCATGACTCTGGACATGCACTTCAGCACACCCCAAATCAGTTTAATCCATAGTTTCACATAAGGGGCCCAATTCTCAAAGTTCCAGGCATGGCATAAGGGGCTTGCACCACAAAGAATGGTGCAAAGTGCCCCTTACACCAAAACACGCACCGGGCCCAATTCTCAAAGTTCCAGGCATGGCACAAGGAGCTTGCACCACAAAAAGAATGGTGCAAGTGCCTCACACCAAAACACGCACCGGGCCCAATTCTCAAAGTTCCAGGCATGGCACAAGGGCTTGCACCACAAAGAATGGTGCAAAGTGCCCCTTACACCAAAACACACACCGGGCCCAATTCTCAAAGTTCCAGGCATGGCACAAGGGGATTGCACCACAAAGAATGGTGCAAAGTGCCCCTTACACCAAAACACGCACCGGGAGCAATTCTCAAAGGCAGCCTGCAACATTTTCAGGCTGCCAGAAGCAAACGGGGCTTGTGCCGCCCATGTGCAATGTAATGGGCTGCAACATGGCACTAGGGACTTGTGGCAGATGCAGGCTGTCCAATCCCCTATATTGGGATTCTTAAAACTCTCCCACAGGGCAAATCTCTAAGTACCCTTAAACCAGCCAGGGCTGGTTTAAGAGTACTTAGAGATTTGTCCTCTGGGAGAGTTGAGCACTCTGTGGCAATGCGTCACAGTACCCTCTCCCCAGCCCCAATCCCCCGTTATGTAAAATGTTATATGAAATATATCCCTAGTGATCTAGCAGTCCCCCTCTCCCAATTGGCCAATACTGTAAAATGTTATAAGAAATACATCCCTGGTGATCCAGAACCCCCGCCCCGATCAGCCCATACTATAAAATGGTATAAGAAATATTTCCCTAGAGATCCAGCAACCCCTCCCCCAGCCCTGATCTGCCCATAATGTAAAACTGTTATAATAAATATCTCCCTGGTGATCTAGTGGACCCCCTTTCCCAAGCTGCTGTCCCCATTTATGGAATATTTTAAATCATCCCTGCTGATCTAGAGTACTCCCCCACCAAGCCCCAATCCCCTATTATGTATAACTACCACATCCTTGGTGGTCTAGTGGACTGCCACACTGATAGGCAGTGCCCCACCACCCTGCTCCCCATCCCAAAACCAAGCCAGAGACTGGAACAGCCCACTGCTCACCACCATGTCCAGCTGCAGACTGAGCTCTCAATGAGTACATGTTGTATTCAGTACATGGTCATTGATTGACAGCTCAGTGGGCTGTCAATCACTGAGCACATACACTATACACTATGCACTCTTTGAGTGCTCAGTCAATGGCTGGCTGTGGTGATGAGCTGTTGACTGTGCCAATCATCAGCTCTGTTTCAGGATGAGGGGACCAGGGTGGCTGGGCACTGCCTACCTGGGTGGGGAAGTGAGGGTCTACTAGACTATCAGGGATGTGGTAATTCTACATAACTATTAAGTAAGATTTGTACATAAATATTGTACATAACTATTAAGCAATATATAAGTGGCTGGTCATGCTATTTTAAGGAAGGGTATTTTGTAATTTTTTGGTATGTCCATCATTCTACTTGAGATGCTATCATGGCTGATCAGAGCATAGTAACCCCTTTTCTGATACTGGGAAATAATAAGGCAAAATGTGGAAAAACGTGACTGTGCTCTAACTGAGGATCAGACAGTCAGCCTTGGCTAGATCCACTGGGATGAGTGACTGGATTCAAGGGTCCAGGTGTCTGAGGGACACCAGCATTACAGAGGGGTGAGTGTTGGTGCAGAACACAGTATGGATTGAACTAGAGCAGAGGTCTTTGCCAAGCAGATGCAAGAGGGGAGCTGGTGTGGGTGCAGCCAGGTGGTTTGTAACTGAGGCCATCAAGACAGATGTAACAGAGGTGATAAACTCCTGCCTGAGACATACTGGGAAGAACAAAATACACAAAAATCCAAAATGTTTTTTTGGATGAGTGGGCCAGGCATTAACTGCAAAAGGGGTAGCATTCCAAAAATTTAAAGAGGCCAGAAAAATGGTAAAGGAGGCAAAAGTAGAGAAACAGCCATATATAATGGGGAGTGGGCTAATAGGGATAGAAAACCTTCTTAGGCTACACTTGGGAAAAAGAAAAAGTAAGGGTGGCATAATCAGAGTAAAGAAGTAAGGGACATGAGTGGAAGGGGAAGAGGATGATATACTGAATAATTAGTTTTGTTCGGTGTTCACAGTGGAGGGGGGCACTAATAAGTGTGGGGTGCAAGGCAAGAAAATGAGTTGAAAGAACCTGCAGTTATGACCAGTCATAGAGGAAAGGTTCATTAGAGGTCTCAGAATCCTAACAGCAGATAAAAAACTTGGTTCAGATGGATTACATCCTAGGGTGCTAAAGAAGGTTGGGCAGAGTATGGCAGTACCATTGACAAATCTGTTGAACTGTTACCTGGAGATGGGGGTGGTTCCAGTTGATTGGAGAGTAACTAATGTAGTGCTGTTCCACAGGAGTGGGGACATGAATAACCCAGGAAATTATGAGGACACGTCAATTCACATTTGTCATTCTGCTCCATGACATCTCATTCTGGGCTATGAGCGTCAATCCCCTCCCTATAAAATCCATTCCCATTTTGCACCACCTGGAGTTTATTTTGTTATAGTTATGCAGGGGGAAAATTGTCATCAGACAACTTGTAAAGGGGGTGCGCTTTATGATGGAGCTCATAGTTCAGAGTGATGTGTCACAGATTGACTTGACCGGTGTGAATTGCCATGTATTCAGAAAACCCTGGCTGTAAGTAAACAAATGGAAACCATCACTAAAGAGTGAATTGTGGAATTCTTGGTGACAAATGTGGTTGTGGGACAGGAGACAGCGCAGATTTGTAATAGGGAGATCTTGCCACACTAGCCTGAACATTTTTGATTGGGACACATAGGAGGTGAACAGGGGTAGGCAGTGAATGTTTTGTACCTTGATTTTAGCTAGGCCTCCAATCTAGTGCCCCACAGAAGGTTAACAAACAATATCTGGAAGACAGAGGATATGGGACAAACTGACCGAGTGGATAATGAACTAGCTGGGGACAGGACAAAGGCTGTTCATCAATGGGGCATATTCAGAGACCAGGGGAATCAGAAAGGGTGTTTGCAGGGATCAATTCTGGACCTCCTCTTTTCAATATCTTCATCTATGATATAGAAGAGTGAATCCAGAATAAGGTGCATCTTTGTGCAGATGACACATGGCTTTCTGGAAGAGTGGATACTAATGAGGCAGTAAGAGAAATGAAGAGAGACCAGGAAAAATAGGGAAGCAGCTCTGCAATAAGGCAGCTAAAGTGTACTGCAAAGAAGGGCAAAGTGATGCACATTGTCAAAAAGAACTCCAGAATGGACTACAGGCTGGAGGATGTAAGGGTGGTGCAGACAATTGAGGGAGACCTTGGAGTCATTTTTATTGACAGTGTCAAGTTAACTGATCAGTGCAATAAAGTATATGGGAATGTGAACAGGATATTGGGGTGCATGGCAAGTTGCTTTGACAGAAGGAGAAAGGAAACACTACTGCTGCTGTAAAAGTATTGGAGGTGGCTGCACTTGAAGTACTGCAGGCAGTTTAGCAGTCCACACCTCAAAAAGACAGGGACTACAAAAAGACTATTCAAAGGAGAGTCACTAGGATGATCCAGTCATAGCAAGTGAGGTCATACAAGGAAAAGATGGCTGACCTTGTCATGTATACATTGGTGGCCAGGAAGTAGAGAGGGATATAATATTTGCAAAGCCCTGTATAGGCTTGGGACCATGTATTTGATGGTGCAACTGCTTTGGAAGTGGTAGCCACACCAGCGCACACATTATCCCATGCCTGTACTCTGCAGCACTGTGTCTCACAGTATATAAGCATAGTGCTCATCATGTGGTGCAGCTGTATTACTTTTACTATAGAAACATAGATCATGATGGCAGAAAAATAAAAAAAATACATATTGTTTATTTCTGATATTACACAATATAAAATAAACCTAGGTTGTGCTTTGGCATTCAGCATGGTGGGGTTCATGGTTAACGGGGGTGTTAAATGGAGTTGGTATAGGTAAGGTTCAAAATACCCTAAAATTATATTTCCTTACTTTTTGTGCTTTAATAAACTCTAACTTACACATTATCCATATGTTATACTGTTATTATATTTGAATTGTAATATTGCAGTGAGTATTCCAGAATGTTATCACATTACTTTGAAAATAAAAAAGCTTATGTAACTTATTTATTTGCAGACTTACACCAGGCAATAGTTTATTTGACAAAATACCATCATCAGTTGCCTCACCAAAGAGAAGACAGTTCTGCAGCTGCACTGAGGACTCTACTCAACCACAACGGTCTCCCAATAGGCTTGACATTTTCCCAAACTCTGGATTTCCATCAGTTTGTTCAGGCAATGAAAATGTTAGGAATACAGCATTGATACCAGTCCTGGATATCACAGCAGAGTACATCACTTCTGTTGAGCTTATCAGAGATTTAAACAGACGAGAATCTTCAATTGAAAAGGATCCTTCTGCTTCACCTTTGGCACATGACCAATTTGTTAATCAAACCAAATACAAAAGAGCTGCTCAAGGTCATCAGATTTCATTTTCACATCCTAAGGGAGAAAGGACAAAGGAAAAACATTTAATATTAAACCAACAAGCCAGTAGGATTTATAAGCAGAGTGGCCTTCCGCAGGAAGCTGTCCCTGACAGAAGTAGACAGAAACGCCAGGATTATTATGAATATCTTCCAACATTTCCATTTCAGAGTCTCAGCCAAGATGACCTTGAGGGGTTCAGCTATTTTTTCCCAGAGGACCACACTACAGAAGCATATCAAGAGATCTTGCCCACTTGGCCCACGCCTTCTGGCCTCACAGAGGACAAGGCGCTTGAACTATGCCAGCAGACAATAGCCAACTCCAGTATAGGTAGTCTCTGTGCAGATCTTCTTGGCATGCGGATCTTGGATGTAATAGACATGTGTGTCATAGATTTGCTGCTGAAGGATGATCCCAGCTGGACAGAAGCAGGCTTGGCTCTGCTGGAAAATGAGTGTGAAAGAAAGGTTTTAGAAGATGGATATTATAGTACAAGAGGCCATGGAGTATTACTTGAGGAAATTATTTCAGTACTGAGGTGCCCTAATCTCTGCAGTGGAAATGGAGAGTGTGCAGAATGGGGCTGTACATGTTTCCCAGGCTTCAGCTCCTATGATTGCAGCATTCTAACTGGTAAGTGTAACACAATCAAAGGCAACACAGGAAAGAGGGGTTTCTCCAGTTATTTTAGAACCAATGTGGACAACTTTAATATGAAACAGTACCTCTACTCATGCAGAACACAACAAAGTCAGCACTCACCTCCTCCCACATACAACCTGCAACAACAACCAAACTTCATATGTGGTGCCTGTTTATTTTATGCAAATCCATCCAAAATAATATAAAATGCAGTTTTTGCCAAAAGAGCAATGCAGCACCAAAACACCATTCAGGACGTCAGTTGACCTAAGATTTCACACGCGTGCTTCATCAGAAGAGTGCACCTGCTATATCATGTTCATTTTTACATTCCATAATCATGTGATGTACCTAGAGCTGAGTTCTGACTTCCTTGTTTTCTGGCTGAATAAAGGCACCATTGGCCCTAGAGGTATCTTCCTTTGTTCCTATGATGTATCCATAGTTCCAAGATCTACAGGGATTATTGTATTTTACGGGGCTTTGGCGCTATCTAAAGGAACATTATTTTCATAAACTTTTACTGTTTATATAGGAAAACAGAGCAATTCAGCTTTCATAGGAAATAATACAATCTACAGGAAAACATAGGATAATTGTCCTGGAGTTACTGGAAAAATGCAAAATCAATCTGGGAGCACTGAGAGTTAAAGGAAAGCATATCTAGTTGTCAAATGTGGAGTCTAAGATTTAGAATCTGCAAAGGGCTCGAGAGATATATGAACATACAAACTATATAATACATTTTGGTGGCTTTAAACATAGAAACGTAGAAAATGACAGCAGAAAAAGACCAACAGTCTATCTAGTCTACCCGGAGTTCCCTATCTGCCATGAGACGAACTGTCCATATCCAATCTATCACCCAGCTCTTCTCCCTACTGCTACCAACCTGAGCAACCACCAAACCCTTCACTCTGTCCCAGCCATGCCTGAAACCGTTTAAGGTTTTGGTGCCCACCACCTCCTCTGGCAGACAATTTCACAGCTCTACCACACTTTCCATAAAACAGAACCTAGTCCTCATATCCCTGACAAACCTTCTTGTCTCCAGTTTCCACTCATGACCACAAGCAGTTGAGTCTCTACTCTTGCTAAAGAGTTTCCCACTGCTCCCCTTGTTTATTTCGCTCAGGAAGTTGAAGGACTCTTTAATTTCCCCCATCTCCTGCCTGGTCTTCAGCAATTACATGTTTATTGCCTTGAGACAAACATTTTGTCTGGAAAGATAACAGCAATCATATTCATATTTTCTGTAGTTTCCCAAATAATCTCAATCACAGTATATAGTTAAATAAACATCAGCAGATCACACAGAAGGTAGATGTTTAGTGCACTCAGAAGTAGTGCACTAAAGATATAATTAGCAAGAAGGGCAATGTTTAAGTTTATTAAAAAGGATACAAGAAGTGTCAACCCTGTGGTATGGCAGCAGCATATTATGCTGCCATCTGAGAGACCACGGTTTGCATGTAACACCTAGAATCCCATGCAAGAGGTGGCTGGGTATTGGATGCCTTTCAGAGAATAGATGCTGAACTGCTGGGAAGTGTGTGCATGGGCTGCCTGGCATTTATGTGCTCCCTGCTGGCAGATCACAGAGCACCACTATTGTTGGTTTTAAAGGCAGCTGCTTGCCCATTCCGCTTAAGCACAGTTGGCAACTCAGCAACCCCAATCATCAGGGTGGAGAACAGGGGGAGCTTGGGTAAAATTTTGGAAATGAAGAATAAAAAAGATACAGGATGTGTTGCTGTCAGCATATTATAAATGTAAACAACAGAAAAAAATTTGTTTTTTCCATCCTGCTTTTTTTTTGCATCTAGACCCTCTGTTCGACCTCCTTCTGATGGCTATCCCCTACCCCCATCAGCCACCTTCTTATAGACCTACTGGTTAACAACCACTTACACAGCACCACTGCAGTGGTGGGTGGCCTTGCACATTGGTTATCATGAGTGGGCCTTACAGGAGGTACTAGGATCAACACAGAAAACTGTGGCTTTTTCCCCCATGTTTATTCCCCAGGATACTAACATGCAGTGATGTTGACATATGCACACAATGACGAGAAGGCATATAGGCATCTAATGGTTTCCACTACCCTTTGTGACTGCACCTGCTTTGCTCCCAGCTGGTCTCCATTAGGAGGCAGTCAGTCAGTGGGATGTACCATCCCCTCTTCCACCATCAAAATTTTCAAAGCAGACATATGTCCGCACTGGTAGACCACATAATAGATGGTGCAGCAGCATCCACTGACCAGATGAAATTGTGTCTCATTGGAACTGGCACTAGCATCAAAATAAAACATTTATCAGTATTTGAGGCTAGTTGCTTGCAAATCAGTGCAACTGTTGTAAACTGCTTGCAGCATCTGAAAAATGCTGAAAAAAAAACTGCTGGCACCTTGAGCACAAAAGGTCAGATGCAGATGCTGGTGAATCTGGGTTCTGCAAATGTATGAGACCCTTTTGAAAATTATACCACAGTAACTAAGAGTAGGATTATCAAAAAGGTCTGATAGAGATGTGGGTACCTGATCTACCACTCACCTACATCAGACCTTCTGTGCACAATCTGCCCACAGCTATTTTCAAAGTCTGTGGATGACTGATGACAAATGCCATGATTTGCAACAGTTTGGTCAAAATCATGCATTATTTTGGTGACAATGTCAGTTCCACTGGCAGAATTATGTCTGATCAGTGGATGCTGGTAGAACATCTATCACATGATCTACCACTGTGGACACTGGTCTGCAATAAAAATATGATTGGATCTGTTTTGAAAATGCTGCCCTAACTGCACTACTGTACCTTTGTCCTATATAGATTATTTCTGAAGATTACCTAATGGTCAAAGCCTGATCAGTCTACTGTAATTATACTGTTTTTTTTTTCAGATTGAAACAAGTGCTACTCTGCTTATCTAGTTGTCAAACGGGGCTGGCAGTATAGCCTAGAGGTTAGAGGAATGAGGTGTGAATGAGCTTGGTACATCCAGCAGACTAGACCTGAGTTTGAGTCTCACAACTTCCTCTTGCATACTGTGTGACTGTGTGAGCAAGTCACTTAACTGCCCAATGCTTCCAGGTCTCCCCTGAAAACAGGCACGTGTGCCTAGTGGGCCTTACCCAGTTACCAAAGACTAAAATAAAAAAAAATATATGTATATACAAATTGTTCAGAGTGTGTATCACTCTCATAACTACTGCACATGCATACACTCTTATGTTGCTTTTAAAAACATTATGGATGACAGTATGAAAGACTAACATGACATTCCCAGGATTAAAACTTTTATGTTTTGTAACACAACCACCTTCTTTCATGTCATCTCCATTGTACCACCATGCCCAGTGAAGAGGAGAGGGTGTGCAATAACTTTGGGGGCAATTCTTATGTCTAGGGGTAATTTGATGGCTCATCTAATCAGAAGTGACCCCCATTGTAACTACACAGTTCCCATGCTTTGCTTTTCTACACACCGCTGGAAGCAAGGCCCGCCAAAATGGCATCTACAAAGGTCTCTGTGCAACCACAGTGTAACTGCTCTGACTGTGATACCTGTCCCACTTCATGGGAGTCCTCCTCCTCCTCCCCTGCATTCTGTGTTCAGAGTGCTGCATGTTTATGTTGCCATCCATGGACACCAAGGCAACCCTCATCTCTAGGGCCAAATGGAGCCACTTGGTTGGTCATAAAATAGATTCTGATGTCACACCACACTATACATTGTTATCCCATCAAGGCAACTGAGGGATAGAACATTTATTAACCTTTAACCATGAATTTCTCTTCCGCTTACTTCAACTGTTGCAATTTGTAGCTTACCTCCATACACTTTCAGCAATAATGCTGGACACAAGACATGACATTTGGGCATAATGTTGCATTTCAGAACTCCAGCATTTATTTACACAGTGTGTGCACACATAGAGAGGTTGGTAACAGGGGGGTTATATAATCTGAGCTGCTATAAATACCCCATCTAGAGCCCAGTCGTAAATCAGCAATGACAATTGGTATTAAATCATCATTTCTGTACTCTGTCCCAGACTAGCCAGTTACATGTTCAAAACTTAGCAGCATCATGATTTAATATGTTTACAGTTGAACTAGTGACTAGTGACATAAATTAGGGATTGTCAATCAGTAAACTCATCATAGCTGCAAGGGGGATAGGGACCTGGGGTGTATCTGGCCCTGTTAGGCACAGCATAGTCCAGTGCCTCTGGTGGAGAGTAACAACGGAGGGGTATACCCTCACAAAGCATATAGGGGGGTCCAACTTGAATGCAGCAAATTGAAGTAGATACTTATACCACCGCTCTACCTAGCACCTTCCCCCAAGGGACTGAGTATGCAGCCCCAAAGCTGTGACAGCTACAGAGGCTTACCAAATTCACCATATCTGTACCTTTTACCTTGTGGTTCAGATAATTTGGCAATTGAAAAACAGGCAGGATCTAAACACTGTGAGGAGCTTTTCTTGCTGCAGTGGAGGAAGAAAAGGACCTGGGGCCATACATGCATACATACATACATGCATACAGTACATACTTACTGTACATATGGTACACAGAGTACATATATATATATATATATATACACACACTAATAATTGGAAGCAGGCCATACAGCACACTGACACTGTTCCCCACTATTATCAGTGGTGAAATCCATATAGACCTAGAAACCATGTACCACTCCAGCCGTAATTTAAATGATGTGATTGTCTTGCAGTGCACTATAGCTTCCAGGAGACAATTCCATATTGTTACTACATTTTATGTGAAAATGTTTCTCATCAGGTTAGTTCCGAATAGATCATCCTTGATCAGTATAGTTTGCCTCTTTTTCTGTTGCCATACATTTTTAATTTTAAATTTAGACTGTCTAATACAAAAAGATCCCACGCTAGACATGGTGCTGAAGTGGCCATGGTCAAGAGAGTCAGTAGACTGTTAGACTACATTGAAAGAGAGGGTGAGCAGCACAGCAGGTAAAGCACCCCTACCATTTTACAAGGTCCTGCAGGCCCCATATAGAACTGGCCTTGATCTGAATGGTATTGCAGATGGTCAAAACAAGGACTTCAATGAACTAGAGGCATGGGGCTGGATTCACAAAAAGCAACTCAGGACGCAAGGGAACTTGCATCCAAAAAATGGTGCAAGTAGCACTTGAATCATGGGTTGAGTCATGTTGGGATTCAGAAAGGCAGCCTGTGACAGGCTGAAGGTTGCCTGCGCCCAAGTGGACTAATGTGCCATAAACCCCATTGTGACATGGGGTAAGGGGGTTTATGGCAGCAGTTGCATCCTATTCAAAAAAGGTGGCTGCAAAGTCCCCAAATTGGGATTCAGAAAGAACCCTGGTAGACATCCATCAAAGAACACATACGTCAGCTATGAGGTGGCATAAGTGGTCTTTGTCATCCACTGGGGGTTGCCAATGTGCAGCCAGTACTACACAACTGAGCAGCCACTATGGCCCCCCCAACAGCCCCATTTCCCTAGTGTACAGCACTGTCCCCCCACCCCCTCACATGCCCACAGTCCCCACAGTAGACATCAAAAAGCCCAGTGTGGGCTATCACCCTTCCCCCCATCCCATTCCCGGTATTGCCAGGTTACAAGCCCTTATGGGCTATCTGGAAAACCCCCTTCCCCAGCCCCAATGCCCAATTCCCATATTCCAGACCAACATTATGCCCCATAGCTGCTGTCATTCACCAAGCACGTATATTAACTGTATGCACTATGTGCAATGCTCAGTTGGCGGCTGGCTATGGTGGTGAGAGGTGGGCTGCACCAGTCACCAGCGGAGTATGGGAGTGTGTGGGGTGGGCTGCCACATGTGGGGGAATGCGGGGACAGTTTTATTACATTAGGAACAGGAAGGCATTTCTGGTTCGGGGTGTGGGGATTGGCATCGGTGCTGGGGAGGGAGTGTTCCGATAGCCCAGGAGAGCTTATACATCGGCACTATCAGGGTCAGGATGGGGAGGCATAGTCCACACTGGGCTTTTACATTAGTAATGGTGGTGATTTGGGGCATGTGGTGGGGGCACGACCACTGCCAGCCTCCCTTATGCTGGTATATCTGCCACCCACCTGTCCTGCGGCTTGCGGCATTCTTGGTTGCTGCATCTTTTGTTGTGCAGATGCCTCAAGCCGCAGGACACAGGCTCCTGGACCATGTCTGATACTGAATCGGGTGCAGGGTCGCAGCTTGTAGCAATCTTTTGTGAATCTAGCCTATGGTTTTTCTCTAACTATCTTATACTCAATGGGAAAAAAAATAAAGCCATGCTGTTTGGTTCCAGAAAATAGGGTCCTCCTGATCGAAGCAGGCTCCTACATTTCTCTACTTGGACTGTTGCACACCTGGAAGTGGTAGATACTATAAAGTACCTCTGTGCCTGGTTTGATAAAGAGCTCACCTTCAAGACCCACACTGAGTGTACCACTAAACTTCAAGAAGACCAGTAGGCTATTGGACTGTATTAAAAGATGGGGTGAGCAGCTGAGCAGAGAAAGTGCCCCTACTACTTTACAGGGCCCTGCATGCAGTTCTGGGCTTCTCAATACAAAAGAACATTGAAGTAGTTGAGAGTGTGCACTGCAGGGCTATTAAACTGACTGGGGTCATTGAGAAAGACAAATGCTAAGAGGAGAGACTGGATGCCCTTGACATATTCATGCTGGAGAAAAGCAAACCAAGGTAGGACATATACCCAAGACTATAAACAAGATAAAAAACAAAGATGTTTGACCTGGCATGCTCCAGCGAGACCGGGACACAACTTGAAGTTCAGAGGTAGAAAATCCAGGAGTAACATAGGCAATAAATCATGACAGGGTGTGGGTTATGCTGGGATTTACCCACACCTGGTGTGGTTCGGTCATGAGAGATCAAACTGAGTGAACAAGTCACACAAGAAGTGGGTAAATCCCAGCATAAACCAAACATCCTGGAGTGGTTTATTGTGATTATACAATGCCCACCATTATTTTTGGCTGAAAAAAAAGAAAACGTTTTTTTTTTGCATTTTAAGTAATTTTTATTGAATTTATTGCTGTGCCAGAAAAAAAATAGTTCTTTGTTGCTAGGAAGAATGGGCCCTATGCATGAATGGGAGGGGAATGTGTGCTGGAGGTGCATATCCCACCCTAGTAGATCCACACCTGTGGACAGGTGCGCACCTGGGGGTATGCACCACGGAAGTGCATGTGACTGCAGCCCCGCCTCCCAGTGCACAGGACTCTGCAGGGTGGCCAGGGTGGGGTTGCAGTCCCAGGCGGGCATCCAATTGCATGCCCATCATGGGCTGAAAGTTGATACCTTGCGCTGAAAGGCATGAGTCTGTGTGTGTGAATGCCCTCTGTAGGCACCTGGACCAGCTCACATGACCCCATGACAGGCTGTTGGTTTGTGGCCCTGCACACTGCAGGGCCACTACCAGGGATAGCAAACCACACCCCCACCCATGCTTCTGCCCGCAGTAGGCCTACCCCATGCCAGTACCTCTGTCACTGGCGACCGCACTCACCCACAGACACCCAAACTGGCAGGCCAGCTAGCAGATGACCCCCCTTGGCACCAACCCCCCTCAGCACTATTATCCCAAGACCCCCATAGCTTTGTGGTGGTGATGCCCCCAAGATGGCCAGTGGCACAG
The DNA here is from genome assembly GCA_016271365.2 of Neoceratodus forsteri. Lineage (NCBI taxonomy): Eukaryota > Metazoa > Chordata > Ceratodontiformes > Ceratodontidae > Neoceratodus > Neoceratodus forsteri. The sequence continues at coordinate 1,326,561,963 of CM057456.1, read as the reverse complement.
CCCTCCACTCACTGCCACGGCTGCTGGCCATCTGATATACGCAGGCATTCACCTGCTATGCGCCCCTGTGTATATCAGATGGCCAGCTATTGTGGCGGTAAGGGAGAGCTGTGCTGCTGGCCATCTCGGGGTGGCACCACCACAAGGTGTGGAGATGGAGGATCATGGTGCCACGGGGCACTGTACACCAATGCAGGGCAGGGGTGCGGATTCAGGGTGGGGGCATACTGTGCTGTGTGGCGGGGGTTGCTGTGATCTAAGGGGTCAGGGTGCATAAGGGTCTGTGTGTGCATGTGGGGGGGGCCTCAATCTCTGAGACCGGTGTACTGGTGTGTGGCTGGGGGTGCTATGTGAGTGGCTTGGGGTATGGGGCTGTTTTGTGGGGTGGGGAGGGCACATGGGGCCACAGCCACATCATTCCTGGCACTTGCCTGTTTGGATGCCCCTGCCCTCCCCATCAGCTGGTGGGCTGTGGCAGCAGGAGGGCCCATTCCCAGTCCACCAGCAATGGATGATGCAGTACCTGTGGGCACACAATGGGTTACGGCAGGGTCCCTGCTGCCATAACTTATGCCCAGCTCCACAGCCATGTGGCCAACACTACGCAGTTCTGTGCATACCATGTAGCACTGTCACGCCCCTGGAATGCCCCCGGCACATTGCAGTCCAAGTGGCAGTGAGGGTGTGGCATTCATGCGTATCGGGTGCTACTCACCAATGGGTGGGTAATACTGCAGACAGGTACACACCGGCGGCATTCACGACTGCCTGCCACCTATCAGTGGCCCCACCCCTGGCCTGCAGGACTCCACAGTGCAGCCGGGGGTGAGGGCATGGGTCCAGCTGGGCATCCAATAGGATGCCTGGACCGGATCCCACACTTTATCCCTTGCATGGTGAGGTGCGCATTGGCAGCATGCCCTGCAGATGTCTAATGGCCAGTGGCTGTGGGGGAAAGAGGGAGGTATGCCACCTGCACCAAAGTGGTGCACCTGGAGGTGGGGGGGACTGTACCCCTCCTTATGCCCCAAGGGACTGGTGTTGGGTGAGATGGCAGTGCAATTGGGGAGGGCACCATATGTGGGCTGATGCCCCTGCACCCCGGGACACTGTGAGGGCTGGCGCCTCATAGGGGCCACACACCTGTGTGCTGGGCCAGGCAGTGCCTGGCAGACATGGGGGAGGGGCAAGATTACCATGATCCCAGGTGTTGGCAGCCATTCCACCAATGGGTGCAGGAGGAGTGTATCAGGCTTACAGCAGGGTTCTCCCTGGCATAGCCTGTGCACCCATCCACACCCCTGCAGTTAGCACTATGCACCTTGGTGCATGGCATGTACTGCTTGCATGCTCCTGCCCACACCTGGCATGTTGCTCTTCACATGGCCTGGGGATCGGGCATGTATGTGTTGCACAACCCCCTCAGAGCATCCTACGTGGTGGGCGAATAGGGTGTGGAGTGGTTGCGCAGCCCAAATATGTGCATGTAGTTACTCGCCTCATTAGTGCATAGGGGCCATCATGTGTGTAGTAGACGTGCTGCCAAGTTCCTAATCCAGTTCCAAGTAGTTTAGTAGAGAACCCCTCCTTTCTTTTATAAACAAGCATTTGTCAATGCCAAATGATTGCTTGCTGCCATTAGCAGTGGAAGTGCAGGAGTTAGACAGATGCAGTATAGGAATGGCAGTGAAGTATTGAACTGACGCCAACTCCACCCGCACCCGGCAGAGATGGATAGGCATTGGTGTGTGCCTTTGGGTCATTGCCTACAACGGTCATGACATTTCACGTCACCCTACCCTTCAGACGCTGACAAGTGTCGAGGTGTGTCTTGGGGTGTTTGGGCTTTACACTCACCTCATTCCATAAGGGAAATATGGTGAAATGGGTGCAGTATAGGAGAATGGGGTGAACTCTGGGGCCAAAGAGTCCAAGGCACACCTTGATGCCTGTCACTGGCTGCAGGGTGGGGTGGGGGTGGAATGATGTGAGTACTACTGTCGACAATCCCAAGTCACACCCCTGACTCCTGTCAGTCCCTACAGGGTAGGGTGTTATGGTCAGAAACCCTAACACCCTGGTTGTTTCTTGGTATTTTTACACCACATTTTCAACATGGGCTTTTTGTGACCCCACCGCATGAACAGTAACACTATTGGTTCATTAGCCGAAAGGTGATTTGCGCACAGCGACTGAGCCATTTGGCACCACAGGTGCAAAAACATATTTCGAACAGGATGTGAAAAATACTGTTCATGAGGAGGTGTAAAAAAATGGTAATGTTGAAAATCTGGAGTAAAAATATTAAAAAACTGGTGAAGTCTTAAGCGTGTGTAGAAACTGTGCAGCACACACCCATAATGTAACTAGTTTGGGTATTTTTTACACCAGATTTTCAACATAGGCATTTTGGAATCTCCGCTCATGAACAGTGTCACTGTAATTTTCTTAATCTGTCCCAAACACTGATTTCCCACAGCGATCGTGCTATTTTGCACCAGAAGTGTGAAAACACATTTCAGCCAGGATGTGAAAAATGACAGCTGTACTGTTTATAAAGAGGTGTGGAATAATGCCAATGTTAAAAATCGGGACCGAAAATATTACAAATTCATGAACTTAAGAGGATGATTGAAAACTGCACAATGCATGATTGTAACACAGTCATTTTATGGACTTTTGTAACCAAATTTTCAAAATAGGCATTTTAGGACCTCTGCTCATGAACAATGTCACTGTGATTTTCTTACTCTGTCCCGAACATTGATTTGACACACCGACTGCGCCATTGTGCGCTACATGTGCGAAAACACATTTTGGGTGAGATGTGAAAAATGGCAGCTGTACTGTTCATAAGGAGGTGTTGTAGAATGGCAATATTGAAAATCTGGAGTGAAAATATAAAAAAATCTCAAAGTTACGAGCGTGCGTATGAACTGCGCAATGCACGCTCATAAAACAGTAATTTTTGGGAATTTTTTCACCAAATTTTCAACATAGGGTTTTTTGGGGCCTACCTTATGAACCGTGGTACTGTCATTTCATTAATCAGTCCTGAAAGGTGGTTCTGTGAATGACTGCAAAATCACTTTTCAGGACCGAATAACAAAATGACAGTGACTGAGTTCATGAGGTGGGATCCCAAGAACTCCATGTTAAAAATTTGCTGAAAACATTCCCCAAAATGGCTGAGATATGCACCAAAGTTGAAATAAAAACATTTATACCATTATACAGCTTACCAACATTTCTTCAGTTCATGGTTGGCTTTAAAGAGTGCAGACGTGTTCCCGGTCCACCAAAGATCATTGTGCTGGCCTCTGGAGATAAGTATGGGGTGAGGGGCTGTGGGGAGGTAGAGTACACAGAGGGTGGGTACAGGTTGGGGGAGGGGTCAAAAGAGTCAATGAGGGACCATTTTCTACTCCAGCACTGCTCCAGCTCAGGAGGTTGAACCAGCGAGCCCCCTGTCAATGTAGATCATGGGGTCTGGACTATTTTAAAAGAAAAATGCAGTGTTTTTCCAGGGTTTGAGAGCAGGAAGTTTGGAATTTCAGGAATGAGGACTGGTATGAAATGAACACAGATAGGAGGAGGGGACAGGCTGGGATCACGTAAAGGGTTGTAATAGGACTCTGGGAGGAAACTCTGGAGACAGAGAGAGAGAGAGAGAGAGAGAGGAATGGAGGAAGTCCTGTTTGGAAGGATAAATGACATAAACATGAACAAACGAGCTGTCTATGACAGCATTTCAGATGCAGTGGCATACAGCTGAAAGAAAGCAACCGCTATAATCAGCGGTGATAACGTGTAGGCAATTTGCATACTGCCATCGCAGTATGCAAATTGCCTATACATTACCACCGCTGATTGTAGCGGTTGTTTTCTGTCAATTGTATGCCACTGCATCTGAACTGCTGTCATAGGCAGCTTGGACATTCATTGATGCGGTACAGCCACACCTGCAGAAAGGATCAGGGCATTGGAAGCGGGGGTGGCACACCTGTGAAAACTCATATGGTGGCACTATGTTTCTTGCACATACATGCAAGCAAACTTCAAAAGTGAAAAAGCCCTTGGTTTTGTTTCCAAGCAAATTCTTTTATTTAATAGAAAGCCCTGACATTTTGTTTCATTCTAGAATCTTCTTCAAAGGGTGTAGTATGTATAATTAAACAGATTAATGCATTTTTAGTCATGTGATAGTCAGTTATAAACTTTTTCATATACATTTTCTTATAATGAATTCCTAACTTATAATTCCCTGAACATGTTCTGCAGTATAACATTTTTTTTATTTCTAACTTATTCTAATTATTCCTTAAAAAGAAAAAAAAAAGACTTATGGTTTGCTCTTAAATAATGCATCACTCTATAAAAAAACATTGGTTGAGATTCAACAAACACTTGAATTCAATACTGCTGTAATAGCTTGTGATCCCCATAACTCAAAAAGTGCCATATTGTACCTCAAAAAACTTAGTTTATCAGCTGCTCTGTGATCATTCATATGCACTGTTTGCTTGCTGTGCTTATGGCTGCTAATCTGCAAAATAGTGAAATAAATCAAATTTTGCTTGTAAACATGTCTGTTTCCTTATCCCTGCTAAGTTTTTGCTTTTGTTTTACCCTTACAGTTATTTAATTTCAGGCAAAAGGGTTAAAGGTGATACCTTTTGTTCTTTAAGCATCTGTTGTACAATAGATGTTTAAGGAACAAAAGGTATCACCTTTCACCCTTTTATCTGAAATTAAGTAGGGGTAAAACAAAAGCAAAAACTTAGCAGAGGTAAGGATTTATTTCACTATTTCTCAAAATGTTTTTTTTTTGTAGAGTGATGTATTATTTAAAAGAAAGCCATAAGTCTTTTTTCCTTTTTAAGGAATACTTAGACTAAGAAAGAAAAAATGTTATACTGCAGAACATGTTCTGGTAATTATAACTTGGGAATTCATCATAAGACAATTTATATAAAAAAAGTTTACAACTAACTATCACATAACTAGCATGCATTTGTCAATGCCAAACGTTCGCTTGCAGGTATTTGCAGTGGTGTATGGCATTGATGCAGCCCCCCCCCAAGTTGTATCCATGTCCTTTCAGCAACCATGTCCCAACAGAGTACCTCCCTGCAACTCCTCTTGCATCTGATTTACACTTCAGCATCATACGTCTTAACTGTCTTGTCTTAGGAACGCTAACACCCCAGACATTCTCAATGTTACGAGCCTGTGTGGGAACTGCGCAATGCACGCTGGTAACACAGTCATTTTTTGTGGAATTTTCTCACCAGATTTTCAACACAGGTATTTTGGGACCTCTGTTCATGAACCATATCACTATGATTTTGTTAACCTGTCCTGAACATTGATTTCCCACAGCAACTGTGACATTGTGCACCGCATGTGTGGAAACAAATTTAAGCCAGCATGTGAAAAATGACAGAGGTACTGTTCATAAGGAGGTGTGACAAAATGCCAATGTCAAAAATCTGGAGTGGAAATATTACAAATTCTCGTAGTTAGGAGTGTGTGTGGAAACTGCGCAATGCACGCACATAACATTGTCATGTTTTGGAATTTTCTCACCAAATTTTCAACACAGGCATTTTATGACCTCTGCTCATGAGCAGTGTCACTGTGGTTTTCATAATCTGTCCCACACATTGATTTTCCACATCAACCATGTCATTGTGTGTCAGATGTGCGAAAACACATTTTGGCCAGGATATGGAAAATGGCAACTATACTGTTCATAAGGAGGTATGAAAAAATGCCAATGCTGAAAATGTGGAGTGAAAATATTACAAATTCGAGAAGCTACGAGTGTGCATGGAAACAGTGCAATGTACGCTCATAACACAGCCATTTTGGGGAATGTTTTCACCAAATTTGCAACATAGACTTTTTGGGACCCCACCTCGTGAACAGTGACACTGTTGTTTCAGTAACTAGTCCTGAAAGGTGATTCCATGCAGTGACAAAGAAATTACCTTTCAGGACCAAATAATGTCATGACATTGACTGAATTCATAAGGTGGGGTCCCAAGAACCCCATGTTGAAAATTTGGTGTCAAAATTCACAAAAATGGCTGAGACATGCGCCAAAGTTGAGAAAAAAAATGTATGCCATTATACAGCTTACCAGCTTTGTTCAGTTTGTGGTTGGCTTTGAATAGTGCAGATGTGTTCCCTGTGCACAGAAGATCATCGCACGGGGCTCCCGAGGTAAGTATGGGGTGAGGGGGGTATGGGTAGCTGGGGTGCGCAGAGGGTGGGTGTGGGTATGGGAAGGGGGAACGAGAGACTGCAAAGGACCATTTCCTGCTTTCACAGGGGAAAAAAAAGGAAACAGCAACGTGGGACACTTTGGGTACACTGGGATGGGCTCCCAGCATGCCAGCACACCTGGGTGTTTCTTTGAGGGGGCTGGAGTCAAAGGGGATTGAGCACCCCATTGGCCATACAGCAAGCCGGGAGGGTATGAGCACACTGGGGTGGGCTCCCAGTATGCCACCTGGGTGTTTGTTTGGTGGGGGGCTGGGCAGGCCAGAAGTTGTCCTCATTCTAGACTTTAGCAGGGCATTTGACTTGGTGCCACATCCCAGGCTGCTGGGGAAGCTGGGGGATATGGGGATGGGGGGGGCAGATGGTCAGGTGGATAGGAAACTGGCTAGTGGGGATGTACAGAAGGTGAGGGTTTAGGGGGGTGTCATCCCCCAGGAGAGTCATTACTGGAGTCCCACAGGGATCGGTACTGAGCCCACTCCTGTTCTATATTTCAGACATCAGAAGTGGTATCAGGAGTGGGATGAGCCTGTTTGCCAATGACTCAAAGCTGTGGGTGGTGGTGGATGGGAGGAGGAAGCTGGCTTTCCAGGAGGACCTGGAGACTCTGGGGTGATGGTCACGTGCCTTGAAAGTAAAGTAAAATACTGAGACATGCAAGGTTCTTCACCTGGGGGGCCAAAATCCATCTCATGTATACACCTTGGGGGGGAGGAAGTTCAGCATTGGAGGGGGCAGAAGGACCTTGGGGTGGTGGTGGATGCTAAAATGAATAACCTGGAGCCACGTAGAAGGGCTGCAGCCCAAGCAAATAAAATACTGGGTTGCATAGCCGGGAAGGGGATGACTTCAAGGAGTAGAGAGGTGCACCTTCTGCGGTATAATTGCCTGGTTAGACCACACAATGAGTACTGTGTGCAGTTTCAGCATACTTACTTTAAAAGGGATATTGCTCTTCTGAAGAGGGTCCAGAGGAGGGTGACCAGGATGATGCAGGGACTAAAGGAAAAGCCCTGTGGGGAAAGAGACTTGAGGAACTCAAACTGTACTCACTGGAGGAGAGAAGAGACAGCATGGATATGATCGAGGTCTTCAAATATCTCAAGGGAATGAATAGGGTAAGCCTTGAGGGGGTGCTTCAGCTGAGGGAGGTAGGGCCACCAAGGGACACTCAATGACGCTAGATGGGGGACAGTAAAGGGGGGAACAAGGAGATGCTACTTCATTGAGAGGGTGGTGAAGCCCTGGAATGGGTTGCCCATGGAGTTTGTGGGTACTACAACTGTGGAGGGGTTCAAGAAGGCCTGGGATAGGTATAGGGAGAGGGTGCATCCTAGAGCCCCACTGGGGGCTGGGAATCCTGTAGGGAGGGGAGGGGGGTTATAATGGTGCCCTGGGTAGGCACCAATCCCCAAGCAGACTTGAAAGACCATAGGTCATAATCTGCTGTTTTTTTTAGTATGTTAGTATGTGTCCTCCCCCACCCTGGATGCATCTGAGCTATTGCAACTCTGTATGTTCTTCCTGGTGAAACTTTTCAAATAAATAAATTTAAGCACAAGGAACCCTACGTGTACAAAGGGACAGCCATGAAAACAAGATACTGCATGGGTCCATACTGCCAGCTGTATGATATGAATTTAAAATACTTTTGTAAAAATCAGTAGCTCTTCAAAGAAGTGAAATTGCACAACCCCCTCCACACTCAACATGTTTCCTGTAAACTTAGCAGCCTCACAACAACACATTGCTCATGAGTCAGTGTCAAACCGTGCTATGCTTTAAACTGTGTTGACACAAAACAGGGAAAAGTGAATCCATTCCAATATCGGTATGTGAGTTACTCATAAATGTTCTGCATACTCTTCACTGTGGCATTATAATTTTGGCAGTTCAGTACAGTAAATCACTGACACTCCCGGAACTATACAAAATAAATAAATGTTTAAAAAACTGAAACCTAAACACATGCAACTTCTGTACTTTTAAGAATAAAAAAAAAAATGTGCTCAAGCCCATGATGGCAGGAACAGATGCTGCCATAGAGGGTAACAGTGTCCACAAGGATGCTGTCCTCCTGGGGGAGTCTCCTGGTGGTAGTACCCTGAGCGCCGTGGGTGACCATGCATTGCTCAGCACCCCCCAGGACACCGACGCAGACAAGCTGCATTTTGGAGGATGGGTGAAGTGAGGGCTAACATGGCCCTGGCTGAGACACATTAGATGATGTCCCTCTGTCCTTCCAAGCCACTGTGAGCACTGTACCCCCTCAGACCCCCAGGTCAATCAATGCTTTCCCTCCTTCCCCTGACCTGCCAAAGGGGGGACAAGATCCCACCAAAGATAGGGATTCTCTGCATCATGGGAGCAAATCAACAGACCCAAGGGATCATGGAGCCGTGAACAGCAGCGGCAGATGAATCCAGCCAACAGCTGGGACTTATGGGGTCCAAAGAAGTGGGGTGCCCCAAGGGTCTTGGAAGGAACAAAAACAATAATGTCATCATTAACATGGGGAAATACCCTGCCACGAATGGCCAGAAAAATTTAAAAATACACAGTTTCTTTGGGGTCTTGCCTCTAACAGGAACAGACTGATGCAGGGGAAGTAAAGTGACTTGCACAGGGTCATATATAAACCAGAGGCTGTGGTGGGAGTAGAACATAACAGCTCATGGCTTAAAAGGTCCACCCACACTGCCATTGCTTGCATTTAGTTGACCTATATTAAACAGATACTTGTGACCCAGTCCCCACGTTGATACTCTTGCCTGGTACTCTTGAAACAGATTTAAGAACATCAGCATCTGACACATACCGATTTTTTTAACAGATCACTTCCTTAATGATTTCCATGAAGTAAGTTTTGTTGCCTCTGTCTCTCTTTTACCTGTTGCCAGATTGCTGCTCTGTCCTCTTCTGGCCCTGTGAGTTGCAGCACAGTCCCTTCGGTCCTGTCGCGACTCCTCCTTTTCCTACAGCCAGGCTTTGGCCATCAGTGGGCAAAGTGAGAGGGTCAGAGGCAGCAGATCAATATGCAGCAACTGTAGCCAGAGGGACTAAGGGTGGACTCCCGGCTCCACACAACATTGCAGGTCTCACAGGCATGCCAACAGAGGGGAGATGATGGGATTTGTTTGGATCGGCATGTAGTCCTCCGGCTACAGCTCTGAATATCACCTGCGGCATGCAGGAGGAGGCGAGGAATGCATGAATAATGGACAGATGGAAAATCCGAGGCAGGGAAAGTGAAACTCTAGGTACACAATTAAATGTTCCCTTTCCAAGTTCACATTGCAAATATTAGCGGGAAGTGAGCCCAACTGCCAGGGTGGGAAGAACTCAGGTATGCTGGAATTTAACAACTCTAGCGCTGCCTTCCCAACACTTTTCTAAATATTCCGGTGTCAACAGGAAATTTAAAGAGCTAGTGTACAGTGACTTGATTTTAACTCCGTGAGTAGAGGAGTCGTTTGTGAAACAATGTAGTATGGTCATCTAATTGTATAGTTTCTCCTAATGCCTACCTTTTAGTCTGTGAAAGTACTGGTCCAGTAGGATTTTGCTGCTGAATAAAATACAGACTGGACATTGTGTGCAGTACCAAAAGTATGCAGTGGGAGGAAGGCTGTCAGTCATAACATTGTAGCTTTTAAAGTGACCGTACATATAAAATATTAAGTGTGCCATCTACAATCATGTTAATACCAGGTCACTGTAATAGTACAATTCTGATATGTGTTTTTCATTCTATATTTGTATAGTAATTGGTACTGACAGGAATTTGTTTTTCATTTTTATGTTGGCTTGCCGCACTTGCGCAGCAGTCAACATATTGGGAGAGTGGAGATCTGGAGGCGCGGCTGCTGTTGGGCAAATGCAGGGCACGCATCAGTAGGTGCATCCCTCATTCCCCAATCAGTCTGCATGGCACCGCCACACCATCCATACATAATGGGGTGAATACATCTAAGCAAAGTACCGCTGCAATCATCATACGCAGCGGTCCTTTGCTTGACGTGCTCGCCGCCATTATGGCCATGGTCGGCGAGCTGGCACCCCGTGTTTGTGTAGCAGAGGCCACTCCCGTCAGCATCCCCCCACAAATGTGGAATGCTGAGGGTGCCCAATCCCCTCGGCTCGCGCTCCCCAGCTTTGTTTGCGGCGGGGTGCCCAATCCCGGCGGCATTACCCCCGTGTTGTGTGCGATGAGGGTGCCCAATCCCCGTCGGCTACTGACCCCCCAACCCACTTAGGTGGCACTCTGGGAGCCCACCCCAGCATGCGAAACTGTCCCGTGATGTTTTCTTTCTTTTTCCCTAGAATCAAAACCGTCCCTCGTAGTGTAAGTCCGCCCCCACCTGCACCCACCCGCTGCGCACCTGCCTCCCATCATCCCCCCTCACCCTATACTTACCTCCGGACTCCAGTGGGACGATCTTCAGTGGACCGGGAACACGTCTGCACTCTTCAAAGCCGACCGCAAACTGAGGAAATGCTGGTAAGCTGTATAATGGAGTGAATAGGGTTTTTTCAACTTTGTTGCATATCTCAGGCATTTCTTGGAATTTTTGCACCAAATTTTCAACATGGGGTTTTGGGGGCTCCTCCTCATGAATTCTGTCACTGTCATGGCATTACTCGGCCTCCAAAGGTGATTTTGCAGTCACTGCACGAAATCACCTTTCGGGGCCCATTAATGAAATGACAGCAGCAGTGTTCATGAGGTGCTCTCTTAAAAAGCCTAAGTTCCAAATTTGGTGGAAAAATTCAACAAATGCCTGTTTCTGCGATGCCATTTGCTCAGTTGCTACGCAGCTCGTAATCTCGCTGCATTCACAATATTTTTACTGCCGGATTTTCAGCATTGTCATTTTGTACACCTCCTTGTGAACAGTACAGCTGTCATTTTCCACATCCTGCCGAAATGTGTTCCGCGCTTCCGGAAGCACAATAGTGCAGTCACTGTGGAAATCAGTGTTTGGGCCAGATTATGAAATGACAGTGACACAGTTCATGAGCAGAGGACCTAAAATGCCTATGTTGAAAATTTGGTGATGATACCCCATAAAATAACTGTTACGAGCGTGTGTTGGCAGATTGCACGCACGCTCGTACCATCGTGCATTTGTGATGTTTTCAGTCTGGATTTTCACCATTCCCATTTTTCCACACCTCTTGATGAACAGTACAGCCGTCATTTGACATATCCAGCCCAAAATGTGTTTTCGCACTTCCGGCACAGAACAGCGTGGTCTCTGTGAGAAATCACTTCTTGGGACACTTTGAGGAAATAACAGTGGCACTGTACATGAGCAGAGGTGCTAAAATGCCTATGTTGAAAATTTGGTGCCAAACACCCATAAAATGGCAGTGTTGCAAGCATGCATTGCATATTTCCCACGCACCCTAGTAGCTTCGTAAATTTGGTATATTTACATGCCACATTTTCAACACTGGCATTTTTTTACACCTCCTTATGAACTGTACAGCTGTCATTTCTCACATCCTGCCCGACACGTTTTCCCGCACTGCACTACCAAACACCCAAAGGGACACCCTAATGCTTGTCACTCTCTGCAGGGTGGGGGTGGGTTGGCATCAGTTCAATACTTCACTGCCATTCCTGTGATGCATCTGTCTAACTCCTGCACTACCAATGCCAAAGCCAGCAAGCCAACATTCGGCATTGACAAATGCTTGTTTATTTTACAGACGCTGAAGAGAGAATGGTGAGCCGTGAAACCTTGAAGCTGTGAGGAAATAATCATCAGTATGTCTCAGCAGCTGAATCTGTCAGTGAATGAGAAACAACTGCTATGTACAAAGTAACAGGCATCTCTGTAATACCTGTGCTACAGCATCAATTCCCATTTAGAGAACTTTATGGTTTCTCCCTAGTGTGCCTCGATTTCTAATCAGCATCAAATTCTGTCACACTCTCATGCAGCAAATTTTCTGTACACATTCCAGACATCTTGGCTAGGTGCTATCACTGCAGTTACAATGGCACCTAAATAATAAAATTGAAAAAGGTTTTCTGCAAAAAGAGATGATATCCATGACAATACTGGACATTAACTACACCAGGCAAACAAATCCGATATGCGAGCAGATTAGAAGCCGAGGAACACTAGGGTGAAACCATACAGTTCTCTAAATAGGAACTGATGCTGTAGCACAGGTATTATGGTGATGCCTTTTGCTCAGTACATAGCAGTTTTTTCATTCACTAACCGATTCAGCTGCCAAGACATACTTAGGATTATTTCCTCACAGCTTCATGGCTTGGCATTCTCTCTTCAGCGTCTGTAAAATAAAAAATGAAAAACAAATTCCTGTCAGTACCAATTACTATACAAATGTAGAGTGAAAATGTAAGTCAGAATTTTACTATTACAGTGATCTGGTATTAACATGAATGTAGATGGCACATGTAATATTTTATATGTACGGTCACTTTAAAAGCTATAATGTTGTGACCAACAGTCTTCCTCCCGACACGTAGTTTCGGTTCTGCACACGATGCCCAGTCTGTATCTTATTCGACAGCAAAATCCTACTGGGCCAGTACTTTCACAGGCTAAAGGTAGGCATTAGGAGAAACTATACAGTTAAATGACCAAACTACATTATTTCACAATCGACTCCACTACTCTCGGAGTTAAAATCAAGTCACTGTACACTAGCTCTTTAATAACTGCTGGGAATTCAACAAAAGGAGGAGGTTCCTGGGCTGTCGAACTTGGGAGGGAAATCTACAAAGCAGACAAGTGTGAGGTTTGTTAGCTTTGAGCAGGGAGATACTACAGCGTGTGAAGTTGAACTGTGACATCGAGTGAGTTCCATGGTGCTGGCATGGTGTCCTGTGCCTTTAGAAGTTTTATTCCCTAGGTTAGCTGTGTCGAACCTCACCAGAAGATGAGCAAAGCGTCAGCGCGGTACAAGCCAGTGCTAGACACACCAACTAGAGATCAGTGTCATTGAAGCAAGGTGCAAAGAAAGTGTCAGACAAAGGGTAACGTAAATATGTTAAATACATACACGTTACCACTGCTGATTGTGCAGACGTTTTCTTAGATGTGAAGACCGTGGCAGCCGAATTGCTGTCATAGACAGCTTGTCCATCCATTGAAGCGGTACTGTCATGCCTGCTAAATGGAGCACTGGATTGCACAGGAGGGTCACACACCTCCAAAAAGTCATACTGTTACAAAACGTTCCTTGCGCATGCACGCACGCGAACGTAAAAATGTATTAATCTGTGTATACTACACCCTTTGAAAAAGCTTGTAGAATGAAGCAAAATGTCAGGGCTTTCTATTAAATAAAAAAATTTGCTTGGAAAAAAAACCAAGGGCTTTTTCACTTTTTTATAAAAAAAGGAGGGGTTCTCCACTAAACTACATGAAAATGATATAGCGCACCTCAAGGACCCACATCTATCGAACTAAAGACCATTTCCCTTGGACACATTTCTTTTTGAGTTCCTAATCCAGCCCTGCACACACAAAGTAATATGGTGTGATGTTTGTTTTTTAAAAAAGAAAGACCCTGAAAGTAGTGAGAATTTATTTTTTTTTTTGCTTTTTTAAGAGAGAGCCTGCGAGTGAGAAGTAGTTGTTTAACTTGATGGTATAAGACTGCATGGTGCTAGTGCTGAGGGTCTGCCGGCATCATTCAGCATGTGGTTCCAGGGTGAATGTTGCTTTTGCAGTTGAGAGGAAGTAAGGGTTTAAGTCAGGAGAAAAGGTCGGGAGGTAAAGAAAAAACATGATATTTATGAAACATGCCTGTTACCAGGGTTTGTTGGTTGCGAGCAGCCCGAAATTGCCTACAGGCATGAGCTGCAGCAGTTTTGGCAAATTAAGTTTTTGCCTGATAGCAAGGTTATGCAGGTGAGGAAGGCTGACAGGATGATTGTCAGCAGATGATAAAAGAGGTATGTTTTCCATGTTTTGTTGGCTACTGTGACATTTATCAGCACTAATGGACTGGTAAATAGCCTCTAGCTCCTCATGGTCTGTTGATTCAGAAGAGCAGTCCATGTTTCAGATTTGCCCTTTACTGTCACGGTTTAGTGGGGGGGTCAATATGGCATTTTTTCACCTTTGATGTTTGGGGGTTGATGGATTTCAAACAGGGGCTGATGCAGATTCGACTAACTGGTGCCTTTTGCATTGTTCATGCCACAAATTACAATGCCAGAAAGGTTTTATTATTGAGACCTGGCCAGGAGTGGGCAATCAAATCATATACCCAGAAGGCCTCCCTCCTGGCCAGTGTCTGGTCCAGGTCTCCCTCTTTATTTTTAGTCACTACTCTATCTAGTCCCAAAATTTCAGGTTTGTGGGTCTCTAGGTTACTGTTTATATGGAATGTCTGTTCATGTTCTGTATTCTTTTTCTCCCCCTGCTTTCTATATGGATTGTAATTTCCCAGGATACTGAACTCTTGAAGGTGCTTAACAAACTATTACTTTTACTACATTACATGTTGATGACTCAAGCTGCAGTGTAGGCTGTGGGTTGCAAAGAGAGTATGCATAGGGAAATGCATGAGCCAGTAGCTGGAAGCAAGCATGTCAGCACTGTAACTGAGGAACAAGAACATTAGATAGTGACAAACTGACAGACTGTCAGAGGGTGACAGGCTAGCAGTACAGCTAGAGGATAGAGCAATGATGAGCTGCAAATGAGCTTAGTACATTCAGCAGACCTAGGTTTCATTTTCACAACCTCTACTTGCATACTATAAATGACACAGAGCAAGTCACTTAACCCACTTGTATTCCTGGGTCACCTTTGTAAATGGGCCTTGTACCCAATAAGCCGTACCTGGTTAGCAAATGAGGGCAGCCCTGGAAAGTGGACCAGTATGGGGCTGGACTGCATCAGACATATGGCATGATGGGACTGGGGTGCTTAGCCAGGGAGGGGGTGATAAAGAAAAAGTAAAACAATTACAAAGCATCATGTAAGCTTCTGTGAATAGACCCCAAGAGGGCCAGTGTCACGGGAAAAGCTGGAAAACTGTATCTTTCTGAATTCCATGTGAATGATGAGATAAAGCTTGTTTCTGTTTTCTTTTTTTTTTTTTGTTTGTTTGAACTTTATTTGTTCACCTCTGATCTGGTGGGAATAAACCCCTTATCATCCCCTGGGACCCTTTCCTACTCCCACCCTGGCATCCCACAGGCCTACCTGCTCAGAGGCATGGCCTGTGGCTTGCTCCCCATGGGGACAAAGGGGGAGAAACCAAGATCTACCTTGCTGTCCCCAGCTGGTCATTCTGAGTGTCATTTGGTGTAGGTGGTGGAGAGTCCCTGACATCAATATAAACAGATGGACAGAGGTGTTTTTGCTCTCTTCTTGTTGCCTTTTCCCCTAGTGGCACCAGATGTGCAAGAACATCTGAGGCACTCCATGCATGCTCCCGGTAGTGCTACCACTGTGCCAGTGGGCTGAGTTAAAGCTTGATATACCTTCAACATCCTTTTTTGTCTTGAGGTATTCTATACAGTAGGTGTGTGTACTGATGTCTCTGTGCTATTCTCACTGTGATGAGGCTTTTGCACATACAGTACTGTTCAAGTTGAGATACAGTATGGCAAGCAGCTCTGCACACCACAACTGAATGAAAATGTTAGTTAGTTAACTAACTTTCTGCCTTTGATTTTGTGATCCCCTGTTCCAAAGATGTGCTCCCAGAAATTACAGAGCTGGAGAACAATGGCTTGTGTGATGTCCGACACTATGACTGCATGTCTGTACGAGTTTTTGGAGAAGGATTCAGAGACTCATCTAACCTTAAATGTGAAGTGACCCAGCAGCAGGTGGGTTATAATGTCATACACCACAATCTATGTTGTATTTAATTATTTTGGCCTGATTTGATGAGAATACACTGACCATAAAACACGCCAATTTATGAGGCTACCAGTAGAAGAAGAAATCCTAACACAGATCTGAATGTTAAAGGGAAACAAAACATGGCACCATTTCTGACTAGTGTTTGCCTGCACCTTGTTCTTTTACTGCCTGCTGTATGTTTCTCCTTTTTCGTTTTGTCTCTTCCAGGTTTGGAAATCCACTCTCCATGTAGCCCCTCCTATTGTAGCGTTATACAATATGTTCTCTGACCAGTGACATCACCAGTTACTTGCATCAGTCAGTGGTCACTCATGCTGATACCACTGCCACTAATTGCATAGGCTGCTGCTTAGATGGAAATGGAGCAGCTTTGTAATGTGCTTAGCTTTCATAAATGTCATAGCACATGCAAGTAGCAGTAACCATGTCAGAACCACTGACTGATAGCAACTGATAATGTCACTTGCTGGATGGTATAATATGAGGGCTACATACAGAGCAAGTTTATAATGACCAGAGAAACAGCCCTCCCCTCCCCCCCAAAAAAGAGAGATGTACAAAAAGAGAATGGGGTGAGGGTTAAGGAACTGGAAGCTGGAAATCTTGCATCACTTCCCTACTTCTTGAAGACTGAAACAGTCTGTTTGAAATGCCTTTTTCTTCTACCTTCTGTTTATGCTCCCTGATGACTGGCTGTCCTATTATCAGCCTTCCCCTACCCTGACATCCACCAGTTTACTCACCTTCTGGCTCAGAGGTGTCTAGCTGGCCAGATGCAGAGCCCAAGGGGGAACGGTACACTCCTTCCAGTCGCCACAGTTTTTCCCTGGTTTTCTGCCCTCCATGTTGCTGGAGTGTGACATGTCATTGGCGTATGTGGAGACATACACACACTGCAGAGTCCCGCAGCACCCACCCTTTGCTGAATTCCCTGACTGTTCTGCTGTCAGACCTACACCTGGGGGCAGTCATTTGGTGAGACTGCCAGGGTACCCCCCCTGGGAGAGGAGAGCTGTCCTCTGGACGCTCAATCCTCTCTCTCCCCGATCGACCCCTGGCAACCTGTTCGCACCACGAACATGGATCGCCGGTGTGGCAGGAGGCAAGGCAGTGATGCCTCAGCCCTCCATGCCACTGGGCCAGCATATTTGAAATGTTTTAATACAATGCACCATAATGTAAAGATAATACTTTTAAAGGGTGGCACTGGAAGCAAACTGCAATGCACTGTAGTCAAAGGATTTGAGAAATATCATTGTAGGTTAAGTCTGCATGGGGTGTTCTAATCAAAGCCATGCTCGCTGTTTATTTTATCAACAGTGAAGTCAATCTTGCACATTATTTTTTCTGATGCTTGAACACACTGCTGATACGTTTAGGTAATACAGTGTCTTGTGACTGAGGAACTGTCAGTTATGTGATCTGGCCCAGGAACTGGAAAATCTTGAGGTAGAGCCTGGAATGGCTACAGCACAACTATAAAGCATCACCAGATAATGAAAATGCTTATGTGGGACAATATTGCTATAATTCTAAAGTATGAAAAGCCATTAAAAAGAATGGGAAAAAAAGAAACCACTTTTCATGTTTGCCAGGTGTACATGTGTGCTGCAAACATATTGCAATAATACTGCTTTTTGATGGGTGTGACAATGTCTGCCCAAAGCGGAGCAGTGTTTTAAGGGTGAGTCACTGGTATACCAATCATCAGCGAGACTGATTATGGCAGAGTTCTGGATTGTTGGGTGGACATGGCACAAAGCTGAAAAGAAATAGCCACCCCAGAATGATGGGAGGTGTAAGGAGAGTAGGTGGAAAAGAAATAGCTGCCCCAATCATAGGTCAGCTCTTCCCTTTGATCTGTGCTGCCTAGCAAGCCAAGCTGATCCATCACGGTCAGCCTGGAATGTGTGGAATGTCTGCCAGCTGTAAGAGGAAACCATCCATCGATGTCTGTTAGTGACTGTCCCCAGCACCTGATCCCCCCTCTCAGCCCCGCCTCCCCAAACATAACACTGACACTGGGGATGCCTAATTCCCCAGTGTCACCAGCTCATAAGTGAAACCGCCTTGGTGCTCTACCAATCTGCTTCCAATGTGCACTCATATCTCCTTGTTTTTTTTTTTTTATATTTCTTTATCCCCCTGGAATTGTCCTGCTCACTCGGCCCTCCCTCTCAACAACCCCCCACAAACATAACACTGAGATTGGGGGTACCCAATCCCCCAGTGTCACCACCCCGTAAGTGAATGCCCCGTGGTCCTCTACTGTGCCACTCCCAATGCGTGGTCACATCTCCGTCAATGTTTTTTTTTGTTTGTTTTGTAATCCCACCCACCTGACCCTCTCTCTCAGTATCCCCCCATAGACATAACAGTGATACTGAGAGTGCCCAGTCCCCCAGCATTGCAATCAGGAAGCAACACATCCTTCGGTCTATTGTTGTTGTTTTTTTTTTTAACAAACCATATGAAAATAAAAACAATCTTCAATGTATTTTGTGGTGACTGTTACTGTCTTCCCACCCAACCCAACCACTTAGCACCCAGCACCCCATCCCAATCAAACCCTTACTTCCAACCGGGACCAATGCTGTAGTATTCTGTGGACCACTGTCACATCTTCACTCTTCAAAGCCAGACCACAAACTGAAGAAATGTGTGCAGTTCAATGTATTTAAATAGGGTTTTGAATTTAGTGGCATCACTTGGCCATTTGTGCATATTTTTGCCCCACATTTTCAACATG
Source organism: Neoceratodus forsteri (assembly GCA_016271365.2). NCBI lineage: Eukaryota > Metazoa > Chordata > Ceratodontiformes > Ceratodontidae > Neoceratodus > Neoceratodus forsteri. Next base: position 1,326,543,054 of record CM057456.1, on the reverse strand, counting down.
CATTTTTGGGACCCCTCCTCATGAACAATTGCAGCAACATTAGATAAATCCATCCTGAAAGGTTATTGTGTGGTCCCTGTGCGAAATCACATTTCAGGCAGGAACTGAAAATTTTCTCTTCCCTTGTTCATACGGTGGGGTCATAGCAAGACAATGTTGGACATTTGGTGTGACAATATTAAACAAGCATTTGTCAATGCCAAATGTTTGCTTGCTGGTATTAGCATTGGAAATGCAGTAGTTAGAGAGATGCAGAACAGGAATGGCAGTGAAGTATTGAACTTCACGCCAACCCCACCTCCACCCTGCAGAGACAGACAGTCATTGGAGTAAGCATTTGGGTCATCACCCAAAACGTTCATGCCATTTCACTTCACCCTATCCTACAAACAGCAATATGTGTTGAGGTGTGCCTTGGGGTGTTCGGCTTTACAGTCACCCCATTCCATAAGGACATATGCTGAAATGGGTGCAATATAGGAGACTGGGGTGAACTCTGGGGCCGAAGAGTCCAAGGCACACCTCGATGCCTGCCACAGGCTGAAGGGTGGTGGGTGGGATGAAATAGCATGAGCATTACAGTCGGCAAGCCAAAGGCACGCCTCTGATGCCTGTCAGTCTGTACAGGGTGGCATGTTATGGTTAGAAACCCTAACACCCCGGGCGTTTGTTGGTATTTGCACTACAATATTTCAACATGGCCTTTTGTGACCCCCACCTCATGAAAGCATTTGTGACCTCTTCTCATGAACAGTGGCACTGTGATTTTGTTAATGTGTCCCAAATTTTGAGTTCCCACAGCGACCATGCCTTTCTGAAGCCAGATGTACGAAAACACAGATTGGGCAGGATGTGAAGAATGACAGCTGTACCATTCATAGGGAGGTGTGAAGAGATGGCAATGTTGAAAATCTGTAGTGAAAATATATAAAATACTCGAACCTCCGGGCTTACATGGAAACTGCGCAACGCATGCACATAACGCAGTCATTTAGTGGCCTTTTTTCACCAAATTTTCAACATAGGCATTTTGTGACCTCTGCTCATGAACAGTGTCACTATGATTTTCCTCATCTGTTCCAAACATTGATTTCCCACAGCGACCACGCTATTCTGCACCAGATGTGTAAAGGCATATTTCGGGCAGGATATGAAAAATTACAGCTGTACTGTTCATAAGGAGGTGTGAAAAAATACCAATGTTGAAAATCTGGAGTGAAAATATTACAAATGTGCGAAATTACGAGGGTGCATGGAAACTGCTCAATGTATGCTCGAAACACAGTCATTTCATGGACTTTTGTCACTAAATTTTCAACATAGGCATTTCAGCACCTCTGCTCATGAACAGTGTCACTGTGATTTTCTTAATGTGTCCAGAACACTGATTTCCCACAGCGACCACGCTATTATGCGCCAGAAGTGGGAAAACACATTTTGGTCAGGATGTGAAAAATGACAGCTGTACTATTCGTAAGGAGGTGTGGAAAAATGCCAATGTTGAAAATCTGGAGTGAAAATGTTACACATTTGCGAAGTCACAAGCGTGCATGGAAACTGCACAATGCACACTCGTAAAACAGTCATTTTTTGGATTTTTTTCACCAAATTTGCAACATAGGCTTTTTGAGAGCCCACCTCATGAACACTGGCACTGTTGTTTTGTTAATCAGTCCCAAAAGGTGATTCCATGCAGTGACCATGAAATCACCTTTCGGGACCGAATAACTCCATAACAGTGGATGAATTCATGAGGAGGGGTCCCAGTAAACCCATGTTGAAAATTTGGTGCCATAATTCCCAAAAATGCCTGAGATATGCACCAAAGCTGAAAAAAACCCTATTTATGCCATTATACAGCTTACCGGCATTTCTTCAGTTCACGGTTGGCTTTGAAGAGTGCAGATGTGTTCCCGGTCCACCGAAGATCATGATGCCAGGCTCCAGAGGTAAGTATGGGGAGAGGGGTGTGTGTGGGGAGGTAGGGTGTGCAGTGAGTGGGTGCAGGTTGGGGGAAGGGACAGCAACTGGCGTGGGACCATTTCCTTTCTTTCAGGGAGAAAATAAAAACTAACAGATGTCGCAGGAAGGTTTTTTTTTCAGGCTTGCTTTCAGAACACTGGGATGGGCTCCCAGTGTGCCACCTGCCTTTTTTGGGGCAGGGGACTTAAGCCGATTGGGATTGGGCCCCATCAGCAAGAACGATTGTTTGGGGGCATGATGCTGAGGGATTGGGCCATGGCACACAACAAATGGGAGGGTTACATTATGCTGACGGAAGGGGCTCCCCCGTCAGCAAATGAATTGGGTCGGGGGCATGCCGATAGGGGGATTGGCCACTCCCATTGGCTTTCATGGGGCTGTGAGGTGGTGGCAAGCCACTGCCATATTTACAAAAAATGTTACACTAGGCAAGGTATTACCCTGCAATGACAGGTCACTCCCTCATTGCAGCAGAATGGTTGATGCTGCAATGATGAGGTGGCCTCTCATTACAGCAGCGAAATCGTTTCAACTTGGTGGCACTTTTGGAAACCAATGTCATCAGCACAGTGTGCCTGCATTGGTCCACCAGTACTAAGCCCCCAAATGCTGTGCCGGCGTTGGCTGCCACAGTGCCACAACTCCACAACCTGCTCCTCTCCTAAGCTGTCACATAATGTTTCTTGCACATGCGTGCAAGCAAACAAAAAAAATGCAAAGTTATAAACCTACAGTACATTGAATTTAGTGATTGCAGGCTCATAACTTTGATCCTTTTTAATATTTTTACTCCAGATTTACAATATAGCCATTTCATTACAGCACCTCATGAATGTGACAGCTGTCATTTTTCAAATCCTTGCCAAAATGTGTTTTTAGAACCTGAAGGGTGATTTTGCAGTCCCTGTGCAAAATCACCTTTCGAGCAAGAGTTCAAAATTTACTATGCCCTTGTTCATGAGGTGAGGTCATAAGGAGGTTATGTTGAAAATTTGGTGTAAAAAGGTTAAATAACAACAAAGTTATGAGCTTATGTTTAATTTTGTAACTTTGGTCATTTTCAATAGCAGCACCAAATTTGTCAAGCAATTTTGTGACATTCTGTATTTATCCTTCTGAAAATTTAGGGGAAAAATCCTCTAAAAGTTATTTTGTTATACCTACAGAAAGAAGCCAGTTCCTGTTATAGCATTGAAGCATCATCTAGTGGATTTTCAACTAGGCTATCAAATGGAAGCACCCTCTCCTGGTAGCAGTGAACACACCACCAAACAAAAACAAATCCCTAACAAAAGGTTTCACAATTCTCAATAGGGATTTCTAAAAATCCTCAGAATTCCCTCAACTAATTTGGTGCTACTCCTGTATTTTTACCCCAGATTCTCAACATAGCCATTCCTTTACAGCACCTCTTGAATGTGGCAGCTGTCATTTTTCAAATCCTGCCCAAACTGTGTTTTTGCATCCTAATAGGTGATTTTGCAGTATCTGCAAGAAATCACCTTTCAGACAGGAGGTGAAAATTTTCTCTATACTTGTTGATGAGGTGGATCATAAGAAGGTGATGCTGACAATTTGGGGCAAAAATATTAAAACATAAAATTAAGAGCCTGCATTCAAATTTACAAATGCAGTCTCATAACTTTGGTAATATATAACCTACACAGTGCATCAAAATGCATCCAGTACCCCAGGGCTTCTATATCAGTGGTGAACGTCAGGCAATTATAAATGCTTGTTTCTATTGCATCTAGCAATGTAAATATTATATGTTCCAGGTTCCCTGAGATAATAACCAGTACTTGACCAATTACATTACTGGGCCCTGATGTCTGAACTTATGATGTGACAGAGCCCAGGACATTTTCTTGCCATTGTATAATACAAATGATGCAATGGCAAGACAATTTCCTGGGCTCTGATTGGTCAATGCCCACCTTCACCAGTGATGTTATCCAAATATAACATCACTGTATGAAGGTCCGACACACATGACCATAGCAAACCTCAAAAATATCAGTGCACTCCCCTCCTCGCCAAAGGGCTATGTCAAACCAGAGCTCCTTCCTCCCCCATTTTCCCGAGCCCAGCTACAGTGTTAAACCACCAAGTCTGTGTGCTTCAGAAAATGACATCATACCCTCTCTTTCAATTAGCAATCGCTCAGGTTTTAAAACACTAAGACACAGCCAAACTGTCGGCTTCACTTCTTTCCACACTGTTACAGGGCACAGTGAGTGTGTGACCTCCTATAACTCAACATCACAGTACAGCTACAAATGCCAGCCCTAGTTCCTTTTCTCCCTTTCAAAGGGCAAAAATTTACCTTTAAAGGTATCACTGTATTTTATGAAACCCAGCATGAGTACCTGTAGTGACAGGGATGAACAGCGCATCCCCATTTCAGACAGAGCAGAGCAAGCACCACTGCTCAGCTTCCCTGCCTTTGCCTTCATGTTTCTCATGGTCTGATCCATAACTACCACTCCAGGTATCACAGTACTGTTCACAACTGTTACTATATAAAAAAAAAAAGGAAAAACTTCACCAAAAGCATTATCAAACAGCAATGAGATAGAAGAAGGGAGGGCTGAAAGGAGACACCATCCACTTACCAACAGTGCCCTGTAGCAACAACACCACCTTCTGGACAGAATTGAAATGATAGAGTTTTTCAGTCCATATACCTCCACATACAAAAAAATAATTAAAAATGAAAAAAAAAAATGTTCTTAGTCTTCTTTTTGTTTTTACAAACAAGTCATTGTATAATAACAATAATGCACTCCAGGGTGTGTGTTGTGCCTGGATAACATCACTTCTCAGGTGTTGAATGCCCAACCACCTGTGGCGTGACATTATCCAAGCACAACACTCACCCTGTCATGCATTATTGCTTAAGTATATAACCCATGATCCATTGTTAACTGTTGATTTAGCAGTCTATTTATTATCGTCCACAGTTTTGAAAAGCAAACTGCCTGAGAAAACAAGGAATATTCTGTGATTTTTTTCAACATGAAATCAGGATTTTTACCTTCTTCTTGATACAATTGTACAGTAGTACTTTATTTTGCCTATTGTATGTAGTTTTGCCTATTGTTACCCTGTATTCATTACTGTACCTTCCCATTACCCTTCCCTCGGGACCCAGCAGGAAATTAGCAATTTGCTCAGTATGTCTTCCTGGTAAAACTCTTAACTAAATAAAAAAAAATGGAATATGGCTATAAGAATTAAAAGAAACATGTTTAGTTGGTCTTAATGCAATCCTCAAATCTGAAGAGGTTAAAAGGTTCATTCTTTTAAATAACTTTTTAGAACAGTAGACAAAAGAGTATAGCTGGCCAGGGGCTGGCAGTATAGCCTATAGGATAGAGTAATACGCTGTGAATGAGCTTGGAACATTCAGTAAACATGGGTTTGAGTCCTGCAACCTCCACTTGCATACTGTATGACTCTGTGCAAGTCACTTAACCACCCCAGTGCTCCCGGGTCACCCCCGAAAACAGGCACTTGTGCCTAGTGGGCCTCATACACATAGGGAAGAGAAACCATGAAGCCACATATGGGTTGGGAGGGGAATTGCTGGCAATCACAAGGGAAGAAAGAGACTTGGGCATTGTCATCACAGATGACCTGAAATCATCCAAGCAGACCACTAAAGCAGTAGGTAAGGCTAGAGGGATGTTGGGGTGTATTAGTAGAGGTATCGCGAGTTGTAAGAGGGAGGTAATAATCCCTCTTTACAAGACTCTGGTTAGGCCCCATCTGGAGTATTGTGTGCAGTACTGGAGGCCACACCTGCACAAGGGCATTAACAAAATAGAGGCAGTCCAGAGATGGGCAACCAAAATGGTGCAGAGACTACATCAGAAAACATATGAGGACAGATTAACAGAGCTCTATATGTATACCGTAGAGCAGAGGAGGGAGAGAGGTGATATGATCGAAACATTCAAACATCTTAAGGGCATTAACAAGGTGAAAGAGTCTAACATGTTTCAATATAAGAAAAATAGCAGGACAAGAGGACACAGCATGAGATTAGAGGGAAGTTGATTAAGGGGGAATGTGAGGAAGTTCTTTTTCACAGAAAGGGTGGTGGATGCATGGAATGGCCTACCTCAGGAAGTGGTGGATATGAATACAGTGTAGGGCTTCGAACATGCATAGGATAGCCGTAAGGGAGCAATAAAGATGAGTGAGTGTAGATAGGCCATTGACAGAGTACAGGCCTATGGCACTCTCATAAGGTAGAAAAATTGGGCAGACTGGATGGGCCTTGTGGTCCTTATCTGCTGTCAGCTTCTATGTTTCTATGTTTCACTTGTCCCTGACTCCAAATCCTTTGCAACTGTGACCTGAACAGATGGAAAACTATCTGTAAAGTGCCCCATGTCGTTTCAATGGGACACAGCACGCAGTGTGGGCTGGGTGTTAGTGCTTCCCCCACTGCCACCCACCCCATTACCCACTGTACAGTGTGTTGTTTTCAGTCAGTTGCCCCCTCCCACAGCCTGAAACCTGCAACTGCTCAGCAGCCACACAGAAGGGTGTCATTTCAGGTCCTGAGTCAGTTGATCTGTGCTCCCCATGTCGAGGTCCCTCTTTTGCAGTGACAGGTTTCCATTGGTGGCAAGTGACCTATGTGGCAGTGAGGACAGAGCAAGACTGGGAGAGCAGCAGGTGCAGTGACCTTTGTGCCAGCAGTGCAGCTACATTGAGAGAGACTGACACAACAGGGGACTGAGAGGGAAAAACAGGATGCTATTCCCCTGTACCTGGCGCACCCTCCAACTTGATACGATCTGTGTGCTCCGGGGTCACCGAGTGACATACTGGAAAGTGAGGTGCTGTGCGAGAGAATTTCCCCCAATGCTCTGAAGTCCTTATCCTCTGGTGATGGACAGGCGAGAGGGCAGCTGTCATACCCTGTGCACTGTGTCCTGCCCATGAATGCAGCAGCAACAGATTAGTCAGTGCTCCCACTAGATGCTGTGTGCTCCTGATCCACCAGTGACCAACAGCCAACAGTGGAGGTCAGTAGACTGCAACAGACAGCATTCAGTGAGGCATCAGATTTCTTTGTTTCTCTCTGCCAAACAGTGTGAGAGAGGGGGAGACAAGTTGCAGTGTTGTCTGTCAGTCCTAATATGTATATAATTGTGCTATTCGCATATGTTCTGTCTTTTTTCTGACTTACGTACCTGTATTTACTGTATGTTACTAACTCCAGGTCACCCCTGAAAAAGAGACCTCTGGTCACAGTGGGCTCCCCTGGTTACCAAAATGCCATAAATAAATAAATACCAGCACAAGAGACCAGTGAGAGAGAGAGAGAGAGAGAGAGAGACGGAGAGAGAGAGAGAGAGAGAGAGACAGGGAGAGACAGAGAGGGAGAGAGAAGGAACAGTGCCAAATTTCAGCAGTGCTGCCTGTCTTATGTATGTTTCTGTTTACTTTTGACTCATCTCTCCTTTCTCTCTGAGTGGTACACTGTGGGTGTGCATGCCTCCAGTGATGGAACACTCAGCTGGTCCATAACGCACCACAGGGACAGCATAGTACAGTGCTGTCGGGGCACAGCTCTTGTATATGAGTGATTGGGGGGGGGGTTTGTGCATCTTGTAGGACATCTAGCAGTGAATGTTATGCACAAGACGTGTCACATATCACATCAGTAGTGTATCTATGACATTTCTATGTGCATAAAAACAATGTAGGATGTATTATTTGTTAGGGACTATTTTGCAAAGTGGCAGGATACAGTACCTTTTTTTTCTATTTAAACACCAAAAAAAACACCTTTTTGATATTTTTTTTGTTGTTGTTTAAACATAACCTATGTTATCAGCACATTACTGCACTCCAGGGTGTACTGATAATGTGGATTAATGCACACCCCATGGGGGTTGTCAATATCGCCCCCTGGTCACCTGATGGTCTTGCAGCGATGGAATGTTTGTTTAATTTGTTTTTCTAACCCTTGATATGTGTGTGTCTCTAAGAAGGCAGCTACACATACCTTTGTTCTCTGTAGCCCTGCAGCTCATGTCCTAGAGGAGAGAGAGAGAGAGAGAGAGAGAGAGAGAGAGGGAGAGTGGGACAGATAAAGAACAATTACTGCACTATGGTGTCAGCAGTCAACTCAACACCTGTCATGCCACAGTCCCAGCTGTCAGAATTTGTAGCCTTGGACCCCTCCCCTGCCCATTGGCACCTCTCTCTCTCTCTCTCTCTCTCTCTCTCTCTCTCTCTCTCTCCTGGCCACCCCTCACAAGGAGGAAAATGTTTAGTGAGAGAGGAAGTGGCACGAGTGTACCTTATTAAGAAAGTGCTCTGTGTCCCTCTCTGCATACCAGCAGTGCGGTGCTCAGCCACATGTAATATTCAGCACAGATATGTGTGTACTCTTCTGGCTGTCCTGTCAGTGTTGCACTGTGAATAGCAGTGTAGTCTGTGAGAAGCAGGCACCCCTGCATTAGTTGTTGACAGTCCTTTGGTGGTCATGCAGGAGCAACCTGATGTTCGAAACGCCAAGTCAGAAACTACACAAACATACAGTCCCCATGGCCTGTTGAGTAAGTCAGAGAGTGAGAAAGAACACAGACACAGACAGTGATAGAGAGAGAGATTGAGAGAGTGAGCGACTGACATGGGCCACAGCAGCAGACAGGTCAGTACCTATTAAGTGCACTATCAGTGCCAAACACCTGAACAGGAAATACAACCAACCAACGTTCAGCATTTACAAATGCTTGTTTGTTTTTCAAATGAGTCCTGTTAACATAGTTTTACCCTGTTGATACATAGGGGATGGTTCCATGTCATAAAGAAGATCACGGACTAGCGATTGCCATTACGGAAAGTGTACATCACTGAAAATGAATTTCTGTGATATACACTTGCTGAGAGGATGAAGATGGCACCCAAGACCATTGGGTGTTTTTTTTAATGTGGGGGGCTGTTCCCCCTCACCACCCCCACAGAGGGCTTTACCCCCACACACCCCCAATAATAGATTCTCAACTCAGGGGGTGCATGTTGAGGAGGGAACTTGGAAAAATACAAAACCCCTTGCCGGCAAAAAAAAAAAAAAGCACTGTGCCGGACCCAAACCCTGCATTCTGCAGCTCCCAAGCGATTACCCACACCACCATGTTAGTGGTCCAGCTTGGCTGCTTCCCTCCACACCCCCTTACATGTACCTTCCCTCCTCTTCCTCCCCCCCCCGGGGGCATGTATATGCATCTACATCCATTCACCCTACCTCGTCCGCCCTGGTATCCGCTCGCTACCCTGCCAGGTAGCCCTGGCCTATACACAGGTGCTGCAATTGATTCACCCTTTTTATAAGCGCTTACCACGGTTGCCCTGTATATGGTATACCATAGGGGATATGCAAAGGGTTGACTCACAATATGCAATTTATCTTCAAGTGTGAGGGTGCAGAACCATAACTCTTATGTGGCAGAGCCATGAGTGAGTTACGAAAGCCCTGCCACTCACAAGTGATGATAAATTGCCTATTTTGGGTCAGATTATTGTATATTTGACATATACAACAACAGTTTACAAGTTATAACATTTAAATCTGTAGTTTGTCTGAAGATTTTACCATTTTCTTTGATGTTAACAGCTGGCTTCAGTGTTGTACTAGGCATTGTGTTGTCATCAGTATTATGAAAGCTGCTCTTTGATTGACTCAGTGTTCTACTGTGATGACAGTAACCTTAAAAATACCCTTTATGGCAACAGTAACAATATTTTTTTTATGTATTGTGGTTGCTGAAGTCAGTAGCTAAGATATCTTATTTTTCTTGTCATTTTTACCACCACCCCAGCTGTATATACAGTGATACATGTGAGGGTACATCATTGCATATTTAAGCACAACATTATATTTTATTCAATTACATTGCCTGGCTAGAATGGTAGAGAGGTCTGGGGTATTGTAATATAATGCAAAATTCTAGAAAGAGCTAATGCAGCTTTATTGAAAATATGCATCTTTAACTAAGCTGGAGTGAAAACATGGAGAATAATATATGGGCAACAGTGTGCAACCAGTTTTTTGTTTTCTTTTTTTAACATGACTGAGATATGTGATACCACATAAACTAGGAGACTGAAGGTTGAGTGGGTTAAAATGGCATCACGCACTGAGGCTGTAAACAACCAAAATGTTACTGTTCACTATTCTTTTGCAATTACTGGCTAACAACACTGTGGTTGTAACAGAGCTGAGCAAAAACAAAATTCCATTTTGGCTACAGCTGCTGTGCCTTCTGCTCAGTGCTGTATGTGAGAGGCAATTATTCATAAATACATAGATACATAGATACATAGACAGTGTCGGCAGATAAGGGCCTATGGCCCAACCAGTCTGCCCGTTTGAGCTTGTAAGTTCAGTTTATGTTTTCCTAGAAGTCTGTTGCCCCTTACCCCTGACCTCCAGAATTCCTTTATGTCTATCCCATGCATTCTTAAATCCCATGATTGTTTCAGCCCCCACCACTTCCTCTGGCAGGGTGTTCCACTTGTCCACCACCCGTCCTGTGAAGAAATTCTTCCTCATGTTTCCTCTGAATCGTCCTCCCTCCAACTTCATCCCATGCCCTCTAGTCCTGGAACATCTTTTTCACTTAAAAATAGTGTATTCCTGCACCCTGTTCCTCCCTGTGAGATACTTGTATGTCTCTATCATATCCCCTCTCTCCCTCCTCTCCTCCAGGGAGTACATGTTCAGTTCCTTCAACCTGTCTTCATAGGACTTGTGATGCAATCCATGCATCATCTTTGTTGCCCTCCTCTGAACCTTCTCTACCCTGTCTATGTCCTTACGTAGGTATGGTCTCCAGAACTGTACACTGTACTCTAGGTGGGGCCTCACTAGTGTCTTGTATAGTGGAATTATGACCTCCCTTTTCCTGCTGGTGATGCCCTGCCTATACATCCCAGCATCCTATTTGCTTTACCTGCTGCCTTGTCACACTGTTTCCCTACCTTGAGGTCATCAGAGATGATAACCCCAAGATCCCTTTCCTGCTTGGTGCATGCTATATCCTCACCCCCCAACTGATATATTGTGGCAGGGTTTTTGTGCCCCATATGCATTATCTTGCACTTCTTTGCATTGAATTTCAACTTCCAAACCCCTGACCATTCTTCAAGTTTCTGCAGGTCCCTTCTCATTCTGTCTACACCCTCCGGTGAGTCTACTCTGTTACAGAGCTTTGTGTCATCAGCGAACAGTGAAATTCTGCCTTCTAGATCCTGTGCAATGTCACTGATGAAAATGTTGAATAGGACCGGTCCCAGCACTGATTCCTGTGGTACCCCACTGGTCACTCTTCCCTCTGTGGAGTGACAGCCATTTACCACCACCCTCTGTGTCCTGCCACCCAGCCAGTTACCTACCCACCACACTACTGTCCTGCCCACACCCATATTCCCCAGTTTGTGTAATAGTCTTCTATGTTGCACAGTGTCAAAGGCCTTGCTGAAGTCCAGATAGGCCATGTCCACTGCCCTCCCTGATCCACCTCCCTAGTCACCCAGTCAAAAAATTCAATGAGGTTGGTCTGACATGCCTCCCCTGGTGAAGCCATGCTGCCTTGGGTCCTGTAGTCCATTGACAACCAGATGTTCCACCAATCTCTCCTTCAGTAGTGCTTCCATGATCTTCCCCACTACCGGTGAGGCTGACTGTCTGTAGTTCCCTGCTTCCTCTTTGTTCCCGCTTTTGTATAAGGGGACTACATCTGCTGTCCTCCAGTCTTTGGGTACCTCCCTGTTTCAGTGATCGGCTAAACAGGATAGCCAGAAGTTCAGCCACCACCTCTCTTAGTTCTTTAAGGACCCTGAGGTGCACCCATCTGGCCCCATTGCTTTATCAACTCTTATTACTTCCAGTTCCTTCGGACCCTTTCTCGTGTAAAGGGACTTGTGTCCATTTCTGCACCATTCTCACCCTTGTACCCCCTTCAGACCCATTACCCTCCTCTTCCTCAGTAAAGACTGAGCAGAAATACCTGTTCAATATGTCAGCTTTACTGCTGTCATCCTCACGAGGCCCCCATCCTCCCCTTCAGTCTCACTATCCCTCCTTTGTCTTTCTTTTTTCACTTATGTACCTGTAAAGGTTTTGTCCCTCTACCCACTGATTTTGCAATGTGTTCTTCTATCTGAGCTTTGGCTTCCCTTACTGATCTCCCTGCCTCCCTTTGCTTCTCCTGGTACTTCTCCCTATCCCCTTCTGCCTGTGTCTTTTGTATTGCCTGAATGCAATCTTTTGGCTTTCACTTTCTTTGCTACCTCTTTGGAAACCATAATGGTCTCTCTTCCTTTTCCTTTTGCTAACCTGCTTAATGCATAATTCTGTTGTTCTTGTAATCCCCATTTTAAATACTGCCCTGTTCCTCAACCCTGATTCCTGTCCCATTCCTCTTAATGCTTCTTTCAAGTATCTCCCCATTTTCCCAAAGTCTGCCCCCCTAAAATCCAGGATACGTGATTTTGTGTGGTTTGGTTCTGCTCTTTCTGTGATTTCAAACCACAATGATTGGTGATCACTGTTCCCCAGGTGCTCCCCCACTGTTACCCCCATCACACTGTCCCTGTTTGTGAGCACAAGGTCCAGTATTGCCTTCTGCCAAGTTGGTTCTATGACCAGTTGCTTGAGGAAGACACCCTGAAGGGAGTCCAGGATAAATCTGCTCCTTGTTGATGCTGTTGCTGGGATGCTCCAGTCCACGTCTGGAATATTGAAGTCTCCAACCAGTATTACCTCCCCCTTGTCTGCCATCCTTTGGATGGCTAGCATCAGCTCCCTATCTGTTTCTTCCTCCTGGGCTGGTGGTCTATAGACCACACCTGTGCGGATGGCTGTTCCCATTTTCCTTTCCAGCTTAACCCACAGTATCTCTCCCCCATTTCGTTCCTCCTGGATCTCTGTGGCCCTTATGTCATTTTTCACATACAGTGCCACTCCTCCTCCCTTCCTGCCTGCTCTGTCTCTTCTGAATATGTTGTAGCCAGGTATGGCCATCTCCCAGTCGTGGTTATCATTACACCAGGTTTCAGTGATGGCCACAATGTCCAGGTCTTACTGCACCATGACAGCCTCCAGATCTTCCATCTTGTTGCTAAGGCTCCTGGCATTTGCACACATGGCTTTCCATGATTTGACCTCCCTAGACTGTTTCACTGTTCTACTCCAGCCCCTTCCTTGGTTGTCCTTTATCCCTGGTTCTCCTTGCTGTCTGCTCTTCTGCTGAATTTTGCCCCTTTTCTGCCTATCCACCTCTTGGGCACTAATCTCCATCTTTTGCACACTGCTTTGCAGAGATAGCCACTCCTCTGGTTCACTGGTTCCACTGCTAGCTGTGGGGGGGTGAGCAAGTAGGTACCCTCCTTGCTGGCCTGCCACCCCCCTTTGCTAGTTTAAATGCTTGTCAATGTAGCATTTAAACTTATCATTGAGTGCTTGGATTCCCCTCCAGGATGGATGCAGACCATCAGGCTTGAACAAACCTCCATCCCTCCAGGTGGGTCCCCAGTCACCAATGAATCCAAACCCTTCCTCACATCACCAGTTCTTCAACCATGAGTTAAAGTTCCTGGTGCATACACTCCTATGCTCTCCCTTGCCTCTCACAGGTAGTACTTCTGAGAAAGTGACAGAAGTAGCTACTTGCTTGAGACCCCTCCCCCAATTTCCTAAACTCTTCCTGAACTTCCTTTGGCTCCCCATTTGCCAGGTCATTAGTACCTAGGTGGATAATGACATCCAGCTCACCCTCCCGTCTTGCCTTCCCAGTGATCCCCAGGATCTTCCTTCCATCCCTCCATGCCGTGGCACCTGGTAAGCACCTCACCTCCCTGTCCTCCCCTCCTGTGTTCCTAGCTGGATCCCTCTTATGATGGAGTCCCCATTAGGATTCACTTCCTCCTCCTCTGGGATCCACTGCTTTCCCCGCTGAGGTCACCTCCTTGGCTAACCTCCACATCCTTTCCTTCCACTTCTCTGGGTACCTTTATTTGGTTGTCCTCGTTTGCCAGTGTGGCATATGAGTTCTTGAGTGGAATAGGATCTGGGATGTGCCTCTGCCTGACCGCTCTAACCCTCCCTGAGCCCACTGTCATCCAAGTGCTCCTCGTTCTCGGCATCCTTTGAGGCAGTTGCATTGGACTGAGTGGTCTCTGGATAGGGGTGATGGTACTCCTGACCCAGTTTACTTCCGCTCTGAGTCTGGCTACCTCATCTCACAGTCCAGAGAGATGCATGCAGATAGGGCAGCACCTCAGTGTCAAGAAGGTCTGCCTGAATATGGCTGCCCCACAGCCACTGCGTTACACCAGTCTCCACATTATATTGCAATTCCACTACTTGTCTGCTACTGAAGCTCTCCTAGTTCCCTTTTTATTAATTTACTGTCCTAAAAATCCTGCCACTGATCCTCAGATAATTTTCTTTAAAAAAAAAAAAAAGAAACCAATAAATAAATAAATGAGTCAAAACACTTGTCGTGCTGAGGGTGGGCTTCTTCCCCGTTATGCCCCTCCTACTTCACACCCCTTACTATACCCTGTGTTTAGCTCCTGTCAATCAGATTTAACAGGGCATATAATTAAGAGTTGGGGGAAGGGGGGCTAAAATTTGCAGCAATTAAAGACAGAACAGAATTACACCACCACTATGTTTTAAATTTTCAACAGCCCAAAAACAATTATAAGTAAAGACAACAAAGAAAGTACAGTGTCACTAAAAGCCCACAATCTAAGTTTAAAAGAAAAATAGTAATTTCCAGTTACTCTAAAGCACTGAATTGAATATGTTTCCTTCCTTCCTCTTCTGGCTTCTTCTGAGAAAATAAAACTCTACTTGCTACCTCAACTCTGACTAAGCCCCACCTCCAGTTATCACTTCGCTGAGGTCAGAGGCCAGACAATTAACACCCTTCACCCAACTACAGGGCAGTCAGACAAGCCAAGATAAAATTTTCAGAAATTATAGACAGCACAGAATTACACCACCATTATGTTTTAAATTTTCAACAGCCCAAAAACAATTATAAGTAAAGACAACAAAGAAAGTACAGTGTCACTAAAAAACCCACAATCTAAGTTTAAAAGAAAAATAGCAATTACCAGTTACTCTAAAGCACTGAATTGAATATGTTTCCTTCCTTCCCCTTCTGGCTTATTCATTACAAACACCTGTATGTAAAGCAGTGTGTGAAATGTGGGATGTCAGGTACTGGTTTGGGGTTGTAATTAACCCTAACCAGTAATTATAAGTTATTTTTTTCACTCCATCTCTATATGCTTTGAAACTAAATGCATGTATTGCATAATTTGTGTTCCTATGGTAGTTCTATTCAGACGTGAAGGTAAATGGATACAATAATGAGAAAATCTTGCATGCATATTCTTTAAAAGAGCAGACAATCAATCAATACACAAATTATAGCAGGCACTATAGTTATGCTGGGTTGGATAGTCACTTTGTTGTTACATTATTATTCAAGCCATCTGGAGCTCATCTGTTCCTCGATCGATTTTTACAACAGTTCTCAAAGTGCATATGTTAGTACAGGATATCTTGCCCTGCCGATTTTGGTGAAATTTAGTTTAGTTGTTTTGTGGCTAGAGAGTGGTAAACAAAAGTGAAAAAGTGCAACTTATTCAAAAATAAAGGCTATCCACATGCCAGTGCCTCTGAAATGAGACACGAGAATTGCCCTTATCAGCACTCTGAATGTATCAGTGATGCCACCATTGTTTCATATGCATGACTAGAGGACAGGAGCCTCTCCATACAACCAGTATTACCACCAGTGCAGGTCTCTCTCCCTTTTATCTCCCATCTTGTCTGCCATTTTAATTGAAATTTACCAATTGTTAGGAACCCATTCCCACTGCTGGTTCCATCACCTTCCATCATGTGTCTATCTCTGTCCCCCTCATGCAAGTAAAAAACACACTGCACCCAAACACCCTCTGGTGACTCCTACCACTCTCCCTGCAAAACATGATATTTTTGGTGCCTCATTGAGTGACTGCTACAGAATTTGCTCCTCCTTGGATTACAGACTCAACTCATGAAAGCCTGCAAAAACAATAAGCCCAATAAAGCAAAGGCTATGTGGGGTTTACCGTTTGTTGTGCATGCGAGCACAAATGAGCAAGTGGATATGAGAGTTGCTAGAGAGGGGTGTGAGGGGGAAGTTCTATGTGATAATGGTGAGAGCCGAATGATGACTCGTATTATCGTGACATCAGGGCAGCGAAAACAATTTTGCCACCCTAACATCCCTGGCACATGGAAAAATGGTGCTGGGAACTTAAATGCTTGTACAAGCATGTGCTCATTTATTAAAGCACTCACTCGGGCTGCCGGCTATGCAGGTAAGTGGAGGGTTGTGCCGGTGGCCCGATCATGGTACTGGAGGGGAGCGGAGTGGGCACTAGCTCATGATGACAGGGTGGGGGGAGAGGGGTCCACAAGACACCAGGGAGTGTGGGTTTGATTTATTTATTTTTTAATAAAAGAAAATGAGGGGACCAGAGTAACTGTGGGGGGGTCATTATTCAATTCTGGCCAGTGATTGGCAGGGAGGACCACTAGGCACCAGGGAGAGTGGGTTTCATTTTTTTTTATTAAAAAAGGACATGAGGGGGGCCCATGGAACTGGAGAAGGGTCTTTATTCAATTATAGCCAGTGATAGCCGGGGAGGGGACCACTGGACACCAGGGAGAACTTTGGAAACTTTACATTTTCCCCCCCCGGTGGCAAAATTTCACCCACTGATGCGAAATTTCACCTGTAGTGGCAAATTTTGCTGGTTTGGATTAAAATTTTGCTCCTCCAGAGGTGAAATTTCACATTTGCCCTGCAAAATATTTTATGTATCAAAGAATTACGGAAATATTTCACTGGGCAAAACTTTTCAATTTCGCACAACACTACTCGTACCTTTGGTACTTTTCAACATTTTGACCACACATTTTCAACATAGACATTTATTCACAGCACCTTACAAATGCGACAGCTGCCATTTTTCAGATCCTGGCCAAAATGTTTTTTTTACATCCCGGAATTTGATTTTGCAGCCACTGCATGAAATCACCTTTCAGACAGGAGTTGAAATTGTATTCTTCCTTTCATCATAAGGTGGGATAATAAGATGGATATGTTGAAAATGTGGTGTAAAAATATTAAAAAACAACAAAGTTATGAACCCGTGTTGAAATTTGTCAATGCAAGCTCGTTAACCCCCCCCACAAAAAAAATGACACCAGTGCACATGACAAACATTCAGCATTGACAAATGCTTTGTTTTTTTACCTTGGATTTCTTTTACATATAATTATATCATTTTTTTATATTTTTTCACCATATTTTCATTTATCTGCAAGTTATCAGCTTCCCTCATGACCACATAAGTGACAGCTTTTAAATTCCACCTGAAATGTGTACAACCTTGTAGGATTTATGTACTTCTTTTCATTGATCTGTTTTCTGAGTTTTTTTTAATTTGATTTTATTTCTCATTGAACATAGTATAGCAATGAAGAATGGGTCCCCAGCAAACCTCATTTAACGATGGCTACTTTCCTAAGCACCAGGGCTATGGAATGCCAGCTTCCTTCTGGGATTGTCCAGTCATCTGAAAGCATGGATCTTATTGATGACAAACCAATTGCAAGATGGGAAATAAAGGTGATTCCATTTAACTGATTAACAATACCTTAACGATTTGTATGGTACATTAATAAGATAGCACATTATCATTTTTCTGCATGCTTTTTTATATTGTTGTTTCATCTAGGTTTCAAATGATGGCTACATATACAGTAACCCCAGAATGCTAACCTTATTTGATGGAGCGTGTCAGATCTGTGACTCACAATCCAATGGATTATGTAGATTGAAGGTATGTACAGAAACAGTGTCACTTTTTCATTGTGGACTAAATACGGTGTATTGCATTCACTCACTTAAAGCAGGCTTCTACAAGGTTATTAAAGCAGGCATCTACAAGGTCATAAGTGCACATTAGTCATACCTACTGTACTCAACTTACCTATCTCTGTTGTGTGATACATGCTTTTTTGCCACTGTTCTACATTGGTATGTCTCATCAAGTGTAATATTTTTAGTTGTACATTGTGGTTCTGAATAAATTTTTCCCATTATTGATCTCCTGCACTACCCCAGTTGCCCTTTTCCTACTGATCCCTCCAGTCCTGTCACCCGGCTTCTTTGGGACTTACCTTCCTGCTGTTGTCCTCTGCCACAGGAAGACTGGTGCAGAACATGAGAGGGATAAGTCATTATCCTGCATTCAAGGTGTTTTTTCACTGATTTTCTCCCTGAGCTCACAGGTTGTGCAATTGGTGAAATGTGTGAGCTTCACCTTCACATAGACACCCCCAGCACCCTTAACTTGGATTTCCTTCCCTCACCTGATGAAATGTGCACCTGCCGCCCCATGAACCACAGAAACCCCAGTCCCCAAAGAAGGAGTACAGTCCTATAGATGCTCCATCCTTCCTCACCTGGCCAGCTCCCCTGAGCAACCTGCATCTGTTTCTGAAGTGGGGTCGCTGGTATGGCAGGAGGTGAGGAGCACAGTGCCTCAGCCGTCCATGTCACTGTGACAGATGTGAATCTGATTTTATTTCATATGTGCCCTTTACAGGAAAAAGAAAATATTCTGCTCTTGCCTGGATAATTAGTTCCTATTTTAAATTTGTTTCTCTAGAAATATCTTCTTCAGAAGTACGTGTCTACTTAGGCATCTTCTACATTCCTTTAGGAACAAAATGAGATGCCCTTGGGAGATACATACCACCTCTTTCACCTTTTAATTGTCAGAAGCATTCTACTGTAATTTCAAAATGTGTTAGCTTCTTGCTTTGATAATTCTCGTGCACTATGCCCCACTTTCCCCTTGGATGGAAGCCATTCTTAACCACTTTCTAGTGATACATTTCTTTGTTGCAATGGCTGGAGAAGAAAATAGATTTTCTATTCTTTACACAGTTTAACCTGTGGAAAGATTCCAAGCAAAAGGCACTTTGGTAAACAATTTCTATCCCTACAATCTCCATTATATACCACTAGTTCCTCTTAACAGTTTTCTAGTCTACAATATGCTCCAAAAATGCGTTTGGCCAGCATATTCTACCCTATAATCTTGACAGCATTTCCCTTTTATTATTTTCACCTACATAGGTGATGTTTTAAGAAATCTTGCAGCTACTTTCTATTTGTAATTTACTGTATGCAATGTTGTCTGTAAACCACTGCTGTAAATGTGTTCTTATTGTAATATGTATTGCACTTGTATGTTACCACTGTTGTACCTCACACTGTTTTCTTATCTACCCTCCCTGAGACAGGGTGCCTTTGTGAATGAGTCCACGACTCAAAGGTTGTAAATCCGGCTCTCTCAAATAAAAAAATAAATAAATAAATATCACAGAGCTCTTACAGACACACAGCAGAAACTGAGCTGCAGCTATTTTCATGCATTTCTTTCTGACCTTCACACTTTCTATCTTTCTGACCTTCACCACACTAGCTAGGAAGCATTGTTCTTCTTGTGCTTCTTCTTCCTCGTCTGCTATACATAGAACATCTATCTGTTCCCACAGGGCCTCCTCATGTCACATTACATAGGCATCACAGATGCAACACTACCACATATTCCACCTTGTGTTAGTTCTTTTGCATTTTATCAGGAAAATGCTCCACTGAACAATGCTCATTTGCAAGGAAATCCTGGTTAGGACAGTGAAGAAGATACAGAAGATGTTGGTTCTCATTAACCAGAAAATTAAACTGTTTAAACAAGTTTAGCACTGAATACAATGACGTTGAAACAACCAGCATAATAACTAGGGCCATGAGAATACCTTTTCCTGAATATTCAGTATTTGGCAGCCAAATATTTGGGTATTCTGGAAAAGGTATTCTGCCACCAAAAAAAACAACCCTCCCTCATCTCCCAGCCCCAAACCATGTAAAATATAAACCACATTCCCCCATCCTCTATCAATAGTCCTCCATCAGGTGATTTGCTGTATAACATAACAAATTGTGGGTGCTGGGGGTGAGGAGGGTGGGATTTGGCTTTAGATAGAGGGTGGGCAGAGTGGGTTTACATTTTATATGGTTTTGAGCTTGGGGAGGAGGCTGAGGGCTGTTTCTTTTTTCTTTTTTTAGGTGGCTGAATACTCGTTCCCAAATACAAATGGTCCCCTATTGGGGAATGAGCCCTTCTATTTGTGGTGTTCGTGAAATAATATTTAGCCTCTGCACAGCCCTAATAATAACACAACTGAATATAGCAAGTAACATAAGTCCACATTACAGTGTCAGATTGCATATGTCATCTCTGTTCCAGGCAGGTGTTTCTCATTGCTTAGCAGTGTGGTCATGATATTTAGACTCATTCTATTGAAGGGCACCTCTAAATGGACACTGGAGAACATGATAATCATGCCGCTGCTGAGATGAGAAATCCAGTTTTCATGACAGACATTGGCAACATTCCTCACTTTCCAGTCTGAAAGTTTGAATGTATATGGGCCATTTTGCTTAACAATCAAAAGTGGACCACTAAATTTTGAGTGCCCTTTTCTGAGGATCCCTAGCTTCTTGATGCTAATACGAGAACCACACTGACATTAATGTGATATCCCGATCCCCTCCTGCAACTGTACCTGACCCCTGACCTTGGGTCCACCATTCCTCCCTCCCTATTATGCTGGATGCCCCCCATTTCACAGTAATCTTTGTCCACCTTAGGCACATAAATTGTGTGATATTATCTGTTCCCAGTACTGTTTTGCACACCTGGTCCTGCATTGTACTTGTATTTTATTGTATCATACTTTCACTTTATATTTTGTGTTGCAACCTTCTACCAGCCTGAATATTGTGACTGTACAACTGGAATGTATTTTGATTACTCTTACACCTTAATGTATTTATGTTTACTCTTGCACTTTATTTCATTTTCCCCACCCCCCCGGACACATGTGGAAATGAGCTGTTACCAACTCAGTATGTCTTTCCTGTTAAAACTATTGAAATAAATAATGAAATCAATCAATCAATAATGAAATCAATAAATAAATGTTCTGTTTATACTGACTCTGCTGCATGTGTAACATTTGAGTCACGATAGTAGGCTGTACGTGTCCATGAGGTGTAGCTATTGGGAGTCATGAAGTATTCATATTTGGCTGAATTGGCATCATCTTTCCTTGAAACAACTTTTGAGTCATTTTGCACAGTGAGTAGCACAATAGTTCTACACAGATTGGGGGTTAATTTCTGGATGCCAGTGTCCTATTATTGGGCTGCCAGATTAATGGCTGAAGGAGTCTCCTGTATCTAAAACAGGAAAAGAAATGATGAAAGACTACAGCTCCTGTATATATGTATTAAAGTTCTTTTTTTTATTTTTGCCGTGCCATCATACTAACACATCAGTGTCACAGCAAAAGTAAAAAATTAAAAAAATAACCTGAATACATGTATACAATAGTTGAAATCTCCCATGATTACTTTCCCTAGCTCAATAGTTCTGCAAAAAGTCTGCAATGAAGTATTTGCAGGATTTCTCTTCCAGATCAGCTGTTAGTAAGATGTCTTTTAACACTCAGTTAAAATACTCAATTTTCCCCTTTACCTGAGGATAAGAAACTGAAGAATGATGGTGATGAATGCTTCAAGCCTTCAAAATAGACTTCAAATGCTGACGTATATTTAGGTCCACTATCCATAACTACATTCTTATTTTTCCCATATTTTGTTTATCCTCCTGTGGCCAGAACAGGCTAGGCTCCAGCCTTAGCTCTCCCCCCCAATCCTCAATATCCTACATCTCTCCGGGACTTACCTGAGGGCCAGAATACCCCATGAATCCCCCCATGGTGGGGTCAGGTGTGAGAGGGCCATCTTCTCCCCTGAAGCCCAAATCCAATATTTGGCCTCCACATCCTTGCAATGCAGTGAGTGAGGAATTGGTGGGCAAGCTTCAGGGCAGGTTTCATATACACGTGTCTTGCCACCATTTTCCTTCATTCTTGCTCCCATGTGTGGGTGTAGGCATGTGCATGCTGCAGAGTCCCACAGCACCTCCCTTCTTCTGTTGCTCCCATCCCACACTACCAAAAGGCTTCTACCTGGTGGCAGACACTTGGTGGAGTACACAGTCTTCCCTCCCCAGAAAAGGAAAGCAGTCCTCTGGATGTTCGATTCTCTCACTCTCAGCCAACCCCCAGGGACCCGTATTTGTTCCCAAACATGAGTCTGTGGTGTGGAGTGAGGTGGGGTGTCCAGCACCTCAACCCTTGACACCACTGGGCTGGCCTTCATAAATACATTGTTGTGGGTTTTCTTCCTTGGTGAATACCATGGGTAAGAACTTGGTCACTGTAGTGTAGATGAAGTTATCCAGGATGTGATTCTGCCTTAGGCCATTTACTGAAGTAATAAATCATTGTAGTAGCAAACAGCAGTTCACTGGTGTTTTGCCAAATGTCCCATGATATACAGTAAATGACTAGTTTTTCCCATCTTTAATCAGGAAGCGATACAGGCTGTAGAGGTGCCACAGGAGTAACTGTCTTGTCATGTGGTTGGCAAGTAATGCAGGGTTGTTTTGCGGTCTTAACTTGTGAATCAAACCCAGAACACCAGTACAGATCTTTAAATCTCTGTTGTGTTCTGACCACTCTTGACGGGTGTGATGTACAAGCTGAATAAACTTAGCTTAAAGGTCTGCTGACACCACCAAGGTGTGAGGGCCATGTCTGACATCACCAAGGTATGAGGGCCATGTATCATTATGTAATGTTGATATAGCTTCAGTTCATAATGGATGTGGAAGTAAAGTACTGTACAGTAGCTGGATCAGTATGTTTTTCTCTGCGTGGCCACACTAGTTCTAAATATTTTTGCACTTTCTGTAAAACTGGGCAAACCATGTGTGCTACTTGAAATTGGTTTACAGTCTGAGCAGTAGGTTCTTCAGAAGACATGCAGCAGAAGTGGAACTGTAACTGTTTTAATGTCTTTCCTTCTGAACATCACCACAGCACTTCCTAGCAAGTATTCTTCTTTGTTCAGGTCTGCTATTTTATTTATTTATTTATTTATTTAAAAAGTTTCACCAGGAAAGACATACTGAGCTGGTAATAGCTCATTTCCAGATACATCCTGGGGGAAGGGGATGTGGAACATCATATAAAGCATTTTATATATATATATATATATAACAACTGGCCAGCAATGTTTTCTTAGTACTGAACCAGTTGATATTCACCATAATAACCCACATGTTATTACTATGTCATTCAAAGGTAGGCACTGTCTCACTGGCTCTCCATCTTCTTGTGGGTGGGTGGAGCTGTCTGCAAACAATGGTGAATTTGTATCCCTGGTAGCGATTGACTGAGGAGCTGCCAGAGCAAGAGTCCTCTTGTCATCATTGTTTATTTTTTTAAAATAAAATATCTGTTCCATTCCACTGTCTTATGACAGAAAAAAAAAACTCTATCTGGTTGACACTGCTCATCGCTAGGCTCAACAAAATGGAATGATGGCTTACTGCCTGCAGATGAAGGTGAGCACGATCATTTAATAGAAAGTGGCACCGGGGGGAGGGGGCGGACTAAAAAGTAAATAAAAAATCCTGAGAGCAAAAAAAAAATGGCAGAGCCACAAAGCAGGTAGAGCCACAAAGCAGGCAAACTGCCACAAATGTGTGTGTGTGTCACAGGTTGACAGGAGTCAGGCTGGAAAAAATTGTTGGCCAGTTAGACAAAATAAAAGATGGGGAAGTGTGAGACACTTGAATTTAATGCACACCCTTGGTGTGGGTCGGGGATGATTTGATAAACCCCCCAGGCTTCACCCTAGGGGTTGATGTGGCATCTCACACCTCGGGTGTGCATTATATTCTCATATCACACACTTCTCCATAGTTTATTCTCTATAAATAGAATATACAGTAATACGATTTAAATAAAGAACTATTACACTTTAAATACAAATCAGAATAACATATGTCTAGGTAAGAGGAAAACAGATTGCCAGGGCAAAGCTAGTGAGAGGGCAAAGGAAAAGGGTCAAGGACAGGTGCAGGAGGGAGAAAAAAGTCATGAAGGAGAGACTTTAAGGAGAACACCAAAGAGTCAGATTGAATAGACAAGGGAAGAGAGGATCAAAGTTTAGGAAAGTGATGAGAAGGTAGATTGACCAGCAGTAGATTTCCTAGAAGGAATGATGAGGGAACGAGAAGCAATGTTACGTAAAGGGTAGCAGGAAGCTGAGGGAGAGCATAAGAGGGAAGTAAGGTAGGAAGGAAGGGAACCAAACCAGAATTTAGATATAAAGGAGGCACAGTGGGAAAGGTGCCTGGCATCAAGAGAGGGAAGTGAAAGAGCTGAGTAGAATGAACAGTGATGAGTACGCGGGGAAGAATCTGAAGCAAAATGACAAAAAGAATTAAAAAGAGGGTCAAGTCTGGCAACTGTGGATTTGGGAGCTCCACTATAGACTATCACTATAATCAAAAATAGGTAGGATCATTTTTCAAACAATTTCACAGCATATAGGAAATGGGGTACTCGCTTTGTTCCTGTAAAGTGCTGCAAGCTTGGGTTGAAGCTTTTAGTGAATGGCATCAATATGAATGGAGAAGTCAGGATGTTAGTCAAACCAGACACCAAGGTACCAAGGTACTTATAAGAGGAAACATCCTTAATACACAGAACAGTGCTATACAATAGAATATCCATTAGTTCCCACAGTGCCCCTAGTGTCACATTATAGATGCAACACAGAAGAGCACTTCATCTCACTTAGTGTTTCAGATTCTTAGCAGTAACTAATACTCAAGCAATAATGTACAACAGGGTGTGTGTTGTTCTAGAATAACGTCACGTCTCAGGTGGGTGGTCACACAGGCCAAGTTCTTCCACCACCTGAGAAGTGACGTTATTCTCATGACACACCCTGGAGTGCATAATTGTTTTTATACAATGGCTCATTTGAAAAAAAATAAAAGTAAAAAAATAAAAATACTTTTTTATAAATGTTTTATTTTAATTTAGTATATGCTGGTACAGTATATGTATTCAAAAAAAAAGTCCATAATTTGTGGGTTTTGCCACTAGGTGGTGCTGCTCGTAGATATTGCCTGCCCCCTTCCCCACATCTTGACTTTCTGAATCTGTGTCAGGCTTGTCAAGTTGCCATCATGCACCCCTAACCACCCAGTGAAACATTTCAATCTTGGTATTTGTGTTATTTTTATATTGATTAACTTAAAAAAATGACAATTTCTCAGCATAGCTGCTGAGTTGATCTTTGGGTGAGTGGTGTGAGAGTGGCGCTGTTGAAGTGCAAGCATGCTACAGTGTTCATACTGCCAAGTTGGGGGACTGAGAAGCTGTGGAGTTACAACTTCATTTTACTGTGACTTTTTTTCTAAATTGTGATTTGAGTCAGGGGAAGACATGATGCTGATGTGGGCTACTGTATGTGTGGCCTGAAGAATTAAAGAAAAAAGGGAGACTAAATGAAGTCTGGAACTGAAAGCATTGTGAATAGTGATCTCACATATGTTTCTTTTTGTGAGAAGGTCATGTGTGTGCCTGGAGCTGATCCACTGATGTTATTGTCAGATAGCATCACTGGTACAGGGGCACACTGACCAATCAGGAGGTCATAAATTATGTTGCCATTGTATAATAAACCAATAATTTTTCACTACACTTTCCAAGAAAACTCTCCCCAGACTATTGAGTTTAAAGCAAGATGAGCATTAGCTTAAGTCTATTTCAACTGTGTTTATTAAGAAGTAAAATATTAATTACTTTTGCCACTTTAATTGGGTAGTTATTCCACCAAATTTTGATAACTCTTGTCTTATAAAATGTGTGGATCAGGATCCAGATTTTTAAAAGATTTCTTGCAGCAGCAGTAGTGTGCGGTGTCTGTGTCCATCCAATCATGAGTTTCTCTTGTAGTGTTTATTCAGCTAAGTGTAGTAAATGAATATTAATTACCATTTCTGTTCATTTCTCATGCCTCGTGTCTGGAAATATCTATGCCAGCCTCTTCAGATGAAATAGTACATTTTCTTTCCAGATTTTCAAACCTTGCAGTAATAACTTTCTAAGGTTACGCATACCATTGATGGAAAATATAAATTCTGAAATTTTGTGTGAAAGCACTACATTGTTAGTCAACTCTTAAAGTGCAACTTTGAAATCTTCTTTAAAGCATCTTTTTTTTTTGTTAAGGAGAAAACATGCAACATAGATGGACTGTGTTATGGGGAAGGAGATCCAAATCCCACCACTCCTTGCTTGGTCTGTCAACCTGACCTATCAAAGTTTATATGGTCAGTTACTGAAAGTAAGTTACTGAGCTAGTCTATTAATCTGTATTACTGTTTTCCAGCTATCGCTACACATTACTCATAAAAAGACATACAACGTACTTTATATTAAGTGTAAAATAATGTTATGGCATTGTACTGTAAGTTATTAATCAATACTGTGGAATAGCACATTTATATTACATGGTGGTCCTCTATTACCTATTGATTTCGATTCAGCGTCATCTACAGTTCACACTCTATAGTTCATGGATATGATGTCATAACCATGAATAAAAGTGCAAACTATAGCACACACTTGCATACTAAAAGAATAAAAAAAACACTACTTACTACCAAAAAAAAAAACACAGACACAGAAAAATGTTTTTTTAGAAAATAAAAACTGAATGAAAATAACAATATTCTAACTGCTCAGACCGTAATGGCACTGTCTCCCTCCTGAATTTCTACTGCTGAATTCAACCTCCAGCAAGGTCATTAGTAACTCTAAATAAACAGCCCAAACTCCCCAACCGCCTCCTATTGTGCAGAGTGAGCTCTGAAAAAACACCATCCCACACAATCACTGTTGCATAAAATCTCCTACTACATCCCTCAGTCTTGAATGGTAGTTGCTCAGCTCTGCACTGTGATGCACTTTGCAGCATTCATTATAGTGTGCTGTTCCTGCCCCCTGCTCCCCATGTAAACAGTCATCTGTCAGTAGCCATTGTGGATGGTCCTAACATCACCTCAGGACTAACAACAGAGTTGGGGAGAGGCTGGTGTGCTATTGCGCACTCTCCCCTCAATGAACAGATACAATGTCCATATCCAGAGGTAGTAGAAGAAGCATAGTTATGACTCCCTCCCACCAATTAATTGCAGTACCTGAGTGAGAAAGGGCAGGGGCATCCACATTAGGTTCCTCCACTTCAGAACACCGGCGACAGTGCACCTAGTTATTACAGATCCAAGTGAGAGAGTCACCGTCCTCTCATTTTGCAGGGGGGCCCCCTCCTGTGCCCCCCACACACCCCATTTTCTAAGGAAACAAACTCCGGGAGAGAGAGCAAATCCAGCATTTGCCACCGTAATGACCCAGCACTGTAATGCTGGTGCCCTAATGGCTTGAAAGGTCAACATTAACTATTGGGCCCAGAGAACATAAATTTTCAAAACAATGTAATATAATTTATAGAACATGTGTGATTATTTCATGTAGTGAAGCTGGGTACAGAAGTCACCTGAACTTTGGCCCCATGACTTATTCTACTCTCAACTTCACTTGATGAACTTACTACCTAGTTCTTCACAGACACACCTATTTGACTCTGCAGCTCCACCAGTGAGTGATAAGAGCCATAACTCATGGGTGGTGAAACCTCAGGTTAGTTTTTAAGGCTTTAGCACTCTTGCAGTGATAGTTCTAGTTCTAGTTTTAGTTTATTGTTCTAGGAATTACTACCTTTGAGCCAGAGGCTCTTTTACAAAGGTTCCACATCAATTAGGTACAGTACAAAAGGTTACATAGATAACACAACAATTTGTGTTGTGTCAAGAGCAAGAAAACATACACAAATACATATCAAATCACTTGTGCAAAAGGACATGAGATATCAATAATCACATTATTATTATTACAAGAAAGAAGTCATGCCAGATTAAGAGAAACAAATAGGGAAAAAGTCCAGAACAGAGAGGGTAAGTGAATGGTGTGGGGAACAGACAATAGCAGGAGAAAAGGTTTCCCAAACACGTCTTTGTCAAATAACGGAACAGGGTGGGTAGTGAGAAAATAGGAGGTTTAATCAGGGCAGTCACAGGAGCTGGAGGTGGCAAGGTGAGAGAAAAGCCTTTATTTGAAAATACCTAGAGAGGTGGAGGCAGTAATATGAGTGCTGAGGGCATTTAGCCAGCTGGGGGCATGATAGGCAAATGATCTTTGTCCCTGAGAAGTCCAGCATCAGGGGGACTTGGAGAGGCTGGTGTTCTGATCTTCTGGTAAAACGGGTGCTAGCGCTCGGGCATAACAGGTCTTGGATACAGGGTGGAGTGAGGCCCAGAGTGGATTTTTTCACTATCAGGTAGGTAAGGTACTTTATCCGGTTTGAGAGTTGCAACCAACCTGAGTCAGCATAGAGTTCACATGTGTGGGTACGTCGATGTGCACCAGTGAGCAGCTGACAGGCCTTATTTAGGGATGTTGTAATGTGACTAGTGCTGTAGTAGTGGCAGATCCATATATAACTAAGCCATAGTCAATGACTGAGATGATAGAAGATTGGATGGCAATCCTCAGTGCAGAATGGGTAAGAAGCTGTCAGTTCCGATACAGAATCCCAATTCGCTGATTAATAGTTTTTGCTGTACTATCAATGTGAGTTGCAAAGGTTAGGCCTTGATCAAAGTTGATTCCAAGATATTTGAAAATTGGCACTTGTTCAAGGGTATTCCAGGTATGTATTAATGGTGAGTGGGACTTGCGCTTCTTGTTTTATGGTTAGAGAAGAGCATGGATTTAGTTTTTTTGTGGTTTAGAACCAGCTTATGTTCAAGGAACCACATCTCAACTTTGGAAAAAGCATGCTGAAGGTTGAGGCGTAAGAGATTGGATCTTTATGAGTGGCAAGAATCACGGCATCATCGGCATAGAGGATTATTTGTTCAGGGCAGGATTTGGGAGGAGTTTAGGAAAAGGCTGAAAGGAGGGGCCCAGGATGGATCCCTGGGGAACTCCTGAGCGAACTGGTTTTGAGTCTGAGAGAACTCCAGCTACTTTTACAGATTGAGGCGTGAGCAAGGTAATTTTTACCCAGCCACCAGGACCTCTGCGAGAGCCCTAGGGATAGAAGTTGTTTGATAAGTAGGCCATGGTGAACTGTATCAAATGCCTTGGTTAAGTCAATGTAGACTGCTCCAGTTAGGTTTCCTTTGTCCATGGCATTGTGGATTGCTCCTGAGAATTCAAGTAGGGCAGTCGATGTGCTGTGCCCTTTCCTAAATCCATGCTGCTGAGTGCATAGGATGTTGTGCTTTTCCAGGTAGTCTGAAAGTTGGTCCGCCACCAAGCGTTCAAGGGCCTTAGAGAGAGGTGGTAGTATTGATATCGGGCGATAGTTACCAGGCAGTGACCTATCACCACTTTTGTTCACCGGAGTGACAACTGCAGCCTTCCATTTCTAGGAATTGGCTGTAGCAGAGGAGAGATTGAAACATTTTGTGAGGGTAGCAGTACTTCCTCCAAAGTGAGGACAGAAGTTTAAGGTCAATAGTCGCTGCTTGCTCGGACTTAGAAATGGCCTTCTTTACATATTTATAGACTTCATGTGCCTTTACTAGTTTGAAATGGAAGGGTGGTTTGGTTGGAGAGGCAGTAGTAGAAGTAGAAATTGGAGGGTCAGCATCAGTGAAGAAATCAGATGAGAGGACACCACTAAGGTCCGTGAAGGTATCATTTAGGGTGTTTGAAATGATCTCTGGGTCTAATGTAGTGGTTCCATCCACATTCATTATTGTAGGAGAGGATTTGGACTGCTGACCCATGATATTCTTTATGTTGTCCCAGAAGGATTTCCCTTCACCCCAGGAGTTGGAGAGGGCATTCTTGAAGTAGGAGCTCTTCATTAAGCGGATCTGTTTAGTACAGTGGTTGCGAGCCTGTTTATACTTTTGAATGTCCAACAGAGTGCCAGTAGCTCTTGCAGTGGCCCAGAGGTGATCCCTACTTTTGAGTTGTGCCAATAGCTTTGCCGTGAGCCAGGGATTTGTGAGTGCTTTGATTTTGCGCTTTTTTACTGGTGCATAGGTGTCACAGGCAGTGTTGAAAGTAATAATAAAGTAATCAAGGGCTAGGTCAACATCTTGAGTTTTGTAAATCAAGGACCAGTCTATCTGCCTAAGACAGGTCTTGAGGTGAGTAAGGTTGCCATAAGGTAGGACTCAGCTATAGATGTTTTTTGGAGGTGGCTTACGAAACTTATTTGTCCAGGTACATATTATTGGAGAGTGATCACTGAGCGAGTCAGGGAGAACACTTACATTGGTTATACGGGTAGGGTGGCTGGTAAGGATCCAGTCAATGAGGGTGCTGGTCCCTGATTTGTAGTTTTCCTGGTAGGGGAGTTTACCACTTGTGTTAAATTTGCTGCTAGGATGGCATCTTTGTTTGACCCTGCATCAGGAGCAAGCCAATTTATATTAAAGTCCCCAAGGAGAAGGAGTTCGATGTCAGAAGGTTGTGTACTTACGAACTCGAGGACAGCCTGTAGGCGAATCAGGATCTTTTGGTGATATAGACAGCAGCAATCTTGAGGACTTTGTTTTGGGCACCAAGTAGTATCTTGATAGGGAGGAGTTGCACTGAGGTTTCTGTGGTGGGGTAAGAACCAGGGAGACAGGTGAGGTAGTCCTTTATGTAGATTGCACACCCACCACCCTTTTTGAGGTCCCTATCCAGCCTGAATATCTTGTAGCCTTGTATAGAATGGCATGATCCGGAGTATTAGGTGTCAGCCAAGTTTCAACAATGGCAAAGATATCCGGGTTGTGTTGGCTGGCAAAGATTTGAAGGGAGGCTAGTTTTGGAAGGAGACTGCAGATGTTTAAGGTAGCAATTTTGGGCCCCCCCTCCATTTTGGCAGGCTTTGTTGTACTGTAGGAGACAGGGCCAGAATTTGAGTGGACACTTCTTGATATCAAGAGGAGGAGGAGTAGGAGTTTAAGAGACAGTTGCTGTACTTTGTAGTCAATAGAATTACACTTCTGAGGCTTATGCAGCTTGGACCAGTGCAGGCGTCTAGGGACCCAGAGCAAGAAGATTGTTAGTAATAGAGGATGATATGCCCATTTATCCTTGTTGTAGCTTGTCAGTTGCACCCAGTCACTTGCACATAGGTACCTGGTGGTTAAGTCAAAAGCCAAAAGAATGATCAACAGCTGAGGTCCAGAGTCACTGAAATGTTAAAGTTCCTGAAGGTGATTAACTGTGCCTGCACATATGCAGGATGTGAAATCCCTTTGTCTGTATGCTTCTTTGTTATTCAAACAGGTTGCTGAAAAGCCCACATACAGATCATGGAGCAGGTCAGACGAAAATGTGGATTGCAGCAGGACCCAGAGTCACCAAGTTTGTCAGATGTAGTTGCTTCACTTATGTTTTGCTTGGGATAGCTTCCAAAAAGTTGATTTTAAAATGAAAATAAAGATACCTGATGATGATTTTTTTGCAGAAATCCAGTCCAGGAGAATTTCACGGATGTAGTGAGCAAGAATGGTATAGTTACCACAAGCAGAATAACATGTAAATCCACAACAAGTAAGCTACAGACACAGACAAACACAAGCAGCCACCACACAGACCCAGAGGGCGTGGCAAAAAGTGATAAATGTGTTAATTCCTCTATAAACCATTATGTGTTATGTATTGTATATTACAGGGGGTTTATAGTTAAGGTTGAGTTGGCTGTTCGTAGTTAAACCCTAATTTTTGTACCTTAATAACTTTGCAATCTTTTGACAAAATAACACAAAATTTGACATGTGCGGTCAAGCTGTCAGTCCAAATACTTCAACAGTTTTGTGACAGCATCTTGTACAGTTTTTGACGAACAGAGTGCCAAAACCCCAAAAACTATACTTAACATAGTATATTTTTTCTCTCACCTACAGCCTAGACAGTGTGACATTTTTTCATGACTTTTCAGGTTTTAAGGGGCCTGTGCCAAGGGTGTGCCTTTGGAAGGTTTGGTGAAACAATATTATACTGTTTTAGAGTTATAATGATTTTTGAGTAAATGTTCAAGTTCAACCAGTCAAAAAAAAAAACCTTTCACAACTGCTTATTTTCATAATTTACCTCCCGTGCTCAAATAAATAACAATCGTGACAGCTGCCATATTTTTCTCCTTTTAAACTCACAAACATTGAAAACACATAAAATGTGTCTTTTTTTAAAAAACAGACTCCTGAACCAAGCTAAATTGGACCCATTTAGCTAGTTTCTGCTGTTTTTAAAAACAGTTGTCAAAAACACCTTTTCTGGGTACCCCAAATCCAGGATGCCAACTTTGTGAGAGGAGCCATTCACCCATGTTCTCTGTAGGAGAACAGTGGGATATGTTGAGTTCTGCAGCCACAGTTGGAGTCCTGTTGCTGACTGCATTGATAACAGTGAGCTGCCAATCTGCTGTTCTCCCTGCCTCTCCTTGTCTGTCTGTCTGTCTGTCTCTATCTATCTATGTGCTAACGGCAATCGCAGAATAGCGATTGCCATTAGAGCAAATGGAAATTTCTGAAAAAATATTTTGGCAATGCAGTCCCTGGCGCATAGCAAAAGGACACCAGGGACTTAGATTTTAAATGTAAATGCAGGGGGCTGTGCTCCCCACACCCCCTACTTAAGGATTCTCAACTCCAGGGGGGTGCATGTCAGGGGGGTACAAACCCCCAAAAAACATTTTTTAGGCTGGGCACAACAAAAGGCACTCCTGCCTGGACCTGAACCCAGCATCATTCTTACCCCAACCCTGAACCCACCCACCACACCACAGAAGCAGCTTGGCAGCTCACGTGGCACCACCCCTCACAATCCCTCTCTCCCATCCCACCTCACACTCAGTGTGCTCACTCCCCCTCCCCACATATGTATACATGTAGCGACAGGATGTCGCTATATTCGTGACCACCCCATCTGGTCGCCCTACCCTGTCACTGTGGTGTAAGGCACCACGATTGAGTAGCTGTTTCCGTAAGCACCCAATCACAGTTGCCGAACTCACAGGATATCTCTATCCATCTATCTATCTATCTATCTATCTATCTATCTAGCTATCTATCTTATATTTTTATTGAGTAGAATGGGATGACCACCTCTGGTATGGGTTCTGTTTATCCCTCTCCCCTCCAGGTCACCTGCCTTCCTTTCCCAATATGCAAATGGTGACATCGGGTGCCCACCCTCAGTGCCACTGAACAGTAGTCCACCTCTGGGGTGCCCAATCCCCAGAGTCGGAATATCCCTTTCCAGTCCCCTTAAATGAATATAATCATCCCTCATTGTTGTTTTTTTTTTCCTTTTTCTGCAATAAAGAAAGCCATCCATTAATGATCTGACCCCCAACCTTGACCTCCTACTCAGCATCCATCACTTCACACACCCACCACATACCCTCACTCACCTGAACTTATCCCATGGCATAGATCCACTCTCCAATCAAAGACATGTCTTGATCCTGGAACTGCAGACTGCAGCATGAAACTAAGGTACAGTTTCAATGTATTTCAATGGGATTGTGAACTTTGGTTCATTACTTTGTCAGTTTTGAATATTTTGAGCCCAAATTTTCAACATGGCCTTTTTGGGACCCCTACCTCATGACCAATAGTGGTGGAATAATGCAAATCAAGGCCAAAAGGCAATTTTGCAGTCACTTGGCAAAATCACCTTTTGGGTTGGATTTGAAAGTTTTCACTGCCCATGTTC
The DNA here is from genome assembly GCA_016271365.2 of Neoceratodus forsteri. Taxonomy (NCBI): domain Eukaryota; kingdom Metazoa; phylum Chordata; order Ceratodontiformes; family Ceratodontidae; genus Neoceratodus; species Neoceratodus forsteri. The sequence continues at coordinate 1,326,509,168 of CM057456.1, read as the reverse complement.
ATGAGGTGGATTCATAAGAGGGCTATGATAAACATTTGGGGTCAAAATATGTAAAAATTGCAAAATTATGTGCACACATTGAAAATTTTCTACACTCACTTGTAACTTTGGAAACTTTAAATATTTTGACCCCACATCTTCAACAGAACCATTTTTTCATACCACCTCACAACGACGACAGCTGTCATTTTTCAAATCCTGGCTAAAATTTATTTTTGCACCTATGGCATGGAATGCCATTTCAGTGGTGCATGATGTTTTGGTGGGGATTTAAAAATTATCACCTAGTGGGTTTATGTGGTGGGGTAATAAGTTGGCTATGCTGAAAATTTGGTGTGCAAATATGGTAAAATACCCAGGTTATGAGTGAACATTGCAGTATCGTAGAACATAGAAACACAGATGTTAACGGCAGTTGAGGACTGCAAGGCCCATCCAGTCTGCCCATTTTTTCTACTTTATGAATGTGCCATAGGCCTTTACTCTGTCAATGGCCTATTTATTCATACTCATTTGTATTGCTCCCTTATGCCTACCCCATGCCTGTTTGAAGCCCTGCACTGTATTCATATCCACCACTTCCTGAGGTAGGCAGTTCCATGCATCCACCACCCTTTCTGTGAAAAAGAATTTCCTCACATTACCCCTTAATTGGCCTCCCTCTATTCTCATGCTGTGTTCTCTTGTCCCACTATTTTTCTTATATTGAAACATGTTAGACTCTTTCATCTTGTTAATGCCCTTAAGATATTTGAATGTTTCGATCACATCACCTCTCTCCCTCTTTTGCTTTAGGGCATACATTTTGAGCTCCTTTAATCTGTCCTCATATATTTTCTGATGCAGTCCCTGCACCAGTTTGGTTGCCCTTCTCTGGACTACCTCCATTTTGTTAATGTCCTTTTGCAGGTGTGGCCTCCAGTACTGCACTCAGTACTCCAGATGGGGCCTAACCAGTGTCTTGTAAAGAGGGATTATTACTTCCCTCTTATGACTTGTGATACGCCTGCTAATACACGCCAACATCCTTCTAGCCTTACCTACTGCTTTAGTGGTCTGCTTGGATGATTTCAGGTCATCGGTGATGATGATGTCCAAGTCTCTTTCTTCCCTTCTGATTGCTAGCAACTCCCATCCCAACCTATAGGTAGCATCAGGGTTTCTCTTCCCTATGTGTATGATCTTGCACTACTTTGCATTAAACCCCAGTTGGCACTTTTCAGACCATTTTGCCAGTTTTCCCAGATCTCTTCTCATTCTGCCCACCCAATCTGGATCATCTACTCTGTTGCAGATCTTGGTGTCATCTGCAAACAGACAAACCTTACCCTCCAGGCCATCTGCAATGTCACTGATGAAGACATTGAAGAGGACTGGCCCCAGTACTGATCCTTGAGGTACCCCAGTGGTGACTTGCATCTCTTCTGACTGTATACCATTTACCACCACTCTCTGTTTTCTGCCTGCCAATCAGTTTTCCACCCAGTTGAGCAACTTCTGACTCATCCCAAGCCTACCTAGCTTATTAATCAATTTCTATGTGGAACAGTATTGAAAGTTTTGCTGAAGTCAAGGGAGGTGACATCAACTGCACCCCCTTGGTCCACCACTCTGGTTACCCAGTCAAAAAAATCTGGGATTAGTTTGACAGGACCTTCCTTTTGTAAACCCATGCTGGTTTGGATCTTGTGCTCCTATAGATTTCAAGTCTTGTACTATCCTTTCCTTAAGGAGTGCCCCCATAATCTTGCCCACTACTGAGGTAAGACTGACTGGTCTGTAGTTCCCTGCTTCCTTCCTGCTACCATTCATGTGGAGCAGGATCACATGTGCCCTTCTCCAGTCTTCTGGGATTTCCCCTGTGCTCAGAGACTCACCAAACAGTTCTGCAAATGGCTCTGTTAGTTCCATCCTTAGCTCCTTTAGTACTCTGGGATGTATGCCATCAGATCCAATTGCCTTGTCCACCCTGAGCTTAGTGAGCTCTTGTTGGACCCTTTCTTTTGTGAAGGGACTTGTGCACACCTCCCTCACCCCATGTCCATGGTGCTGAGCTGTGGGCCCTGCCCTACCTTCTCCTCAGTAAATACTGAACAGAAGTATTTATTTAGGATATATGCTTTTCCTTGGTCCTCCTCCACACACTCCCCCTTATCCCCTTTGATCTTAGCAATACCCCCTCTGGACTTTCTCCTTTCACTAATGTAGCTATAGAAAGTCTTATCCCCCTCTTTTACTGCTCGTGATATGGCATTTCAATGTTCATTCATGTCATTAATTTACAATATTGTGACTCCAAACTTTTAACATATCAATTTTTCCACACCACCTCATAAACATGACATGGCATTTTTTAAATCCTCTACGTGATGTGTTTTCACATTTCTAATGTGAAATGACATTTCGGCCAATATACTATCAATAGTACATGTCATGTTTGTAAGGCGAATCATAAAACAAGCATCTTCAATAGTTAGGGTCAAAACATAAAAAAAAATAAATAAATGTAATTTGTAATAAACTTTGTGTATAGTGCCAGTCTTGACCCCAGCTGGTATGCTTTGTGATGCCATACTGGAGAGGTTAGTTTGGTGGTGATCTCAGTGACCCAGCTAGATGGGACGAGGCTGGGGGGATGGTGCTGTTATGTGATGTCCCCCCAGCCAAGGAACAGAAACATAAAATGTTATGGCAGATAAGGACCACCAGAACAATCCAGTCTGACCATTTTTTTTAACCTTCATTTTCTGCTGCAGATCTGCTGCTGTTCTACGGTGCCATTTTTTCCCTTTCTTCCTTATCTTATAATTCCCTTGTGCCTATCCCAGACATTTTTGAATCCACCAGTCTTTGTCCCCATTACCTTCGTTGGCAGGCTGTGTACTTATTTAGCTCATTACATCTCTCCTCATAGGACCTTTGATGCAGACCCTGCACCATTTTGGTAGCCCTCCTCTGGACCACCTCCGCTCTGTCTATGTCCTTCCTGAGATATGGTCTACAAAACTATACACAGTATTCAAGGTGAGGTCTTACAAGTGATCTGTATAGAGGCAGCACCTTCTCTCTATTACTGCAGAAAGGTGCAGGGTTGTCTGCACAGGCCCAGGTAACATATAGTGAAGACAACTGTTCTCTTGGCATCAGACTCTGCACCTCTCCACCTGTGGGTGGCTGAGGGCCCTGTGCATTGGTTGACAGATGCACTGTTTGCCCTGTGCATCTGTATCTGAGGCCACATGGAAGCACAGGGGCCACAGGGCCCTGTGTTTCCACAGCCCACAACATAACCCCATGGATTCTTTACATCTGTCACTACATGAATGTTCAGGGCCTGCAAGGGCCCTGCACTTCTGTAGGTGGACAGAGTCTTACCTTAGTGCAGGTCATCTGCATCTGCTCACACAGGTCCTGAAAGGACCTGTGTGAATGTGGATACAATTTCACTATCTCAAAAAGAAAGGAAATTCTTTGCAAAAACTTTGTTAATGCATCAGTTCAGGTAACTTAACACCACAGAAGTAGAGAAATGTGGTATTAGGGTTTCCAACCCTAAGTCCCCACCCTCAAGCCCCAAGCAGCAAAAGGAACAAGCATTAGGGTTTTGGGGTCCAGAGTTTTCGCGAATTGGTGGTGGGATTTTCCTTGGAGTTGTCAGCCCGAATGCTCACCACATTCCCTTAGCAAACAATGTCACACAGGATGCCCTTTCTTCATGCAGGGCCCTGTAAGCCATTCATGAGGAAAGCTACAACAAATTGTGCTGGCAACCTGTGGCAAGACATACTTCTCTACCTTTGAAGAGTGCATCACTATGAGTCCTTGGCTTGGAGCTGTACCTCTTGCTTCAGACAGGTGGCTATGAGCTGGGGGGGATGGGGGGCATTAGGGTTGACAACCACATGGAAGATCCCACCACTGATTCACCAAGACTTTAGAGACCAAAAACCCTAATATTTGTTCCTTTTGCTAAATGGGGGAAGGGGGTAGGGAGTTAGGGTTGGAAACCCTAACACCACACTTCCCTACTTTTGTGGTGTTAGGTTATGCTAACTGGTGCAATAATGAAGTAATGAAGACACTGGGATGACATCAGAAGTGATACAGTTGCTGAAAAATGAAGATGGATGCCTCTTGTGGTATGTTTACAGGGTTGTATGTTCTTTCTATTACCGTATGGTGTTTGTTTCTGATTGGTTGTGTTGTGTTGTACTGTCCATGCTTCTATGTGTGTTGTGTATGTGTGTGTGTGGGGAGGGATTTTGAGTTAGGGCTGAAAACTCTAACATCAGATTTCCTCACTTTTGTTGCTGTGTAAACAACCCTAACTGATGCATTAATGAAGTTTTTTGCAATGAATGTCCTTACTTTTTTAAAAAAGTGCAATATAAGTAGTAAATAACATGTGTTGGTGGGGTGTGGGGCCCATTTCTGCATAATATGCTTGCTATCTGTGGGTGCTGGCCCTTCTGGGCTCATGCGCTGCCACTTCTAAACATAGCTACAGAGCCATACACAGCAGCCATATTGGGCAGGAAAACCTAGTAACACTAATTTGCCAATATCTTGGGAACTGTATCAGCTAGAAAACAAAATTTAAGTGTCAACCACGACAGTGAGTACTGCATGTGACAATAAATGACCAAACCCATATCTTGCATCGTTTACAAGATATGGGAACCGAAAAGCACTGGAAAAGCACCCTTTGAGCCCTTGTGAAACTAATTTGCCAATATCTCATTAACCGTGCAATCCACAACAAAAATTCCCCTGCAGGTGTAGTCTGTGGTTTCCAGTCTTGTTCCAGTGGGTTAGATCACCTAAGCCACCAGTAGCGAAAAGTCTATATCTGACTTCATTTTCAAGATATGGGCACGGAAAAACACAATGGGCACCACAGTGTTATCCTATGGGGAAAATCTCAACTTTGTGATGGCATATCTATGGAACTGCTTAATTCCCCAACACCTAAGCAGCATAATTCACACTTGTAGGGCATCCCCTCAATACCCTGAAAATTTCAAGCAAAAAGACCAAACCGTTCATTAGCAATGCAGTGGTAAAGGTTTTAAAATCCTAGTCCATGAGGTAGCAAAACCCTTGACTGCGATCTTGTGAACTAGGATTATGACAGCTTGTGGACTAGGATTGTTATAAAGTCACGGACAAAGATTTATTTAATTTAAAAAGCTATTTTTGGACCAAAGTGAGCCAAACCAAAGGCATGGCTTTGTAGAATGTGTCATCCAGAATAAAACCCAGACCTCATTTGGCCCAAAAGTCACCTGTGGAGGAAGTTACAACATTTTGTTTTGGGGGGAAAACTGAAAAACAAGATGGCGGGTCATGGACAAGGAATTTTCTGGGGGACCAGGATCCTAGTCCACAAGTTACAAAATCATTGACCATGAGCCCATTCATTGTCTGAAAAATAATCATATGAATCTTGGAGTGAACTGAGCATGCTCAGAACCAGAAAATTAAAAATTTAATAACTTTGGAACTGATTATTTTTTTGTTACCAAACCGATGCTAGATTGTTCCCTGACCCAGACTCTTTCTGCATTCCAAATTTCAGACCAAAAGGTAACATGGTATGGTCACAGTGCCATGGGGACAAATATGTCAAAAGTGGAGAAATATGTGTTTTTTAGCATTTTACTGTGCAGAACCCATAGGTCTGACTGAAATGCAACTTGGCAGATCAAGAGATGTACTATACCAGACTGTGCATTCCAAATTTTCTGCACATGCATTGAATGGTTGCAAAGTTATTAACATGCAAGCTCACGGACAAGGAATTTTCTGTGGGACCAGGGTCCTAGTTTGCAAGCTGACAAAATCATTGACCGTGAGACCAATTCTAGTTCGTCATAAATACATATACATTTTGGAGTGAACTGAGCATGCTCAGAACTCAAAAATGTTAAATTAAATAACTTTTGAACTGATTATTTTTTTTTTACCAAACCAATGCCGGATTGCTCCTTGACCCAAACTCTTTCTATGTTCCAAATTTCAGACCAAAAGATCTTACGGTGTGGTCACAGCGGCATGGGGAAAAATATGTCAAAAGTGGAGAAAATGTGTTTTTTAGCATTTTACTGTGCAGAATGCATAGGTCTGACTGAAATGCAACTTGGCAGATCAAGAGATATACCATACCAGACTGTGCATTCCAAATTTTGTGCAAATTCATTGAATGGTTGCAAAGTTATTAACGCACAAGCTCACGGACAAGGAATTTTCAGTGGGACCAGGATCCTATTCTGCAAGCTGACAAAATCCTTGACCGTGAGAACAATTCTAGTTCGTCAAAAATACATATACATTTTGTAGTGAACTGAGCATGCTCAGAACTCAAAAATGTAAAATTAAATAACTTTTGAATGGATTAATATTTTTGATACCAAACCAATGCCAGATTGTTCCTTGATCCAAACTCTTTCTATGTTCCAAATTTCAGACCAAAAGATCTTATGGTATTGACACAGTGCCATGGGCAAAAAAAGTGTAAAAAGTGATGAAAAATGCATTTTTTAGTGTTTTGCTGCACAGAAACTGTACATCTGAATGAAATGCAACCTTGCAGATCAAGAGATCTACCATACCAGGCTGTGCATTCCAAATTTCATGCAAATCCATTGAGTGGTTGCAGTTATTAATGTGCAAAAACTGAGGTTTGACATTAAAGTGCCTACTCAACCCTAACTATATTTTTTATATTTCTTAATCATTTCAAACACTTTGTTCCTGCTGTCATGTAAAGGGTGCATAGCTGACAGACAGGGAAGTTGCCATTCAACAATAGACATTCATCACATTGAACAAGAGGAGTGCCACTCCTGAATAATAAAAGAAAAAAATAAAACAGTTTTCTTATACTTTTAGGTGTATTTAATGTGTAGCCATAAACATGACCCTCATTATAAACAGTGCAACTGATGCCTTGAAATAAGCATTCCTGCAGAGGTCACAGTTCATCATTTACACATATTGGACCCTATGCATTAAGGGTGGTTGCCTATGCACTGCAGATCCATGGCATGTAGACAACCCTATGCCGGTCTGCCATAAACTGGATGTCTCTGGGACCCCCAAGGACATTCATGGAAGGGACGCATACCCCTTCCATGGTGGACCCCCCAGCTGATCACACAGCTATGCATACAGCTGTTCTGGGGGTATGTCAGTGGGTCCACTTGCACTCCGTATCAGTCACAAACATTTAGATTGCTACATGAGGGAGGTACAGGATAAGGCTGCAGGGACCCTGCCATATCTGTTCCATACCCCCCCAGAAAAATCCTGCAGGCTGTAGGACATCAACCCCCCCAATCACCCCCACAGTGCTGTCCCAGCCCTCTGATTAGAAAGTGTGGGCTGGGGGCAGTCATACGGGCATTTGCCCATTTTTGCAAACATTTCTGTCCTGCAATTTTCCACATGGAGCAGATGATCTACTTCTGGGCCCAGGACAAGCATCCAATTGGCTACCCACCTGTGTCCTCTGATCCACTTCCATGCAGCAATGCAGGGGGGGGCTGCGAACAGGCACCACACAGTTGCCCATATATGTGCATGCCTGCCACCATGTGCCTGTTCGCAGACGTGCTGCTACATGGCCAGAGTACATGCCTCTTGCATGTACACTGCACCACTTGGTGCATAGGCACCAATGTCTTTAAACAGTTTTAGGTTCATCAGTTCCCATATCACAGGTGATAAGAGCATGCCTGGCTGCACAACATCAGCTGATGTTTGAATGTAAGGCTTTTTCAAAGATTTGAAAAAGATATACTAAAATGTCAGCTTATGACACACAGCCAGGCTGGTGGGATGAGCATCTGTTGTTGATTGATGTTATTTCTTTGTCTGTATAGAATTATTCCTTGTTTTAACTCAAAATGTCCTCTCTTTCCAGTATAAATTTGCTATCTGGCCATTGCTCTCAGTGTACTAGTTCTAAATTCTTTTGTAAATAACATATTATACTGTGATTAGAAATAATATTTTCATGTCAAACTAATTTCTTTCCCAGTTGTTTGAAAAACAAAATAACTGTTTTACCCAATTTATTCCATACTAGTATGGAATATATATTACTGCTTGGCAAAATTTGAAAATTGCCAGTTGACCAATGTCACTTTTTCTCATGAACATAATTATAATGCATAAATCCCAGTTTTCAAAAATCACCCTGCCCCCTTTTTCTTTTCTATCACTCCTTCCCATTTATTTTTTGACAAATGCCTCCAGCTGCATCTTCATCCTCCCTCTCTCCTCTCCTCTCATCCCTGTTTCTCTGCCATCCCCGGGCGCCTGATCCTACCCATTCCTTGTGGGCACATGCATCCTAGCTGTGTTCACCATTTTACTATAGCTGCCTCTGTTAACTACCTACACCCCCCTCCTCCTCTACACCTTACTCTTCCTATAATTGACCCCTTTCAATAGCACTGTTGTACATGAATTGTTTACTGTTATTTCACTGTTGCTTCCTTGTTGTGTGTTATTGCTGATGTGGAACCTTTGTAAAAGAGCCTTGGCTCAAAGGTACTTGTAATCCTAGAATAAATTAAAAAAAAATGTGCAACAGTTTTTACATAATATTAATGAAAGCTTGAAAAAGGTTGAATTCAGGTTCCTGTGTCATGATTAGTGTTTCCTAAAAATGACATTCTGTTTGGTACACACTTTCATTGCCCCTTGCCTCCACAGTCAGGCCTAACTGTGGAGGCAAGGGGCCCCACGGTGCAGCAGGGTACAGTGGTGGCAGAGGACAGAGGACAGAGGACAGCATGGTGCAGAAGCCTTGACTATGGGGCAGACAGAGGTGGGCATCAGGGTACAGCAGCCCTGACCGTGGCACAGAGTGCACATGGTGCAGCAGCCCAGCCCATTTGGGGCAATGGAAGTGTGTAGCAGGGTTCAGCAGCCCAAACTGCAGAGGCAGGGGGCATGAGACCCTAGGGTGTAGCACAGTACAGCAGCCCTGACTGTGGAGGCAAGAACAGTGGGCAACAGGTTGCCATGGTCCTGAATGTGGGAGTGGGGACAGAGGGCAGCAGGGTGCAACAGCCCAATTGTTTGGGCAGGAGATAGGGGTGGTATCATGGTACAGCAGCCCAAACAGTGGATCAGGGTGCAGCAGCCATGCCTGTTTGGGACAAGGGATGTGAGCAGCCGGGTGTAACAAAGGATCTGACTTTGGTGGCAGGGGGGCAGCAGGGTGCAACTGCCTCAACTGTGGAGGCATGCAACAGGGAGCAGGTAAATGCCCTGACTCTTGTGGCAAGTGGCAGCATGATTCAGGAACCGTAACTGCAGTGACATGGAGCTCTAGGGCACAGCAACCCCAACTGTGCAGACAGGAGCAGGGTGCAACATCCATGGCTGTGGTGACAGGGGACAGAGGATAGCATGGTGCAGAAGCCTTGACTGTGAGGCAGGACACAGGGAGGCATCAGGGTACAGCAGCCCTGAGTGTGAGCAGGGTGTGTGTGGTACAGCAGCCTTCCCAATTTGGGGCAATGGAAGTTAGTAGCAGGGTTCAGCAAAAGCCCCACCTCTGGTGGCCTAGGACAACATGGTGGAGCAGCCCTAACTGTGGAGGCAGGGGACCTGGGACTCTAGGGCTTAGCAGAACACAGCAGCCCTGATTGTGGAAAAAGCAACAGGGGTCAACAGGTGCAGTGCCCCTGACTGTGGGAGTGGAGGAAGAGAGGGCACCAGGGTGCAGAAAACCCAACTGTTTGGGCAGGGGGCAGCAGGGTGCAATAGCCTTGATTCATTAGGCAGGGGATGGAGGCAGCAGGGTGCAAAATCCCCAGTTGTGTGGGACAAAACAGTGAGCAGCAGGGTGCAGCAGCCTCGAATGTGAAGCAGAAGACATGGGCTTGTGGAGCAGGAGACAGGTGGCAACAGAGTGCAGTTGCCTCAGCTGTGGGGCAGATACATGGTGCATCAGGATGCCATATAGTGTTTCTAGTTATACACATACATGATGTATTTTCACCCAGAAATCACAGAAGAACTGAAATTTGTGAGTTCAGATAGTACATGTGCTTGAAATAGCAGAATGTGACCTATATGTCAATCTGACATGAAAAAAATGTTTTTACATGAATGTATTCTTGAAGGCTACTTCGAAGACTATTTCTATGAATGAATAAAATTTAGATTTATGTTCAATTACATAACCCTGTGTTATGTAGTTAAAAAATCAGAGTTTGGATGAAAAAGAACTGACAACTGTGATACAGACAAACCGTTTTCTCACAGAGAAAGATTTCCACTACATCAGTTAAGCATTGAAACTCAAATGATCAACTTTTTATAAGAGAATAATAGATTATAAGCTAATCTATCTAAACACAAACCAGAGACTGAATCTGTAAGAAACCTGGAGAGCAAACCATTAATTGTACAGATTGCTCTGACTGAGAAACTGAAGCAGCAAGCTACTCCAAGATGATGTCATCATTCTCCAAGCCTAACTGACAGGGACAGAAATAACACCACCACTTTCAGCCATTGTAGAGCAAGTTAGCAAATGCTGATTTAAAGAAAACCACAAAATCAAACAGCATGAAATTTTCAGGAAACACTAATCATGAAGCATGGACTTGAATTCAAGCTTTTCAAGCTTTTATTAACAATATGTAAAAACTGTTGCTTTTAAAACAATATATATTTTTAAATTGATATATATGCCCCCTGATCATCAGCCCTCCTGCAACTCAGGACCTCCAGGCACCACCGATCCCTCCGCTTCACCTAGACACAGACATCTACCTACATGGAGCCTTGGCTTGCCCCCCAAGGAGGGGTCGGAGCAGGACACACCCTCCAGACCTCTGGTTGTGTCAGGTGGTGCCACTTTGGGAAGGTGGAGGACCTGAATATACTGTGGCTACTGTCACAGAGGTGATGGGGCTGTGGTCTTTTTTTCTCATTTCAGCCCCTGGGATGTTGTGTGCTGTGATGGCAAGGCATGCCAACACACACTGCATGGGCATTCACATGCCGATGTCTGCAATGTCCTCCCTCCCTCATGCACCTCCAGCTGCACTACCACCTGTGGTTACCCATGTGATAGTATCACAATGGAGAATGAAGCTCTCACTCCCCAGAGGAGGAGATCGTCTACTGGGATGCACAGTCCTCCCTGGTCCACCACCTCAAGGGAGCCAACACAAGTTCTTTCATGGAGGCAAGAGTCGTGATGGAACTCAAGAAATTAAAGGTCGACAAAGCAATGGGGCCAGACAAAATACACACAAGAATACTAATGGAACTTGGGGAGGAACTAGCAGCCCCACTGGCGGAGATCTTTAACAGATCGCTGTAAAGCGGGGAGGTCCCCGAAGACTGGAAAAAGGCTACAGTAGTACCACTACACAAAAGTGGCAGTATGGAAGAAGCGGGAAACTATCGCCCAGTCAGCCTCACATCATTGGTAGGGAAGCTGATGGAATCCATACTAAAGGAGAGGATGGTGACATTCTAAGAAGATAGTAGACAGTTGGACCCAAAGCAACATTGCTTTACTGCAGGAAGGTCCTGCCAGACTAACCTAATTGAATACTTTGATTGGGTCATAAAAACGTTGGATAATGGGGGTGCAGCTGACGTGGTGTACCTAGACTTCAGCAAGGCTTTTGACTTCGTTTCACACAGGAGGCTAATAAACAAGTTGCAGCACACGGGCATGAGGCCAAAAATTGTAAACTGGATCCAAAACTGGCTCAATGAGAGGACCCAGAAGGTATTGGTAAATGGCACTCTATCAGAGGAGGGTAGAGTTACAAGTGGTGTTCCACAGGGTTCAATGCTGGGACCAATACTTTTCAATGTATTCGTCAGCGACATAGCTAATGACCTAAAGATGTCAGCATGGCTCAGTTGGTAGCACATCCGCCTCTGGACCAGAAGGCCGTGGGTTCTCGTCCCACACCGGGATGGACTTGCACCTAAAAATCGCTGGCATCTGAGTGCAGTATTGGGGGGTGCTGTACTGCTGGGGTGTGCCATCCTTCAGATGAAACGTTAAACCGAGGTCCCTTCTGCCCATCCTGGTGTTGTCCTGGTGGGTGTCCAGGTGGAAGCAAAAGAGCCCAGGGTACTCTTCGAAAAGAGCATGGAACATTCCTGGAGTCCTGGCCAACATTCCCCTTCCCATAAACCAGTTCATGCAATTATCCAGGCTGTGTGTGGGTGATGATGTGCAATATGGCTGCCACCACACATTCAGTCACTTCACTACCAGTCTAGCATTGCTTGTAAAGCACTTTTGGATACTGTGTATGAAAAGCGCTATATAAATGCTGATTCTTCTTCTTCTTCTTCTTCTAAATGGGAAGGTGTACCTATTTGCAGATGACACAAAGCTCTGCAATAGGGTGGACTCAGCTGAAGGGACTCAAAAGATGGAGTCCGACTTTAGGAAATTGAAAGAATGGTCAGGGATTTGGCAGCTGAAGTTCAATGCCAAAAAAAGTAAGGTTATGCACCTAGGAAGATGCAACCCAGAGAGAAAGTACTTACTGAATGGGGTACAGCTGGTGGTAACAAAACACGAGCAAGATCTTGGGGTAATCATTGCAGATGACCTGAAGGTTGGCAAGCAATGTGAAAAGGTGGCACAAAAGGCCAGCGGCATCTTGGGTTGCATAAGGAGGGGTATAACCAGTAGAAAAAGGGAGGTAATTATGCCACTGTACAAGTCCCTTGTGAGGCCTCACTTGGAGTACTGTGTCCAATTCTGGAGGCCTTACCTTAGGAAAGACATAGAAAACCTAGAGACTATACAAAGAAGGGCAACAAAGGTGGCACAAGGTCTGCATCATGAGCCATATGATGCCCGGCTAAAACAGCTCAATTTGTACTCACTAGGACAAAGAAGGGATGGGGGGGCATGATAGAGATGTTTAAATATCTGAAGGGTATCAATAAGGTACAGGCACAGGATCTTCTTCAGGTAAACAACTGCACCCAGACCAGAGGTCATGACATGCACCTAAAGGGGGGCAGGTTCAGGAGCAACACAAGGATGGTCTTCTTTTCGGAACGAGTGGTGGAGTCTTGGAATGGACTCCCCCCACAGGTGGTGGGGTCAAGAACGATCAGAGAATTCAAGCTGGATTGAGACAGACAGTGTGGAAAACGTAACACAGCAGCCTGATTGGGGGGGTAGTATATATTGGCAGACTAGATGGTTCACATGGACCCCATCTGCCAACGCATTATGTTTATATGAATGACTGGAGCTCATTCCCGAATTTGGGTTGCTAGTGTTCTGAGAGATAGTGCTACCACTGTGCCTACAGGCCAGCTTAAAACAATAATTTTTAAAGAGTGATTTGGGCACAGTGCTACTGTTGCACAAAAATGGCCAAATCCTTCAATTATTTATGATACCTATTATGCAAAACAGGATTTTGCATGATTTTTACCTGTGAAAAACATGTCAGCTAGCATGTCTACCTGTACATACAGATTATATATGATATGTGCATCTTTATATATCTTTATGAGTGTGTGGACAGGACCATTAATTACAAGAAGCAAAGCCAGCTCTAAATTGTAAGATCCCTGCCTCCCCATAAGTGGTGATCTACTATTTTGTTTTGGGTCATTGTGTATTTGATATACCATATACCTACAGTATCATATTACTGTACAAGGTTTAACTCTTAAATTGGTTCTTTACTGTACAGTATATTAACTGTTTCTGTTTGAGCTCAGCTGTTGGCATGAGTGAAGCACAGGCATTTATAATTTAATTAATCAGGAATGGTGCAAGCTGCACTCTCATTGGTTTAAACATTGCATTATGACATAAGCAATGTCTAAAACAACTGGTATTTTCAGTGTTGCATATCTCATAGCCATTGTGACACATGCAACCTTTATAATATAACATACCATTTATGAGGCTGCATATGTCATCAACAAAATATAGCCTGTTTTATCTCTATATACAGTTATTATATTATATATGCAAAGGTGAACATGTTGCAAATCCAAGACAGATTTAAAACTTTTGGGTGACTGCCCGAAAAATTAGATAACCTGCAGTGGTGTTGTCAGGAAAGAGAAGCTGACATGCAATATACTTTATCCTTAAGTAGATTTTAAACAAACAAATATTGGCATTGGTATTAAGGCATCTAAAGGACTCCTTCCTTTCTTATGCAGGCTTCATGCCTTATAGGATCCAGCACTTATTTGTCTAAGAATTCTGTTGACCCAAAAGTTAATTTTGGGGGTCTATGCATGAACAGTAGGCAGTCTTGTACGGCACGTATCCACCACATGTATGATGATATGTCCCCCAAATGTTCTCTTCACAGCCGTGCAGTATGCACATATGGCACGCAGAAGCACATGGAGCTGACACATGCATACTACTGCTGTGACAGCACTACACACAAGTGGAGGGGCTTGGCTGCATAACGGCATGTCCATGCCATACATACACCCATTTAGAACATGCTATACATCTCTCTGGCATGTAGGACTGCAGGCACAGCACTACACTATGTGGAGGACTGCCATAAATTGCATGCACATAAGGCCTGCATGACATTTTGCAGCACAGTCATGGCTGAATGCCGCAGGGGTGCTAGATACAGTGTTGGCATCAGGTATCCCAGGGGCCGTGAGGCGCAGGGGTCAGACCACCAAACAGCCATGTCTGATGTAGATCACAGCAGCTAGACATGAAGCATAAATTTCTTTATTTCCACAGGGGACAGCTGTATCTGTGCATGTAATTTACACAGGAAGGAATCCTTCAGGAGACAGGACAAACATTCATTACAACAAAACTAAGCAGAAAAACTATGTAATATCCAGAATTAAAATATAGAGCACAGACATGCCCATGGAAATGTCCCAGCATCCCCTGCCACTGCCCCTAAAACCCTGGGAGATGTGGCATGGAGGCTGGGCTTTTCATCAGCAGAGTCAGTTATGCGCAGGTCAGTAACTATTTCAGATGCCAAGCCCTCATCCCCACCTGGGAGTCTTCACTGGACCCCACTGGCATTGTTGCATTGTATTCCTGTTTGACAAGGATCAGCCTCTGCAGCAGTCCCCACTAGCCCTGAAGTGAGAAGGACAGTTATGAGTGGGGTGCACAGGCATGTCCACTGTAGAACACAGTCAAGACACAGGGCACCCCCAGCACAGCACCACTCACCTAACCTTCTGAAGAAAGTCCAAAGGAGAACAACAAAGATGATTATGGGCCAGCAGAGTAGAACATATAAGAAGAGGCTTGTAGGCCCTGAACATGAACTCCCTGGAGGAAAGAACAGAGAGAGAGAAAGTACATGATTGAGAGGGAACATGACTGAAACCTTCAAGTATTTGAAAGAAAAACCTAAGGTGGACATAGAAGATCTAGTCAGACTCACTTGGAATCAAAACATGAGAGGCATAGTCTCAAGTCTGAAGGCAGAGGTTTAGGAGAGTGAGCTGGGGGTACTTCTTTCCGCAGAGGGTGACAGTGAGTTGGAATGGGCTTCCTAAGGAAGTGGTTTCGTTGGAAATGGTAGGCAGTTTCAAGAAAGGCTGGGATATAGTCAAGAGGAAAATAAAAGCCATGAGGGGGTGATCAAAGAGGAAGGGCTGGTTGGTTTGGAGGCCAGGCTCATTAGCAGGCACTGAGGACCCTGCAATGCGAGCAAACTTCATAAACCTAATGGTCTTATTCTGCTGGCTTCGTTGTATGTTCATATGTAGCACCCACCCAGGACATCCTTGTAGTATGTATCCTGTGTTCCCATCTTCCAGGAAAGCCACTCTGGGATGCTCAGCCCCAGTTGGGCCCACCATGCTACCATGATTACCCCCACCCTATCCAGCTGCTCCTTTCTGTCCAGGACCTTCCAGTCTGACCAGCAACAATAATCCTGTGGAAATGGAAGCAATAGGATACCACTGCTGCTACAGTACACACAGCACATGGCATGCACAACCCCTCATCCCTTGCCAGTGGCATACATGCCTCTCCTGGCTCCATGACATCTCAAACATCATCCCCATCCTCCTGGTAGGTGCACTTGGACATCATCCAGAGCTTCCAAGGATATTTGCCTACCCTCTGGTCAGAGCTCCTCACAGGTGCTGCTGCTGCTGCCATTGAATTTTGCAGTATGACCTATCAACACCTGTGCATGCAGGGGTGTCATGTACATGCCCCTTTAAGGAGCCTCTGTTCTGCATGGGACATCAATGCTGCAACTATGTTAGGGCTACAGTCAGGTGAAACATGAATAGGCATGGTTTGAACAATAAATGGGTGCTCTTCCTGGTATACACCACAGAGATAAAAGGATATAGCTAGGGATACTAGTAAATGATGAATGTTCTCCTGCTGTATGATGAGAGTGACCACAAACAGGCACTGAGGGCCAGGCCATGGCCATTTCTGTTCAGGCCCAGGCTGGAGGCCTATGACCTGTGGGACACACACTGTCTACAATAATTCTGTATGGACCATGCCATGATCACAAGGTTGCATGATATCGTCCATTCCCATGATGCCCCACATACTCATCGGTCGATAGCAATTTCTGTTGAGAAAAAGGTGCTATGGGTATTGCCATACTGTGCCACTGGGTCCTTTCAGATGGTGGCAGGGGATGTCATGGAGGTCAGTCAGTCATCCATGTCCAGGACACAGCACCAGGTCACCAATGTCCTGCTCCTGCATGTACACGATCATATAATATTCTTCACCACACAGGCCGATTACAGTCCATGAAGGAGGCATTCCATGCCACACATAAACTGCCAAACAGTCTGTGATTTCACAGGTATAATCACTAATGTGTGTGCCAGTTACAGAGGGTCATGCATGATGCCAATATATTTGATCGGTTCAGGCTCAGTGCCCTCCTAAGGGCACTCAAGGGCAGGGATGAATCATTGATCACTGAGTATCTGTACTCTACACAGTTGGTATAATGGTGGATTCCATGCAGCAACATGGTACCAAGCCTGTCATTTACCCAACCATAGGTGACAGTGGATGCCCACTGTGGCCGTGCCTGATAACCCCATACCTAAAGACACAAAGTGAGATGGAAGAGGCATACAATGGAGCACAGAGGAAAACATGATCCATGATTGAGAGAACAATACAGATCCTGAAGATGCTAGTCCAGTGCCTGGACATGACAGGCAGCACGATGATGCTTGCTCTAGGGAAGGCATGCACAGTGTTTAATCATGTGCCATGCTACACAACATAGCTGTATGGCAGTGTTTACCCATGCTACTGGACACACAGAGGGATGATCTACTGGGTAACCAGGGAGAGGATGCCTTGCATAGGCACGGCATGGAGTTCCTGTTGGGACAGGTGATGAGGCATGGACTTGTGCAGCGGATATTCACCCACTAGGGTGGAGGGAGAGGATTGCATAAGCACATGAGACATAGTGATGATTACCCACACTGAGTACCATGCACTGAGGTGGCTTATCAATGCTTGTGTTGTAGAGGGGATATCAGTGCTTGTGCTGCAGGGGAGATAGCAGTGCTTGTGCTGCACTGTGGGGAGGACATCACTATTAATTTCCCAGTTGCTGCCCTCTATGTTTGGAGGCATGCATGCCTAGATGGTGGATCTTTGCAGGGGCTTTCCCACCAGCATTGTCAGATGTGCCTGTGTGCGACTCAGAAGTGCGTGGCAGGTAGCTTTCCTCCTGCCCTTCAGTGTTGCCAGAGCATGCAGGTGTGTGTGTTATGAGGGCCTCCTCTCTGGCCACAGCAATTGGCAAGGTGTGTATGTTGGCCCTGGCTATTATGGTGTTTGCTATCCATTCCAAGATGTCTCCAGTTCTGCCAATGCTACCCCATATGCCCCTCAACTCAGCAGTTACCTCCCACAGCTGGTTAGTGTGTTAGTGCTGCGTACCTAGCCTGTCCCATTCCAGATGTTGTACCTCTAGGTAATATGAGTGTGAAATAGTAAGTAAGTAAATGTTATTTGTTAAGCATCCGATCCCAGAGGCTTTGGGCACTGTACAGACTGGGAAAGTGAAATATATAATATAAAACATTACAAATTAACAATGAACAAAGGCATCAACGCACAAAATAAAATCCTCAAAAAAATCTATTCAGCAGTCGGCTAGTTGTTCAACTCATAAATAATTATCTAAAGCTTTCTAAACAGTTGTGTCTTCAGACCATGCTTAAAGGAAGGACCAGAGTGAGCGACAAGGGTTGACAGGAGTCAGGGGATCACTTAAGCAGATCTCCTCCCCAGAATACCCCTCCTTGTCAACCTACATGTACCGCATGTAGAACAGCTGGAGGGGCTCTTGTCCCCACCGTTCCTCATGCTGGTGTTTGTGCCTCTGCTGCCCCAAGATGTGCTGCCATCTGCCCCCAGCAGGCAGATGGGCTGTGTTCGATGTCTGCCTGATGGTACTGGCCAGCCGAGGCTGCATACCATCCACTTCTGCCTGCATAAAGAGTGCCACAGTAACCTGTAGGCTGGGCTCAGATGGATGTTTAGGGTGTAAATGTGGATGGGGTTCATGCCTGTGTTTAGGGGTGGGTGCATGTCATGTGGGAGGATGTCCAACCTCTTTTCAGCCTCCTACATGTCTGGGGCCTGGCTCCTGTTCTTCTCCAAGTCCTCCTGTCTGCCATCCTCTTCTGCCATGTCCATGGGCTCCTGCAGTGTACCTGGGGGTAGGGGCAAGGCATAGTTGTGGACTTACCTCGGGACTGCTGCTGGCCACTGCCAGTACCACCTACTTGTGTCAGTTAGCCCCCTTCATCAGTGATGATCTGGGGACACTGACACTCATCTGTGGATGTCACCACATCCCTAATGGGTGTGTGATCATTCACAGGGTCTGTAGAATGCAACACAGGATGGTTAGCATAGATGTGCTGTCCCATGCCCCCTCCTGGGCAGTACTGACATACCTGGCACTTTATCCAAGCCCTCTTTCTCATCATACAGAGACACCTGTGAATGAGTCTCTGCCACCATTCTCTTGACTGGGGACAGATTGTGTTCCTGTGGGGATGGGCCACCGCCCGTGGCACTCTGCTACCACTTGCCAGCGTCCACTTCACTGTGGACCAGTGGTCAAGCCACTTGTGAATGATTGCTGCCAGTATGCATGCCTCAGACTCAGCAGTGTTCACAGTAGCCTGAATGTCCAGCCACAGCCTGGCTCTGGACTCCAAAGGTGCCTTCAGGGACTGTGATCCATGCAGTGAGTATGCCATGGTGCTTCCTGATGTCCACAACAATGGCTTTCACCTGACCTGTGGAAAGGATTGTGTCCTGTGATTGCCTAGTACCACGTATCCATCTATGTCCTCATGTCTGTGTCCATCCATGGTCTATTCCATCAGCGTCCAGTGGTGGCTCTGGTACCAAAGGTAGTGCTCCTCCCCTGCCATCCTCCAGCACAACTTGCCCCTCAGCATCCATGGTGGTATGTACTTCTGTGGATGCACACTGTTCATTGTATACTCACAGGGCAGTTGGGATGTCATATAAGGCTGGGTCAAGGGGCATGGTTGTGCACTGGACATCCATCCTGTGTCTGCTGTGCATGGTCCTGCATATGTCTGTATACACCACCCATGGAGAGCAAAATAAATACAGAGCTCATGGTGCAGTAGTGGGTGCTTTGAAGAAACAGTAGAATGACAGCACAAATACAAAGGCAAAGTAAGTACAGTACACTCTCGATTATCCGACCTCTGTTCATCCAAACTCTCTATCTAATAGACAGTTAGATTGTTCCCCACACACTGTGAATTTTTGCAGACCTGTACCTTTCAGAATTCTGCAATGATGCAGCACAACTGGAAACATTAACTCCCATAGAGCCTCTCTGCCGTAATTGTCAAGTGGCCCACATTTGGAGGGGATGCCCTCATGTCTCATTTTATCTCAGTTCTGAATCCTACTAGTCTATCCCACCTGGAGAAGGGCGTGCCATATGTCATATCGGGATCTCTATGATTCTCTACCAGGAACAACATCCAACCCCTTAGGGAGCTGAAAGCGTGACTTTGATGCGTTTCTCCCCCCCTTCTTTAACTGTAGGTGCTGAAAGGTGAGCAGTGTGGAGCAAAACAGAGCTACCTGCATTCTCCAAACATGTCACTGAATCTGAAGAAAAATGAATAACCAGCATTTAGCATGCAGTACAGGTATTCATTAAAGTCCGAATCAGTGAACACCGCCCTGAAATCTCTATGAAGGCTTTTATTTGAATTTAAAGGCATCCCCAAACACGGCACTGAATCTGAAGAAAAACTAATAACCAGCATTTAGCATGTAATGTTTAATATACAGTAGTGTGAATTAGTGAACACTGCCCAGAAATCACTATGAAGGCTTTTATTTGAATTTCAAGGCATCATTTCAGCTACCCACCATTCGGAGCATCATGCACAACAGCTACTCCAGCATCGACATGCTCATTGTCCACTACAAAGGCATTGCTCCCCAGCCCTACAAGTGACTTCTCGGTTATCTGACCTCTCGATTATCTGGTCATTTCGGATGTCTCCGAAGGTAGTCGGATAAACGAGAGTGTACTGTACTATAATGGAAAATAATAAAAATGGACAAGAGGATTGCAAAATGAATTCCAGAGTTTAACAGAGCACATGGAGACAAAAACCCAGATGATTTGAATCTGATGTTACCCTTCCTCACGGGTGTGGCTAGAACCATGTGAGTTGCAGAACTTCATAGAGCATTTTTAAATTAACATTCACATTAGTTACCACTCAAGCAAACAAGAAAAACCCAACAACTGAGCAATGCAACAATCTGATTACCTTAACAAAAAGTGCAATGTGAATTAAAAGCAATACAGAAGATATCATATATACTATAATACACATATTATAACAGAGTTCATTAAATAAGCAATCAAATTTCATTATTTGACCTATCTTAATATATATCTAAGTATACAGAACAGGAGCGAGTCAAAAGATTAAAGGGTGACTCACATGGTGGGCAATCTGGGTGCACAAACCAGGGTGAACAAAATTTGTTACAAGTTTTCAGCATTTCCTGGTGAGGAGAAATGTACAGTTTGGATTTAAACTTTTGTATTATCTCTGAGTTTCCAACTGCTCATTATGTTCTCCACAACACTTAAGGATATAGATGCTGGCAATGTTTATAGCTTCATCTTGACAAGTCTGTGGTGATGGTAAGACTAAATTTTTAACCAGTTGATGTACAATAATAATCTGTTTATTTTTTTAAAGACTCCTGTCTGTGAGTCAGTTTTTGGATGAGTAAGGAGTGCCAACCATTAGAGCTCATATGCTTTTGAGCTTTATTTTTTACTTGTAATATATGTAAGTATATTTTATTCTATTGTTGTTAAAATAAACAAGAAATTGCAATAAAAAATACTGGGTAGTAATTCCTAAAGAGAATCAGACAAATGAGCACAAGAAGAAATGCAGAGGCAAATACAAAGGAAACACTAAAGAGGTTTATGTGGATACTACAATAATGCAAGCCACCATCAGAGAAAACAGGAAGGAAAGGAAAGGAGGGAGGCAAAAGAGGGGTGGTGGCAAGGCACACAAACAAGGTGAGAAAGGGAAGGATAAGGAAGGCAAAGGAAAAAACATACAGTACATATATATATATATATAAGTATGAATAATGAGCTACTACATGCTCAGTTACATTGCTCTTACTATAAATTTACACAGGGAAAATTTCTGAACATAAGTTGGCTAGGGTTATAAATTAGATAAGTGAGGGGGTAAATGCACAATGGAAGGAGTGATGGTAAGAAAACGCAAAAATATATTTTTATCAAGAAAAAGTCCCAAAGACACTGAAATTAAAAGGCAAGGCTACAAATAGCAAACAAAAAACAGACAAAGAAAAATCTTATGAGAAAAGAAGAATCCATCTTCATACAAATGGGATGATTCACCCCTCAAAGAGATCCTAAAAAATAAAAAAAAGAGAAATATTTACAGTATACACGTACATTTATGGTTTCAAAAAGGGGATAATATCTAAACAGTTGTTATGTCCTGTGTGCATGTATGTGCATGGCATGTGTGGTCACCTGCCTCCATGACATATGTGTACTCATTGGCGATATGACCCATATGGGTGCAATTCATGCTCATTCATGCATAGGCCCAATTGTACATGACCCAATGAGCTGAAAAGGCTGGATATATTATATAATGTTCACCGAAGACTGGAAGGACTCTTTCAAGCATTGGCTTTATAAATGCTCTACAAGTATTTTCATACATTTTACTTCATCTATATTAATGTGCATACCCCTAATAGTTGTACAAACTAGAAGTGTGACACGCTAAAGTTGGGAATAATGTAATGTGGTAATGTGGTTTATATTTGAATGTATGCTTTGCCACTTCTTGGACAAAAGGCATTTGTAATGTATTCATGTTTCAAAAGCAATAAAAATAAATTAAATGTTTCCTGTCCAGCAATTCTGTGTTACAGTATTCATAAAATAATTCATTTTAATACTGTGTATGCTGGTTAGTTGTTATTGTGGGAAATGTTGATATTTTGCAGGTAACCATCCACCAGTGTTTCAGACACTGCAAGACAAGCTACAAACATTTTATGGTGAAAACTTTGTGTACCAGTTTGCGGCATCAGATCCAGAAGGTTCTTCTGTTGTTTTTACATTGGACTCTGCACCTAAAGATGCCAGTCTCTCTCCTGCTGGACTCCTTATTTGGAAAGCAATGGCACAAGTTACACAGATATTTATGTTTTCTATAACAGATGACTGCAATGCCAAGACCAAAGTAGCAGTGGAGGTAATAACATGCACATCTTCATAGCTCAGACTGCACTAAGTCTGGTTTGTCTATGGCAAAATGTTTCAGAAGACAGATCAGTGAGTAGGCTTTTCTTTACTAAATGTACTATTTTTTACAGCTACAGTCTAGTTCCAGATATGTCTTCAGAATATATATATATATATATATATATATATATATATATATATATTATCATCCATTAACCTTAATATCCTCAGGCCATTAAAGTTGTATCCTGTGTCACTGGATGTTCTTTTACTTCTAGTTACATTTGGGTACATAAATCTAAGTATAGAGTTATCACTAAGGCCATCATATATTCCAATCCATGCATTAAAGTCTCCTAAAAGTAGAAGACATGCAATTGGTAATTTCAGCTGAGTTTCTCTTACTGAATTTGTCAGTTTTTCCCATATGTTATTAGTTAGGGTCTTGTTCTTTAAAAGTGGAATATAACAATCAAATACCAATATCAAGGTTTCAGAAAAAAGGCAAGCTAATCCCTATACAAATAACTATAATTATTTCCAGGTTTGTGAATATTCCTTTTTTAACATAGGTGGCTAGTCCTCCTGACCTATGGCTTACTTTGGCCATTCTGATGCCAGGTTTCTATATGAGGGTAAAACCATTTATATCCATATCTTCATTAATACCATGTCAGGTCTCCTGAAAATAAATTCAATAAAATTTACTAGTAAACTTGATCCAATCCTGGTCATGGGATTTAGACTTATAGCCAGCTATGTTCCAGGAAATGAGAATTGTGCACGTGGGGGTGTCCAATAAAGTCCAGAAAGCAGTCAGGATTCAATACTTCGAAATTTATTAGAAGCAGAAAAAATAAAATGAACTTAAAGCGGAACTTGAACATAACTTTCAAAGAATAAGGCACAGGAAATCATATCTTTAACAAGAAATAAAAATTCCTGCCAAAAAGGCACCTAGAATCTGGCTAGGCATCTGGTAGGTTTGCCTTCCTACCACACACTGACTAAACACTTCACATTCACTCTCTTTTATACAAGTGGAGGAGCACATGACCTAGTTAACTCCTCCCTCAACTTGCATTATAAAAGTGGGTCAACAAGGGCCGTCCAGTCCTATAAGGAGTTGGACTGAGAGAGGACTGGAAGCACTTTACAAGTAAGATGTTAGTCTAAGGCTTTTCTTGACCACATTAGGAGTTTTTGGTCCTTTTAAGTTAAACATTTTTCTATCTCCTTTTAAAAGTGGCATGTATTGCCTTTCCCCTTTTAAAAGTACTATTTTAACCTTTTGATTTAAGGAACAAACAATCGCTACTTTTCAAATGATTCTCAGTTAATATTCTGAGGTATACCGTAACTCTGAGCTTCTCATACTAAAAACTAAGCAAAAAGGCTGTTAACTTGTTCATAAATTCACCAGACAATGAAAAACGCCATAACAAACTCTTTTTTCGGCGTCTTCGCACATTTGCACAATCACACGATTGCACAGTTGCACGATCGCATGATCGCACAGTCGCACTGCGTAAACGTGCGCACATTCGTGAAGGAAAATTAATCTATACGGCTTGTACTGCAAGCCCAGAACGTTTTTGAACACTGGGGCTTTAATATTTAATGAAAATGAGCTGGAATTAAGGAAAGGGACAGAAAGACTACTCAAAGGTGGCCAAGCTTGAGTAGGGGAATGACAGTTCAAGTTCAAGTTTATTGCAGGAAAACTCCATTGAGCAAGCTCATTCACAAGGAGGTCCTGTGACATAAACACTTAAAGTACAAACACAGATGGGTAATAACAGTATATACATGAAATGCACGTTACATGATACAGGCTGGATATACATACAAAGGGTACCACGTGGGGTGACGCAGGTGGTAAACATTGATATGAGACAGGAAACGACTTACAGGTTGCATACTGATAAATGAAACATGATGACTGGTGTGTGCAATACATATACAGTATTTTGGCAGTTAGAACAAACAACAGTCTACAACTGATATGGGGAGAGGAGTGATTTGATAGAGTAGCAGTGGAGCGTAAGCAAAGATAAAGCCGGAGTAGAAGGGAAGGAAAGCAGTTAATATGACAAATCAATTATACCTTACCAGTGGATGAATATGGCACACATGGGGAAGGAAGAGACTTAATGGCAGTTACAGGTGACTTTATTTTGCTGAACTTAGCGATTTGTAGAAGTTTATTGAAACTGTGCTAGTTAGTTTCAGTACGGTTTGTAATTGGTTCCAAATGGAGGGAAGGGCATATGCAATAGCACGTTTACCAAAGGAAGTCCACGTCCTTGGTATGTCAAGCATAATAAAGTCAGATTTTCTTAACGAGTATACACTATGTGAGATACTAATAAGGGAAGAGAGATAGCTTGGCAATTTCTGTAGGAGCAGTTTAAGAGTCCATAGCCCAGCATGGAGCAGGTGCCTAGTAGTAAGGGATGTCCAACCAACAGCTGCATATAAGTCACAGGTAAGAATGGTAAGGAGTTGGTAATGAACCGTGAACGCACGGATAAAGGATGTCCAGTTTACTTAGATTTGCAAGAGTGGTGGAGGAATAGATTATATCGCCATAGTCAAGTAGGGGGAGAAAAGTGGCCTGTACAAGCTTGTTTCGAGTTTCAAGGGGGAAAAGGGGCCTATTTCTGTAGAAGAAACCTAACCTTGCTTTTAACCTTCTAGAGACATCTTCGACATGGTCACTGAAAGATAATTTATTGTCGATCCAGATACCTAGATATTTAAATCTGGTTACAACTTCCAGAGGCTCGTTTAGCGTGGTGACAATGAAGTCTTGGGCAAGGGTATTGGGGGGCCTGAGACAGCACTGCGGGAGAATATCATTGCTTTAGTCTTCTTAGCATTGAGCAGAAGCTTTGCCTTTATTAGATTATGCTCAAGTTGTGCAAAGTCTGCTTGAAGCACTCCCTTGACTTCAGATATCGATGAGCCAGAAGTATACAACACAGTATCATCTGCAAAAAAGTGCAGATTGGACATAGATATGTTAGCATCTAAGTCATTAATGTACAGAGAAAACAAGATAGGGCCTAAGATGGATCCTTGGGGGACTCCTCTTGCAACTGGCAAGGCAGCAGAAAAAAAGCCTTCCACCTTTACTTTTTGGAATCTTCCAGTTAGGTAGCTAGAGAACCACTGGGTGGTATGGTATGTGGCACCCAACTTTGCAAGGCTATTGACTAATAGTTTGTGATCAACAGTATCAAAAGCTTTGCTGAGGTCCAAAAAGACTGCACCAGTTACCTTCTTAGCATCTATAGCAGAAGATCCAATCATTGGTTACTTTTGCTAGTGCAGTGATTGTTATATGATTAGCCCGGAAGCCAGATTGAGCTGGGTTAATGAGAGAGAAGGTTTCCAAGTGAGATTTTAACTGAATATGGATCAGTTTTTCGAGAACTTTAGAAAGGACAGGTAATATGGAGATAGGCCTATAGTTGTTTACATCGCATGGGTCACCAGATTTAAATAGAGGGAGGATATGTGCTGATTTCCAGCAGGACGGCACAGTAGCAGATGTAATGGAAAGATTGAAGATGTGGAGAATTGGGGCAGTGAGATGGGCGTAGCCTGACCTTAGGAAAAAGGGTTCCAAGCCATCGGTCCCTGCGCTTTTTTTGGTGTCTAAGTTAAGAAGAGAATCTTCTACTTCTTTATAAGTTATCTCGCGCAGTTGGAAGGGGCTGGTGCAGGACTAGATGTGGCGGGAGGGGTATGCTGGCTCACCGCAGCACCAGCATAAGGTGACGAGTCAAAAGCTAATCCAACTGTGGCAAAGTGGGAGTTAAGTTCCTCCAGGATTAGGGACTTGTTTTCCACAATCTTGCCACTTGCAACTATCTTTGTTGGGACAGAGGGGCCATGGGCGCCTTCTATAGCTTTGATAGTCTTCCATATTTTATGAGGGTTACCTTTAGCTTGTTCGAGAGTAGAAATATAATAGTTAGCTTTAGCAGAGCGAAGTTTTTTCACACTGTTATTCCTGGCTGTTCTAAAGGCCTGCCAATCCGAAGATTCTTTGGAATGTCTAGCTTTAGCCCAGAGCTTATTTCAAGCTATAAGGGCGGCTTTGAGATCCGAGGTGAACCAGGGGTTGGAATTGTTCCGTACCCTTACTTTGATGAAAGGGGCATGCTTATTTATTATTGTAGTGAGTTTGTCATTATGGATGCAAGCTGCCTTGTTGACATCTTTGGCTAGGTAAAGATCTTGCCATCTGATCATGCTCAGGTCAGATAGGAAGTTTAGTGCACTGAATTTGCGAAAGGATCTTTTTGTTATAAAGATGGGTTGCGGACGGGCCTTAATTTGAGATCTTATGCAAGCAACAATTCCATGATCGCTCATGTCATTGTGAAACACTGCCAAATGAGATATTTTGTGTGGATGGTGGTTAGTACCACATCTAGAATGGAACTGTTGGCAATATTTAGAGTGTTGTTCCTAGTAGGTTCACTGACTAATTGCCCAAGACCTAGCTCATCACAAAGGGATTTGAGGCCGTGTGATTTAGGTGACAGCCAGTCCATATTTAGATCTCCTAGAAATATTGTTTCAGTTTTTGCATCTACGAACATGGATTTTAAAAGATTAAGGACTTCATCACCACCAGACGGGGGTCTATAGCCACCTAGGATAGTGATACATTCCGAGGAGGGGAGATGAAGGCTCAGCGAAACTAACTCAAATTCCTTGGCTAGAGATTTGCAACTAATATTGGTGACCAAGTACTTAGATTTGGCATAGATAACCACACCCCACCTCTAGACTCTCTATCTGCTCTAAATAAATTGTAGCCCTGCAGTGATATTTGTTGATCAGTGTTTGTCTTTTTTAACCACAACTCAGTAATTATGATGAGGTCTGGGTTAACGTGTGCAGCCCAGGCTTGCAGCTGTACAAGTTTTTTAGGCAGGCTTAAAATGTTGACCATCATCATTTTGAGACCTGTGGCCTCAGCAAAATCGATAGGCGAGGGTAAGTTGTGGGGGCAGGTTGAGCTCCACATTTCCTGAGCAGAGAAGAAGCAGAAGTATAACTTTCTTTAAGGAGCTTATAAGAATGGAGACTGCTTTTTATTTCTTCGCGGGAACCCATATCGTGCTGCGCAAGAGGCAGCACCACTGTAATGACAGTTGATCGTGATCAATGTAAGTGCTTGGGTAGACATAGGTGAGGACAGTAGCAAGGGGGTGTAGGCTAACTGGGGGGAATAGGCTAAAAGGGGAGAGGAGAATGACATAGTGTCTGCATGGTAGACTGTTATAACATTAGGTATTCATAAGGTACATTGGAGAACTGAATTGCATTAAGGTACTTTGAATTGCACTGTATTGCTGAAAACTCTGCACCTTAGGAGCAATAAAAACACAATAAGGAGAGCCATGGTCCCAGATTGAGTGGTCTCGTGATCTGTATTAGTGCAATATTTTCTAGGCAAGAAATTTGCCCACCTAGGTACTCACATAAAACCTAGATGAGAAAATACAGCAGAAAGGGGAACAAGGAGAGCAGGAGCAGGAGCAGCTTACTTAGTGGCCATCCACCCTTCAGACTCAAGTCCCCTTGTAGCAGCACCGGCAAAGAAGTAGAATGATAATGCAGGCCATATTGCCCACGAATGAATACAGTGATTTATGTAGAAGACCAAGAATCCCTCTAGTGGCAGGTCTGTATAACCTGCTAATGGAAAACTAGCCACAAAAAAAAAAAAGGTAGTTAGACTTATCGGCACCAAGGCAGAGTGCTTGGATGGGGGGGGCACTGCAGGAATAGCAGTCAGACAGAAGAAGTGTAAGCACTTTAAAACAGTAGTAGAAATTACAATCCAGCTAATACAGTTGAAAAACTCCTAATAACACAGTTGCTTAGTTCTATCGAAAATCTAACAAAGTGCCAGGTGTCTATAGCAGGGGAAAACTCCTGGCCAATCAGAGTGGGTTTGCTGGAAGCACCCGTGTTTCAATTGGCTGTGTTGTCCCGTACCTTCCAAGGAGCTGCAGGTGGGTGTCCTGGTCTTGGTCGGTGGCTGGCTGGGTGCCAGCCGACCGTGGGTGAGCTGGAGCAGCCCTGTTCAGGGACAAGCAGCTAGAGAGAAGAAGACAGAGCAGGTCTTAAATAGCATAGAGGTAAAGGAGTTAGATTTGAGCAGTTTAGTAAGACAAAAGGTAGTTAGACTTATCGCACCAAGGCAGAGTGCTTGGATGGGGCGCTGCAGGAAAAGCAGTCAGACAGAAGAGGTGTAAGCACTTTAAAACAGCAGTAGAAATTACAATCCAGCTAATACAGTTGAAAAACTCCTAATAACACAGTTGAAATGTGCTTAGTTCTATCAAAAATCTAACAAAGTGCCAGGTGTCTATAGCAGGGGAAAACTCCTGGCCAATCAGAGTGGGTTTGCTGGAAGCACCCATGTTCTGATTGGCTGCGTTGTCCCGTACCTTGCAAGGAGCTGCAGGCGGGTGTCCTGGTCTTGGTCGGTGGCTGGCTGGGTGCCGGCCGACCGTGGGTGAGCTGGAGCAGCCCTGTTCAGGGACAAGCAGCTTCCTAGGAGCTGAAGACGGGTGTCCTGGTCTTGGTCGGTGGCTGGCTGGGTGCCGGCTGACCATAGGTGAGCTGGAGCAGCCCTGTTCAGGGACGAGCAGCTTCCAAGGAGCTGCAGGCGGGTGTCCTGGTCTTGGTCGGTGGCTGGCTGGGTGCCGGCCGACCGTGGGTGAGCTGGAGCAGCCCTGTTCAGGGACAAGCAGCTTCCAAGGAGCTGCAGGCGGGTGTCCTGGTCTTGGTCGGTGGCTGGCTGGGTGCCGGCCGACCGTGGTTGAGCTGGAGCAGCCGTTCTGGGACAAGCAGCTTCCAAGGAGCTGCAGGTGGGTGTCCTGGTCTTGGTCGGTGGCTGGCTGGGTGCCGGCCGACCGTGGGTGAGCTGGAGCAGCCCTGTTCAGGGACAAGCAGCTTCCAAGGAGCTGCAGGCGGGTGTCCTGGTCTTGGTCGGTGGCTGGCTGGGTGCCGGCCGACCGTGGGTGAGCTGGAGTAGCCCTGTTCAGGGACAAGCAGCTTCCAAGGAGCTGCAGGCGGGTGTCCTGGTCTTGGTCGGTGGCTGGCTGGGTGCCGGCCGACCGTGGGTGAGCTGGAGCAGCCCTGTTCAGGGACAAGCAGCTTCCAAGGAGCTGAAGGCGGGTGTCCTGGTCTTGGTCGGTGGCTGGCTGGGTGCTGGCTGACTGTGGGTGAGCTGGAGCAGCCCTGTTCAGGGCCAAGCAGCTTCCAAGGAGCTGCAGGCGGGTGTCCTGGTCTTGGTCGGTGGCTGGCTGGGTGCCGGCTGACCGTGGGTGAGCTGGAGCAGCCCTGTGACAGAGAAGGAGCGATAGTAAAAGGAAGAAATCAGAGTACCAGAAGACTGTTGCAACAGATTTTTCTTAAAGGAACCAATATTTTAGCCCACAATGTTCACAGACCACCTCCAAAACACAGGCAGGTGATTACATATGCTCTGTAACCATATGAGCATATCAATGTTTTAGGCGGGGTCACTGACCCTACCACAAGAATATTATGTGTACATTCATCATTATTCAAAGTACACATTGTAGCATTAGATACAGATTCCATGTTTTGCAAAGCCAATCAGTTATATTCTGCCAATGCCATATATCTACTCTTAGTTGGAATTATAAAAGAGCCATTCTCATTATATGTTTGCTCAGTAGTAGGTCTATACAAACACTCTACTTGATTAGTGGAGTATGGTGGAATACGTTCCAGCCCATTGAGGTCATCCCCCAAAAAGTCCCATGGCATCTAGATATTTTATTTTCTGGCATACTCTATTAGCCACCTCCGTGTTCTTAAATAAATTATTAATTTGACCATCCCCTTTAAGACTCAGGTGTCTCCGTGTCCCCAGTACCCCATTCCTTCCCAGTTTTATACTAAGAATTTAGCAAACAGGTTACACAAAACTTTAGTAAGTTTAGCATGTGTTTCACTGGGGAATTTTTTACACGCAGATATGCTCTATGTAACTGGTTCTGTACCATCATTTGCTATTGGTAGTCCCCTCCGTACTTCACCCCTCACATCTGGTCCTGCATAATTATTAACAGTGTCTAGAACTCTTGTATTTTCAACAAACAATGTAGCAGAAAGGTTGAGTATTGTATAAAAAATTATCCATACATAATTCAGTACACTTTCTGTTGTAAAGAAGATGTCAACACTTTCAGCAAAGGTGTCCTTTTCTGATTCTATGGATCCATTAACTTTAAGGAAGTCATCTATTGCAATATCCAGGTCCGATTTCTCCTTCAGTAGCTGGAGTATTAATTCCTGTGTTGTTTCACCCTCTATTCTCCTAAGACAATATAGGGAAAGGGAAATTGTTTAACCAGGAAAGGCACACAAAGACAAAGTTTGTTTCCAGGTGCTACCTGGGAGCACCAGAAAGTTAAGTGATTTGCTCAGGGTCAAACAGTATGCAAGTGGGAGCTGTGGGATTCAAACCCAGGTCTCCAAGTTTGCAACTCAGAGCCCTAAACCACTGCACTATGCTGCCTTCTATATACTCTCTAATGAACGAGTGCTTTATTGTTTGAGATATGCCAAACCGGTGTTGGTTAATGTCTGGCTCTTCTTGTTCTTGTACATCCTTCTTGTGTTCCTTCTCTACTGTTTTTCAGTTACTGCCTTCCAGTTGTACATCTTTATTCATTTCTTTCAGTATGTCTTTTGTGCTAACTTTCTTTTTAGTAGTTATATTTTTCTGCTTTTTACTTGTTTTTCGTTTATATTTTTTTAAACTATACAGTCTGGTTTGGGGTTTTCTTTAGCTTCATTTAGTCTGTTTCCAGATTTTGATTTTACTTTTTCCTTGCCTGAATCCATCGGAGCATTTTCCTCTGAATCACTTATGAGAGTATCAGAAGGAAATATAATTGTAGAAAAATCTAGTCTATTGCCCTCCAATGAGACAGAGAGGTGTTCATTTTCTTCTAGGGAGTTGAGGAAGATTCCCTTGGTGGACATATGTCATTTAACATTATGATGACATTGTCCATCCTAGCACTGTTAATTGCAATATATTCCTTTAATGATTCAGTTTCATTTCTATTCATTATTAATTGTTCAAATAACATTAGATTTGCTGCATACTGATTTGTCAGCACCTTAATAATATCCTTGTTGAGAATTAAGGGGGTGTAGATCAATGTTCCACTATTCTGCCCATTGCGTGTTACTGAGGGAAAACTCATTTCTAAGTTTTTTGATGAGACAGAAAATGTTCTTATCTGATTGGTGCAGCTCCGCTTTATCTCTATCTCCTTTAGTTAGATTTCTTTTATCATTTGTAGGACTGTTTTTCTACATATTGTCTATATGCTTAAGCCCTGTATAGTGTTTTCCAGCCTATCAATGACCTCTTTTAATGCATTATTTCCTGTGGTTTTATCCTTTATTATCCAATTCTTCTGAGCATCCACAGACAAATCAGCATATCTTACATTTTGTTCTATAAATTCAATACTACTTCCCCAGTGGAGTACCGAGAATCCCTAGAGGCCCAGCCAATAAAATCTATATCCAGTGAATGGTTACTATCTGGATAAACCTGTTTTTTTAGTGGAATACAGAATCTGCTCATTATCATTATTTACTTTATTTTGGAAATTCTAGGGTTCTTTGTATTAAAAGGCCATGAATGTGATCATTTTGGTGTTGAAGTAGAGGACAGAGTATGTGAAGTGTTTAATGCACAGTTCTTATATGTGTCACCATCAGGTTGAATGTTGACAATTTTAACTATAGGTTTTACAAACATTTCAGTTATGATTTGTTTGAGATTTCCTAATTTGTGTTCCTCATTGCCTAAATTTACATTATTGATTTCCTCATTGGTTTTATTCTTTCTATTCCTATTGGTTTCTTTCCTGTCCTTTTTTTGTGCTCTTGACTTTCTCCCACTTTTACCCCACTTTCTCACCAATTCCATTTATGCTGTTTTTTTATACTCCTCTACCCCCCTCTTTTTTTACCCCATCCTTATTATCAAGAGAATTTTTGTCCTGAGTACTGTCCTAATTGGATAATTTAGTTCCTACTAAGCTGTCCTGGATTTCCTGTATGTCCTTGTTTGAAGCCTCCATTTGCTGGTGTCTTGTAACTGTCATTTTCTGCTACCAAAGTTATATTTAGAAAAGTAATGGCTAAGTGCACTTGCCCCTGTAAATAGTTTTTATTATATCTCACTGCACATGCCTCAATAAATAATTTATACAGTGTCTCACTTTGTTAAAATTCAAATAACTTTAGTCAATTACACTCTGTTAAGATTGAGAAAAAAACAAAGAGTTTAAAAAAATTAGTTAAATGCTATTAAATACTCAGAGCATATAAAGTGCCCTGATGAATGTCCACACCAGTGTGATTTCTTCATGGCTTCTTTCTTAACTTATTTCAAGAGGCTTCCTCCAGAAAAATCCATACAGTGAACAACTAGATGTCTGAAGCACACAAGAAATTTATTTTCAAAGTTGGGAATGTTGACAATATTAGCAGAACATCACCTGTACAGGCTACTATTGGTTTTGATGAGTGCTCAATGCCTTTCTTTTTCACTGCATGCATGCAGAGGTGGTAGAGACCACTAAGAAAAAAGGAGACCAGAAAACTATGAAGGCCAATTATTTGGGTCTTTATCTAGCAATACTTCTTAATATCCTCCCAATATTTCATATATTTGCTATATTAATTGCTATATTAGTGTAAATAAATATTCAGCTTTCGCTATTAAAATCAGTTGTTTTGTTTGATTTTTCCTCCTGTTATTAGTATTCATTCCCCCTTGTCTGCAATGAATTAATGAGATAAAAAAAATTGCACAATACATTTAAGACCATTTTAGCCAATTAATTATATTCCTTAGAAGTAACTTACATAGGGTCTATTTTAAGATTTAGATTTTCAAGATTTTACTTCACCAAAGGGCCAAGAAATAAACTGACTGTCCATGGCAAAATGTTTCAGAAGACAGACCAGTGAATAGGCTTTTCTTTACTTAACATACTACTTTTTATAGCTATTGTCTAGTTCCACATATGTCTTCAGAATAATATATATATATATATATATATATATATATATATATATATATATATATATACTGTGTGTATATATATATATATATATATACACTGTGTGTATATATATATATATATATATATATATATATATATATATATATATATATATATATATATACACACATATATATACATATATACAGTATGTATATATATATATATATATTTATAATATTCTCTGGTGAGATGTTAAAGCAGGTTCCCATTTTCCTTTTCTGGTGGTTGTTGAGGTGGCCATCAGAGATCCTATGACACATCTTGAGAAGAGTAGGGGTGTTTTTTTTTATTATTTATAGAAAATATACACAGTAACAAAACAGAAATATAAACTCAAAAAAGAAAACACACAAAAAGAAAGCAATAAACTAAAAAGCCAAACCAAAAGAATAATCCTACTCTTCACTAATGACTCTTTACAAACTTAATATTAGAGAAGAAATAGACATTAAATATATGGTAACCATACTGCCTTATTCCCATAGAAATCAAATTAGGAAGCAGGCAAACAGTCATGTTCTTTATCAACTATCAATATAATTTCTTTATGAACCATCTAAACTACTAGAAGGAGGGAAACCATTTTCTGTTTGAAAAGGAAGGAACACTGGGTGTCCCAGATGCATCATTTTCAACAAGCCATCACCACACACAGTGTACTATATAATCCCATCCCAGCCAAGGGGGGTGAAGGAACAATACACCAAATTCTGATATGAAACAGTAGCAAGTTCAAGAAAGTGCTGGAACCTACTGATGTTCCTTCACAAATCCTGAATACAATGGCATATAAATAATAAATTCTGCATAGATTCCACAACCTGTCCACAGGAGTCCAAGAGACAAACTCTTCCTGCTTCACTTTTTTGCTTATGGTAGCCCCTTATTTGAAACTTGACATGGGAGCAAAACTATTTAAATTTTTTTGTCTTTTTTGGAATCCTAGGATTGAACAGTTGTTTAGTTGTAATGGAGGGGAGCCCCCACCACACCTTCCTCACCCCGGGGAAACATACATTGGCTCCTTTAAAAAAAGAGGTTAGTACAAATTTATACTTCATGTTCCTGAAGCAGGTGGACACATAATCAAAAGGTGATTTCCACTGCTGAAATTTAGCAACACATGAGTGGTGGTAGTTAAGGACCACTGTAGCACTTTTACCAAGGGGCCTATATATTGCAGAACTCCATGCATCTAGGACAGTAAAAACCCATACCTTCTCCAGTGGTATACATAATTTATCAGCTCCCACTAAATAAAGTAAGTTTAAAAAAATATAAAATAAAAATGCTGTGGAAACAAAAAAGAGGGGGGGTTAACATACCCACCCCACCTTCTGTTATCATCCTATAAGTATGAGCCATTTTAATGGGGTTCAATTAGCTCCCCCAACGGAGATGGAAACAAATGCTGAACAGCTTAGCCTCCAAGTCCTGTGTTGGGGAAATGTAAAACTAATGTAAACCAGGTGTCATGCACCAGAAGGCTACTACCCCTGCCTGATAACCACAATACAGGTTGAGGGGCCTGGGCTATGCTTCTGATGAAAAAGGGAGATTCTTTCCAAAAAGTAAAGTAAATAGTGCAGTGCCTCTCCCAGAGCAAGACAATAAGTGGGTGAGTTGACAAGCTAGTACAACCCCCTGGGATGCTGTACCTACCCACTTCCCCACCCAGTGGTCCCACACATGGATTAATACACAGTAATTCAAACAGGCTAGAGTTATACAATTAATGGCCATAGATAATACTATGTTTACACTGGCTGCCCTTACCAAGCTGGTTCTGACTATTGCTGAGATCTCTAGCTACTTGTGGAGAAAAGCAATACACTTTAAAGTTAGACACAATAAGGTTGCACCCAATAATAATACTCTCATGGACAGTGTTAAAATAACAAAAAATCCTACATGGAAAAGAAATATATTTTAGATACAATTATAACCATTTGTCTGAAGTATATGCAAAATATCTCAAATTGCCCAATTGTGAAATATCTGATTTATTTGCAGAATATATGTGACAGATATATTTAAGATATATCATAAATATATTTTCATGGTATAGTTATTATATGTGCATTATATATATTTTGTATATTTGCTTACATATTTTGAATATGTAATAGATATGATTTTTATGTAACTGACATATATATAAAATATTTTCCAAATATATGTATTGTAAAATACCCAGACAAAAAGACAATAGATTAATCTTGATGTAACATATCTTTAATTGTACATTTGAAATTCCTCTTATTAGTAACCATTTATATATCTATAGTGGAATTATCATTTAATGATGCACCATTACCACAGACTTACAGATGATACATTTATACCTACACATAAAACTTACCTCTTGATCTCACAATTTACAAAGGCTCAAACTGGTATTCATACCACCACTGTTTGATTCCCTTTTAACTCGGGGTGACTGCATACATGTACTTCTTTTTATTCTTTACCTTTTCCTCTGGTTTGTAAGCTAATGCTGTCAATTCAAAACTATTTTAAAAATAGAAATTACTATGATTTTAGTTAATAAACTGTACTTTTGAAATATGCAAATTAGTTCTGCAAATACATACACGGTACCACAACAGGCATTTTCAAAAACATAATGGACATATATAAAAATATATGTTCTGCATATATTCTACACATACTGTATCTTGCAAGCAAACAATATACATATTTTACTTACAGCAGAAGTTAGGCACACATGTACACTGGACTAGGAGCTCAAGAAGCTACTTTGTGGATTTTCTATCACAAAGTTTATTTGTACAATAAAGAAAAAATCATAAAACTAAAGCCAAAAGTAGTAATAGTACATTCCCAATTGAACTACCCCATATGCCTCTCATCAAACTGTATCCCAAGATGTTTTAGTGGTCCTGACTGTATCGGGAGTGTGGCAACTCTTTCCAGACAGGAGTCCTTTAGGGACCCTAAAGCTATGCCACTGCTTTCACTCAAGTTCACCTGTGTTCCTCAAACCTTAGAAAAGTTTTCTAAAACTTCTGCAACAGTGTCAGTTGAACCAGTTCTTATGCAGTAAGGCAGATGTCATCTGCATAATCTAATATCTTGAGGAATTTGGATATTATCCAGTGTGACTATTACCTGAATGTGGGGTGTCTTTTTAATTAACCCTGATTAAAGGGTCTATTCCCAAAATGTACAAAAGTGGACTAAGTGGACAGCCCTGTCTACCCCCCATATATTGACAGTATTCCCCTCCCAGCTGTGTAAGGAGGGGGTGACCATTGCTGTACAATACAGAGCATGTAACCAACTTGTGAAGTGATCTGGAATCCCATACATGGCCAACACAGAAAACAGAAATTTATTAGAAACATGGTTGAAGGCCTTTCCTGTACTGGATCCAGGGGAAGGCATGGGACCTGTCCCTATTTCCCATGTACAACACTTTCTTGTAATGTGTGGAAACTGTCCAAGATGTTTCAACCTAAAATACTACACATTTGTGAGAAGTCAATCAAAATTAGATCAACCTGAGACAATCTGCAAGCTAAAAGTCTAGTGAGGATTTTGAGGTCCATATTTAGGAGGCTGATTTGCCTCCAATTAGATGCTGGACTTTTCTCCTTTTTTATATAGGAAAATCAAAATATCTTTGGCAAAACTATCACTCACTGTCCCATCTGTTAACATGTATTTATAAAAAGCAGTCAATTCCACTAAAATCCCCAGGCAAACCATCAGGTCCTCATGCAGAGCTTAAAGACAGGGAGCTAATGGCTTCCATGACCTGACCTGGAGAAATGTCAGACTGGAGGAACTCTATTTGTGTATCTGAAAGTCGGGATTTGGAGATCCCCGAGAAAGTTGTCAATGTCAGAAGCCCAAGGGGCCAAAGTTCCAAATCTAGAAATAGCATGTCTCTCCAGGAAAGCAAGCTGCTCCTCAGTAGCTGACAGAAGAGTAGCCTCTATATCCTGAATCTGTGAAAAAGTATGGTCTGAGTTTCTTTTTTAACAATCGTCAAAGCGGTTGGTTTGATGTTCTTTTACCCTTTGTATTATAATTTTGTTTCCATAGCAAAGACTTCATGCATTGTTACTGGAAGTCAGTCATCTTTGCTTTGACTGTGGACAATTGAGCTGATAAATCCTGACCCATCATATCTGATATTGAAAATAACCAGTGAAATTGCTGACAAACTGACAAGTAGTGAATATATTTTTTATGAGTCATTTTTGTGGATGCAGGGTGGAGCTTTGCAAGCCATCTTGCTATCACTTGGGAAAAAAGGGCTTGTTAGACTCTGAACAAAGCACACATTTTGTAGTTGAAGCACAGCCACTCTGCTACATGAAGCACTCCATGTCAAGAAAAATACTGAATAACTGAGTTTAACTATGCCTTAACTGCACTTAAGACCAGTAGCTTTATTATTTCTCCCCCATGCTACAGAACACAGCTTGAATCAGAACATGTTAGTAACAGTCTAAATCAACAAACACTCCTTCTTGTGCAATGTTCCTAGATCTGGCACCTGGGTTAATATCCCAGTACTGACACTGTAGTACAGCATGAGATCAGTGCTGCACTTCTGAGGTGCTGTCTATCGGATGAGACATTAAACCGAGGTCCCTGAAAAGAGTAGGGGAATTTTCCCAGTGTCTTGGCCAAATTTCCCTCATTCACTAAAAATACCACCAACAGCTTAATCTGGTCAGTTGGCATTCATCTGTATCCCCCTTCCCTGGGTCATGCCTGAAAATAGGCAGAATTCGTCTAGTGCACTTACCCAGTCAACAAAAACTAAATAAATAAATGTCAAGCTGTGCAGCAAGTGGCAAGTTAGAAATGGCCATTAGCTTTTGAGAGGGTGCTGGCATGAAGAACCAGAAGTTCTCCAAACTCCCCAGAGAGAATGGTCAGCTCCAGTGGAAGGCTGGTAATCCCTGCTGAGCCCCAGAGTACAGGGAAAGGATGGGTAACACTGACCCATGAGGATTCCACTTAGTCAGATGTCACATCTGCATTGTCAGAGATAAGTCCAATATTGGGGGAAAGGGTATGGACTTCTGAATCAGATGGGGAAGGGGTTGCTAACAGTGGAGCAACACAGGATGGGTTGTGAGGGAGCTCAGGAGACCCAACAGTTACTCAGGTCCCTACTGCAGAACCCTGTGTGAGCACGATGGCAGTAATCCCAGTTGATGCTGGTGAAGATTCTGAAATACTACAGGTTCAGATGGAGCTGGTAGGGTATGCATATCTAGTTGGGTTAGATTCAGCAGTGTCTCCCAAAATAGCATGCATGCAGGCAGTGTCTGCTGAAAAAGATGTGGAGGAAGATTTTATAAATAAAACTGCAACTTCATCAGAAAAGGGAAAAGGGATTTGCGATTCCTACTCCAATGCTCTTGCCCAACTCAGTTGACTTTCCCCTCATTCAGGGACTGAAGATCAGATTATTCAGGAAAAGGAAGGACACATTAAGCACATGAGCAAAGCTTTTTTATACAACCACAGGAAGAAGTGTCTTCATTAGAAGAACAACAGCTGCTATTGTACACCTCCAACTGCAGCTGACTTCTAGCACTTTCACACTGAGCTTGAATGAAGCCAGCTACTCTGGAGCTGTAGTGCTATCTGAACAACAAATGTGAAATCACTCAGTGCTATCAGCAGGAACCAATTGTTTACCAATATTTGGAATCAAAGGAAAAAAGACACCGGAAATATTTAAACTGTAGTATTTTTTTTCCCTTTGATTCCAGGTATTGCTAAGCATTCAGTTTTTACTGATATCACTGGCAGCTTTCACTTTTGCCGCTTGGATATTGGTAAAGTTCTGGAGCACCTGGCTTCATTCAAGCTCTGCGCGAGAGTGTCAGAAGCCCGCTGCAGTTAGACATGTGCATATCATTCTTAAAATTGTAATAGCAGCTGTTGTGGCTCTTACCAGAATTTGTTTTACTCTTGGACTGAAAAAGGACTTAAATTCCAGCTTCATATCCTCCCACCATTCAAAGGGGGGAATTGTATAATGCCCATGTACATCTTTTAGCTTGGATTACATGCTCTAACTTCTGCCTCAAACCTTCACCCTCCAATAAAGAAGTATCCAGTTTCCAGTGTTCTGCAGTGAAAGTGTCATGAGAAACAGGACTAAGAGATGCTTGCACTGACAGTGGTCAGAAGTCTCTACTGGTAAAATTTGATATTGCAAACAACCTAGCCAAGGGGAAGAAGAGAGGAAATCAACACACTTAGACAGTTTACTCTTAAAAAAGGTATGTGTTGCTTTACCTGCAGTTATGCTCTTGAATCCAGTAACCCTGCTTTGAAACAATATATTTCAAGCAGCTAGAATCACAGAAAGATTTAACCATTTTTACACCCCTATCCGAGGGGGACAGTCTACAATTAAAATATTTTCCAAGTATTACACATTTAGTAGTGTACAACTATGATTGAAGTATTTAAATAGCTCAGCCTTCTCTGCCTTTGATTGAGTGACATATATCTTGATCAAACTAATGGAATACTGCAAAAAGAGACATCTAACAAAAGGGCCCAGCCATGGGCAATGCCACTAATGAGGATAAATAAATTTGGTGGGGTAGAAAAAAGTATGCCTACTCTGGAACACCTGTGCACGTCTATTGACCAGAAGGAGGGAACAGAAGACCAGTGTTTTTTAAACCATACCAGTATTCTTATTTAAACGTAATTGAGTGTATTGTAAAAAAATAATAATATCACTCCTGATCTCCTGTAGGAGAATGAAGGTGACTAGTACTGTCTTATCAGATTAAATACTATTGGCATTTAAGGTGCCTTCTAAAAAGCTATGGACAAGACCACCCCCCCCAATCAGGAAGAAAAGAAAAAGACTAGATACTAAATCGTTCACTGTTCCAAGCTTCTCCTGACCCCTTTCCCCAACTTTCGGCTTCCTCTTCTGTGTGAACTTCAGCTCAGAAGTACCACTCTCATTTTCTGAAGAGAGATCATTTTGTGAAGACATCAGGGAATATCCATCAGACTCCTCCTCAGTTTTACCACATTCTTTCACTTTCCATCAAATGTCATATTTATTCCAAAAAGGAATATCATCCCTTTTCATAAACTTGAGTTTAGACTGACCCCTCGATCTTCTGTGATGGGAAATGGCCTGAAGATTTTCCGTGTCTGAGATTGAAGGAGGTGGCATATAAAACAGATATTTCTTCTACTAAAAATTCCAGGGAAGTGTATTGCCCACCTGGAACCAGAGTATGGGAAACCAAGGGAGTAGCTACAATATAAGCTGTTCTTCATCTGTATCCATAGAAGCAGGGACAATGGAAGGATCCACAGAACTCTTTGGATGGAAATTCTAAAAGACAGCAGAAAGTTCTGGAAAAAACAGGCTTGAGAGGGGGTTGATCTATTGTTTTTAAGACCTCTATGTTTTTTGGACCATCCTTCTCAGGTGGAACAGAAGGCATATTTTCTTGGTTTCTGGAAGGAGCTCTGGCCTATGTCGTCTAGTTGGTCTAGAATCTTTCCTGCCAGGGCCCTCCCTCTGGGCACAAGTGATATAAAATTATGTTCTGCCTGGCCCATCTGGTCACACTTATTGTGAGCCACCCAAGGACAGGTCCTGTGATAGTGCTCAGGCTTATCACACAAATAATATTTCATGTTGTTAGTACATTTTGAGCTCAGATGACCCAGCTCACAGCACAGGCAACATTTCAGCTTGTCACAGACATTACTGAGGTGTGCAATGGAACCACATCTGTAACAAATCTTAGGCTGTCCTTGATAGAACAAGACTTTGTGGTCTCTACCCAGAAAAAAGCAGTTTGGAACATGGTACATTCCTTCTTCTGAGTGTAATAGGTGGTCTTTGATCTTCCAGACCCTGGTCCAGGTATAATCCAAATCTATAATGGGATCCAGGTTACCAAGGACTTTGCACCTCTGTTTATGCCAGTACAAGATGTCAGTTATGCTTACCCCCTAATTTTTAAACAGAATGTTGACAATTTTTACTGCTGTTTTTGTTAAAGGAAAAGCCCTAGATCACTTTTGGCAGAGAGTAGCAAGAGGAAGGAGGTGCTGCTAGAACTTTACTTCTCTACTACTGGGACTATATAACCCTCCGTCCCCACCCCCACCCTTAGCCAGTTCCACTTTTATAGGCACTGGATTTGACTGACAACAGGAATTTCCTGTTTGGGAGCAGGAAGGGAGTGATCACAGAGGCACAAAAGACTCACCATCCTAGAAAGAAAAGAGTAGCTGTCCCTCTCCCCTCCTAGCTGCTGGAGGTCTGAGTCTGAGCAAGAAGGAAAGAGACTACTGAGGAATACTGGAACTTTCTGTCCCAGAAAAGGAAGGTCAGGAGCTGTAAGGGCACAAAGACAGTAGGAAAATAGGGAGAAGAAACAAACAAAAAAAAAGTGGAAACAGAAAGAGGAAAGAGAAAGCATACAAAGCAACAGGCAAAGAACAATGCAAAGAAGTGCAAAGTAATGCACCTGGGAAACAAAAACCCAAGGGAAGAGTACACAATGGCAAGGGGTACTATCAAGAAAAATGGAAAGGGACCTGGTGGTAGCCATATCATATCAGATGACCTAAAGGTAGGTAAGCAATGTGAGAAGGCAGTAAAGAGGGCTGTGGGGATACTGGGATGCATAGGGAGAGGCATCACCAGTGGAAAACAAGAAGTTGTTATCCATCTGTACAGACAGTTGGTGAGACCCCGTCTGGAGTATTGTGTGCAGTTCTGGAGACCCAGTTTCCACAAGAACATAGACAGGATGGAGGCAGTCCAGAGGAGGGCAACTAAAATGGTGCAGGGTTTGCACCAGAAGCTATACGAAGAGAGACTAAAGGAGCTTAACATGTATACCCTTGAGGAAAGGAGGGAGAGGAGGGACAAGATAGAAACTTTGAAGTACTTCAAATGAATCAGCAAAGTCTAAGAGGATAGCATCTTTCAGGAAATGAAATGTGCAAGAACAAGGGGGTACAATTTGAAGATAGAGGGTGACGGCTCAGGGGCAATATGAGGAAGCATTTTTTCATGGAAAGGGTGGTGGATGTATGGAACGGCCTTCCTGAGGAGGTAGTTGGGTCAAAAACAGTGGTGGAATTCAAGAATGCACGGGACAGACAT
This sequence comes from Neoceratodus forsteri, assembly GCA_016271365.2. Taxonomy (NCBI): domain Eukaryota; kingdom Metazoa; phylum Chordata; order Ceratodontiformes; family Ceratodontidae; genus Neoceratodus; species Neoceratodus forsteri. Next base: position 1,326,466,005 of record CM057456.1, on the reverse strand, counting down.
AAGGCAATTCTGGTGGGGGGATAGGAAGAAGTAGGCTGTTGGTTAACTAGGATCTGCAGCTTATCAAATAGGTATGGAAATTAGCAGACTGGGTGTGCCAAGCAGTCCTTATCTGCCATCAAAGTCTATGTTTCTATATTTCTAGCAAAGAAAGGGGTCCACACAGCCATGTTCTTTAGCATGGCATACTTTTTCCAAAAATGATCAAGCCCCATGGGGAGACTTGAAACTAACATCAAAAAAGTTGCTACATACTGCATGGATGAGGGCAAACATTTCAGAGGCAAAAATGTCAATTTCTGCCTTCAATAAAGTCCATGCCTTAAATATACGGTCTGGTGTCTCCTCCATTCCCCCTCTATTTTGAAGCTGGACCACATTTCTTTTCTTAGCTGGTTCAGGTGCAAGTCTGAAAAAATTGCCATATCTTTTTTGATCCGGGGAGGTGAAGGGCAGAGCCAGAATGGTCCCTCAACATACCAGACCTAGGTAAGATGGGCTCTTCAAGCTGAATTTCCTGAGAGATAGGAGTAGCTTGTGGCACATAATGAATATCCTCCTGCCCAGTATTTGCAGTACAGGATGGAAGCGCAGAGCCCAAATCGGGAGTCTGGATACTATCAGAGAGGGTGTAATTTCCTTCTGCAGACTGCACAGCTTATACCATAGAACCAAAAACTACTTCAGTATTAAGAAAGAGATGCCACTGTTAGTGTTGGATTGTAGGAGTCTGTACCCCACCTGAGCTATCCCTTGGAACAGGGGGAACTTCAAGAATGGTAGTACTACAATCCTTCCCCTGTTTACGTAAAACTGGCTTCTGTGTGAATGCAAAGGAATCAGGCACTTCCAGAGACAAGGGTAGGAGAACAGGTGGCCCCCGTTCCCTCCAAACTAGTCTGTTTGGCAAGTGCTGGAGTCTCAGGACAGTCATGAGATGGAGGGAGAAAAACAGATTCTGAGGCACTGTTTGCACTGTACTGTGCAAACCACCCTTTAAATGACTAACAGGATATACATTTGATTCAACATACCCATTAGTATAAACCTACTGTATATGGGCATTAGGATTTTCACTGGACCACACTTGAAAGGGGAAGAACCTGAGTTCCAACCTGAGCTATCTTCATTCTTCTCTAAGTCAACTTCCAGTAGTTGTTTAGCATCAGTGATAGCAGCAGTGTGATCAACAGTTTGTAAGTGTCTGGATTTCTAAGGTGCTTTTCTAAAACAGGCTTGAGCATGTGTCTTCAATTCAAGGTTTGATTTTCCTATCAAAAAAGAACAGCAGATTTTGTCAGAAAGACACCCAGTCACTGCTCACTGTCATTGCCATAGCAGGTGGCCATTTCTAGAGACAAGTTAGAGCCTATGAGCTATAGCTCAGCTGAGTGAACTGACACATTAGCTGAAGCCATTAGATCAGATTTTGCAGTCAGAGGCTCTGTAGCTGATTGGGACAGTGGGGAAACATGTTGGGACAGAGGGGAAACATTTTCAGTGCAGGAAGGCAGAAAAGTGCTCATCGAGTGGCTTACCAGTTGATGTGGAATTCGATTGAACTGGTCTCAGCCACCAACCTCAAGTGGATTTTTTTCCTTTTCCTAAGAACAGCATTCCTTCTCATCTGCAATCAATTTCAGCAAAGCAGATATTCTCTGCTGACGTTCATGATCCATATGCTATTCATCTTGAGTTACCTTCTGGAGCTTAACCATGATCATGGTAGCAACCTTAGGGACTGAAGGGACATCAGCTGGATTCTCTACACATATCAGACTTGCTTCAGTTGGTAACAGGAGGACAAAAAGGAGACATCTCCTGTCTAGCTACACAAACCATCTTCTCTTCCTCAGGGCCCACAGGTGACCATGCATACCTGAAGGAACAGTAGACTTCTTCATTTTCTCAAGATGCAAGAGCCATTCCACTTGTCTTCATAAGCCCATCACACCAATGAGAACTGTAGAAAGGGTTACTTCGATACACCGGGTGGGGAAGGAACCTATCTCCACCACTTGGGATGCCATAGCAGAGTCCTGCTCACCAGATATCTCCCTCCTTCTTGACAGGAAGCAGCAAAGCCCCCAACAGAAGAGTAGGGGACATTTTTATTTCAAATTCATAAACAGTTCCAAAAAAGGCCCCTGTTGAGGGCCATAATGGAGGAGGAACTTATAAAAGGGGTACGGTTAGGGGGAAGGGAGCTTAAATTTTCAGTTTTCGCTGATGATATTCTTTTGCACTTAGAGGACCCGGCTTCCAGTTTCGAGGGAGTAAGAGTTTTAATTGGGCAATACCAGCTGTTTCAATTATAAGGTTGAATCTGGAGCAGACTCAGATTCTCCCTGACCCCGTATGTATATATAGGCAGATTTGCTCCATTACAAATGCAGTGGAAGGCAGATAGGATTAAGTATTTGGGTATATGGATTACGGCAAACAGAGAAAAAGGGGCCGAAACGAATATGGAGGGGGTTTTATCTGTAATAAGAGGGGACATACTAAGATGGAATAATCTTCCGTTGAATTTTATGGCCAGACTGGGCCTTATTAAGATGAATCTACTCCCTAGGTTATTATACCCAGTGTATATGGCCCCTTATGACATTTAGATAACATGGTTTAGAACAATTAGGAAGCTTCTCTCTGAACTTCTATGGAATGCTAAACTGCCCAGGAGAAAGCATGAAGTATTACGTTTACCACAGGCAAAGGGAGGGATCAAATTGCCTGATCTTCACATATATTACGTGGCGGGAGAAATGGGTCTTGTGCTTTGTTGGGCTAGGAATTTGGAAAGGGAATCATATACACCAATATGGCTACAAATGGAGAGGCAAATATTGAGAGAGTGTGGCCTCTCGCTGGAAGCAATGTTGTTTGCCAATTTTGAAAAAGAGTTTATTAAAAGGGGCCGGAATCCGATCACGAAATCAGCAAAAGCCTGGTGGTCCCTCCTTACCTCTGCACAGAGAAAAGTACAGACGAAAGCCTGGGACCAACCAATTTTGGGTAACCCCACTTTTGAAATTGGGGGGCAGGTACTAAACGCCCGGTGAGTTAATCAAGTGAGGGGTCTAAAGGTAAGGGATCTTATTCAGGGCGAAAGGGTCAGTCTACCGGTTTCATTGGAAGGACTGCCTTTCTTTCGAAGATTGCAGCTGACACGACTGCTGGAGGCGGTGATGAAAAGGAATGGAGGGTTTTTAGATAGCTCTTTTACTTGGGATCATCTAGAGGGAGTGGACTTGAAGTCAAGTGCTCTATCACAGGTGTATAGCGTGTTGGTGGAGTTCCTTAGTCCGACCTCACCCATACAAGTCTCATATTGGGATAAAGTAATGGCTTCTAAAAATCTCATTTGGGATTCTATTTGGAAAAATTATAGGTACATACCTATACCCAAGTTTAGGAGTATGCAGTTTTTTATTGTCTCTAACATATATTTTACCCCTGTAAAACTATATGACAGAAAGCTTAGACAGACGGACCTGTGCTTCAGATGTGAGTTGGGAATAGGAGACCTCTTACATGTGCTATGGGAATGTTGCAAAATTTCGCCTCTGTGGGGGGAAATTAAACAGCGCATGGACCCTTTGTTGAACTATACTGAATATATAACTCCGGAGGTTTGTGTCTTGGGTGATTTGTCAGCAATACCTGGAGTCTTACCTAAATTCCACCTGTCTCTGATGACTGCATTAGTCAAATCCTTTTTGGTTCAACATTGGAAGGACAATCAAGTATACATGTATAAGCAGTGGATTCAGGATTTGATGGGGGCTCTGGGTAGAATAAAGAAACAACTCTGTTCAGAGGGGAAAAAAGGGTTATATGCAAAGAGATGGTCAACCTTAGAAGCGATTTATGCCCTCCAGAGACTAGGTACCCAAATACAGGTCCATCTGTCAGGCTGCGAATAGCGTGAGACTGATATGTGGGAGGGAGAAGTGGTCAAATATTTGTACTATGTTGACTCTATTGACTGTTTATGCAAGGGTATGGACAAAATGTGATCCAAGCAAGAACCGATGGAGTTTGGGAATCTGGTCTACCAGGCACCAGGGGGGGATGGGGACTCTCTCTCTTTCCAGGGGGCACGGCAGGATTTCACCCTTGAGTGGGAGTATCAGAGGGAAAGAGGTCAATGGTAAGTTAATACCTATAAGACAGTATGTATGCTACCATGGTGGATTTTGCTTTCGTTTTTGTTCCTTTTCTTAAAGAGCTGCATAACCCGATCTCTTATTTTGTAGGGTTGTAATTACATGTAACAGTCAATTAAGTTGGGATGTGGGCTGTATTATTACATATTAGGAAAGCTCATTGTAATTTTTGTATTTCTGGAGACGGATTCCTGCTGTGCATATAAATATGGGGTTGTACATAGTTCTTACAGTCAGTTTTGGACTGTGTACCCAGGCTTGTCCAGGTTTGTCTTTGTTGATTCAATAGGTTGCAAACTATAAAAAAAAAAGTCAATAAAGATTTGTTAAGAAAAAAAAAATAAACATATCCAAAAAAGAACACAAAAATAATACAGAAATCTGAATCATTGAACAGTTCAACATAACTAAAATAGGTATTAAACATCATACTTAGCATAAACAAAAACCCTTCCAGCTCCTGTCCCCAGCTCAAAACATAAAGGAAAAGAGGAAAAAGAAAAATCACAACTCATTCTTGTGCCATAAAGGATATTCTAGTGTAACCAAGAGAAATACTTGATTAACCCACCCAGTCAAAATCTTCCCACAGCTGCACTGCCCCTGCAGCACCATGTACATCTGTTTCTCTAATATATACGTTGTCTACTTCAGCCTGCAATTTAAACAGTAAATCATTAAGCAAAACTTCTTCACCTTGCAAAAACCTTTGGCACCTCCCATGCCATATAACACATTTAATACAGGCCAGCATGACAAAAGCAGAATGCTTATTTTTGTGAGCCCATTGACCTGACAGTTGACAAAATACTAAGATATCATATGTCATATTCACAAATAAATCTGTACTCCAAAATGTATCTAGGTCCTGCCAAAAGGATTAAGCAGTCAAAAATAAATGTTGCATAGTCTCTATATTTCCATTACATTCAGGGACTGTGCAAACCCTGTCTGAGAGTGTTTTATGTTTATGATTTCCCCTAACATTCATTTCAGAATGTCCACTTAACCAAATCATAGCTCTCATTTTAGGGGGAATCCATATCTCTAAAAGGTGTTCAAAGAGTAGTTAACAATCTATGTGGGGATTAACCTGAAATACAGGGTCCTCAAAGTAATGTGTCTGTGAAATGGTATTATAAAACATCTTCTTGTTTACCCCCCATAAACCAATGCAACTCTGTCTTCCATAACCTAACATATTTTAGACAAATCTGCATATATGATGGAAGACCTTTATGTAATATGCTCCATTTCCCTTTAATCCATGCTGAAAAAAAACCCTCCTCCCATATTTGCATTACCTGTGGTCCTACTCTTTCCCTACCATGTACCAAAGGACGTGTGTCGGAGTAAAAAAATTCCCCAAAAAAACACCCAGGGATTTATCCCATTTAAACCTCCCTCTTTGCTTGGCCTATAGGTATGATTCCGTTTCTCATAGTTTAACCTACTTCCCCATAATAACTGGAAAAACAACCACAAGATTTTTGTATGCATAAGAAGTGGAAGTGGAAATACATGTGATACATATAAAAAATATAGGGAGGATAAACATATGGTGCAAATATACCCTCTTTTTCCATGTTATTTTCCATGCTTTCCATTTGGCAACTTTAATCTGTGCTGCATCAAAGGAGATATTCCAGTTCTGTTGTGCAGAATCCTTTGTCCCAAAAAACACACCTAAAATGTTGATGTCCTTTTTCTCTACAGGTGTTGTAAAGTCTGGCACCACCTTAGCTTCCCCTACTGCCAAAGCAGTACTTTTCCTTATGTTAATATTAATTCCCATACTCTCTGTCGTACTACAAAATATTTGCACGACCTGAATCCCTGACTCCAAATTAGCAACTGCTACCACACAGTCATCTGCATATGCAGTGACTTTCGGACATAAAAAAACAGTATTGTGTTGGATTGACAGTATGGATGCATCTACCTCTATTTGCCTAAGTAGGTGGTCCAGCCCAAATCTGTATAGCAGAGGGCTAAGTGGACACCGCTGCTGTACCCCACTGGAAATATACATGGGTACTCCTAGATGCCCATTCACCATAGGTCTCACCTGTGCTTCATTATATAATGTTTTAATCAAATGTATAAAAGCCTCCGGTATCCCATAACATTTTAGTGCTTCCCAAAGATACTTGTGTTTAATGGCATCAAAGGCTGTTTTCTGGTCAATGGAAAAAAGATACCATTCCACATTCATATTTATCCCCTGTTCAACTATTTTCCTTATAAATACAAGGTTTTGGTATATGGCCCTTCCTGGGACTGAACAGGTTTGTTCTTTCATAATCACTTTGTTTGCCACTTTAGCCAAGTGGAATGTGACTAACTTAGCCAAAATGTTATATTCTGACGTGAGTAGGCTAAGAGGCCCCCAAATCCTCACATCAGTTCTAGCCACTGATTTAAATAAAAAAATCATAATTCCTTCCTTCATGGTGTCACTTACTCAACTGTTGAAATAGACAGAAAAACTTCTGATAGAATGGGGGCTAGCTGGTCAATAAAACATTGATAGAAATCGTTAGGGATTCCATCCACCCCGGTGCTGTTTTTGGGGACATTTTGAGAATGGCTTCCCGTATTTCATCTACTGAAAAAGCATCAGCTAACATCCCTGCCTATGCTGTAGATAACTGTGGTAACTCCACCTTTGTGATTGGAAATTCTAAAATCTCTTCCTCCTCTACCTGAAATTTCTTTTTCACATACTGCTGTACTATATTCAATAAGGACCCTGTATTTGATTTTAAATTCCCTAAGTCATCCCTTAAGGATGACATAACCCTTTGTTTCACATGATCCCCAGGAGTGTCATAGGGGTTAGTCTGTGTTTTGTCCCCTTGCGTACAGAATTTCTGTCCCATCTGAAGTGCATGTATTGCCCCATATTGATAGTTAGACATTTCTGACTTTATATTCCCCAGTTCTGCACTGAGTTCTTGTTCTGCTTCCCTCATTCAGGTGATAACCTGCAAATATTTTGCCCTCAGGCTGAGATACTTGATGTAATTACTTTACAATGTTCCCAGACATTTGCTGTAATAACATTGTAATGTCTTTTTTAGTATCTTCCCAACATATAATAGGGTTATCATTAAGAAATCTAATTTCATGCTGGGCTTCTAATAAAAGCAAAATTTTCTATGATAAGAAGTCTCCTGTAACAACGAGGTATTCATTCTCCAGTACCCTCGACCTATGTGTGTTTGTCTACTATCCCCAATCAGGACTTATATTGCCATATAGTCAGAGGTTGAAAGGGGCACTACTGACACCTCTGTGGCTTCTGTTCTATCTGAGAGAAACCAAAGATCAATCCTAGTAGACAGGGACCCTTTATAGAAGGTATATGTAGGTGAAGTTTGTAACACATCATAGACATCCTGAAGTCCAGATGTCTGTAAAATGTTTACCAAACTCTTGGTATCACAATACATTTTGTGTGTTTTCCTCCCCCAATCTCTTGGGGACAGCTCACAATTAAAATCCCCCCCCCCAACCACAAAGCACCATCTTGGATATGCCCAGATAGGGTTCTATTTTTTTAAGAAGAGTGGTCTTTTTGGATTTTAACTGGGATGCATAAAAGTTTATCAAGCGAGTCACCCTATCATTCCAAACTATGCCCAAGATATGGACTCTCCCCGGGCAAACATCTATCACTGTCAAGGCTTCCATTTGATCACTTGAAAATAAAATCCCAACCCCTGTAAAGGGATCCTCCACTATCGACCAAAAAGTTAGCCCCCACCTCCAATCCCTCTGGGTTTTTGTGATCTCAGGGAAGGATTGCAATACAGTATCTTGCAAAAATTAATTTGCCCCCCTTCTCTCTGCAAACCAGTAAAGCACTCCTGGCATTTCTGCACATTCTTCATGTTGTTAACATTTGGTATAATAACAGAGAATAGTGGCATGACCCAAAAAAAGGGTAGGGGAAAGAAAAAAACAAATGATATTTAATCACCAAATCATCCTCAATCAATTCCTTTTTAGCCTTTTCTTTGGCTTAGGCTTATCACCTTTGGGTAAATCATTAAACATTTCAGCTTGTGAGGACATCACAGAAGAGACATCAGACTCCCTGCCAGCTTCTTCCACCTCCATTAATATTGTATAAGCATTTTTGGTAGTTACAGGGTCCACATCCTCTACTTGCAGTGGCATCACTGGTATTTTAGACAATCCCTTAGATCAGGTTACTCTTTGAAAGGGGGGGCCTTCAACCACTAGCGGCTCTAGCCACAAATGGGTACCAGGGCACAGCTGGGGCACAACAGATGGCAGCCAGGGCACTGATATATTGTTACTATGGGGGAAGCTCTGCACCATATGGGGCACCAACTGGGGCACAACATTTTTTACTTAAGACGTGAGTTTGGCGGGCTCCTGGTGTAGAGTCAGCGCATTGCCTTCAACTGAAACAGGGAAGGCATTTCAGCTACAGCAGGTACTATTGCCTCTGTTTCAGGTGGGGGTTCTTGAAGCAATAAGGCATGACAGGGTGTGGGTTATTGGGGGATTTCTCCACGCCTTGTGTGGTGTGTCATGAGGTGCGGCCAAGTGACTTAACCACACAAAAAGTGGGTAAATCAACCAATAACCCACACCCTGGAGTGTCTTATTGCTAGTATACAATGGACCCATGTGTAAAATACATTTAAAATGTGTTTAAGTATGTTTTTTATAAATGCCATTTCTCAGCCATGGGTTATTGCAGGATATACCACTGTCATGTGATGTGTTTTGACCAGTGAGGTTACAGGATTTTCATACCCCATTGTATAATCTTGGATTAGGAGGTCCTCCCCTCTTTGCTCCTGATGACTCCCTTAAGGGTCTGGACTGACATCAGCCTGAGCAGCAGGATGTTCAAGATTTGCATCCTTCATGTTAGGACATACAACTGGGGCCAGGGTAGGCCGTTGAGGTGGAACAGCAGGTTGGGGTGGCTCTACTACATCGGTTACCACCCTTCTAGATGCACCAACAGCATTAGAACCAGCTGCTGCAGTCTGCTCATCAAAACGCATCCATTCTTTCTGAGCAGCTGCCCACATATTCATCTTGCTCTGCCCTTCCTGTTTGGTCAAGGCTATTGTGGGAGACCCAAGAGCAAGAACAAAAAGTTTGCCCCAGCTCATCACACAAATTACATTGCATGGATTGGGTACAGTTCATACTAGTATGTCCCACCATGTTACACAAACCACATTTCAATATGTCACAGACATTACTTAGATGTCCCACATCCCCACACCTATAACAAGTACAGGGCTGCCCCAGATAGAAAATCACACCCCTATCATGTCCCAGGAAGAAGCAGTTCAGGAGGTGTTTTATTACCCCCTCTTCTTGCTTCGAGGTCATCTTATACCTCCATCCTCCTGTCCAAAGGTGTTCATTGTCCAGAATAGGTTCTGGGTAACCCTGCACATTGCAATGTTGTTTTAACCAGTACATGACATCAGCCATGTTCACCCTCTCATTTCTAAACAGCACAGTGATTTTCTTGAAAGAGGGCCTAGTAAGTGGAATGGCAGGAAAGGCTTCCACAGGAAAATATGTTTTGGTAAAGTATATTGTTTCCAAAACCTCTCCAAACTGGCAGGATGCTTAAAACTAATGTTGAACACAGTGTCACCTGGCATATGTATCAGTACTTAAATTTTGTAAGCATAGTACTTCATGCTAGTTTTAAGAAGGGCTCTGCCCACAAAAAGTCTGTCCAGTGTATTATCCATAGGTCCTGTATACTTTAGCCGTACCACATTTCTTCTTGCAGCTGGCTCTGAGGACAAGTGCACATTCTCAGGAAAATGGCACTCTCTCACTTTGTATTCCACATATTGGGGGCCTTTTCAGGTCTTATAGAACCATTTCTCACATTAACTGCAGAGAGTATTGGCTCTGTCTGCTCTACAGGATCTTCTGGAACTGCTTCCAGAGCTTGGTTCTCATGTTCAAAATTCTGGAACTCCCCAACATTTATTCCATCATTATCCCCTCTATCACCTTCCAAGTCTTTTATTACTTGTATCAGGTTTGGCCCTTCACTAACTTGAGCAGAGGCCTCTGTATTCGGGGATTGTGGTTGTCCCAGGGGAAGCTGTGAAGCAGTATCCCCACCATTCAGTGACCCAGTAAGCATTGTATTCAGTGGTTTTGCATCCCTCTCAAAGGAATATGGAGCTTAGCATCCCACCCTTTCCCATCCAACATTTTAACCCATCCAGCTTTTTCCAAGGCATTCATAACCCACCCAGGAGTATCTGCCGTGAGACCTGCAGAGAGCACTGACACACTAGACAGATTCTTAGCTTCTGCTGTACTCTGTGGCTCTTTAGACAACTGTTTCCTTTTTTTCACTTTCCCTGTAGATTGTTTACTTGCCATCTTTTTAACAGGGCTTCTTGCAGCTGTTCCAATTGTGAACGTGACAGCTGGAAAGTGTACCATGTGTGAATGTGATAGCTGGTAAGTGTACCATGTGTGAATGTGATAGCTGGTAAGTGTACTGTGTGTGAATGTGATAGCTGGTAAGTGTACCATGTATGAACATGATAGCTGGTAAGTGTACCATGTGTGAACGTGATAGCTGGTAAGTGTACCATTTGTGAACATGATAGCTGGTAAGTTTACCATGTGTGAATGTGATAGCTGGTAAGTGTACCATGGAGAACAGTCCTGACCACAGGCCCAGGCCCCTCAGCACTACTAGGGGCTGTGTCCTGTTCTGTAACAGGCTGCCCGGTGTCCACAATCACTCTTAGACCCACAATATCACTCACAATAACCTGCTGACTTGGTGTTTCATGTACAGTACCTGTAGTGACACCAGAATCTTGGCATGCCTGTTCCTCTGTCACTCTTTGAGTAACTTTTCCTGATCGTGTGGTCTCTGTGTCTTCCACCTGCACCACTGATACTCCAGTCAGTGCATTTTCCTGTAGTACTCCATCTGGCCCAAAAAAAGCTCACCCTTAAAAATAACTCTCATTGGAGCTGTTCCTTCTGCTGTTGATGCTGCATTTCTTCCTCCTGCAGTAACTGTTGTATTTCTGTCACAGTCAAATCTGTAGCTCTGTGATCCTCAAGCAAATTTCCTGGTGGCTCTGTTGATCCAATAAGGATATCCGAGTCATGCCTTTCTCCATGAAACTCCTCAAAGTCTACCTTGATCGCATCAATATGTATGATTGCTAAAGGTTCAGAGACCAGGGAGGAGACCCCCCCCCAGTCTGTCTTGCATCCATCCTCTCCAATGAATGGGCTGAACTTGCAATCACAGCACCAGTCTCAGCACCTCTTACAGCAGAGTAGGGGAATTTCCCTGGTGTCTTGACTCCTGGTCAGATTCCTACAGTCACCAAAAATACCACCAACAGCATCACCTGGTTCAAGTTCACTTGGTTTGTATGTGAATCCCCTCCCACAGAAACAAGGCTGAAAATAGGCAATATTGTCTAACCTTGCTTTCCCAGTCAGTGAAAACTAAATAAGTGGTACTTCCTTTCTTTCAAGAGCATAACACAGAACAGCAATAAGTGTTGTTTTTAATGTCCTAACTACAAAATATTTGTTTTTTGTGGTACTGTGTCTTACACTTAATTCACCCAACAAATCCAGTTGTCACTGTGGGTGATTCTACTGTGATATAATTTCTTCAACAGCTGATTTTTAAGTTTTAAATTGAAAATGACTGTACCACTTTTCTGTGCCATAGCAGTTCCAGGTAACAGAAAAAGGTCTTATAAACTTACTTAAGAGTTGCTGAGAAAACATAAAAAGGAAAGAACATGGAAACATAGACAATGATGGCAGTAAAAGATTAAAGTTTCATCTAGTATGCCTGGAGCTCTCTATCTCAATAGTTCTTAGACTTTATCACAGTGAGCCTCCCCAAATCTATGGAAAAGATTTTGAGCCTCCCCCAAAAAATGAAATAATCTTGGGCCTACCCAAAGAAAAATAACATGCTGTACTTTGTGCAGCACACCATGGATTATTTGAAACCCCTTTGAGTACTTGGCTCACATTCAGTTCTTTTTCTCATATTGACGTGGGACCTTTCAAAAAGAGCTTCTGTGCTCAAAGGTGTTATCTGTATAATAAATAAAATAAACACATATTGCTATTAAGCTTATTGTACACCCCCCCCCACAGGCCAGCCTACTTGCTCCACTATTTTCATTCTTGAACAATTGTTATCCCTTGTTGCAGTACTTTCATGGGACAGACTACTTCCTCTGTTTCCTCTCTATATGAAATAACCTTCCTACATACTTTGCCTCTCCACCTCCGTCCCTGCTCCTAAGCAACTTTTCTGGGATTACTTTGTTCCTTCCTGCTATTACTCTTAGCACTTCTATGTTCAACCCTTGTATTTGGGCTGTTCTACCATCAGTCTACAAATTGATTAATTACCACCACTCATTATTAGCTTGTTGTTCATATTTGTTTATGCTATTGTTCATTGTGTATTTCTTGATTGTTTTGCAGTTACCTTTTCAAATGTATTCACTCCCGACCCTTGCCCGGGTACACCTGAAATGAGCCTTGGCTCATTCATCTTCCCTTGTCACCTATTAGTAAATAAATACATACAATTCACCTGCTATTATTCTCTTTCAGTTCACTGCATCTCTTCACACAAAATATATAAAACTCAAAATTTAAATGCAGTACTTTTTCAGACTTGCTTGAGCCTCCCCTGAAACAGGTTGGGGCCTCCCCAGGGAGGCTGGCCTCACCATTTGAGAACCCCTGCTCTATCTGCCCTGGGACATATTGTCAATATGAGGTTTAATCCTTGCCACCCCCCCCAACTCCCCTCCCTACTGCTATTGACCTGATCAACTACTAAACCCTTCACTCTGTCCCAGCAATGTTTGAAACCAGTTATGATCTTGGACCCTACCACCACCACTGGCAGACTATTACATGGAAAGGAGTCTGTGGTGGTTTTTAAACATAGGTTGGATAGGTATTTGCTATCTGGATGAGGGATTTATGGACCCCAAATGGGGAGACAGGCCCTATTGGCATTTGCCTTCTGCCTGTCTAAAGCACCGAGTATTGTACCGAGAATAGAATGCACAAATTGGATGGAGGTAGTGTTGCTGCAAGGTGGGAAGACTAGCAGGAAAACAAAGGCAGCATACCAAAAAGAAACTAAATAGGTGCTATTAGTAATTTACTAAACTCAAAACACCATGAAAACTGCAGCTATCCCTGTGCTTTGTGGGGCACTGCCTCTTTATTAGGCAAAGTTACATTAGCAACCATAAGCAACCTCTCTCCTTCTCTCTTTCTCTCTCGCTCTCAGAATGATTGTATGCCATCTGAACACAAACAGAAAAAAATCTACTTAGAAGGGATATGGTTGGCTAAATTGCTTAAATTTGCTACCATATGGGGTGGTTGGGGGGAAGGGATTGTCATTCAGATTTATATAGATATACCATTCTATGTTAGATGGGGGTTGTGCTGCTTGTGTTTGATGTTTTGTTTGTATTTTGGATACTATCATTTGTAGGGTGATGTTTTCATTGTATTGTTGTACATTTTTTATTTGTATTCTTGAAAATTTAGTAAAGTACATTAAATTGGAAAAAAAATGCTACCATAAAAATCTGCAGACTCTTCGGAATTCCTTAGGAATTCCTAAACAATTTGCAAGAAGGAAATTCTGCAGAATTTCCTCTATCCAGACTATTGCAGATTGACTGATCTGGAAGAATTCCACCAATGGAATTAATACATTCCTTCTCCTAATCATTTTGGTGACCTTGATTGCACTCTCTTAATCACCTACAGTAAATCTCCCTTTTGTATTGAGGAGCCTGGAACTGCACAAAATACTTCATTTGGAGTCTAACCTGGGCCTTTTAAAGTGGTCAGATTACTCTGCTGAACCTCTCCTTTTGATGCTCCCCCAGAATCCTGCAGTTCCCAATGACAGTAGTCTCACATTACTTGTCATTCTTCAGCCCCTTATCTATTATGCCTCCAGACCCCTGGTTATTTTCCTCCTCTGTAGTAAGGGGAGCCCCACACAGTGTGTTCATCCTAAATCTCATTTTCCTCCCCAAATGTAGCACCTTGCCTTTATTTTTGGATTCAGTTTGTTTTTGTTGACCAGGAAAGGAGGGCTACACAGTACTGCTTGTTTTTAGATTCATCCAAGGGGAGGGATACAAATGCAAACCAACTGAAATTGAACTAGACTAAGCTGCTGGTGGTATGTTAGTGAATGGGGACAATTTGGTCTGGACATGGAAATTCACCTACTCATTTTGAGCAATGCTGTGGGATCCTTAATGTCCACCTTAAAAAACATCAGAAAAGGAAGACAGGACCTCAATTTAAGATCACTTCTGAAAAAATAAATATATATTCTGAAGACATATTTGGAATTCTACTTATAAAACTGGATGGTACACCCACACTCAACAGCCATATTGTACCATGTACACCAAAGATAGTGGTTATAATCCATTACAGCTTGTTGTTGAAAATTCATAGTGCAATTGGGTCTTTAATGTTCACCTGAACAACCACCAGAAAAGGCAGATCGGACACTGGTATAATGTCTTATCCAAAGGACAGCACACACCCTAGTACTGCACCTGGGTGTCAACATGTATTACATTAACTCAGTCTGAGTGCAGGACTAAAACCCATGACCTTTTGGCCAAGAGGCAGATGTGCTAACAACTGAGCCATTCTGACACTTGTTTGGGTATACAAAATCTGAGGCTGCAGGAGTCAGACTAATCACCCAGCTTGTTCAGGTCCTCCTGAAGATCATCCCCATCCAGTTTTCAAACATGTTTGAGTAAGATAATTACATTTATGCTACAGTGCTATCTAGGGCATTAGTAGAAATCCTCAAAATTTGAAATATAAATATTTAAGTGCAGGAGACAATTCTAAAAGTAAAAATATATTGGAACTGAATAAATATTTTGTTTTCCCATATACATCATCTAGGTTGCTGTTAAACCCTGTGACTGCCAAAATGGTGGGTCATGTGTAACAAATATTAACTTGCCACCTGGAAGCGGAGAGTACCTCTGTGTATGCCCCCTTGGCTTTGAAGGGCAGTTTTGTCAAGTAATCCCTGATGGGTGCAAGTCTAATCCCTGTGGCTCAGGCAGATGCATTAATGGAATAAACAGCTACTCCTGTGAGTGCACAGCTGGGCTCAGAGGTAGGTCTTTTACATTTATTAAGTGTGCATTTCTATAAGTTACAGTACAATTGGTTTCTGAGTGTATACTTGAGCATACTGTATGTTATTGTTCTTTTCAAATCAGTTTATATAATGTCTAATAGTTAATTTAATATTATGTATGATCACAAATGTCAGTTTACAGGAGAAATACCAACTTATGTGCAAGTCTCACAATTTAGTTACCTTTTAAACTTGTTAATGTCACATACAGTGGTAGGTCATTGTCTGACGAATCAGAAAGCAGCATCATATGCAAGGCCACTGGTTTCTGATTTTTAGCAGAAAACCTGGTAAAATTCCAGAATTTGGACTGCTCGCACACTGGTAAGAACAAATAACTTCACAGATTTTGGCATTTTATACCAGATCAGTAAATCTACAGAACTTGTATTTTTCTTATACTTGCTTCATGTACTATTTCATCTTTACTTCATTTAATGCTCTGTATATTAAACCTTCTTTTATTCTGATCATTTCTATGCATACTAAAATGACAGTAGAATCCCAGTAAAATCTGGAAATTAAACTGACACTCATTGGTGCAATTCCCAGAATTTCAAGTCTTGAAAACAGAATTTCATTACTTTAGTTATCGTAAATCAGTGGCCTTGATTATATACCTTCTACAGTATGTTCCATAAAACATCTTACAAAGCATTGTTATTTTGTGGATTGCCATGCTTGATATTCAAACAAGGATACATTGTATGCACCTAGGATTTAAGACATAGCCCATATACACTACAATATGGTACAGTAGAATTTACTTTTAAAATAGTGTCTCATACGGAACTATTGCAAAACACTTCATAGCTGCACAACAGGTTAGCCCGAAATACAAAATAAATAGATGACAACTAAATATCAAGATGTGTATTAGATAGATGGGGTTATGGATTGAAATAAAACTGGGACACGAAGGTAGGCTAGGTTAGGACTCAAAGCCAAGAGGGACAAGGTAGATTTTTATTGGGAAATTTGAATAGTGGAAGAGGATCAAGTAGACAAATAGACTTTGGAAGGCAGTTCCAGATTGCAGGTGCAGCAACTAAAAAGGATCTACCACCAAAAGCAAATACTTTCAAAGAGTCACTGACATCTTGTGAAAAACTTTGAAAAACATAATATTTACACACAGTACAGCTTATATTTCATACAGTATAGCTTTCAAAAAGTTTTCCTCCTCAGTAATTATTACCGAGGAAAACTGCACAAACACATGGATCTGACATTTCAAAGACATGCATCATGATTGCAAAACAGTTTAACTAATTGCATCAAGCCAGGTACACCACATAAAGGTGGTCTAATTTCTGGACAGAGTTTCCACAAGATGCCCATCAAAGATGATGCATGTGTCAACATTCTGACACATGCACCATTTTTGTGCCATAAAGTATAAAGTGACATGAATGCTATAGGATGTTTAAAAATCAAGGTCAACATTCTGATGCATTTATTATGCCGCAGCTGCAGCAGAAATAATATATGTTAATATGTCCCCCGTCACCACTCATTACTATATAAGAGTGGTTTTACGTGCGTTCGGCTGGAGCAAGAACAGTGAATTAAAGCTGAGCTGTTCTGGCTCAAGCTGAAGGCAAGTGAAACCTCTCTTATACTGGAATGAGTGATGACAGGGGACATATTAGTATATTATTGATCGAGCGAGATCAATAATATATATATTTTTTAAACTGTTCCCAGAAAATGCCTGTTTCCAGGGCATCTACGTATGAGACGCTCTTCACAGGATAAGAGTGTCTCACACATAGAGGAAAGGAGTGCTCTGATTGGTTGGGAGCACCCCTTCAATCTATAATGACAGAAGTAGAGCATCAAGACTTTTGGAAATCCAGCCAAATATCTTTATCTCTTAGTGCTCATCTATCCCAGCAGCACATTCCTCACTTGAGGTCCAGTACTTGGTCATTGTGAAATCACAATCTGTTGCCATGGGATTGACTGAGATGTCAGAAGCCAAGTATTATATCCTCAAGTGAGGAATAAGGAACTGAAACAGCTGAACTCTGAGTGAACAAGGATCCTGTTTTATGTAAATAAATTCAGTAATAGTGTGGATGAGAAACAAAGAACTAATGTTAAATATAAACAGAACTGTGTGTAGATATTATGCTATTTGATGTCCTCCTGGAGGATTTGGCTGCTCTAAAGAAGGAAATGTAAGAAGATGGATATTAGAGGAATGCAGAGATTAAGTCAGAGAGTATAGATGAATCAGTCAGTCAATCAAACTTTATTTAACCAGTCGTAGACACCATTGAGCAAGCTCATTTTCAAGGTGGTTCTGGATATCAAACAGGTTACAGGCATAGGTAGACAGAAACACTTAATGTACATACAAGAGATCAATCAGGGTGTAACATACTAGATAACAATGTTACAAACAGTCCAGACACAAAAGCCATTGTACATGTGTGAGATAAATCTGACCAAAATAGAGAGCGAGAGAAGGGAGGATACACAAAAACTATTGTACAAGTGTGAGTTAAATCCAGCCAGACTATTCCGGGACTGCATAGTTAAATGAATAAGTTTAAAAAGGTAGTTCGGGGAATACCATGAATGATTTGAAATATGAAGAATGCAATTTTGAAATGAATTCTGAGATGAATTGGCAATCAGGTTAAATCTTAGAGAATGGGAGTGATGAGTTCAAGTTTTCATGTACAAGTAAATAGATGAAAGTGTTTTCCCCCATCATTTACCCTCCTTGGGGACACCTGGGTGGTTGTTTCCACTCCTGCTCATTCTCTGCACCCACCTCCCTACTGGTGTTTACCCTGGCCAATGTCCCCACTGATTACCCCTCTATGGTAGGGTGGAGATGGGAAGGTCATACACTCCTGCCATGTATCCAACATCCAGCCAAGGCATCCCAGAGCGGTGTTGTAGGAAGTGAGCAGGATTCATGTAGCCCAGGCTCCACTTTTTTTCCTTCTGCTTTTCTTCCTTGTTCCCTCCCACCACCCCAGATGGCTGGGTCAGTCTCAGTAAACCTCACTTGCAGTAGTGTGCTCTGGGCATGCACCCCCTTTCATGAGGGGGCAGGATCCCCAACTCACTGCAAGGGGCCACTGCTGCACTGAAGCAGGGCTACCTCCCTCCATGGCTGGCTCACAGTCCCATCGGGAGCACTCCCCAGCCAGGGTGCCTGAACTGAGTGGACCCGGGCTCGCTTCTGAACCCAGGTCACCAGTATGGAAGCACAAAGCACTTCCACTGAGACATTCGGCAGCCCTGGACACACTGAAGTTTAAGAGTCTTAGGAAGACTGCAGAAAAGGGAGCCACAGTAATCAAGATAAGAAGAGCTAAAGGTACAAATAAGTGTTTCAATAGAAGTTTCTAGGAAATAAACTGTTTTGCAAATAATGCATAGATGTGTGAAGAATGTTTGGCAGATACTGTTTATATGAGATGGAAAGGTCAATTCAGGATCAATAATCACTCCAAGATTACAGACAGCGTTAGCATAATAGATAATAGAATCAAGAACTGATAAATGAGAAATACAGCTCAGTTTAAGAGATTCTTTTACCAATGAGAAGAACTTCTATTTAAAAAGCATTAAGTTGCAAAAAACTAGAATGTAGCCATGAATTTATCTCCTGTAAGCCAGATAGGAGGAAAATGTAGAATGTGAAGGGTCATTGAAGGAATCAAAAAATATGTATACCTACTGTACATGTTACCAATGTACAGAAGGACAGGCAAGTTTAATCTGTGAGATAAGACAACCAACACGAAGAAGATAAATCGAGAACAGAACAGGAGGGACCAGCCAAAAAGCCCTGGAGCACACCATAAAGGAGCAGTTGGTGTTGATGACTATTCAGCAGCACAAACTGTAAATGCATATCCATGATGTAAACCGTAAATAATGCAACTGCATGGATACATAGAATTTAATAGCAAAAAAAGATCAAATGGCTTACTTAGTCTGCTCACATGCCTATCTGAAGCCGAGCCCATCCTACACTGGGCTGGAGTTATTAGCCAATAGTCCTAGTGGTCTTTGGACAGTCCCCTTCCCTAGAATACCCACAGTTCCCTTTTCCCACAGTTCATACTATTCCCTTGCATCTGTCCCACCCGTGTTTGAATCCAGTCATGGATTTTGCATGAACCACCTCATTAGGAAATCTATTCCATTTGTCTGCCTCTTCCCATAAAGAAAAACTTGTTTAAGTTCATACAAACCTTCCCCCCATTCATTTCCACACACCACAGTGACCTCATTCCTCATGACCAGGTCACTGCAGCCCACTCTGTTGATTCCCTGCAAGTACTTCTAAGTCTCTATCATGTCCTCCCTTTCTCTTCTGGCTGCATGTGTGTACATGTTGAGGCATACCACCCTTTCCCTTATACAATTTCCTCTACTGACCCTGAATCACTTCTGTTGCCCTCCTCTGGGTAGACTCCAGGCATTTCCTGGCCTCTATTAGGTGTGGATTCCAGATTTGCACATACTACTCCAGTTGTGGCCTTTTTCATGAGAAATCTCTTTTTCTATGGTATGCACCGGAGCATCCTGTTAGCTTTCCCAATTGCTTTGCTGCATTAGGCAGAAGATTAGAGGCTGTCACTGGTGATGACTCAGAGGCCTCTTTTCTTAAAGCAGCAGTGCAATGAAATTGGGCAAAAAAATTTGACCCCACCTTTTTTTCACTATAAAAGATTCCAGGCATATTCCAGTTTTATTTGGTGGTACAATTTTCTACTGCAACCAAAATTTGAGTATTTTATAAACGTTTTAATTCATTTTTTTCTCAAGAAAAAAGATGGCCACCTCATTTTCCATAAAAATATCATGGTAGACCTGGAATGGGGTTAGGTTTCAAAAAACAAAAAAACGACTCATGTTGTACAGCATAGGAGGCACCCAGTCAAGTACATTTGACAGGTGTGCTAATATTGTTCTTAACTGTAACTTACACTAGAGTTTTTGGGAAAAAATTGTTTTTGCTGCACTGCTGCTTTAAGTGCCTGGCCCACCCTTGCTCCTCCCATCCAATGATCTGTTTGCGGTTTTATTGCCATTGTGTATAACTTTGCCCTTTATACATTACATTTGAGTTGCTCTTCAACCATCTCAAGCTTTAATATTGCTCCTTAATTGCAGGCTTGACTGGCTGGCTTATCCCACTTACCCTGCAGACCCTATATTTTTTCAGTATATTCCTGTTTTCTACTTATGTTCCATTCCTGGTTCAGTTCCTCTTCGCTTTCTTCCTTACCCCCACACCCTGGAGGCAGCTACTCATTTTAAAGCTTCCCTTCACAGGAGTGAGGTTTAAATACAGAAGCCAAACAGGTTACATAATTGTATATCTGAGGACCTCAAGGTGGCAGGACAATGTGAAAAAGCAGAGGGTAAGGCTAGTGGGATGCCAGGGTGCAAAGGGAGGGGTATCTTGAGTAGGAGGAGGGAGGTGGTGTTGCCACTATATCACTCACTAATAAGACCCCACCTGGAGTACTGTGTACAGTTTTGGAGACCACACTTTGGAAAGGACAGAGACAGGGTGGTGGCAG
Organism: Neoceratodus forsteri; assembly: GCA_016271365.2. Classification (NCBI taxonomy): domain Eukaryota; kingdom Metazoa; phylum Chordata; order Ceratodontiformes; family Ceratodontidae; genus Neoceratodus; species Neoceratodus forsteri. Next base: position 1,326,445,018 of record CM057456.1, on the reverse strand, counting down.
TCCAGAGAGGGGAAATTAAAATGGTGCACAGTTTGCACAAGAAGCACTATGAGGAGAGAATGAGGGATCTCAACATGTACACCCCTGAAGGTAAGAGAGTGAGAGGTGACATGATATAGGGTTACCACCTGTCCTGATTTTTGAAAGTACCAAATGTCTTGATTTTATAGTAAGAAAAAATATTTTCTAACTTTCCACTAAATGTAGCAGAAAACTACAATACCTTAACTAAAATACTTTAAAATGATAAGAAATAATAGAAGCAACTAAGAAGCTACAATACTTAGCCTTAATTCTGATTATATAGAGAAAGCAAGTCTTAGAAACATAGAAACATAGAATTTGATGGCAGATAAGGACCGCTAGGCCCACCCAGTCTACCCATTTCCCTACCTAATGGATAAGCTGCAGATCCTAGTTAACCAGCAGGCTACTTCTTTCTACCCCCAACCCCTAAAATTGCCTTATGGCTGTCCTATGCATGCTTGAATTCAACCACTGTTTTGACTCCACAACCTCTTGGCGTTCCATGCATCCACAACCCTCTCTGAGAAAAAATACTTCTTACATTACCTCTGAACCGCCCCCATCTTCAAATTGTGCCCCTTGTTCTTGCACACTTCTTTTTTTGAAAGATGCTACCTCTTGGACTTTGTTGATTCCCTTGAGGTACTTGAACATTTCTATCATGTCCCCCCTCTCCCTCCTTTCCTCGAGGCTATACATATTAAGCTCCTTTAGCCTCTCTTCATATGTCTTCGGTGCAGACCCTGCACCATTTTAGTTGCCCTCCTCTGGACAGCGTCCATCTTGTCTATGTCCTTGCGGAGATTGGGTCTCCAGAACTGCACACAGTACTCCAGATGGGGTCTCACCAGCTGTCTGTACAGAGGGATAACAACTTCCTGTTTTCTACTGGTGATGCCTCTCCCTATGCATCCCAGTATCCCCCCAGCCCTCCTTACTGCCCTCTCACATTGCTTGCCCACCTTTAAGTCGATCGGATATGACTACCCCCAGGTCCTTTCCATTTTACGTCATCATGCGCAAGCAAGAAGGGAACGCTTTTGGGAGAGTATACACTTTGGAGGTGTGCCTCCCTTTCAATCCACTGCTCCATTGAGCAGGCGTGGGTGGTCCTGCACCAATGGTGCGGAGTTGTGTATGACAGCGTGGTCTTTGCTTCAAAGAAACCACCGCTGTCACACAGAGCACGCGCCACGCCACCACCCCGTCACGCTGTCCCCCAGCTTTGGTGCCACGCTGGGAGCCCACCCCAGTGTGGCAAGCGTCCAGATTGTTTGCCGACGGGGTGCCCAATCCCCGCCGGCTCCTCGCCCTCCAGCCATCCTTCTGCATGCTGGGAGCCCACCCCAGCGTGGCAAACGCCCCGCATTGTTTGGCCGACGGGGTGCCCAATCCTCGGCCGGCCCTCGGCCCCCAGCTATCCTTCTGCCACGCTTGGGAGCCCACCCCAGTGTGGCAAATGTCCCACGTAGTCTTTTTTTTTTTTTTCACCTGTAAAGCAAACGGTCCCACGGCGCTTCTCCCAGTCCCCCCACAACCCGCACTCCACCCAATGCATACCCAGCCTCCCACACCCCCCTTCCCATACCATTCTCCAGGCTCAGTGCGACGATCTTTCTGTGACCAGGAACACGCCTGCACTCTTCAAAGTCGACCGCGAACTGAGGAAATGCCGTAAGCTGTATAATGGGCTAGATAGGGGTTTTCAACTTTATTGCATATTCAGGCATTTTTGGATTGCAATTTCCAACATGGGTTTTGGGACTCTTCTCATGAATGATGTCACTGTCATGGTGTTGTCTGGCCTGAAGGGTGATTTCAGTCACCGCGCAAAATCACCCTTGGGGCCTGAATAACACATGACAGTGACATCATTCATGAGAAGGGTCCTAAACCCCATGTTGAAAAATTTGCGAAAAAATTCCAAAATGACTGTTTTATTTAGCGCATGCTATGCAGTTCCCACGCAGGCTCGTAAGTTCCCGAATTTTCAATATTTTCACTCCAGATTTTCAACATTGCCATTTTACCACACCTCCTTATGAGCAGTATAGCTGTCATTTTTCACATCCTGCCCAAAACATGCTTCCACCCATGTAGCGCACAATGGCGCAGTCGGTGTGCGAACTCAATGTATGGGACACATTAAGAAAATCACAGTGTCACTGTTCATGAGCAGAGATCTTAAAATGGCTATGTTGAAAATTTGGTGAAAAAATTCCTAAAAATAACTGTTTTACGTGAGTGCATTGTGCAGTTCCTACGCACGCTCGTAGGTTTGCGAATTTTCAATATTTCCACTCCAGATTTTCAACATTGCCATTTTACCACACTTCCTTATGAGCAGTGCAGCTGTCATTTTTCACATCCTGCCCAAAACGTGTTTCCGCCTATGTAGCGCACAATGGGGGTAACAAAAAGGTCATGCTGAAAATTTATTGTGCAAATACCAGCAATCGCACAGGGCATTAGGGTAAAGCACCATACATGCCAAACACCACTGCAAATACCTGCAAGCGAACATTCGGCATTGACAAATGCTTGTTGTTGTTAGTATCTCACCCCCCATTGTGTACTCTTCCCCTGGGTTTTTGTTTCCCAGGTGCATTACCTTGCACTTCTTAGCATTAGATCTAAGCTGCCATACATTTGACCATTCCTCTAACCTTGCCAAGTCCCTTCTCATCCTTTCCACCCCACCTTGTGCATCAACTCTGTTGCAGATCTTTGTGTCATCTGCAAAGAGACATACTTTTCCATCCAGTCCCTCTGCAATGTCGCTTAAAAAGACATTGAAGAGGACCGGTCCTAATACTGAACCCTGCGGCACCCCACTAGTAACCCCCCTTTCTTTAGAGTGGACTCCATTTACTATTACCCTCTGTGTCCTATTCTCCAGCCAATTCTTTACCCAGGCTATCATCTTGGGACCCACTCCCAGGCTGGCTAACTTGTATATTAATCTTTTGTGTGGGACTGTCAAATGCCTCGCTAAAGTCTAGGTAGGCCATGTCCACAGCCCCTCCCTGATCTACTACTTTGGTCACCCAGTCAAAGAAATATATTAGATTCGTCTGACATGACCTTCCCGCTGTGAATCCATGCTACCTTGGGTCCTGTGCCCCTCTGGCCTCTAGGTACTCGACAATTCTTTCCTTCAGAAGTGATTCCATCACTTTCCCTATCACTGAGGTTAAACTAACTGGTCTGTAGTTTCCCGCTTCTGCCCTGCTCCCACTTTTGTGAAGGGGAATCACATCTGCCCTCCTCCAGTCCTCAGGTACCACCCCATCCTCCCATGATTTGTAAAGAGGGTAGTCAGTGGTGTCACTAGTTCTACCCTTAGTTCTTTTAGAATTCTGGGATGAATCCCATTAGGCCCCATTGCTTTGTCCACCTTCAGTTTTAAGAGTTCTTTCAGAACCCTTTCTTCTGTAAATGGGCTGGTATCAACTTCTGTATCCAGAGTGTTTCTACTGTTTGTTTTAGGTACCTCCCCCTCTTCATTTGTAAATACTGAGCAAAAATATTTGTTTAGTATCTCTACCTTTTCACAGTCACCCTCTATCCACTCCCCTCCCATTTATTAAGCCTCACTATCCCTCCCTTAGTCTTCCTTCGCTCCCTGATGTACCTAAAAAAGGTTTTATCCCCCTTCTTAACTGAGTTGGCTATCTTTTCCTCAGTTCGGGCCTTTGCTGTTCTGACTGCCTTCCAGCTTCCTTTTGCTTTAACTGATACAATCCTCTGTCCTGCTCCTTCTGTGATTCCTTGTACTTTCTGAATGCTTTCTTTTTCTCTTGAACCTTCACTGCCACCTCCTTTGAGAACCATGGCGGTTTCTTACATCGTTTTGTTTTGTTTATTTGCGTCAAACAAAGGCTTGTTACCTCTGTGATGGCAGTTTTTATTATTCCCCATTGTTCTTCCACCCCTCTTTCCTGCCCATTTTCTAGTGCATTCCTTAGGTACTCACCCATTTTGGCAAAGTCAGCCCTCCTGAAATCCAATACTTTTGCCTTTGTATGGCTTGACTCTATTGCTGTGTTTATTGTGAACCATACTGTTCGATGGTCACTAGTTCCCAGATGGCTACCCACTTCTACATCTGTGATCCTCTCTCCATCTCCATTTGAGAGGACCAGGTCTAAGATTGCTCCCTCTCGAGTGGGTTCCAATACTAGTTGTCTAAGGCATGCCCCCTGTAGGGCATCTAGAATAACCCCACTCTTAGAAGTGGCTGCTGCAACTGCAATACAGTTAACACCTGCCATATTCAGATCACCCATCAGCAATATCTCCCCTTTTTCTGCCATTCTAAGTATACTTTCTATCATTTCCTTGTCCATTTCCTCCCCCGGAGAGGGGGGTCGGTATACAACCCCTGTGCGGATTGTGGTGCCATTGCCTGCCTCCAAATTGACCCACAGTGCTTCTTCTCCTCCCTGTTTACCCTTTTGTTCTGTTGCTTTGATTCCTTCTCTTATGTAGAGAGCTACTCCTCCTCCTCCTCCTCTTTTACCCTCCCTGTCCCTTTTGTAGATAGTGTATCCTGGTATGTTTATGTCCCACTCATGGTTCTGTGTGTACCATGTTTCTGTGACAGCCAAGATATCCAGATGTTCCTCCGTCTGTTGCATTGGTCGATGTTACCTACTGTCCTGCAAAAAATCAGGCTTCAGTAATAAATGTCCCACTTTGGGCTTCTTAAAGGTGGTAACCCTAACATGATAGAGACCAAAAAGTACCTCACAAGGGTGAACAGGGTGCAGGGGGGGAGTCTCTTTCAAATAAGAAAGAGCACCAGAACAAAGAGGCATGCAATGAAGCTAGAGGGTGGAACGTTCAAGAGAGATATGAGGAAATATTTCTTCACCGAAAGGGTGGTAGATGACTGTAACAGACTGCCAGTAGAAGTGGTGGAGGTGAAAATGGTGGGACGCATCAAGCATCCATGGGATAGACATAGTAGTATATTAGAAAAGAGGCAGGGATGCAGGAGGGTCACTGAAGGCCAGATAAGATCTGTGGAGGGTGATTAGGAAAGGAACATCTGGGCAATCATGGTGGGCCAAGTAGTCCTGTTCTGCCAACAAATTCTGTGTTTCTATGTTTGTTTTTTGAATATAGGTGTTTATACTCCTGGCTAAGGTGGCTGGGGGTTCCCTCAGCACTGTCCCTACTATCCCCCATCAAATACCACCTCCCCAGGCCTACCTGCATAGTTCAGGTAGCCCCATGAATTACTTCCCATGACAAGGTCAGGAGGGGTAGGGCCATTTGAATCTCATTGAGTGCAAGCTGGAAGAAAAGCATACACATGGCCACTACCACTTCTGGTAACGATAGGCTTTTTATCCTCCAGCACCTCCAATACACAGTTATCACCAAACCAACCTCCCAAACTGTAACCTTAATGGTTAGCTTTCTCCCTGATTTAACACTGGTATATAGACACCTCCCCCACCTGAAGCGAAGGCGACGGAAGACACAAGGGAAGATAAACATTACCCTATCTACCAGAAAGGTCATCTTTATGCTACTGCTACTCTCTGGCAATGTTCACCTAAACAGTGGACCAACAACCCTGAGGAGCAGGAGGGTCCATACAGTGAATGGCCTAAAGATAGCATCGCTAAACATCTGCAGCCTAACTGCCAAATTCGACCAGCTCCAGGCTTGGATGACCATTCATGCCCCTGACATACTCTGCCTAACTGAAACCTGGCTGTCAGGTAAGATCAAAGATGTTGAGTTGGCCAGCGAAGGATTCCAAGCGTTCTGACTTGAGTGAATAGGCAGAAAAGGTGGCAGCTGCCTCTTATATGCCAGAAACTCACTGAGTTGCTCCATCTTCCCCATCTCCAAAGTTGTGGAGGATTATGAACTACTAGTGGTAAAAATACAAGTTGGCCTAAAAGGCAAGACCCTTACCATCGCCACAACCTACCTACCCCCCAAAAAAGCCAAGGAAGGCCTTCCTCTTGTTATGGAAAAATTAGCGCACTCAAAAAAGGCTCAGAACTCATCTTGACTGGTGACTTTAATATTAACTGGTTATGTAAGGAGGCGACACCCTCCAGAGACCTAATCACCTCCCACAATCTCACACAACTCGTAATTCACCCCACCAGGCAGAACTACAAGGCTGGTACCAGCACCCTCATTAACTGGGTTTTAGCTAGCTCACTGACTCAATTCTCCAAACTCAGGGTTCTCCCAGATGTGCTGAGTGACCACTCCCCAATCTCCTTTATATGGACCACTAAACTTGCCAAAAGCCAACCCCGCCTCAGCGAGAGCAGGGTTCTGTGGAAAGACAAACTTGGAATCCCTCAAATTGGCCCTGTCTGCCTACAACTGGTCCCCCATCAACAAGGCACTTACACTGGACCAGGCCATTAGTGTTTTCACTGAGGGCTTCAATTTCATCTGTGATATCTGTGCACAATGCACAAAACAGAAAATTTTGGAGGAGGTAAACGGCTGGATTGATGGCAAGCTCCTCTCCCTCCTAAAGGAGAGGGGCTGCCTCTGGGAAAAAGCCTTAAACTCAAGTAGCAAGCATGACCTACAGTGCTACAAAATGGCTAGAAATTGATGCACCAAACTTATCAGGCTCAAAAAAGTTGATTTCCATAAGACCCAGCTTAACAACGCATGGGGAGATGGAAAGAGGTTTTGGGACATCAAGAACATCCTTGATAAAGAACAAAAGCAGCACCCTAAGATGCTCAACATTAATAACTCATCCTCCTCAGATCTGCTAGCCATTGCTGATGCCTTTAACCAGGCCTTTACAGACCTGTCCTCAGTGTTGCCTCCAGACTACCTTCTGCCTGTGGAGGACCAAGGTTGCACCAACTGGCCCATAACTAACCACCTAGCCTTCTACTTTAAAAAGGTGATGGTGAAGGAGGCCCTAACGATGGTCAGAAAAGTCCTAGGCATAACCAGATTGGGGAGTGATGGGCTAGACATGAAGTTACTATCTCTCACCCATGATGTTCTTATCATGCCCATAACAATGCCATTTAATAAATGCTTGGCTCTAGCTCAATTTCCGGAGGTATGGAAGCAAGCCCTGGTAACTCCAGTGCATAAGAACGGTGACAAGGCACTGGTGCCAAACTAAGGCCAATATCTATCCTCTCCCCATTATCCAAGCTTTGGAAAAAAATCATGGCAAGTCAACTCACAGAATTCCTCTATAAGTATAATCTGCTCTGCCCAAACCAACATAGTTTCAGGCAAAAACACAGTACCACCACGGCACTGCTGGAATACACTGACTATGCACACAAGGTGCTGGATGAAGACACATTGGTGGGGTCCAACTTCATTGACTTCGCCAAAGCCTTCGACACCGTCAACCACCTTCTACTAGTACTCCAGCTCCAAAGATTTCGTGTGGCACCTGACACCCTGAATTGGTTCAATGACTACCTAACACACAGGAGCCAGCAAGTCAAGATTGGGCAGATGTTATCCAGCTCCAGAGATGTACTCCTAGGAGTCCCTCAAGGATCAATTCTAGGGCCCCTGCTTTTCAGCCTCTTTGTAAATGACCTACCCACAGCCTGTGACACCAAACTTATCCTGTATGCGGATGATGCCATGCTGCTGAGCAGCAGCACCTCTCAGGTTGCCCTACAAACAGAACTACAGAACTCTTTCAATAAACTCAAGGACAGGTTCAGTAGACAAAAGCTGCTACTAAATTACAAGAAAACCAAGATCATGCTACAATTCAGCCCCTACAACAAACGCAGGCATGCTCCCCTCGTAATCAACAATAAGGCTGGTGAGCAGATTGAGCAGGTGCACTTGTTCAAGTGCCTTGGAGTCACCATTGATGACTCTCTCACTTATACACACCATGTAGACTCCCTTATCAGAGTGGTAAACACAAAGATTGGGGTCCTCTATAAGCATAAGAAATCCCTCACCCCGAAAGCACTCCGAATCTCAGTCTCCAGCGCCATATTCTCCACGATAGACTACGGACTGGTGGTCTATGGAGCTGCTACTGATACAGTGCTCAAAAGGGTCCAAATTGCACTCAATAACACATGCCACCTCACCCTGTGCGTAGATCATTACACTCATACTTGCACCCTGTATGAGTGTACAAACTGGCTTAACCTAAAAGACAGGATCAAATACCAATCTTGCCTCCTGGGAAAGAAGGCACTCCTCGGGAAAAACCCACCCTGTATAGGAAATCTGCTCAAGGCTTCTCTCTCATCACACATCACAAGAGGGAGGAAGAATGGAGCACTGTCCATACCATTCTGCCGAACCTCACTAGGGCAGCGCGCTTTCTCCTATCGGGCCCCCCTTCTGGATAAATGAACTCCCGATGAAATTACAAACAAGCAACAGCCTGTCTCAATTCAAAGCAGGCCTCAAAAAGCACCTAATGTCTAGCTCAAAATCCACCTGCTTCTCAGGCCCTACTTGATAGACAAGCCTACCCCCAAGGTAGCACCCAGCAGGGCTACATAGAGAACCCTGCCTCCATTCCGGTCTAGCCAAAGGCTTAAGTAAGCTATAATTCCTCTTTAAATGCTCTTGGTACTGCCCCTTCCTAACCCACCCCCACACACACACCCTACTCGACAAAGCCCTGTGGAGCTGCTCCCCCCATCACAGCCCCCCCCTCGTTTCATTATCCCCTCACCTCTCACTCTCTGCCGTAGGTTCAAACCCAGTCCCCCTTGTTTCACTGTCACCCAGCCTCTCACCATCTACGATAGCGTTAAACCCTATGCAGTTACTCTGCCATAGTCTATCAACGGATTTGGAGGTTTCCAGGAGTATGCTACCTAGGGCAACCTATTGGAAATAGCTTAGTATTCTATTACAGCTGCACTGTTTTTCTCCTATTTGTCTGATTCTCATGTAATCGCTCTTTAATGCCTAATGATCAGGCCTCTGTAACCACTGAATATGTGTGTTGTCTTATTGTCCACCCTGACGTGGAAACTTTGTAAAAGAGCTCACACTCAAAGGTCTTTCCGAAATACTAATTAAATAAAATAAAAAAATAAAAAAATCTTCCCCACCTCCTCCAAGAGACACATCCAGTATTCTGTCAGACAAGGTCCAGGTGATAAAGTGGGTGAAGGACTGGCACGGAAGGCATCATGTACGTCTGCCTTGATAACTTTTTCCTCCATTTTTGCCCTGCCCCCTTGCTGGAGCATGCAAGCATGTATGTATCAAGGCACATGCACACTGTGGAGTCCCACAACTCCCTCCCATCTTGCTGCTTCCATCCCACATTGCCACCAGGCATCCACCTGGTGACAGTCATTCAGTGGAAACAGCAATCCTCCCTCCCCACAAGAGGAGAGCAGTCCACTGGATGCTCAGTCCTCTTCCCCCAGCTAGCCCCCAGTTACCTGAGATTGCTCCTTATCCTGGGTTGCCAGCTTGGTGGGCAGTAGCTCTACCATTGTGCCACTGGCCAGTTGTTTCTATGTTTCTATATGCAGATGCACAGTAGTCTATTTTTATATCCAAAAAGCCAAGTGCAGTGGAGATACAAGCAATTCCATCCAGAGAATAAACACTTAGATAAATTAGAGAGTGACTACCAATACAGATGTGGCTGCACAAAATGATTTATGCTTAATGCATTAAAAATTACCTGCTGAAGTTTAACTAATCAGCATCCAGAACCATGGGACATCTTATCATTCATGGAGTTTTCATCTCATGCAGTTGTTTCGAAGCTGAGTGTTCCAATGCAATACCTGGGAAGAAGCATTTATTTTATTTATATTAAGTAGCCATTCAAAACCTATTGCAAGTCACTGTGGCTAACTCAGATAATTGACAGTATGTTTATGCATGTAGTCAGAGATGTCTTACTGAATAAGAATGCAATCTTGTGCAGTTTGGACTGATAGACCAGTTCAGTTTTGCCGTGCGGTCCTCTCAACCATATTGCACAAGGCATACTCTTATTGTGTAACAAGCATTCATAATTACTACACCCAAACATACAGAATATAGAAAACAACATGCTTTTCATTCCTGTAGGCTATTTTACAAAATCTTATCCAAAACCATTGTAAGTTAAATACAAACTTAGTGCCAGCCCACTGGTGTAGGGGTAGTGCTACCACTTGTGATGCTGATGACCCAGGTTCAGAGGTGAGCCTGGTCATTGGAGGGCCAGGGGGGAGGAGGATTCAGCATCCCTTGGACTGCTGTCCTCCTCCAAGGGGACAGATGGGAAGCTTTCAGTGCTTGTCTGACTCCCGGCATTTACCTGACTCCTGCTGGAGGCCAGGGATCTGACAGCTGGCACAAGCAGTTGCTGGAGGCAGGGAGGATGTCAGTGTATGCACCTCTGATGTCACTGCATGTCCCACTTCTGGAGAGAAAAAGGAAAAACTTGGGCCACGCAAGATGCCACCCTCCTTACACCACTGGTCCTGCACCACTGACCCATAGCACCTCCCCGAGCTGTATCATGTCATCTAGTGGGATGACGGGCCCCCCTCCCAAAGGCCTCATTCTGGGGGGAAATTCAGGGTGTAACTTTGGGTCGGGTAAGTCCCGGGGCTGTGGATGGTGGGGCTGGATGCAGGATTGGGCCGATGGAGGTCGGTCCATTGTGGAGATAAAATACTGCAAATTAAAAAAAAAGGTTAAATACAACTTTTTCAGGCACTGAATGTCTCCATAAGGTAGACAATGTGCAGATAAATTTATTTAATTTAAAAAAGTCCCATATTAAACTTTTGGGTCTTTATCACAAAAACTAAGGACATTATAGAAGGAATGCAGGGCCTGCATTACCCAGGACAAGGTTGATCTAGAAGACAGCATTGCTCAGGAGATGAAAAACTACCGTTGGTTCTCCTTAGCAGAAAACAGCCTGCATCTTCTAAAGAGACACAGTTCCACACTTCATCCTGAAGTGATACAAAAGGACAGATACAGTATTATAAACTTTATAAAATTCTGAAAATCATAGCATAGAAATGTATGTTTTGTATTTCCTGTTGTTTTATTTGTGTAAACCTAATAAAAACACTAAGGCAGATGTTCTCAAGGTGTAGAGTGAGAGCAAACAATGGCAGGGACAGGGTCTGAGCTTGCCTTGCATCATCCTGTACAAGTCAATGTGACTGCTGTATTATGGTTCCCTGCCCCTAGGCCATTGGCATATTTGTGTGTCCATACTTACCCATGCAAGCATGTTTCATTGGCGCCTGGTCAATATCCCCCTGCCCTCTGTATCACTGCTATACTGCCACATGTAGTTATCCAGCCGGCTGTGTTGTAGCAGTGGCAGCTGCCATCCCTCCCTAGAAGGAAAGTGCATCATTTGGAGTGCTTTATCTTCCCCCCCCAACTGGGCCTTGATTGTCTAAGCTTATTCCTGAACTCAGGTAACCAGCATCACAAGCAGTAGCCCAGCCTCTTTGCAAACAGGTCTGTCAGAATACTGCAGTTTTGTTCTTGAATGTATAAAATGATCAATACTGCAATGAAAGGCAAATGTCTGATACACAGAAACTCCTTATGGTGTGGAATTTGCAATCAACATCTTGAATAGCACTATTAAATGGGTTTACTGTTATACATTTTCAACAAAACTCTCCTAATGTCATGCTGCTCTTGTGATTTTGTGTTTTTTTTAGGCACAAATTGTCAAGATGATGTTGATGAGTGTAAAGCAAATCCTTGCTTTGAGGGAGTAATTTGCACCAACACGTTTGGGTCCTATCAGTGTGGGTCATGTCCTATAGGACTACAAGGAGATGGAAAGATATGCATCGGTATGTCCCTAATTAAATGTACACCATAATCACTACAGTGTATGCATTGTCAGCTCAGAAATGTGTTCATTTAGAGCGCTTTGGAACAAAGCTCAGAATTTAAAAATTGGCTTAAGAGTAGAGTTTAGTCTCTTCAGTGACTCCTCAAAAATGTAATTTTCAATCTGGATGAAGGATCTTCTAATGAAACCTTGGGGGCAGGCATGCAAACACTGATGACAATGTTATTTTGTAAAATTATTTTACCTTGGACAACAACTGACCTAAAGTTGAGCATCTGAACCTCAGTGGGACTAGACTTCAACCTTGTGTTTACAGCTGGGAGAATTCAGTCATGGAGAGGTCATGCAGCTTCCAAAGCCCAGACAGTGAGACAGTGGAGTGACTGTGTTTTGATTTCAGCTATCATCTCCTTGTTTACAGTTCCGTATACCTATCACTGCACCACTTGGTTTCTTTGTTTCATAAATTTACAGCAATACAGGCCTTCAACACTACTGCTGCAGCAGTTGTTTAAAAGGTAGATTTGGCCAAGCATTACTCATGTCTTTTCAAATTTTAAGAAAGAAATTGTGTATCCTAAAAAATGTATCTTCCACACCAGATGTACCCAAGAGAAAAGGACTTCTGCATATGGCATACATGCCTTTCATTAAAAAAATCAGAAGGTCAGTGTGTCTCAGCCAGTCACCATGGGAGAGGAGGCAGGAGATTAAAGCAACATTAAAACTCAGGCACAAGTCTAGACATTCATTTGTCTGTTTTCATCTTTGGGGATCATTGCCTCAGCAACATCAAAGAACTCCATCAGACTGTGAGGGAGAGACTGAAGAAGTAAAAGTATTTTCTTTTTCTGAGTAGTAGGACCTCAACAAAGCAGCAATCTGGTCTACTTCAAACAATATACAAGTTTCCTATCTTTGACATCTCATTCCTTTGTAGGGTTAAAGAGAGTAAACTGAGCATCAATCTCAAGAATATCTTGCCGATAAGCAAAAAATGCAAAATAGCAAACAATGAAAAAAAGTCTCCTTCTCTGCTTTGTATGGTAGCAATAGTTGGGATAGAAATAGAATGTATTAATTGTTGTACAGCAACACACCTTTTAATTTAACCAGCTTAAATAGAACATATTGTCAGATTCAAATTGTAATGCTGGCATCATTTGATGATTTGTCTTTCTTTTAAATAGTACTCTAAATGTTTTAACAACTAGAGGTGGGTTATCAGGAGTAGGTCAAACAAGATAATTAGCACATTGTTTACCAACTCTCTAATGTTCTCAAAGTTTTCATCTAGAAACTCAGGAAGGCCTGCAATTCTTATGTTTTTAAAGTGAATTTCATTTTCCAGTGTTTCAGTCTTCAATTGACATATAGTCATAGTTTAGTACAATTGACTGGGTTCACATCTACTTTTTTATCTATCTCAACTTTTTTATTCCCAATGTTTGAGATTTCTTTCTGCATAAAGTCAATCTTTGCCAGCAACACTTCGAACCTCCTATCGTATATGTCTATACAAGTAAGGATTTTATCTCGGGATCTAATAATCATTTCCATTGTGTACTGAGTTTCATCCAATGATTCAGAACCCTGCTTCCAGCTGATTCAACCCGTTAGAACTTCAGGATCTATGTCTGTTAAACCAGCTATATATTTATCTGGTTCCATGAGATAAAAGCAAAGTAAAAACCGCACTGACAAATAAGAGTGAAGCAATAACAGCCTCTGCAAAAATGGCAACCAGCACAATAGTGCTCCACAAAATCAGTGCTGCTTCTCTTCTTTTTCTGCAGGGTGGCTCCACCCCCCCACATCCCCTACTTTAAATAACTGACATGGGGGGGCTAATACTGAGGCATGGAAATACTCTCTGGATGGGGGCTACAGCACTGGGTGACACAGGTCAGGAGGGGAGAACATTGCAGGGGGGCAAGGGGAGTAGAGAGGAAAAAGTTTGGGAGGGAGAGGACAATGGGCCGTAATACAGAACATAACAAAAATAATAATAAAAACAAATTATTCCTACTAGCCAATCCCAAACCTGGGTCCACTGGCCACAGAGGTGGTGATTCTTACCACTACACCAAATGGCCAGCTTCAACAAGGAAGAAGAAGGCTGTTGGTAAACTAGGACCTGCAGCTTATCCAGTAAGTAGGGAAATTGGGAGACTCATGGGCCAAGTGGTCCTTATCTGCTATCAAAGTCTATGTTTCTATGTTTCAACAGCACTCCACCATCAACCTACATACTGCAGATATCTCTATCTCCCTGCCTACAAGAAAGCGTTAAAATTCACAGGTGCTCAAAAATCTATGTAGCCCATTTTGACCTTGCTATTTTGCCTTCGATCATATGTACTCACTCAAATTCACTTGCTCATATCATGGGATACTGTTTATCCATATTTTGTGGATTTGATGCTTAATGAATCAATGGTCTGGTCATCCTGATATTAGGGCTAGCAGACTCTGGTGTTTTGAATGTTAAACTTGCCAGTTGAATGGCCATTGTGGGAGACTGAGAACCCCAACCTTCTCCACTCCTGGGGATCTGTAAAGTGGACCAAATACTCTTCTCTGAATGACAGATTTTCAAGGAAATAAACTCAGGTGAGAATACTGCCTTATCTGTTCAAGCCATTCATAAATAGGGGACTCCTCAAACTTTTTTCCAGGGAAAAGACGTAAATTTGTATAACTGCCTGCCTTAGACATAAACGCTCAGACTAAAGCTTCATCGGCCATTTTGCCAGTTCTCAAAATGATTTATTAACTTATATCTGATGTTACTATCAAAATGTACTTAGTCCATCTAGTACCATATATGATTCTGATACTACCTCTGAAAACAAATTAACAATCTAATAATAACATTAAACATGATTTAATGAAGATGCAACCATTTTTCTTTTCTTTATTCATTTTCAGACTTTGGGAAACACATCTAGTTTGTTCCATATTTCTTGTTTTTATAAATCATTAAGAATGATTTAGAATGAGCTTGAGAACATAAGTGCTATCGGTAAGCCTTGTCAATTGCTGCTTCTCCACATGTATGAGCATGTATGGAGTAGAGCTTATTAACTACAATGTCTGTTAGTAGTTTGTTTTTATTGATTTTTTGAATCCACACACATTGATTGTAATTAAAACCTTTGCAATACAGTTTGGGGAAAACAGCTCAGGCATGAAGGGTGAGGGGAATTCTTCCACTGCTAAGACTGCTAGTTAAAAAAAGGTATGTCTTGGAGTAGCAAATACAAAACACCTATTTAAATGAATTGTGCTGTAAAATGCTTGTTTTGTACAGTATATGAAAATTAGTTAATTGTGTCTGGCAGCAAATCATGGCAGAAGAATACAAGATTGCTTCCTAATGGAAGCCTAATCTGACATAATACAGTTTGTGTTATTTGATTGAACATATAGGATTTATACCAGCCTGCCTCCTCTTTTGTGATCCTAAGTGCTCTTCATCTCCCCTTAATTAACCTAATTCATAAGTGTCCCTGATTTCCAGGTACATCTCTAATATATATCCTCAAAATTTCCAACTATCTCTCCTAAGTCTTGAGTTGTTCTGCGACTAACCACAAAATAATGTCAAATGATAAAGTTACAAACTTGCTCATCTTCAGAAAATGTATAATCTCTGTATTCTATCAGCT
Organism: Neoceratodus forsteri; assembly: GCA_016271365.2. Taxonomy (NCBI): domain Eukaryota; kingdom Metazoa; phylum Chordata; order Ceratodontiformes; family Ceratodontidae; genus Neoceratodus; species Neoceratodus forsteri. The sequence continues at coordinate 1,326,429,517 of CM057456.1, read as the reverse complement.
TCTCTAGTGCATGTCATTAATTTATAAGATGCGTCCCTGATTTTGGTCCTTTGCCTTGATTTTATTAGGTCTTGTCCCTGATTTACAAGACATGAGGTTGAAAGGTACATTATGTTCAGACAGCTCATCCGATTAAGTTTTGAAATTTGCAATAAAATATGTGTTTGTCCTTGATGGTCCAATGGGGTGAAATAAACTTACATTTTTGGGGTTTCCTGACTGATGAACAATCTTTCATATCAAGGTTCTCCTTGTCTTTTTTGAAAATTACCTTTCGGGAGCTGTCCTTCTTTCTTTGCTCGTATACTTGTTCATGTAGTCCTGTATAAACAATTCAGTTTATGCAGACACTGGGTAAGCGTGCAGGCAAAATAAGGGCATGCTTGCAAGCGCATGTTCTGCATGTCCATTTTATCAATCAGATACAGTAAAATCCTAATGAATAGCAAGAATATGTACATGAGAAAACAGATGAAAATGACTCATTTAGCTTAAAGTATGTGAAAGAGCAACAATACACTGTCCATAATAATACATGGGTCTGGATTTTCCATTGTCCCACAAGGACAGAATTAATTAAAGTACTACATGTTCCAGCACTGGTACTACCATAGTCTTCATTCCTTTGAGACCTGGGCCAATATTCAAAACAGTGCAAAGCGCAGTGCAAAACCTTGCACTGTGCCTTGTAGTTGCCCGGGAGCCCAAGGATGCTCTGTTCAGTCAAATAGCGCACTGGCACTATTTGAGTGAATATAGTGTCATAGTGGTGCAGTGCTAAGTCATATAGTGCTGCCCTGGCATGGAATCTGAAGTATGCCACCAGAGTGGATAGTGCTGGAGTGTTATCTGCAATATTCAAAGGGATCAGGCTGGCCTGTCAATGCAGTGGTTGGATTTCTGCTTGCGACACCAGCGATTTGGGTTCGGGAATGGACCTGGGTCATCAGAGGGTCGGCCTGGGGGAGATGATTTGAGCATCCCATGGACTGCTCTCCTTCTCCAAGGGGAGGTTGTGGGTGTCGCCGGTATATGGGGGACCTCTGGCAAAGGCCAGAAGTTCCACAAGGAGTCGACACCAACAAGGACTTAAGGGGGTGGGATGGATGCTGGCATCATTGCATGTTCCTGCCCCCCACAAAAATGGGGAAAAAACAAGCCAACCTGCCGCCTCTATGAAGCCCGCCCCTCCAGCTGCAATCAGCTCCCCCAGCCCTGGGCCAGGGTGCCACGATCCAGTCCTGGGGGGCAATCCAGGGGGTCATGGGATGGTGGCCAATGTGGAGGAGCTGCAGCCGTGGGGGTCCATGACTGGGGCAGATGCCTGGCAGTAGGAGGGGGCACACAAAGAATAAATTAGAAAAAAATATATTCAAAGGGATCTATGCAAATGAGCCATTTGGGCATGCAAGGGGCTAAGGAGCCATTTGGATACCCATTATGGGCTCATTTGCATGGGTTGCAAGGCAGGTACCATACCACCCTCCCCCCAATTGCCCGATCCCATAAATGAGTAGATACACCTGGTGCTAGTGGTCCCCTCACCAGTTGCCAGCCCATAATGTAATAAATAAATATCCTTGGTGCTAGTGGTTCCCCTTCCAATCACCAGCCCATAATGTAATAAATAAATATCCCTGGTGTTAGTGGTTCTCCTTCCAATCACCAGCCCATAATGTAAGAAATAAAAATCCCTTGTGCTAGTGGTCCCCTCTCCAATTGCCAGCCCATAATGTAATAAATAAATATCCCTGGTGTTAGTGGTTCCCCTTCCAATCACCAGCCCATAATGTAATAAATAAATATCCCTGGTGTTAGTGGTTCCCCTCTCCAATTGCCAGCTCATAATGTAATAAATAAATATCCCTGGTGTTAGTGGTTCCCCTTCTAATCACCAGCCCAGAATGTAATAAATAAATATCCCTGGTGCTAGTGGTTCCCCTTCCAATCACCAGCCCATAATATAATAAATAAATATCCCTGGTGCTAGTGGTTCCCCTTCCAATCACCGGCCCATAATGTAATAAATAAATTTCCCTGGTGTTAGCGATTCCCCTTCCAATCACCAGTCCATAATGTAAGAAATAAAAATCCATGGTGCTAGCGATCCCCTCTCCAATTGACAGCCCATAATGTGAAAAATAAATATCCCTGGTGTTAGTGGTCCCCTCTCCAATCACCAGCCCATAATGTAAGAAATAAAAATCCATGGTGCTAGCGATCCCCTCTCCAATTGACAGCCCATAATGTAAAAAATAAATATCCCTGATGTTAGTGGTCCCCTCTCCAATCACCAGCCCATAATATAAGAAATAAAAATCCATGGTGCTAGAGATCCCCCTCCCCCTCCTTCCAATTGGCAACCCGTGCTGTAAGAAAATAATATCCCTGGTGCTAGTGGTCCCCTCCTCCCTCCAATCACCAGCCCATACTGTAGGAAAATAATATCCCTGGGGCTAGAGGTCCCCTTCCCTCCAGTCACCAACCTGTACTGTAGGGATATAATATCCTTGGTGCTAGTGGTCTCTCCCACTCCAATCAACAGCTTTTACTGTAGGAAAATAATACACCTGGTGCTAGTGGTTCCCCTTCCCCCCTTCCTCTCATCGCCAGCCCGAACTGTAAGAAAATAATATTCCCTGATGCTAGTGGCTATCCTCTCCCTCCAATCACCAGCCCGTACTATAGGAAGATAATATTCCTGGTGCTAGTGCCCCCCCCCGACTGACAGCCTCTAGTAACACAGAAACCCCACCCTGGTGTCTAATGGTTCCCCCCGGGCACCGATCCACGGCACCCCTACTCACATTGCCATAATCCTTGGTGTCCAGCTTCCTTCTTCCCACTGTGGCACTGTATACACCCCACTACTCACCTAACCAGTCCCCTCAGTGCCACAGGTGCATATGTTGACCGGTACAGCCCATCTCACACCTCCTCGGTCAGCCGCTGTATGTACAGGCAGGGAGCGTGCCTCTTATTTATAGGTGGCATGCTCCCTGCCTGGACATACAGTGGTCAGCCAAGAAGGTGTGAGGAGGGCTGCACCGGTCAAGGGCTGCACCAGTCACTGTATGCACCCAGAGCACTGAGGGGACAGGTAAGGTGATTGGGGGGTGGTTCTACAGTGCTGCAGTAGGAGGGAGCCACTGGATGCTAGGGATTATGACATTGTGAGTGGTGGTACCATGGAGTGGTGCCCAAGGGGACCACTGAATCCCAGGGTGAGTTTTCCATGTTACTACAGGTGGGTAAATGGGGTGGGGGGACCACTAGCACTAGGGATATCATTTACTTACAATACATGGTGATGATTGGGGGGACCACTAGCAGCAGGGATTTATTTTGATACAGTGTGTGCTGGTGATTGGCAGAGACCACTAGCACTAGGGATATTACCTTCTTACAGTACAGGCTGGCAATTGGTGGAGGGCAGCCAGGGACCACAGAGAGTGGGTGTGCTCTCCTGGTGACCAACTGAATAGGTGGCTACATTACTCCAGCAGCTGCTAAGGTTGCCCAGAGAAAGTCAGGATTTTATTCTATGGTATTTGCACTGTGAAAAAGGACTGCACTAAACCCTTATGTGCAGTGCAAAGCTGCTGAATATGGGGTAGTGTGGCTATTCATGGCAATGCACTAGCACCAGGGATATTACTTTCTTACAGTACAGGCTGGCAATCAGTGGAGGGGAGCCAGGAACCACAGAGAGTGGGTGTGATCTCCTTCAGTTATAGACCTTCTCTGAGGAGGGCTGACTCAGATTCGTGCAGATCTTCTGTGTCAAATGCCCAGAGATCTGGGCCAAAATCTGAACCATGTCATAGACATCCTGTTCAGTTCTAATGGAAATCTGTGAAGATATTTTGATAAATGTATATCATTAATTTTGCCCATGTTTGAATCACATTAATATCTAAGGGAAACTGAACTGGAAAACAGTTCAGAGTTACTGCAAACATCTGACACAGTCTGCAAGATCCACTTAATGTGCAACATAAAAGTACCCATGCTTGAAATTGCATCATTTCTGGAGAGACATGGGGATCCACAAAACCTTTGAAATTAGATCTCTTTGATGAAGATTTAGTGCACATCAATTCTTAAGAAGCTAAACAATGGGCATTCAACAGCTAAGATCGGGAATTCAGATACAGCTAAGAATATTGATAAAGATCTGGGACTGCTGTATTCAAGGGAATGATCCTTTTATTATGTAACTTTTTTTGAATTCTTTTTTCTCACTGCCAGGGTGGGCTGCTCCTTCCTCAGATCCCCCCCCCAGCCCCATCACCCAGTGTCCCAGGGACTTACCTCAATCCTGATCTTCCCCCACAGCTTGCCCCCATTGCATGGGTTGGTGGCTCCTGCCTGCTGACAGAAAGTATCCAGTTTCTGGGAGATGGCCCTGTAGCCTGGTTGTGGAGCCTGTGAAGGGTTGGTTTCATCCTGCCCCACCACTGGCCATTTTCCACTTTTCCTCCCATCAGATGAGAGGACATGCAATGCCATCCAGATGTGTCTATGCACACTCCTGTGCAAAGAACGTAGATGGCCACCGTTCCCCATTCCCAGCATTGTAGTCCCAGCTGCCTGTACCTCCAGCCACCACTAGTGGTTAGATGAATGCCAGGGCCAGTGTCCCCCCCCCCAAGAGAAGGAGAGCTGTCCTCTAAATGCTCAATCCTCCTCTCCCTGGTCAACCCCCGATGCCCCAAGATCCCTCCCAACCCCAGGTCGCCGGCATGGTGGCAGGTGAGGCTTAATATTTCAGCCCTCCATGTCACCACTGGACTAGCCCCAATGATGTAACATGTTAAGAACAAACTAAAGCATACTCAAATGGGGAAAAGACAAGGCTGTGTGGAATGTTATAGTTCTGACAGAACTGAATTCTGTGAAATTTTGGAAAATTCCATTGAATTCCATCAGTAGCAGAATTCCAACATTCCACAAGCAGAATGTTTTTTGCAGATTAATATTCTGCAGTTTACCTAAACTATGGATTCTTTTCCCACTATCTATGGAATTATTCCATGGTTTCTGTGATCCAGGGAAAATCATTCCGCGGTTTACACAGAAATGTTTTTCAGAATTCAGCAGAGTTTAAAGAGAAATTCTGAACTGCCCTTCTGTACCAGTTTCAATTGTAGAACTCCACATTCTGTACATCCCTGGGAAAAGGGCATCCTACAAGACAGGTGAGAAGGGGTAATCTGTAAAAGCAATAGAAAGGTATTATTACTTAATATTTACTGACACATTAACTGCTGTTTTCAATTATGCATTACATTTTAGCTGAGCGAGCAGCTGATGGTGTCCCTTCAGCACCTGTGATCCCTGATGACTTTGAGGAAGATTACACTTATTATGAGGATGAGGAAGATGAGGTTACTCCAAAGGAAGAGGATAAAGAATATGTTATTCCTGATGAAAATGAGATTACTCAATTGCACATCCAGCGGATAGGCTCTTCTACCACCACTTCTAGCTCTGGTAAGGAGTAGTTCCACACAACGCTGGATTATTGCTAGTGCAATCCAAAACTCTGTGATGGCAAATACTGCTCACAAAACATCAAGTTGTGTAGTCTAGATGTTCCTTCTTGGCTTGGCTTGTTCTTGGGTACTGTGTTATTGTGTGAGTCTGACTAGATAGACCGTTAAGCCTTCTAATGGCAATTTTTTTATGTTTCTGTGTTTCTACATGTCCAAGTGTAGTAGGCTGTTGTTGGAACTGTGTATATGTTGGAGGCATAAAACATTCACCTTGTACCTAGCTGTAGACTATCTTTGGACTTCAGAAGCATTTACATGTCTTTATAACACTCTATATGTAAAATGGACTAGTAATTCCTCTCCAACCAATTCAGTTAAGATGGTTGTCTCTTTTTTCCACATAAAGGGCCAACAATTGAGTGATCGGAGGTGGCCTTACTGTAGAAAAGGCAATATCTTTGTTGTTTATACCCCACTCCTTAACAACTGTGTACAATAAGTAAAGGCTGTGTGACTTATTAATGCTAAAACAGGAACACTGTTGATCTGGATGACTGTTGCCACTTTTATGTAAGCAATAATACCTGACAGACAGGGTGGGCAGTATTGGACTGTACCAGACTGCTCAGGGGTGTAATGTAATAGTAGTAGTAGAAATTTTTAATTTTTCTCAGGAAAGTTTTAAGATATACCATTAGGGCAACAATGATCTGTTTACAAGGTGGTCCTGAATTCACAAATTAAAACTATTTACAGTGGATTTCCAGTTCTGGCTGAGAGGGAGATGACACATTCATTTTACAGCTCTGGATCCAGACCACTTGATTAAGCTCTAAAACCACATCGTTGCAATTCAGAAACAACTATACGCATACCTGAAAGAGCTGCAGCAATATAGATGGGAAGGAGGAAAAAATTGGAGGCTGTTGTAGTAAATCCAGGGCAACAAGAACCACTCGCTTAACTGGTGCCCTCCATGCCAAGCACTGCAGAGGTGGCATTGGACATGCAGCAGGCCATGTACAGTAGCAACCCACCAACACCTTGATCCTGGTGGAATTAAAAGATTTCCAAACAGAGGTCAGAAGCATCAAAGCTGACCTACAGATGGACATATAAAATAGAGAACAAAATTCTAGAGCTGGAAACTGGAGCAGGTGGTGTTGCACGCACTTCATGCATGCCAAGCCCTCCAAGATAAATGTGATGACCTGGAGAACAGATCGAGGAGAAACAACTTGAAAATCTCTGGTCTGCCCAAGGATTTAGAGGGCAAAGATATGGGAGCGGTTTGTGGAGAAAATCCTGAGGGACACCTTACAACTCGATCTGGAGTACCCATTGGAATCAGAAAGAGCACATCGTGCCCTCGTGACAAAGCCTCGAAGAGCGGAAGATCATCCACACTCAGTTGTGATAAAATTTCTAAGCTCTCAAACAAAATGAAACATTTTGCTTGGGGCATGAGGTTCCAAAATGGAAGGCTTTTTTTTACAGCAGTGGCGGTCAAGCAGAGAGCCTATGCACTGATTTTATGGGTATTGAAAGCACAGCAAATCAAATTTCAAACTCCCTACCCAGCTCGTTTAGTGGTGATGTTTTCTGATGGCCCCAAGGGATTTGCCACTCTAGAAGAAGCCATGAATGATCTCCGAACAAAAGGTATTGAAGTCCCCTTTGTTCAGTGATGGATGGACCAGTAAGAACCCACTTCAAATTTGGGTGTCATGTTGAATAAGACAGCCACAGGATCTGACAAACAATGGCATGGCCTGGCTACACTGGCCAAAGTGAAACAACTTCTACAGGCTTTTGAGCAATCAGAGCACACCTGATGATAGGTGTGGAGAGAGCATCTTGGACCTGGTTCTTTGATCACCAGCAATGTGTCAGTTATATGGGGTAAAGTGCTACTAAATCCATCATCCAGATTTTTCAGGCATGAACACATTCCCGAAATACAAATAGATGGCCGCAATACAAAAATAAATGAATACAAAGGCAATGAAAAGTTTTCTCCCTGGTATAATAAAAATGCAGCAATCGGGGCCTTGAGCTACACTCCCTTTAATATGTAAAAGTGGGCATTAACGTTTAAAGCGGGAAAAAGTATTCTTAACAGTCAGCATTTAAGAGTTAGTGAATTTCAATCCTGCCAAAGAAACCACATGGCATGACAGTTGTTGGTGCCATCTTGTCAATTTCATTCATGTCTATGAGTTCAGACTGCTGAGGAGGAATGGATTGAATAACAGCCAGTAATTACGCTTGGTAACTGACAAATGGGGTTGATTTCTCGCACTGCAAGCTGAATATCAAAGCAAACCCATGAATACCTGCCATTTGTGAGACTTTGTCTTTTGTAAGCATTGAGAGTGTAAATAAATTACTGACTTGTGGCACAACTACTCTGGAATAAAAGGGCTGTTTGTATAACCAGGGAAAGAAAAAAGTGCACCTGATAGCTAGCCACTGACTTTCAGTATTATTTTATTCTCGTCAAGCATCTGCAGGGTTTGATGGCTGGCTGGCTTTAATATATGAGTTTTTTCCCATAGGCACAATAAAAAGATGCACACAGTATGATGGTGTTGAGAGAATGATAATCAGCAAACAGACTTTTGGCATGTTTTTCATCTAGGATGCATACACGCCGGGCAGGCAAGAAGCTGCGGTCATTCACTGATCTACTGCAGGTTCGAAAACTCCATATTATACAGATCCCCCACATTGAGTTGTCCCAGTGTACAGTTTCAGACAAGCGAACGGGGGGGGGGGCTGCAAAATTACAGAAGCCACTTGACTCTTCACCTTACACTGCAAAATACTGACGCCCCCCCGAGACTGTGAAAGACAAACTGTGTCCTAACACCACTAGCAATGGTAGAAGTAAGATTGCTGACACTTGAGCATATTGAATGCTGGTTATGGAACAAACTAGCAAATCCTGCAACATGCAAAATGATGATACTCAGTGTTGCATGTATGGAGGGTGATTGAAATATAAGGGAAGATCACTTGTTTGACAGTTATTGAGGGGTGTGAGGGAAGGGGGACAGCAGTCACCTCCAAGGGCCACTGAGTCAGCCCTGAATTTCATCGAATAACTAAAAAGGCACTGGGGAGGCCTAGGGGGGTGATGAAGGCCCCATTTTCATAAATAACAGGGGAGAGGTATTTGCAACCAACAACAGTACAACAAGTAAAAGTGTGTGGACCTATCCCTCTCAACATGACACTGATAGAGAGATTAGTTGGGGATGCCACACTATTATGAGTTATATTGAGAAGGGATTAATTTAAAAACACTATCTGAGTGGCCCCATGCTCTCACTGATTCTATATTTTGTTCGCGTGACTCACAGTTTGGAAACACGGGGAGGGAAGGGCTGGTAAAGCTTTTCAGTACCCATACAGCTATTTTGTGATATGTGGCTGCCCTCTGGTGACCAAACAGGTGAAATTACATTCTTCATCTGTGCAGATACTGAGCAGAGCTTGTGTGAACCCATACGTCCTGACCCTATCTCAAACAAGGCTGATTATGAAAATGTTACCTCCCCCCTAGCCATGGTTACTTAACAGAAGCAGTTGTCATGGTACTTTCTACAATCCAAGCAGAATCCCTCAACAGCCTGGGTTTCTCTCAAGAGTCCTGGACAATAAGCATGCAAAATCTGACATCTAGACTATATTAAAAAAAAAAAACCACCCCCGTAGCAGTAGTGTCCCAGATTTTATGTCTAATAATTTGATCCCAGACTTAGAGGTCAATACTATTTATTAGCCCAGACCGTTAATCTAACCACCTGACTAATAAGGGGTTGGGATCTGTGGAGCCCCACCATTTTTATCTACACTCCCCCCACAGCTGACAATTCTTGTAGAACCCTGAAGGAGGGTGAATACCTCCAGCCCTCTTCACCTACTTGATAGCAGCCACTGCTATAAAGGCCCACAGTGGATGCTGTGAAATACCACTCAGGCAATTTCCAACTTTCCCTACTTAGGAGATCACATTATCTCCTTACCTTGGAGCACTTGTTTTCTCTGTCTACCTCGCATTTCAGTGAAGGTATCAGGAGTTAACAGAACTACAAATGTTACATACCATAGTTAAGATTGCCCTGTTGGCATTTGTTAAAGTTTTTCCTACAGTATATGTTCTATGTAGAAATGTTATAGGGTATGTAACTTGTTGTCTCATGTTATTCATACAGTGCTTGACTCTTTCCTACCAGACTCTACCCCTTCTTTTCCTTTCTTAACTCACTGCAGTTCTATTTACTCCACTATATCTCTTAGAGGAAAGTATGTCCCCTGAGAAGTTCTGATATCCCACAGCTCCATCATAATGAATAACCCCTCCCACATTGTATCCTGGAATGTCAATGTCATTCATAGCCCTATAAAATGAACCAGACTATTGCAACAACTTAACAGGGATAGGCCAGAGGTGGTGTTCCTGCAGAAAACTCACCTGTCTCAACCCGAACATGACAAATTCAAATCTAAGGGATATGCCACTGTAATAGCAGCCTCTCACACATCTGGGCAGAGAAGGAGGGTAGCGATACTAATCCTACTAAACATCTCATTCCATCTCCAAGAACAGTACCTAGACCCAGAGGGATGTTTCACAATTGCTGTTGGAAAGCTACATATGATGCAGGTCAGTCTGGCAAGTGTATACTTTCTACCGGGATCTGACAAAATAGTGGCCCAAAGTTTTTTCAATAAATTATTACCCCTATTACAGGGACAACTAATCACAGGAGGTGACCGCAACACCACCCTTGCTCCCACATTAGACACAACAGGTTCCCCACTTCACAGAGCTCCCCTATGCATGCACCTGCAGAGGAGACTAAGGAGGCTGAGGACAACTGTCACAAGGGAGGTCCACAGGAAGGAGGCAGAGGACACCACAGGGAAAGGAAGCAGCTCCTGGTGGGGGACTCAATTATTAGGGGGATAGAACTGGGGGGAGCAGGTTAAACTGAAGTAAGGTGCCTGCCTGGTGCCATGACTTGGAGGGACAGGAAGCGCATCCTCAGGATCACGAGAACAGCTGCACAGGAGTCTGAGCTGCATGTCATTGTCCACCTAGGGACAAATGACTTGGCTCATCATGAGATTAGAGCAGTGCAGGAGGACTTTGTAGAGTTGGGGAGGGGCCTAAGACAAGTAGCACACACAGTATCCTTCTCAGAGGTGCTGCCTGTCAATGGCATGGGGGAGGCGAGGGTACTTTGCACCATGCAGTTTAATGAATGGTTGAAAAAATGGTGTGGAGCACAGGGGTTTGGCTTCATTGGGGACTGGGGTTCCACCTGGAGGGACACCAGCCTATACTGGCAGGATGGTCTGCATCTGTCCAGGAAGGGAACAAGTCTTTTGAGCAATCAGTTTAAATGCTTCGTTGGCAAGCTTTTAAACTAGTCAAAGGGGGAGGCACTGATAAGCAGCAGGAAAATCCCAGCCTCTCCCTACAAGACAGGGTACTAAATGAGAAAAAGACTGAGGTAGAAAGGTCAGTGGGGGATGCTGCAACAGAAGGTAAAGCCATCAAAAAATGGAGAGCAATGAGTACCAATGCCCATAGTCTGGGTAACAAGCTTCCTGAATCAGTGGCCTTGATGGAGGAGGAACATCTGGATATCGTGGCAATCACAGAAACATGGTACACACAAAACCATGACTGGGACATAAACATACCAGGATACACTATCTACAGGAGGGACAGGGAGGGTAAAAGAGGAGGAGGAGTAGCTCTTTACATAAGGGAAGAAATGAAAGCAACAGAACAAAAGGGTAAATAGGGAGGAGAAGAAGCACTGTGGGTAAATTTGGAGACAGGCAATGGCACCACAATCCGCACAGGGGTTGTATACAGACCCCCTTCTCAGGGGGAAGAAATGGACAAGGAAATCATAGAAAGTATTCTTAGAATGGCAGAAAAAGGGGAGATATTGCTGATGGGTGATCTGAATATGCCAGATGTTAACTGGAGTGCAGTTGCAGCAGCCACTTTGAAGAGTGGGGTTATTTTAGATGCCCGACAGGGAGCATGCCTTAGACAACTAGTATTGGAGCCCACTCGAGAGGGAGCAATCTTAGACCTGGTTCTCTCAAATGGAGATGGATAGAGGATAACAGATGTAGAAGTGGGTAGCCATCCGGGAACTAGCGACCATCGAACTATGGTTCTCAAAGGAAGTGGCAGTGAAGGTTCAAGAGAAAAAGAAAGCATTCAGGAAGTACAAGGAATCACAGGAGGAGCAGGACAGAGAACTGTATCAGTTAAAGCAAAAGGAAGCTAGGAAGGCAGTCAGAACAGCAAAGGCCCAAACCGAGGAAAAGATAGCCAACTCAGTTAAGAAGAGGGATAAAACCTTGTATAGGTACATCAGGGAGTGAAGGAAGACCAAGGGAGGGATAGTGAGGCTTAATAAAGGGGAGGGAGGGTGGGCAGAGGGTGACTGTGAAAAGGCAGAGATACTAAACAAATATTTTGCTCAGTATTTAAATGAAGAGGGGAGGTACCTAAAACAAACAGTAGAAACACTCTGGATACAGAAGTTGATACCAGTCCATTTATAGAAGAAAGGGTTCTGAAAGAACTCTAAAACTGAAGGTGGACAAAGCAATGGGGCCTGATGGGATTCGTCCCAGAATTCTAAAAGAACTAAGGCAGAACTAGTGACACCACTACTACTCTTTTTAACAAATCATGGGAGGATGGGTGGGTACCCGAGGACTGGAGGAGGGCAGATGTGATTCCCTTCACAAAAGTGGGAGCAAGGCAGAAGCAGGAAACTACAGACCTGTTAGTTTAACCTCAGTGATAGGGAAATGATGGAATCACTCTGAAGGAAAGAATTGTCAAGTATCTAGAGGCCAGAGGGGCACAGGAGCCAAGGCAGCATGGATTCACAGTGGAAGGTCATGCCAGACAAATCTGATAGATTTCTTTGACTGGGTGACCAAAGTAGTAGATCAGGGAGGGCTGTGGACATGGCCTACCTAGACTTTAGCAAGGCATTGGACACAGTCCCACACAAAAGATTAATATACAGTTATCCAGCCTGGGAGTGGGTCCCAAGATGACAGCCTGGGTAAAGAATTGGCTGGAGAATAGGACACAGAGAGTAATAGTAAATGGAGTCCACTCTGAAGAAAGGGGGGTTACTAGTGGGCTGCAGAGGTTCAGTATTAGGACCGGTCCTCTTCAATGTCTTTATAAGCAACATTGCAGAGGGACTGGAAGGAAAAGTATGTCTCTTTGCAGATGACACAAAGATCTGCAACAGAGTTGATGCACAAGGTGGGGTGGAAAGGATGAGAAGGGACTTGGCAAGGTTAGAGGAATGGTCAAATGTATGGCAGCTTAGATTCAATGCTAAGAAGTGCAAGGTAATGCACCTGGGAAACAAAAACCCAGGGGAAGAGTACACAATGGGGGGTGAGATACTAACAACAACAAAAATGGAAAGGGACCTGGGGGTAGTCATATCAGATGACCTAAAGGTGGGCAAGCAATGTAAGAGGGCAACAAGGAGGGCTGGGGGGATACTGAGATGCATAGGGAGAGGCATCACCAGTAGAAAACAGGAAGTTATTATCCCCCTGTACAGACAGCTGGTCAGACCCCATCTGGAGTACTGCGTGCAGTTCTAGAGAACCAATCTCCGTGAAGACATAGACAGGATGGAAGCTGTCCAGAGGAGGGCAACTAAAATGGTGCAGGGTCTGCACTGGAAGACATATGAAGAGAGACTAAATGAGCTTAATATGTATAGCCTCGAGGAAAGGAGGGAGAGGGGGGACATGATAGAAACTTTCAAGTATCTCAAGGGAATCAACAAAGTCCAAGAGAGTAGCATCCTTCAAAAAAAGAGGTATGCAAGAACAAGGGGGCACAATTTGAAGATAGAGGGGGGCGGCTCAGAGGTAATTTAAAGAAGTATTTTTTCACAGAGGGGGTTGTGGATGCATGCAAATGCCTTCCGGAGGAGGTTGTGGAGTCAAAAATGGTGGTTGAATTCAAGCATGCATGGGACAGTCATAAGGCCATTCTAGGGGGTGGGGGTAGGAAGAAGTAGGCTGCTGGTTAACTAGGATCTGCAGCTTATCCAGTAGGTAGGGAAATGGGCAGACTGGGTGGGCCAAGCAGTCCTTATCTGACATCAAATTCTATGTTTCTATGTTTCTGTTACCTGTGTGCTACACTAGCGCATATGGGGTTGATTGACATGTGGTGCCACTTCTTCCCAACAACCCCAACCTTCACATGTAGCTCCCCCAGGACAGGAACACTGGCAAGGCTAGACTATTTGATCACAATGGCTGAATATTTAGACACCATTCAGGACATAAGCAACAGGACAATATTGATATCTGATCATGCTCCAGTAAATGCAAAAATCAATCTGGGAAAATCCACTGCCCAAGCCCCCTGGTGACTCAGCCTAACACTATTAAAGGATCCGGAATTTGTGCAATTGGCTCAAGATAAACTTCCGCAGATAATACATGACAATTCAGACCCCGCCATTTCACCATCCATTCTGTGGGACACTGTTAAGATGGTGTTAAGGGGTGAGATCATAGAGTATTCTTCCCGAAAATAAAGGGAAAGGGAGGGGAAACTTAAGAAATTGCAATCTCAGCTTGCAACATTGCAGTCCTTTTATATGCAGGGAGATTAATCTATCTCCCAGCAAATTAATCAAGTTAAAAGGGAAGTGCAAAAAAATTCTTGACTCAAAAGTAGAACGCTTCTTCTTTCTCAAACATCATTACTTTGAGAGAGGAGCCAGGGGAGCCCAAAATGTAGCCAGGGCACTCCTTGCACAAAAATCTTGAGCATGTAGCACACAAATGGTTGACACATAAACAGATATGCTGGCTTCACATTCATCAGCCATCCTGGCTATATTAGCTAAATTTGATAAAACATTGTATACAGCCAATCCAGAAATACCTTTGCAAGTAATAAAAAATCATTTGAACTCTCTTCATATCCCAAAACTGGATGAGTCGGTAGCTGAGGGGTTGGTAGCCTCCATCACACCGGGCAAACTCCAAGGAGTAATCAGGGACTCAAAGCCTAGGAAAGGCCCAGGTCTAGATGGGTAAATGGCGGAATTCTTTCCCTGATCCTTCTCACAGTATTTCATGCTGTTCAGAATGGAGCCCCCCACCCCACCTACCTGGCATCAATCTGTGATATCAGCACTTCCAAAGCTGAATAAAGTTTTGAAATATGCCTTTTCACATTTCTCTATTGAATTATGATTATAAAAAATATATGCTTATCCTAGTCTGTAGGCTTGAAGTCATCTTGCTCAGCTTAATTGATCAAGACCAAGTGGGATTTGTGCGAAACTGTCAAGCACGATAGTATGATATGGACTTTCCTGCTGCTAGATCATGCTACAACTCATACTATCCCATTAGCTCTGTTAAGTCTCAATGCTGAGAAAGCATTTGACAGAGTGTCCTGGCCACTTTTATGGACCACTCTATCAGCTTTTGGCACCCCAGATGAATTCATTAATGTCTTGCAGAATATATTTATAAAGGATCTCCGGTGCATGAGAAGTTAACTGGTTCCCTATCGGACCCTTTCCCCTTGAACAGAGAACCAGGCCAGGCTGTCCCCTGTCACCCCTCCTTTTTGCCCTCTACTTAGAACCCCTGGCCACTCATATCCAGCAAACACTACATATTTTGGGGATCCCTGTGGGGGGCAAAGAAGACAAACTTTCATTATTTGCAGATGTCTTGCTTCTCACAGTCACCTCCCCGGAGGATTCGATTCCCACACTTAGGAAGGTATTTGATGAGTTTGGAAGTAGATCAGGATACAAACTGAACACCTCAGAAACAGAGGTTATTCTGTATAATTACACACCATCCATGCAGCTTAAGACTCTGTTTCTGTTCAGGTAGAATAAATCATCATTTTGATACTAGGGAATTAAAATTACATGTAAACTGGAACATCTTGAGCTCTTGAAATATTAATCTCTAACTATACAAATCACAGAAGACCTGTGCAAATGGACACACCTTTCTTTGGGGTTCTTTCTACTTATCGAGATGATACATCAAAACATATTGCCACGTGTCTTGTACTATTTGCTAACCCTGCCCATAATGCTAGATCGGTTATACTTCAGAGCATGGGATGAAGCAGTCTCTCATTTTATCTGGAATGGCAAACCCCCATGGACTAAACTCACAACATTGCAACTTCCAAGAAATAGAGGGGGTCTCAATTTGCCAAACCTCTCAAAATATTTCCTAGACATGTATTTGTGCACTATATGCATCTGGATAGCTCCCTCACAACAGCTCTACTAGAAACAGATTGAATTCACCTAAAAAATTATCTGCATAACTATGATCAATATTTATTTGGCAATCCCCTAGCATATGTCCCATTAATAACATTTTAGAAATAAATGGCAAAGGTACTAACCCAGTGGCTGTAAATTGTAAAAAAAAATCTCACACCCGCACACCATTTCTTTCTCAGAGCCTTAGCACACGATGTAGAATACCGACCTAACAAAATGGATGGGACCTTTTGAATATGGGCCAAACTTGTCCTCCGTTTCTTCTTCCAGTTAATGAATACACATGGAACCTTCCCCTTTACTGCACTGCAATTAAACTTCCATCTTAGGAACACAGGCCACTTCCATTATTTCCAAGTAAGATCATATATAGCAGAGCAACCAACAGCTTACCATACCATTCCAAATAACCCTCCCTTACTCCTACAGCTCTTGACTTCCTGCTTTAAAGGACACTCTCTAGAATACATAATAGGGCATGCATATAAGCCAATCCAGGAGGTGGCAGTGGAATCCATAATATCTACCATGCAAAGACGGAATGATGAATTACGTACGGTGCATAAAATATAGGAGTGGAACAAATTCACCATCAAGGCCTATTGGCTAACCTCAACCTGTTGGAAAAAATTATCCTGGAAGTGCTGCTACTGGTTCTTTAGAGAGCCAGATATGGTGGCTAAGTATTCAGGTGAGGAGAGGGCTATGTGTTAGAGGGGATGCGGGAAACACACGGCAGACACAACACATATTTTCTGGACTTGCCCCGAAATACAGCAGTTTTGGCAATCAGTTATATCTGAAACAGAGGCCACCTTTGACTGTCAGGGTATGCCTACCCCCTCACTAATATTGCTGGTCATTCCTCCAGAAGGGTCAGAGATAGATACTGTCACTGTATGCCTAATTCTTGTATCTGTTTTGGTAGCAAAGAAAACTATAATGCGGCTTTGGCATACAGCAAAAGTACCTTCAAGGGAGACATGGAGATCTATAATGGTATATATATATATATAAAACAGAACATTTGACCTACACCTATATGGATAAACTCCCTTATTTTGAGACATTTTGGAGGAAATGGGTACTGTATCAATTAGAAAACTATCCATATTTTGTATCTTAGGGGGAAACACCTTTTACTCACCTAGACAGGGACTCTTACTCTCCTCTCTTCTCTATTTCCTGATCGTTCTGTCTTTCATCTAGTTATCCCTATCTCCAAATTATACTTTCTTACTGCCTATTATAGAAGATGAAGGGGACAGTACTAAAATCAATAAACTGCATTAGTAAAATGTTTTTAAATGAATGCAGTGGTTCCCCATATTATAAACTCATCAGTAAGATCTTTAGTAAAAGTACTAAAGCAATAGAACTTGATAAATGTATTAGACTATTGATTTTAACTCATACAGATGTCAAAGTTTATTATGTATTGTTCTTTCTGCTTTGTGGAAAAAAAAAACAATTAAAAAATACTATTTACAGGAGAAATCCATAATACAATATCAATTAATGCAAAGTAAATTCATACAAATATAAGTACATAAAACAAATCATCAACAAATGCACAATGGAAGTTGTTTAGAGTCTGTGCAGCTGCAGCATACATAAAATGCATGCAACGAGGCCCAATGCCACAGTTGGATGGCCTTATAGCCCCTAGAAGGTCCAGTATAGTCTATACTGCTCACCCTGGAGGGTATTATTGAACTTAGAAAATGGGTTACATGATGAATACATTCAAGAACATTTTATAATAGTTTTAAAAGCTACGTAAAATGTGAAAAAAATGAAAAAAACAACGCTTCTTTATAAAGTTGTCCTTCCACTATCAGAATTGCCAGCAGAAGAGGCTGCTGTACTAGTGAGTATGACTGGCATTATGCAGCTACCTTCCTTTTCTTTTTTTTTTTTGAAATTTAGAAAGCTTTGTTAAAGTTTCATACACAGCAAATATACGGACACAACACATTAAAGAAATCACCTTCTTTTCTTTGTCCCCCCACCCCTCTTTATTCCCCCTTCCTCAGTACCAGTAAATTCCTGTTTGATCATTCCCAACCCCCTTCCCCCAATGTAGCATTTTGAATGATTAACTTTTTTTGGTTTTGTAAAGTAACAGCTCTTCAATGCAGTCAATACTGAAAGAGCATTTTGAGCCTAAGTGATGGCGGAGATCCAAGCACTGAAAGTATTTGCAAATGTCAGCAAAAAAGCTAATATAGTGTAAGGTACTGCAAATGAACACTGAGAAGTGATTGTTTTTGGTGAGTGTGCTTCAGTATTCCAGAGATACTGTCCTTTTTCCAGTGTGAACCATGGAGTTGTTTCAGGAAGTGTGCTACCTGACTGAAATATTGTGCAAATGTCCAGGGTCAATCTAAGCAGCACATTACCAAAGAAATATTTCTATGAGCGGTGTGTTGTGGTTTGACAACCTTTTCATTTTTGTTTTGTTTTACAAAATAACTTGAAGGATTTTACTCTGGAGTTTTACTGTGTTGTTTTTGTTTGTGTGACAGGGAAAGTCAGGGCTACGGCAAATGCTGGTGGAGAATTGATGGGAAGCAGTGGTCTAGTGCTGTCACTGCCCCTGTAGTTTAGAAAAAAAAGGAAAAATGACTTGTCTGTTGTAAGATAGGTATAAGTGAAGAAAAAATGGCACTGCTTGAGAGTGGAGTACTGAGAGTGTGGGGGATTTGTTAAGTGAGCAGAAACATTTTGGCTGCTGTTTATCTTTTTGAAATTTGACTGGGGCACAGTGATTTTTATTGTGGTGTGGCATAGTGGCTTGGCACTAGTTATTTCTCCATCTTTGTTGTCACATAAATGTACCCCTTACCAAGGTTTTCAGCCAATCAGAGTCTGGGACATTTCAAACCCATTTCTAAATTAAGGTTCCCACATGGTGAATCAATAAGCTGTCATCATTTGTATGTGCCCGGGACATGTATTATTCTAAACACAGATTATTTTAGGTGGTGACTGTAATAGAGCCCTGTAAAGCTCCCTTATAATGGCCTTGTTAACTCCCCCCCATGGGTATTTAAGAAATAGTCATGTTTGACAAAAGTGTAACTCCATCCTCTTCAGGAATGAAATCTAGCTTTTAATGTTTAGTTTGGGTTACAGCATTGGTGTGTCTAAGATGTAAGCCCACATGAATTACATCACATTTGGTAGCTGTAAGACTCAGCTGGTACATGGGAAAGCCAGTTGTTGTGATTTAAACACTTAAATGACAACTTGAAGCAGATGAAAAAGTAATTATGCAGTAGTTTTGACAGGAAAATAGAGTTATTATTCCCAAACATATGGTTAGCTCACTGCAGCCCATTAAGAAGCAATTACTTTTTGATATGAGATGTTATATTTATACAGCTGAGGTAGTGCCTATTATGTTGAGTAAGCAATTCTATGTTAAATCCTAATTTGTTCATCGTAATTTTGCCCAATTGTATGTTTTTGCACCTCTGTAACTTTGCTCTGGCTGACCCAATTGCCACAACATTTACAGGATCCAGAGCTCCTGGCACTTTCACCATGCCTGACAAATTTCAAGCGAATTGGTTGAGCTGGGGTGGAGTTAGGTTTTGTTTTTGCTCACCAATAACTAAAATAGTAAATCACTAATTTGATTTAAGCCAATCAGCATATAGAGACACTATACCTGTTATCCTGTGTACAGTGTGGTCTTGTGGGGGAACTCTTGGATGGAGCACTCCATTTCAGTGCCAGGGGGAAGGGGCAGCACAGTAAAATAAAACAAAAAAAGGATTACAAACTTATAAATCACTTGAGCTAAACTTGGGCTATTTATAAGCTAATAGGGTCTCTAAGGGGTGTCTTATAGGGCATACGAGACCCCTTTCATTAAGTTTGGGAACACAGAACCACCTATCAGATTCACTTTGCAGTTCTCTTGCCTAAACCTCACCCTTGGAGTCTCCTACACCATAAGAGACACACCTCGGAGACCCTCTTAAATTATGTACTAGGTGGATTTCAAACCTGAACTTGCAGGTTTCGTAGAGTTTGCCCAAAGGTGTGTGCTATTTATTTCAACCAGTAACAAAAAGAGCCTTTTTTTGTGTATGCCCAGTTTAAAATCTGGGCATGCTAAAGATAACTGATTTTTTTATGATCGCATTTATAAATGTGGTTGTTTGGTGAAAATATGTATGCATCTGTGGTGAAAGGGCTACGGGCATCACCACGAGGTGAAACTTGACACTGTAAACCGCATCTGTTTCAGTTCATAATGTTCTCATTCAGCAGGATGGGGCTGCATATCATTTGTCATGGCATGCTAAACAGGTTTGTTTTCTTGACACTTGGGTGCCCAATCCCCAGTGCCAGCAAAATTTAAAATAATGTATCAACAATGGGGTGCCCCTCTCCAATACTGGTTGAGACCCCCTGACTGTGTTGAACTCCCACCACCTCGTCCGCCCACTGCATAAACAAGCCAGCATTGGGGTGCCCAATCACTAATGCCAGCTCAGATCCTACCTCCCACTACAACTGTGTGTGGGGTGCCCAACCCCCTGTGTCAGTACCTGTAAAATAAAAATGGTCCCTCAATGGGTTTTTGCCCTGTAATAAAGAAAATGGTCCACTTATGTCTGTTGCACTGCTGTTCCCCTCCGCCACCACTTTTTTCCTCTACCCACCCACCTCACCCAATTCCCTCACTCAGCACTCACTACTGCACACACACACCCTACATCCCTTATTTACCTATCAGGGTCCAGTGATGTAAATCCTCTCTGGAGCAGAGCCATGTCCTGCTCTTTCAATGCTGGACTGCAAATGGAAGAAACAAGGTATGTGTGATCAGTGGGCCGTAGATTGACGCAAGGTGCTTGCGTCAAACAGGTCTGATGCAAGGGCACCTTGCATCAAACAGGTCTGATGCAAGGGCACCTTGCGCCAAGGGCTGCACCAAGTGGGAATCTGAAAAGCAGTCTGCATCACCCAGCAGGCTGCCTGCACCAAAGTGTGCTAGCACCATCCTTGCACCATGTAAGTGGCTGCAGCATGGCACTGGGGGCTTGCGGCAGACCCAGACTGCTGCAGCCCTCAGATCTGGATTTTGAAAGACCCCTCCTGGAACCAAGTGCCAAGTACCCTTAGATCAGTGAGGGGCTCATCTAAGGGGACTTAGATGGCTCCCGGGGGTTCATCCTGTACATGCCACCTTGTGGCCCACCCTGATCCATTCCTGGTGGGCGATCCCTGGTGGTCCGGTGGTCCCCCCTCACCCCATCATGGTCGCCGACACCCAGGTCTGTGCATCTCGACACCTCCATGGTGGCCTATTAGCACTCCCCACCCCTCCCATACTCCCAATCCGTGACCAGCACTGCCTCCACATGCCGCCATGGCCTGCCGCCGAATGAGCTGTCAGTGGGTGTACTATATACGGTATACAGAATGCGCACGGACTGCCCATTCGGCAGCTGCCAGGGTGGCATGTGGAGGGCAGTGCTGGTTACCAGATCAGGGTACATGAGGGGGGTGGGAGTGCTGAGATGGGTACCATGGGGGGCACTAGCCCACTAGGGTACTGGATAGTGATGCAGTGCTGGTGCTGGTGGCACAGTGATGTTGGGGGCAGTGCCCGGCTGCCAGCCCCAGTCTGTGGGTGCTGTGGACTCCCTGCAGCCATTGCAGCATTCTGGGTGGGTGCGCCATTCATCCAATGCAGCACCCCCTTTGTCGCAGGCCACTGGACTTAGGTGCCGGGACCCTGTAATTTAGAAATTCAGGTGCAGGGTCCCAGGCACACCACACTCAGCTCAAGCTGCCATTGTCACAGCTTGTGTCGGGCCTTTGAAAATCTGGCCGTATGTATTTTCATTGCGTTTTGAACTTTTACTCATAACTTGGTCATTGGTTAATGTTTTATCCCCACATTTTCAACATAACCTTTTTTGGACCTCACCTCATGAATAAGGTATGTGACATTTTTCAAATCTGCCCAGAAAAGTGATTTTGCAATCGCTCCGTAAAATCACCTTTTTGGAGGGATGTGAAAAGTTTCACCTGCCAGGTTGATAAGGTAGGATCATAAGAAGATTATATTGAAAATTTGGGGTCAAAATTTAAAAAAAAGAACACTGTTGAGCTGGCCCACTGACACTGAGGGCTGAGGCACTGTACACCTCATCTCCTGCCACACCAGTGACCCAGGTCTGGAAATGGACGCGGGTCACTCTGGGATTGGCTGGAAAGGGAGGGTTGAGTATCCCATGGACTGCTCTCCTTTCTCAGGGGAAGGGGGTTGCTGTAGCTGACTGCTTGACTGCCACCTGGAGGTATTGGGGTGGCAGTGTAAGTGAGCCAGAAGTAGAGGGAAGATATCCCACATTCAGGGCATTGGGTGCATATCCACAGAAGCAGAGCTCCCACATTACTCCCATTGCATGACCTGGGGACCCAAGGAGAAAATCAGCTGAAAACAACTCCGGCTACCGGATGACAACTGACCTCTCACAGGCCCCACATTGATCACCATGCATGCCTCCACAGTCCCGCAACAGAGAAAGGTGAATCCTGGAGAAGCCCAACTCAGGAGAATAAACACCCACATGAAAAAGAAAACGTTATGAAGGTACATTGAAATGTTTCAATGCTCGCTCATAACATTTGCAATTTTCAATATTTTGACCCCAAATTTCCAACATAGCCATTTCTTCTCTTCACCTCACCTCATGGATGTGACAGGTGTTGTTTTTCAAATCCTGCCCAAAACATGTTTTTGCATGCAACATTATGTTTCTGCCAGTATTTTATGAATGACACCTGTCATGTTCGGAAGGGGTGGTGTTATAAAAAGACTATGTTGAAAATTATGGGTCAAAATGTAAAAATAAGTTAGGAAGAAACATTATGTGCAGGGCCAGCCATTGGCCCAGTGGTTAGCATGTTATGTTTCTGTGCCACTGACTTGAATTTGGGGATGAGCTCTGGGTGCCAGCTGGTCATCACATGGATAGGGGCCCACACTCCCACACACCACTGCTCCTATCCTGGGACTGGAGTGCACAGTGTTCTGCCACCTTGTGGTGGGTTGGCAGACTTTCCTTACAAAGGTTTGATTTGTGTATCAAGGCCTGATGGTGCCACATACTGTGCCAGGAGAAGTGGGTGGATATGAAAAAATTGGGATTGTAAATATCTCCACTATTCTTTTTATTCTGGACCTGCACAAAAGAGGATACGATTCCACTATCACAAAAAGAAGGCAAATTTATTGCAAAAAAACTACATTGATGTTGACATTAGAGTTGCAGAATGCAAAGTACACAAAGTAGAGAAATGAAAAAAAACATTAAGGTTTTAGCTCTCATTAGTCTTGGCGATTCAGTAGTGGGGTGTTCCTTGGGGTTGTCAACCCTAATTTCCACCCCATCCCCTGAGCAAACAAGATCTTTTGTGATCTCCCTTCATCTTACAGGACTTACTGCAACATGCGGTAAGCCACTTTTGGATAGATATTTTCCTAGAGCGAGCTTTGCCTCTGCTCCTAGGAAGACTGTGTTGCTATATTTACTTGCAAAACTAAATGAAACTTGTGCTGGGTAATATTGATTGCAAGTAGCTGGAGCCCTGTAAACACTTGCAGGAGGAGGAGCTGTAGTCCTGTCTTGCCCTGTGGACTACAACTCAAAGTTTACTAATTATTTTATACTTTTTGGCAGTCCTCTGTGTTTTTAAACACATATTGACCCCTCCAGGGAATATTTTATTATTTTTAAGTTAGTATTTAAACTGTTGGCAAGTGAGGAGCATCCCGTGACCCTGGAGAATACTTCCGGGTCACTCTGTCCATATTTACTCACAGTTTTGCGAGAGACAGTGGAAAGATATTTTCCTGGTGTGAGCTGTGTCTCTGCTCCTAGGAAGACTGTGTTGCTATATTTACTTGCAAAACTAAATGAAACTTGTGCTGGGTAATATTGTTTGTGAGTAGCTGGAGCCCTGTAAACACTTGCAGGAGGAAGAGCTGTAGTCCTGTCTTGCCCTGTGGACTACAACTCAAAGTTTACTAATTATTTTATACTTTTGGGTAGTCCTCTGTGTTTTTAAACACATATTGACCCCTCCAGGGTATGTTTTGTTATTTTTAAGTTAGTATTTAAACTGTTAGCAAGTGAGGAGTGCCCCATGACCCCAGAGAACACTTCTGGGTCACTCTAAGCATATTTATTCCTGGCCTTGGAGAGCAGGGTGAGCACACAGCACCGCGTGCAAAGACTTGCACGTTGTTGTGTGTGTCTTGTGTGTCTAGTGGGATAGTAGGCTATAGTGCCACAGGAATTAAAGCAAGGTAAGACTATCAACCCTTTTAAATATACCAGAAGTACTGTGACTGTGCTGACAGGACAAACTGTCTTCTGTATTACATTCCTTGAGCAGGCTTGTGTAGTACAGTAAGCACATAGTTGGGTCCCATAAAGCATTGCTTATAACTAAGGTATACAATATACTGAAAGGATGAAGCAAACTGTTGATATTGATGTGGATAGTGGGTATTTATGTGTGGAATATGCTATGTACATGGTTGCCCAAACAACAGTTATGGATCTGTTTATGAGTAATAAATGTAGGCATAACCTTGAACTTCAAATATAAATAAACATGTTCTCCCTCAGACTTAAAGCTATTGACCAGGTCCAACTACAAATGGCACAAAGATTAAACATGAACATGGATACTCCTTGGTCTACAACGAATGCTACGGATCTGACAATATCACTGAATAATGGTAATAACTGGTAAAAAGGAAAATTCCAAAACAAATATGAAGAAGGGGAAAAAGGGATTACACAAAAAACTCATAAATACAGTGTTTTCAGAGTCATATGACAAATGTTCAGAACAGCATACGTCATTTAATGATATGTGTATCCAAAAATAAAAAAAGGAGAGAAAATCAAAATCCTGATGAAACTAAAACTTATAATGACAATGAGTGGTTTGAAGTTCAAGCTAATAAAGTGGCAAAAAGAGGAAGAAAGGCAGACCACTTTGAACTTCCCCTGCTAAATCACTTTGACCCACTGGTAGTACTAGAGAACCCAGATGTAACTAACATGACCCATGAATCTGTTATACCACTGCAGAGGATACCAGAGTACAATCAGGAACAACTTAATGGTGCATCAAAAATGAAGGGGAGCAATGTTGTTGAGAATGAGTTGTTGCTTGACTTAAATAATGAGGGAAACCAGGAGGTTATACATATGGAACTTGACGCAGTACCATCAGATAGGGAGGTGATAGTCATAGGTGACTGAATTATTAAAAACCTTGACTGCATAATTTGTAATATTGACAAATCTACTGGAACTGTTTCAAGTTTTAGTGGTGCTAAAGTAGGTGATATCACTGAAATGATGGATAATATCTTCCAAAACACAGGTACCAATCCACTGGTTATTATTAATGCAGGGTCCAGTGATACATGCAATCACCATTGCAAAAAATTAAACAGAACTTTGTATCATTTATAAATAAATGTATTGATCATGGCTGTGAAGTTATTGTCTCAGGAATCCTCCCTTTTCCTCGAGCTTCACAACAGCATCAAATAAAAATCAGAGATATCAATAATTGGCTCCGTATGTGGTGTATGAAACAAAGTATAAAATGTATCACACATTGGGAAGAATATTATGGTATTTCTAAATTGTTCTTATATGATGGTCTACACTTAAGTAGAAGTGGTAACAAAGTCTTGGGCACACAGCTTAACGAAATCATAAATAAAAGTTTAAACTAAAGGATTGGGGGAGAGGTGTCTAAAGAACATCGCTCTTGATAACATTAAGAATAATATAATTCCACTATATAATACTGTGCCATTAAAAAGTAGTATTAAAACAAATAACAATAATGCCCATAATCTGGGTATGTTACTACTGAATGCCAGAAGTTTAAACTCTAAAATAGACGAATTACAACATTTTCTAGAAACAGAAAATGTATTTATTTGTGGTATTACTGAGACTTGAGGTACAGATGACACCTGGAATATGGACATCAGTGGCTACAACAGATTTTATTAAAATAGGAAGAATTGTTTGGGTGGAGGGGTAGCCATGTATGTAAGAGAGGACATCAAATCAGTTGAGATGTATAATACTGAGGAAAATGAAATTAATTTGAGTGTGTATGGGTTAAACTATTGTTTAACAACAATAATTTGACCGTGGGCTTGGCCTATCAACCTCCAAACCTGACTACTGAGCAAAATATTAATTTATTACATTTTATTGAAACTAGGAACATTGCAGGTGATTATGTCCAAATGGGGGATTTCAACCTACCTCATAATAAATGGACCTCTTTGGACAGTAAGGCAGCATCAGAAAGAAAATTTATTGACCTGTTTATCCAGATAACTCTTGAGCAAATGGTTCATTTACCAACCAGGGGAAACAAGACTTCAGATTTCATTTTAACTAACTGTGATGGAAAGATTCATGACATTCAATTACATTCACCACTCAGTGATTCCGATCATGATATGATAACAGCATCTTACAAAAATAATATTGAATATACTAAAGGAAAAACATTTGTAAGAGATTTCCATAAAGCAGACCACCATAAAATGAGGGATCAATCAATCAATCAAATCTTTATTTATCCAGGTGAACATTGTTGAGCATAGCTCATTTGCAAGATGGACCTGGTAAGGTCAAGTTTCAATTTACATAAGGATATAGTACAATTCAATGTACACACACTTTGAGAACACATCATACTCAAAATATACAATAGCTTCAAGGGTAACAGTACATAGGTAAAATACAGTACAAGAAAAAGATGGCCAAGAAGCAATTAACACCAATTTACATATTTACATAGATTATGGAATAGACAGCTCATTTGATTGATAGAAGAGAGAATGTATGGGTATTAAGATTTAAAGTGTAAGATATCAGGGGATTTTCTGGAGGTTTGGGAAAGAGGATGATGTGAGGTCTGGTCAGCTGCTAAGTTGTTTCTACAAGGAGAGGTATGTAGGGGTATTTACAAGAAGGGACAGGTGGCAGAGGAGATAGATGAATTATGGCCTTAAGGGCGGCTATAGGCAGGGGTGAGGTGTAAGTGGGTAGTGAGGGAGGAGGGAGGAGGAAGGAGGAAGAAGGCCGGTACTGGGGTAGGGATTAACAGGGGACATAGGAAGGAGGAAGAAGGCCAGTACTGAGGTAGGGATTAGCAAGGGGCATAGGACGGTGATGTATAATAAAAGATTAAAGAGAAGTGGATGGAAGGAGAAATGTGAGGATTGTGAAGGTGACAACTCTTGGGAATGGCGGATCAACTGGGTAAATGGAAATGGGAGGAATATCTTGTAGGTAAAGATCTAGAACTAATTTGGGATCTTATTAAACATCAACTCTTGGACTGTATTGAGAAATATGTAGCGATTAGAGCTAAATATAATAAAAAATAAACATACCCCCCCCTTGGTGGAACAATAGAATAAAGAAACAGATTCGGAAAAAGAATAAAATATTTTAGAAATTTAAGAAAACAAATACTGCAGAGCTACTCAACAAACTTAAACTGTGTAATAGAAACATTAAAAGAATTATAAAAGTGAGCTAAACAATATGTAATTAAAATTATAATCTAGGGTTAAGGACAACAAAAAAACAGTTCTTTAACTATATTGGTACTTTAAAAGTTAATCAACATGCCATAGGGCCCCTAAAAATGGATAAAGGTATAATAATAGGTGAGGAGGAAATAGCAGAAACAGTAAATAACTATTTCCTTAGTGTCTTCAAAAAAAAAAGATTCCTCAAATGCAACAGATTGAGTTGACCAAGTCAAACTTTCCTGGAATCAGCAGCTCTAAAGCTTATGATATAATACATTCATTAAAAAACAATACTTCACCTGGACCAGATGGTATATCCCAGAGACTTATCCAAAAATTAGTCCCCATTATAATTAAACCACTCGCTTATCTTTATAATATTTCTATACAGGATGGTATTACATTAAAGGAATGGCAAATAGCAGTTGTAACTGCAATCCACAAGGGAGGTAAAAGAGATGAACCCAAGAACTATGAACCAATTAGTTTGATATCCGTGGTTGGCAAAATCATGGAGAAATTATTGCAAAGGCAAATTAATGATCACTTGATAACAATAGGGTTAATAGATTATAGTCAGCACGGATTTGTTCCTGGGAAACCATGCTTAACTAACCAGCTCAATTTCTTTGAGCCCATAAGCCAGGCACTTGATAAGGGCATTCCCAGTGATTTTATTTTATCTCAACTTCGCAAAAGCTTTTGATAAAGTATCTCATTCTGTATTAATAAATTAACTTTTAAACATTTATCTATCACCCAATATTGTAAGATGCATCAGTTCTTGGTTGGATAATAGATACCAGAAGGTTGCAGTTAAGGGGAATTACTCCACCTGGGGTTGTGTAACTAGTGGTGTCCTGCAGGGATTGGTTTTAGGACCTACCCCTTTTTAATATCCTAGTCTCGACTATGCCAATTTTGGACAGTGTATGGCTTGCCAAATATGCAGATGACTGCAAGTTCCCCCAACTTGTGGGCCTTGTAACCACCATAATAGACAAAGCTAAAATACTAAAACAATTAGATTTACTGATGGAATGGGGGCAAACTATACATATGCATAAGTGCAAGGTTATGCATATTTGGAATAACAACCCACGTTATAGTTATCATCTAGGATATTCCTTACTACAGTCTGTATCCAAAGAGAAAGATCTTGGCAGTATAATAACCAACAATCTTAATTTTGACAAAAAATACTACTGTAAAAGTGAAGAAGTGCCAAAAAATAATAGGTTATATCTTGGCAAATATAAAGAGTAGAGAGCATGAGGTATAAATGCCATTATATTCTAGTCTGGTGCGACCACATCTTGAGTACTGCTCTCAGATTAATAAGTCTCATTCTATACGAAGTTACAGACTGGTTGAAGGTGTCCTGAGGAAATACACTAAAGAAATAAGAAATAAATAGAAACTAGACTATAATGCAAGATTAATAAATCTACAGTTGTACTCTGTAGATTATAGACAAATCTGTGGGGACCTGTGCTTTACGTATGAAGCACTTAAAGATGGTTATTTGGGTGTGACTGTAGGTCTAACTTTGAATGATACCATAGTCAATACAAGAAATAATGGACTTAAAATAAGAGGGGAGTTTGTAAAAACTAATAAAAGAGGTAAATTCTTCATGCAGAGGATTGTTGGAATATGGAATAGTCTGCCTGCACATGTAGTATCTAGTCCGACTATGGACACTTTTAAAACTAGACTAGATCTTCACATGGGTTACATGAAATATACATGCCACCCATAACAGGGTGGGGAGTTCTTAAAAGGACATTTAGCCTATTGAACTTGTATACATTCTATGAATCTATGAATATTTCTCTACCTCCAAAGAGTATATCACTAAGAAGCATTGGCATGAAATCAGTCTGAAGGAACACTTTTGCTTTTGCAAATTGTAGACTGCGTATGTGGCACAGTTTTTAACTTATATTTCAAAAACCATTTAAGCTAAACATTTGCTGTTTGTAAACGTGTTTACATTCAGCAAAACTATCAAACCTATAAGTTTCAGGTTTCAAAACAAAACTGTTTTTTAGTTATAAAGTAGGCGAGCAAAAACAAAAAGGCAACTTACTTGTCTTTTTTATGTTTTTTGCACCTTTGTAATTTTCCTTCAAACTGACTGTCACAGAATTTCAAGTATTCCTGAAATATTGGCACCAGCTGTATACCTGCCTAATTTTAGACACATCAGTTGAACAGGAGCTGAGCTATTACGGTGCAAAACCTGGGGTTTAACATTAGAGTGCTTACTCAACCCTAAAATACAGGTGTGACCTCAATTGTGTAATATATTCATTGCAAAAGAATTACGTTAATAAAGACATTAAGTTTGAAGAATGCAAAGTGGACAAAGTAAGGAAATGAAAAACAGTAGGGTCTGTTGTCTTGGGAACCTTTGTGAATTGGTGGTGAAGTGTTCTTTAGGGTTGCCAACCCTAATGCACACCACATCCCCCCCCCCCAAGCCCATAGCCTCCTGTTCAAAGCACAAGGTACAGCTTCAAGCTAGTGCCTCAAAAACATACACTCAGTCAAACTGGCAGACTTCAAACCCTAATGTTCTTCATTTCCTTGCTGTTCACAACATTGCTAGCACCATGGCATTTTTGAAAATGGGCAGGATTTTGCTTAAGGATCCAGTTAGTAAATACAAAATGAATGAATAAAATAAACATTTGGTAAGATAGGAGCTACCATATCAAATGTGTGGAAAGACAATCAAAATGCAGCACACAATGGGAAAATGTGCACGATAAGTTGACCTTTTACCAATCTGGAATGTGAGTGGTTTCATTAAGTGAACATCAATAAATAATGCACGACAGGGTGTGTGTTGTGCTGGAATTATGTCATGCCTGGGGTGGTTGAGCACAAGGTCACAGGCCAAGTGTGTCCAGCACCCCAGAAGTGATGTTATCTTAGCGCAACACACACCCTGAAGTGCATTATTGCTATTATACAACGGCTAGTTTCTGTAAAAAAAATAAAGTAAAAAAAGGCATTTTTTTAAACAAAGTTTTGGTTCATTTATGAATGTGGAGGTATTGTCCGGGTCGCAATTCAAAAAATGCCTTGGCTCATATTGTTCACCCGGAAAACAAAAGTTTAAATAAAAATAAATAAATGAATGAAAAAAATAGTTCCATTTTGGCCAGTAGGTGGTGCTGCTGGTAAATGAATGAGCCTCTCTCTACAAATCCCCCCTCCCAACCAACAAATCACACATACTTATTTTTTTGTGTTTATAAGAGATGATATGGCAGAGTGTGACCAGTGTTTTTGGTCATGTTTTAATGGTGGCAGTTTTGACGGAGACCAGGAGCAGTAGAAACATGATTTAGGTAAAGAGTACTGGGTGAGTAGGACAATCTTGTTTGCATGGCACTTTGGATTATATTAGTAAAAACAGAAAGATGATGACTGCTCTGGACTGGTCCCGCTGCCTTCCCTGGGACCGGTAGAATGTTTGACTTTTTTTTTCCAGAGCCTGAAAGACATAAGGAGGGAGCTAGGTGTCTGTCTAGTGAGCCATGAATGTGACTATTTGAAAGCACTCATGCTACAGAGGAGGGGGAATGGAAATGCATCTCAGACGAAGGCTTTTTTTAAAGAGATTTTGCTGTTTAGTGGAATACTAGATGTGTGTGGGGGGGTGGAGGTTGTTGGCAGTGTGTGTGATTGTGGGGGAAATTGTTAGGGTATATGGGGTCTGAGTGCCTTTTGAAGGTTTGGTGAAAAAATGTTAACCCATTCAAACATTACTAAAGTTTAACGTTTCCCATTACAGCCTAAGGGAAAAAGTATATCTATGGCTCAAAAGTACTTTTTGCTTTCACGAAAGAACTTTTACTGCCGCAAATGGGTTCAGTAATGTCATGCTGCTACCATCTTGTTTTTAGTTAGCAACGGGTATAAAAACCCTGTGATTTAAAAAATAGTGCCCCTTTGTAAACACCAATAATTGTGTTTCCCTAAACGGGGCCTGAGGAACACTATCCTGGCATTATTTTTTTTAAAAAAGTGGTTGGAAATATATTTTTAGCATTCATCCGTTGGTAGCATTGCAAATTTGCAATACTATTTTGCAAAACTGCCACAAATGTATGGCAGTTTTCACACAACTAACAGCAGTGGTGCATGAAAAATGCCCCAAATGTGCAGCCCTGTTTTTGAAAACTATCCCAAATTTGTGTCACTACTACAATAAAAAAAAAAACAACTGCCCCTGTAAAAGTCAAAAACAGTTCTGGCCATTTATAAAATGTCCGAATCGGATTCTTCGGCTCCCATTTTGGTAAAATAAAGGGATTAATTATCCTTTTATTGTCTTCAAGGGGGCTGAGGTATGTTTTAATTTAAAAAAAAGGTTTTTCCAACATCATAGTGGCAAATCCCCATGAAGGCGGTAGAGGTCCCCCCTTCCCAGTATGGGACACTGTGAAGCCCACTCACAGTGTCCTAAAATATTTGTAAAAAAATGGTTTTCCAACGTGGGGACCTCAATCCCCATGTTGACACTAGCACCCACCCACCAGTGTGGGACACTGGGGAGCCTATTCTAAGTGTCCCCAGTTATGTCCTACCCCCCATACTGTGGGAAACTGAGAAGCCCACTTCCAGTTTTCTGAAATTGTGTTTAATATTTATTTATTTATGTAATGTTTTTTTCTGACATTGGGGTGCCCAATCCCAATGTCAGCACTAGACCCCCCCCAGCCAGTGTGGGACACTGGGGAGCCCACTCCCAGTGTCCCAAAATATTGTTTAATAAAAATGTTTTTTTAAATGATTTTGATGACATCAGGGTGCCCAATCCCCATGTCAGCACTACAACCCCACCCTCTGACAGTGTGGAACACTGGGAAGCCCACTCCCAGTGTCCCCAGTTATGTTCCCCCATAATGTTGGACACTGGGGAGTCACCCCCAGTGTCCTGAAATACTCCTAGAGATGTACCTGTGAAAAAAGGAAAAAGTCCCCAAAAATCTTTTTTTTTTCATTAAAAAAAAAGCGGTCCTTTGTCATCTCCCCGTCCCACCTCCCCCATCCTGATCCTCCCACTGGGTAACCCACCACCCCACACACACCCTTTCCCTATAGTTATTACTGGAAATAATTGGCTATCATCTTCTGTGGACTGGGACATGTCTGCTGTCTTCAAAGTCGAACTGCAAACTGAAGAATCGAGGTAAATGCCATATAATGGCTGTCAATGGGGTTTTGGACTTAAGTTGAAAGCTTGGCCATTTTACAGTATTTTTTCACCAGATTTTCAATATGGGCTTTTTGGGACCCCACGTCATGAACACTGTCACTGTTATTTCACTACTCAGAACCATTAGGGGATTTCGCAGTCACCATGCAGAATCACCTTCTGGAACTCATTAATGAAATGACAGTGCTAGTGTTCATGAAGTGGAGTCCCAAAAAGCCCATGTTGAAAATTTGGTGCAAAAATACAAAAGAAACTCCCGGAGTTATGTGCAGTCGTGGAATTTTTCTACTTACACGCGTAAATTTGACAAATTTTAATATATTTACTCCAAATTTTCAACATAGCCATTTTTTCACACCACCTCATCAACAGTACAGCTGTCATTTTTCACATCCAGCCCAAAATGTGTTTTCACACCTGTGGCATGGAATGGCACAGTTGCTGCACAAAATCTCCTTTTGGGACTGAGTAATGGAATGACAGTGCCAGTGTTCATAAGGTGGGGTCCCAAAAATGCCATGTTGAAGATCTGGTGAAACAATGCCTAAAAATGCTCAAATTATGTGTGGTTGTTGGAATTTTTCTATGCACACACGTAACTTTGGCAATTTTTAATATGGTCACTCCAAATTTTCAACATAGCCATTTTTCCACACCACCTCATGAACGGTAGAGCTGTCATTTCTCACATCCTGCCATAAACATGTTTCCACACCAGTGGCACAGAATGGCATTTTGCCTTGCATTAAGAAATATCTGGACATATTCTGCTGAACCACATTTCACACTCGCAGTGCTGTGTCTGTTGGTGGTGGTAGTCCGTGCTGTGACTGAG
Source organism: Neoceratodus forsteri (assembly GCA_016271365.2). Lineage (NCBI taxonomy): Eukaryota > Metazoa > Chordata > Ceratodontiformes > Ceratodontidae > Neoceratodus > Neoceratodus forsteri. The sequence continues at coordinate 1,326,395,952 of CM057456.1, read as the reverse complement.
GGTGGTGGTTAGTGCGGTCACTGGTGGTAGGTGGTCAGTTCTTTGACTGGTGGTGGTGGGTGTCATTGCTGCTTCTGGTGGTGGGGGTCAGTGCTGTGTAGGGTATCTGCTTCTCCAGTATAATTCCTGCATCTGAGGTGGTGGTTTGAGTAATATAACTTGAATGCCTTCCTTGAAGGATGGCAGAAATCAACATATAGGGTGTTTGCCTCTGAGGCAGGGTTGAAAAGGCATAGATGTGAACCTGCTGCCTCTGAGGTAGGGTTTTTTAACAGCATGCTGAACTTAGTTCTGGGAGGCACCATGTGGGGTCAGATGTCTGATACCTGCCTTGTAGTCACTGGCTAATGCTGCCAGTATAGTTTCTGCATCCGAGGTATAGTTTGAGTAAAAACAAATTAAATGCCTTCCTCGGAGGCCAATGCCAATTCAACAGGAAGTGTGTCTGCATATGAGGTAAGGTTGCAAAGACATACATATAGAGTGGCTGCTTCTGAGGCAGGACTGTTCAAAACAGCAAGTTGGATTTGGTTCAGGGAGGTACCACATGGCTGTATTTCTGTATTTACAGAATGAAACCCTTTCAAATGCTCCTAAATTGGGGGTCCGGCGAGTGAGCAACAAGCTCCAGAGCAAGCATAGCCTGAATTTAGTCCCAAACACATAGATCTTTATAAAAACAAGCATGAAAACTGAGCACTACAGTTCCGTGGTTTCCAAAGTTTGTGAGTGGGGGTTGGGGGTTGAGTGGGGGCTCCATTGAATTCATGCAGAAGTACAACCAATTCTACTGCAACAGTAGGATATGCCCTGCTTTTCTTGTTGACATGCACTATAATTATGAAAAAAAAAAACAAGGACCTTGTTAGGTAAGTGACTGCCTTTCTTTGACAAAATCTTCACTGGAAAGTGTAAAAATAAGCTTTTAAAAAGTGCCCCCATTAAACTCTATGCAGTGTGTCCCTGCGCTGTTCATTTCTGCACATGCACAGATGCAGTGGCAGTAAAGCGCATGTGCGGAATTGGTTACATTCCACACATATTTCTTTCATGACCAAACAGCGATAGCTATTTGGCGACTTTTTCTTTTCATGTTTTTGCACTGGCCACTCATTGCAATACGTTTGCAAAGTGCAGGCATGGAGAACTTAATTATAGTGCAGCTGTAGGCTTTTGACTGTTTTTCTGTATTTACAGACTGCAACCCTTTCCAGGGCTCCTAAATGGGGGAGTGCTGGGAGTATAGCCTAGCTAGCAAGCAACAAATGCCTGGGCAAGCATAGCATCAGAATGTAGCCCCAAACACATAGCTCTTTATACAGGCAAGCATAAAAACTGAGTACTAAAGTTGTGATTTTTCTAAAGTTTTGTGTGTTGGGGGGGGGGGCTTGAGTGGGTCAAGCATGCACCAAACATGGCTGTATAACCAGTTCTACTATAACAATAGAATATGCCCTGCTGTTTCTCTGTGCTATGCAGTATAAATAGAATAAAAAGCGCAGTCATGAAAGAATTGCGAAAAGCAATATGTAGACTAGCCTGACTGCAATGATTATGTTTTACATTATAAAAGTGTGTGTGTGTGGGGGGTTGAGTGAGTGCCAAATGTGGCCATAAAACAAATTCTGTGCTAACAGTGGAATATGCCCTGCTCTGTTTCACTGCAATTCCAGATAACAAAAAAGGAAATAATTGCAGAAAAGCAATGACTGTGCTTTACATTATAAATGTATGGTGTGTGGGGGGGGGGGGTCAAGTGAGCACCAAACGCAGCTGTAAAACTAATTCTACTCCACAGTAGAATAGGCCCTGCTCTGTCTTATTGCAATGCCAGATCACAAGAAAAAGTAAGTGCAGCTGTGGGCATTCAAAAGCTGGCACTTATTTCTACATGGCAATGACCCTGGCCTTTGCTGGAGGGAGGGTGGTCTAGCAAGCAAGTGCAAATACAGCCGGCTGTATAATCAGTTCTACTAGAACAGTAGAATATACACTAATATGCAGTGTAAATTAAAAAAAAAATTTTAGTGCAGTTGCAGTCTTTTTGGCTGTATTTACTCCAGACCAGGGGTGACTATTTACAGAATAGAGTGCTCCTAGAAGTGGGTGGATAGGGCGTAGAAAACATAGCACAGAAAAGTAACATATACAGTAACAGAAATGCAAGGAAAAGAGCAGTAAAATAATATCTCCAGTATCTGACTGCAGTGAAAATAATGAATCATGATACTTACTGGAGGTGAAAATCTTGGCGGTTAAATGCCTGGCTTGGTTTTGAAAATTAAAATAAGTTTTTGAAATTAAAAAAAAAATGTGAGTACCTTTCTTTAAAAAACATTTTGGAAATTAAAAAAAAAATAATAATACCCTGCTTGTTTAAATTTATTCATTTATTTTTTTTTGTACACTTTTTTTACTAGGAAAAACACATTAAGCCAATGCTTATTTCCAGGAACATCCTGGGAGTACAAGGAAGTAAAGTAACTTGCTCATGGTCAGATAGTATGTAAGTGGTGGCTGTGGGATTCAAACCCATTTCTCCAGGTTTGCAGCTCATTGTTTTTAACCACTACACCATACTGCCTCCCTTACTTTCTTCTGTGGAGTACCCTGCCTGTTTAAATGACTGTAGTATTGCAGAGTGCCCTTCAGTGTGGACTTGTGACAACCAATGGGAAGTCAGAGTCTGTTACCAACAGAGAGCACTTCAGCTAGAAGCAGGTGTAGTAAATTTTGTTGGCCTCACAGAGAGACTCAGTTACAACACATATGTTCAGTGGCCATCTTTATTTATCTCAGAGGTAGTGGACATACATCAATGAATACAGACAAAGAAAAACCTACTGGGCATGACAGGAACTTACATACGTAGGACTACAAAAATCCATATGCATAAACTACAACCCTAATGGTGTTCTTTAGACTTCCTGCCATATATGTATCCATGTATATACTACCATACATATCCATGTATATACTACAGCAGGCAAAAAGGGGGCAGCCAATGGGACTGAAGCTGCTAGGGAAAGGGGTGTGTGGAGGGGGTCTGCTTGGGAGGAAGGGTTATCTCTGAGACAACTTTGGTTTAAGAATACTGTTACTTGTGAAGGCCACACTGACTCTGAGTGTTACTGCCTCCTACATATTGGCTGTTAACTCTCAAATGAGGGCCCACCAGTCCCAATTTCTCCCCTGGAGGTCTGTTCTGTCTCACACTCAGGTCTGGATTATTGTGTCTCACTGCCCTGCTGTCCATAACTAAACTATACCAGGACTCATCTGGAAATGAACTGTTACCAGTTCAGTATGTATTTCCTGGCTAAACTTTTAAACTAAATAAATAAATAATACTTTAACTCTTCCCATTCACAATATCCTCTGCCAGACTGAAGCACACATGCCAGTCTTAGAATGACATATACTAGTAACAAACCACCTGCCCTACTGTAAAGAGGGAGCTGTTACATGTGAGAAGAACTGTTGCACCATTTGTAAACTAAACACCTACAGAGGAAATGAGATACAAGTCTTTACAGTGGAGGACCTACACACTACATAAGAAATAATGTATGGGTGACCATACATAATGAGCCTGTGTTCCCATTGTGGGGTTGAGATAACAGTGTATGGACCTCAACAGCAAAGCTTGAGAGATCCATGCTGTTATTTCAACCGCCAGATGGAAACACAATGCAAGTTGTGTATGACCGCCCATATTTCATTTGTTATAGTATATGGTTTTTTTAAAAATATCACAATAAAGAGAGGAGAAGTACTGAGCTTTTATGATTTTACTTGGTGGAATTACTGTAAATATGTTAAAAGTAATCACAGTGCACTCATTTCTGCTAGTTTCAATTTGTCTGCTGTGCCCCCAAGTTCAATAAGAAAGATATTCCTTTCTTCTTTTCTTTGATTTCTAAATGCACTGTGAAGTCTGAGTCTTGATGACATAATTTACAGAAACTGACTCAGAATTCAAGTGCTGGTACACACACAGACACAGACACACACGCACACGCGTGCGCGTGTGCACACACACACACACTCTCTCTCTCTTGCTGCATGTTCAGGACAACTGCGCTAGACTAGGTGCATGCCAGATGCTATTTTTTTGTGCTGTCCAGTTCTTCACTTGGTCCAAAATAAATTGTTCTTTCTGTGACATTACGTTTGAGAACACCACTGCCGACATTCTTTTTATTTGTGGAGCATTTTAGTGAATGGGAACTGTGGTGTCACAGCATGAATGTTTGTGGTAAGTATAGCACTGACAGGCAAGAACAGTGTAAGAGAGTGGTGGAAGACAAGATGCAGCACAGCACACCTAAATCGCTAATGAGAAAACATGCATAACAACTTTAGAGCCATCTATGACAACTTTAGATCCATCCATAACAACTGTTTGAGAGTTATTGATTGACATTCATAATAAGCCCTAACCATATACAATATATAGAATAGTGTATGGGTAACCATACACTACAAGGCTATGTTTCCAACGAGGGTTTGTGATGACATCATAAAGACCTCGAGAGCGAAGCTCGAGAGGTCTAATGATGTCAGCACAAACCCGAGATGGAAACACAGCCTTGCAGTGTATGGTTACCCATATACTGTTTTATATAGTATATGGGAGCCTTCAGTTCTACACCGATATTTCAGATTCCTTTGAATTTGAACTTATCTGTGTTCCTTGTCCAATGAGTTTGTTGTTCCTACTGGTATCTGTACATCACACAGGCTGTGCTCCATTATGCCACTCGTCTGTGGCCACTGTGACTGCGTAAATAAAAAAAAAAAAGGAAAAAGAAAAACAGAGAAGCCCCTTGAGTTTGGTGCCTCGGAGATGTTTATGGGTCTCTGTGTCCAAACTGACTCAATCCACTGTTCGCCACTCGCTACCTACTGCCGCTATTTTTACCAAGGTTTTTTTCTTCTTTGTGGAGCATCTTTGGCCAATGAGGTGACAGGCCAAACAAAAAGTTGTTGTACTATCGATGTGACATCAGAATGATAGTACAACAACTTTTTTGACCTTTGAACTGTAGTAAATAAGTTTTTGGGAGCTGCCGAAATCAGTGTAGAACTGAAGGCTCCCATATAGTATAATAAGTTACTGGTTGTCTGGTTCACATGTAGATGCAACCTATGTCACAGCTGTTATTATTAAACTGATACCACCAAGTGGTTCCATGAAGACTTACTTCAAGCACCAGTAGAGCAAAGCATAAAGCAATCTACCCTTACCATTTTTCTCTTTAAAACATTTCCGATAGAGTCCAGTTTAATTTACTTGTTTGGCCCTTTAATTCCACCGCTGCACGAATATGTTTTTAAATGTTTTAAATTAACTTTTTCATATTAAAAATAGATTCTCCCAGTCCCTGACTTGTTTATCTTTCACTGTCTCATTCCCCTCCAAATAGGTAGGCATCAGTTTCAGGTGGTCCACAGAGTGCCCACTTCAGGAAATTCTTATTCAGATATCCAGGCAGCAGTGACCCCCCCTTCCCTCAACCACTTAGACATAGCATGGCAAGATATCATGGTGGGTATGGCATCAAAACAGGGTCAGTGAAATGAAGAAATATAGTGCATAACACAGGAAGCACACTGAAAATGAAGCAGGACTGATCCTGCCATTTATTTTTCCAGAACACAGGCCATCATGGTACAAAACTTTGCTTCCCCTGTACATTTTAGCAGCCAAGAAAGCAATAACACGTAAGTGGATGACCATTGCAATACCAACTATCTCCAAATGTAGACTAATTGTATTAGAGGTATACAGGTTGGAATGTTTAACAGCAGAGATACATGACAGAACCAGGTCCACCCGAGACAAATGGCAAAGGTCGATACGGTATATGGCACAGATAGAAGGGGACTTTGTACCATAGCTAGGTAAAATAAGAGAATAGAGAGGGAAATTTACTCATTCTGGAAAGGGAAATAAACCTGTAACATACTAATGTTAAATAACGGAACTAAATGGAAAAAGGGTAGAAATACAAAGGTTTAAGCTTTAATGGGAAACTGTGTGAATACATGTACAACTGAAACTCATTTATTGAACAGTCTAAGGGGCTGAGATCACTAATAAGCAGATATGTGACCATAAGTCAGTCTTACAGTACTAGATACAATATAGACATTATTGTAATGTAAAAGGTTTTACAGAAAATCCTATAAAGTGCATGTGGTGTTTCATTGAATAAAAATGATATTTAAAAAAAAAAAAAGAAAATGAAGCAGGACCTCTTTGTTGTTAATTGTAGCTGCCAGCCATTAATTGTTTAAGAAACTGTTGCACTACTTTTAGTTAAGCAGCTAACTGTCACACTAGTGGCAGCAGATGTTACTCATCTTGTTTTACACTAGCATGCATATTTCACCATTGCTACACTGACATCATACTGTGCTTTGAAAAAGAACCACATGTGCGGTGCTTCCATTACAAATTCTACAATATGGCAGTGCAGGATTATAAAATGTACGAGGGAATTCCCTGTAGCCAAATTACCAGTTTTGAGCATTCAAACAGTTTTATTTTGTTCATACGTTTCAGGGATTGTTTCTCTCACCAAAATCCCAAGCTTCATTTGGCCTTTTCTGCATGGCCAGGGTATTAAATATAGAAAATTGTTAATTATGGGGCCATTTTATGAACCCCCTCAGGCTACTCTAGACATTTTGGAGACTGTCCAGCTACACCAGGATATCTGCTGTTTACTAGATATATATATATTTTTTATTAACTGTGTCTAGTTTTGTTTTACACAGTTGTTTACCCAAGAATGATTAATATAATTTGACTCAATTTCCCAAATGTAATAGAGGAATCTCAGTAAAACATTGCATTGATTTTCAAAGTGCAGACTTCTACAACGTATGAAATAGAGAACAATGGATGGGGTGCTGTACATCATAATCCATGAAAGGGTGTGGGTCATGGTGGGATTTAACCACACCTGGTGTGGTTCAGTCATGAGGCTGCAGGCAGAGTGACTAAACCACACCAGAAATAGTTAAATCCCACCATATCCCACACGCTGGAGTGGATTATTGTGAGTATATAATGCAGTATAAAAAATATTATTTAAAATACTAAATGTATAGTTCTTTTTAATGATTTTTGTTCAAATATTCCTCCTCCTTAGGTTAAATAGTCCATCCAGCAACCAGGACAATAATAGCTAGTACTCATCTGTGCTCCACCATGCCCCCCCATCATGCACTATGTGCGGAGAGCCACTAACAACACCAAAGAACCATGGTCTTTGAATACACCAGGGGGATTCCTTACTCCTTGCTATACCCTGCAGTGCTCTCAGTTACATTTCAAGGAAAAAATCACAACTTACAAATGTTAGCTGAAGCTGATGTCTTTTTTCAGGCACACTTGGGCCTCACTACCAAACCAACTGCACCCACCTGCTCAGCTCATCTACCATCCCTTACTTCAATTTGAGCCTCACCAACCACCTCTTTGAAGACCTTACATTCCAGAACTGTCAGTACATTTACTTTTGCTTAGGCTAGAGTCTCAGAACTGAGGGGGAGACAGTGTAAATGGCATTCAGAACATCACCGACAGGCATCTTTAATGTCTAGTGTACTTCTTGGAGAGGAAGCTGCATGTTTTTTTTTTGTTGTTGTTATTGTTACAACCTGGAGCAAGAGAGTATGTCAAGGAAAAGACTCTTTTTGCTAGTATGGAAAATGGACTGTTACCATGATGTTAAAGGGACCACTGACAAAATAGTCTTCTCCTTAATGCGCTTTCTCTCGCTGTCAATTGTAACAAAAAAAAGCTGCTCACTCTTCCTGTTTCAAATCCCCACTGTTCCCTATCAGCATGTAAAGTGCTCTGTTCAGTCTCTGTTTCTGTCATCATAATGAGGAGTACCACAGAGCATTTTGAATTACTGTAGGGTACACTTTTTTAATTTAACAAAATAAAGGTGAAAAGAAACATAGAAACATAGGCTTTGATGGCAGATCAGGACCACTTGCCCTTCTAGCCTGCCCATTTCCCTACCTAGAGGATAAGCTGCAGACCCTATTTATCAAACAGCCTATTTCTTCCTACCCCCCACAAAAATTGCCTTATGTCTGTCCCATGCATTCTTGAATTCTCCCAAAGTTTTAGACCCCACAACCTCCTCAGGAAGGCTGTTCTATGCATCCACCACCCTCTCTGTGAAAAAATACTTCCTCACATTGTCCCTGAGCCATCCCCCCTCTATCTTCAAATTGTTCTTGCACATCTTTTTTTCTGAAAGATGCTACCCTCTTGGACTTTGTTGATTCCACTGAGGTACTTAAACATTTCTATCATGTCCCTCCTCTTCCTCCTTTCCTCAAGGGCATACATATTAAGCTCCTTTAGTCCCTCCGCGTATGGCTTCTGTTGCAGACCCTGAAACCATTTTAGTTGCCCTCCTCTGAACTGCCTCCATCCTGTCTATGTCCTTGTGGAGATGAGGTCTCCAGAACTGGATGCAGTACTCCAGATGGGGTCTCATCATCTGTCTGTACAAGAGGATAACAACTTCCTGTTTTCTGCTGGTGATGCCTCTCCCTATACATCCTAGTATCTCTCCAGCCCTCTCTACTGCCTTCTCACATTGCTTGCCAACCTTAAGGTCATCTGATATGATTACCCCCAGGTCCCCTTCCATTTTTGTTGTTACTACCCTCCCCCATTGTGTAATCTTTCCCTGGTTTTTGTTTCCCAGGTGCATTATTTGCACTTCTGCATTGAATCAAGCTGCCATACTTGACCATTCTTCCAACCTTGCCAAGTCCCTTCTCATCCTTTCCATGCCTCCTTGTGTATCAACCCTGTTGCAGATCTTTGTGTCATCTGCAAACAGGCATACTTTTCCTTCCAGTCCCTCTGCAATGTCACTTGTAAAGACATTAAAAGGACTGGACCCAGTACTGAACCCTGCAGTACCCCACTAGTAACCCCTCTTTCTTCAGAGTGGACTCCATTTACAATACTTTCTGTGTCCTGTTGTCCAGCCAATGTTTTACCCAGGCTACCACCCTGGGACCCACTCCCAGGCTGGTTAATTTGACTATTAATCTTTTGTGTGGGACTGTGTCAGATGCCTTGCTAAAGTCTAGGTAGGCCATGTCCACAGCCCCTCCATGGTCTACTACTTTGGTCACCCAGTCAAAAAAATCAATTAGATTCATCTGACATGACCTTCCCGCTATGAACCCGTGCTGCCTTGGGTCCTGTGCTCCACTGGCCTCTAGGTACTCAGCAATTCTTTCCTTCAGAAGTGATTCCATCACTTTCCCAACCACAGAGGTCAAACTGACAGGTCTGTAGTTTCCTGCCTCTGTCTTGGTCCCACTTTTGTGAAGGGAAATCACATCTGCCTTCTTCCAGTCTTCAGGTACTACACAGTCCTCCCATGATTTGTTAAAAAGGGTAGTCAGTGGTGTCTCAAATTCTCTGCTTAATCCTTTTAGAATTCTGGGGTGAATTCCATCTGGCCCCATTGCTTTGTCCACCTTCAGTTTTAGGAGTTCTTTCAGAACCCTTTCTTCTGTGAAAGGACTGGGATCGATCTCCCTATCCATAGTGTTTCTGTTCATTGGATTAGGTACATCCCCCACCTCCTGTTTTGTGAATACTGATCAGAAGTATTAATTTAGTATACCTGCTTTTTAACTGTCCCTCTCTGCCAACCCACCATCCATTCTATTCAGCCTCACTATCCCTCCCTTTGTCTTTCTACGCTCCCTGATATACCTATAAAAGGTTTTATCCTCCTTCTTAACCAAGTTGGCTATCTTTTCCTCAGTTTGGGCCTTTACTATTCTTACTACCCTCCCTGCTTCCTTCTGCCTTAACTGGTACAGTTCTCTGTCCTGCTCCTTCTGTGTTTTCTTATACTTCCTAAATGCTATATTTTTCTCTCTAACCTTCACCGCCACCTCTTTTGAGAACCAAAATGGCTTTTTCTTTCATTTTGATTTGTTTATTTGCATCACACAAAGGCTTGTTGCCTCTGTGATGGCAGTTTTGATATTTCCCCATTGTTGCTCCACCCCTCCTTCTAGCCAGTTTGCTAGTGCTTTTCTAATGCACTCTCCCATCTTGCCGAAGTCAGCCCTCCTGAAGTCCAGAACCCTCACTTTTGTATGGCTTGACTCTGTAGCTGAGTTTATCATGATCCACACTGTTTGTTGGTCACTTGTTCCCAAATGGCTACCCACTTCTAGATATGAAATCCCCTCACTGTCCCCATTTGAGAGTACGAGGTCTAAGATTGCTCCCTCATGAGTATGTTCCAAAACTGGTTGTCTGAGACATGCCACCTGAAGACATCAAGAATGGCCCTGCTTTTGGATGAGGCTGCAGCAAAGGTACTCCAGTTGACATCCGGCATATTGAGGTCCCCCATCAACAGTATCTCTCCTTTCTCTGCCATCCTATGGATGCCTTCTATCATATCCTTGTCCATCCCCTCCCCCTAACATGGGGGTCTGTATACAACCCCTGTGTGGATTGTGGTGCCATTTCCAGTCTCTAAGGTGACCCACAGTGCCTCCTCTTCTCCCTGTTTACTTGTTTGTTCAGTTGCTTTTATCCCTACCCTTACATAGAGAGCTACTGCACCCCCTCTTCTCCCCTCTCTGTCTCTCCTGTAGGTTGTGTACCCTGGTATGGTAACATCCCAGTCATCATTCTCGTGTACCATGTTTCTGTGACTGCTGTGATATCTAGGCATCCCTCTTTCATCAAGGTCACCAGTTCAGGGAGCTTGTTGCCCAGTCTATGGCCATTGGTACTCATTACCCTCCATTTCTTGATGGCCTTACACCTTTTTGCCCTATCCCTGTCCTTATTATGTTTATCACTTCCTCCATTTACCCCAGTGCTTCTCCCTATTGACATCTCTATGTTGGTGTCTATCTCACTTAGTACCCTCACTTTTTTGGGTGGGCTAGGATTTCCCTGCTCCTCTCCAGTGCCTCCCCCCTTGGCTAGTTTAAATGCTTGCCAATGAAGCATTTAAACCTATCACCTAGGATCCTGGTTCCCCTCCTGGACAGATGCAGACCATCATGCCAGTATAGGCCTGCATCCCTCCAGGTGGACCCCCGGTCCCCAATGAAGACAAATCCCTGAGCTCGGAACCAGTTTTTCAACCACTGATTGAATCCCATGGTATGAAGCACCCTAGCCTCACCCGTGCTATATACAAGCAGCACCTCTGAGAAGGTTACCCTGTATGCTATTTGTCTAAGGCCCCTCCCCATCTCCACAAATGCTTCTTACACTGCTCTGATCCCTTTCTTAGCCAGGTCATTTGTCCCTAGGTGGACAATGACATCCAGCTCCCTCCCCTGTGCAGCTTCTCCTGTGATCCTGAGGATTCGGTCCCTGTCCCTCCAAGCCATGGTGCCAGGTAGGCACCTTCCCTCCCTCTCCCCTTCCTCCCCCAGTTCTACCTTCCTAACAATGGAGTCCCCCACCAGGAGTTGTTTCCTTCCCCTGTGGGGTCCCATGCCACCCTCCTGTGGGTCTCCTTTGTGCAGGTTCCCAGCATCCTCCTTGGTCTCCACTGTTGGTGCCTCCATAGAGGAACTACACTTTTCCAGAATGGCATAGAAATTGTGGAGAGGTACAACTGGAGGGATGCACCTCTGTTCCACCACCCTCACCCACCCTGAGCCCACTGTGGTCCAACCATTCCTCTTTCTTGGCAACCGCTGAGGCAATGGCAGTGACCCTGGTGGTCCCTGGGTGGGAGAGGAGGTCCCACAAATCCTGGGCAACTCAGCCTGGAGGTAAGAAACCTCCTCCCTCAGCCCAGAGAGGTTTTGGTTTTGGAACCAGGTAGTTTGGGGATAGGTGTCCTATCTGGGGAAACATGGCAGCACTGCTCAGTTAGACATTCTGAGGCAGTGACTTTACTTTTCATTTTGTTTTGAGTGAATAGGCTCATCTGGCTACAGGATCTTTATCCACTGGTAAAGACCCTCATTAGCTAATTAGATTAATTTAAAAATGGAGCCCATTGTATAATACTACATAAACCTCAAGTCCAAAGCACAAGCAGTTTGTGATGGTAAAAAACAAAACAATAATGTAACACCCCACACTTTATGTAATTGCTGGTTGGTATAGTACTGTATGGAAAAAAAATGTCTGTTGTCCTTTCTGTAGCATTTCTTTTCTGTGAGTACAAGACAATGGAGGCTTTCACTTTCAGTTTGACTGGCAGACACCCACACTGTTATAACTGGGCTCCATTCATTAATAACCAGCTGGTTATTATGGCATTCAAAAGTGGTGTCAGTCCAGTCTACAAATGGGCTTACCAGTAGTTATATAGAGAATTCTGGGTGAGCAACCATGCACAACAAGCCTGTATCTCCACAAAGGTTTCAGATTACATCACTGGTCTCAAGAACAAAGCTCAAGGGGTCTGATGTAATCAGAACCCTGAGATGGCATTGCAGGCTTGTTGTGCTAATGATTGTCCATTCAGTATTTTTAGAGTGTATAGTTCTTTATAGAGGCAGGGAATGAAATTTAATTTCAACTACATTTAAGGGTTAGTTAAAGCGGCAGCTGCAAAACTGAAAGTGGGTGACATGCTGAATCAGCTGACTCACAACAATCGCATTTGAGAAAGGGAAGTTATGAAAAACAGTTTTAAATTTAAACACGTCTGAATACCTATATCTATAAATGGTCTCCTACCATTTTTTTGGTAGTGAGCTGTTTGTTTGGGAAGTAAATGTTCTGAATTGTTTCCCCTCCTCACTCCTGTGGTGTCACTTTTCATTGTTGGCATGCAGCATTTCTCAGGTGAGAAACCAGGTGACCTGAGGATTTCTGATCAACTGGAATGTTGTTGTACCACCAAAAGGTACAATGATCTGCCATGACCTTTTAACTGTGGTACAACAATATTTCTGCTAAGATGGAAATTCATGTAGAACAAAGGCAACAGTACACTATAACTGCATTCTAGTTAAGTAGCCTTTCATCTTGGTTGAATAAAAAGGACATTTTTATTAAAACGTTTTAGTTTTTGTTTGTCTTATCTTTTCAGATGCAGTCTTAATCAGACCATGGTAAAAGGTTCCAGAGATAATTGCCACCAGTTATCCAGTCTATAAATGTACCTTTTCCATGGGGCTGACACATTTAGATTTTGAAAATAAACACTTCCCCAAAAGGGCTCAGGGAAGCGGCCACATGCCTGAATTGAAGTACAAGTCCAAGACTGTATCCCAGTCAATATCCAAAGAATATTTATTCAAGTGTCACAAAAGCTACATTGTACAGCTGAGCAGGTAATTATAGTGGCACAGTGCTGCCACTACAGTTAGGATTGAGTAGGCTGTTTAGTATAAACCCATAACTTTGCACCTGTATAGCCTCACCCCTGTTCAACAGAATTGCATGAAATTAATGCACATCTGGGGTACAAAGTCTCTTGATTTGGTAAGTTTCTTTCTGGTTGGCTGAGTGGATTCCAAGACTCAGAAAGTGCAATTTTAGGACAAATTGGGTAATCTTGCTGCTTTTTTTTTCATCACCTACAGTCCAGATGGTTTGGAATTTTGTTCTGAAATGTTTAGGGTAGGAATGGCCTACCCTAGAATGGTGCCTTTCATTGGTTTGGTGAAACAAATATTAATCTATTCCCAAGTTATAAAGATTTGAAATTTTGGTTCTGACCATGCTTAGTAGGGTCTTTTGGATAGATGTTTGGTACAAAAAAAGAATTTTGCCATGCAAAAGAGGATTCTTCTTTCATGAAGGCAAATATTTCTTTTGAGAGAAGAAAATCTTCTTTCAAATGACAGCCATCTTGTTTCCATTTAAAATAAAATGTTTCAAAACCCCTAACAAAGATGCCCTGGAGACACACACACAGATGAGTCAAGGTAAACAGGACTCATTTAGATCAATTTTGGATTTTTTTTTTTTGGAAAACTACCCTGAAATGTTTTATGGAACTTCCCAAAATTCTACTTTTGTGAGGCAATTTTCTTCTTTTGTGATTCCCACAAAAGAGAAACAGGGACATACAAAAGAATAACTGATTCTCACAAAAAAGAATTTTGGACTAGTTTTTTTTTTTTCACATTCTTCTTTTGTAGGAAGGCATCTTCTTTCATGAGCTTACAAAACTCTCATGAAAGAGGGTGCCTTCTTGTGAAAGAAGATTTTGGACTTAGTTTTTTTCACATTCTTCTTTCGTGAGAAGGCATCTTCTTTAATGAGCTCATGAAAACCCCACAAAATAGGATGCCTTCTCTCGAGAGAAGATTTTGGACTTGTGTTTTTTAACATTCTTCTGTCATGAGGAGGTATTTTATTTTGTGTGCTCACAAAAATCTCATGAAAGAAAATGCTTTTCTCATGAAAGTGGATTTGGATTTAGTTTTTTTTTACACAGTGCAACTGTAATAAGCCCTAACTCCATCCATCTTTGGAGTTAAGGGACAACCTATTATCAAAAAAAAAGGTCTCACTGAGTACTACAAGACTAAAACATAATATACCCCCAAATTAATGTGGTATGCACAGCACCCCAACATTTACTCCCAAATTCACCATGGTGCCAAATCCACAATTGAAGTCCAATAATCATCAAAAATGCATTCAAATATGTATCTCCAATAGGACTACACCCATTGCAACTTTCAGACCAAACCAATAAACACTGACCAACTAATCCCTAAAAAAATACAAAAACACAAATTTTTACCAATATAAAATTAACCTCTGTGAGTAAAGATGAATAAGTAATACATTTTTTCTTAGAAGTGAGCCCAACAAAAGAAAATTAGAACAAATCAGATAAATCACTTTCCACATTGCCCCAGTTCTTTTAACCATAATCCGGCAATGCATTTCTATCCCTAAGTCAAAAACATCTTTCTTATCCTAACCTGGCAACACATTTCTAACTGTAAGTCAGGAATATATTTGTAACTCTAACCAAGAAACCTGTTTCTAACCTTGAGTCCCTAAGAAATACCAACTGAAAACAGACATAGAAAAAACGTAAAAATTTAAAAATTAAAATTCCCATAGGCTAGCATTGCAACTTTAATAAGCTATAACTCCATCCATCTTTGGAGTTAAGGGATAGTCTAGAACTACAAGGCTAATGAACAATACCCCCTGACACACAAACTGGGTGCTTACTTACCTGGTAAAGGTGATTGTGTTAGCTTATATCCATGGCACTCCAATCATTATCTCATGGGTCTTAGCTCACCTGATAGGCTCTAGATGCACATGTGATCTAGGATCGAATTTCATGGATACACCTAGGTCCCAGGAGTCCCTGCTCTTCAGTTCAATATTTCCAAAGCTGAAAGAAAATAGTTACTCATACAATCCCTCATAACCCACAGAGGAGGAGAATCATCCAACCAGAAGCAAATAAAAGCAACAAACTCTAATTTAATTACCTGTTGGAACAATTCTAACTCAGAAGCTAGCCATCTGACTATGGATTTTATCATAGTTAGCATTATTTTTTGGCAGAGATAGACCTGATGGGTTCCGCAGCAGCCACTCTAAGAACAGGGTGGGATGTGGAGTGCCATGCATATAAACTAACACAATCATCTTTATCAGGTGAGTAAACATCCATTGTGTTATGCTTCTATCCATGGCACTCCAATCATTACCTCATGGGTCAATTAAGTAGCAGTGTACACCCATAACTCATGGTGGGTTCTATTGAGTGGCTTGGGAACCCAAGGTAGAGGCAGCCAATAAAAGCTTTTCACCAAATGACACTTTCTCTCTGTATGAAGTCTCTAGTCTGTAATGCTTGGCATTGGTGTGGATAGAGGACTAAGTGGCCACCTGACATATATCCTCTGTGGAAACACTGAACCTTTCCATCCAGGAGGTTGCAATAGCCCTAGTGGAGTGTGCCTTTATACTCTCTGGAGGACTCAGGTTGTTGGACTCATATGCTTCCACTATAGTCCTCTTTAGCCAGCTAGCGATTGTAGTTTGGGATGCTGCTTGCCCTGTTTTTGGCCTTGAACCACTATGAATAGTCTCTATTTTTCTTATTGGTTGTGTTTTCTTTATGTACAAAGCCAGAGTACCCCTCATGCCCAAGCTGTGTGGTGTGTTTACCCCCCACAGGCTGAGTTGTCTAACAGTGTTGGCAATTCATTGGTCTGTTCTGAGTGAAAGTTAGTGACAACCTTAGGCGTGAATGCTGGGACAGTCCTTATGGAGACCCCTTCTGCAGTGAACACTGTGAAGGGCTGTTTGCAGAAAAGGGCTCCCAGCTCACTAATCCTGTGAACAGAGTAGATCGCTATTAGGAAGTAAGTTTTTAGGCCAGTCCAATACAGTTGCGTTTCCTTAATAGGCTTGACGGGATTGGTAAGAGACTCCAGTATGAGAGTCAAGTCCCAATGGGCAACCCTTACCTGTTGACATGGCTGGATATTTTCTGCTGCCTTGAGGAAACACAGCATGTCTGGATGAGTTCCTGGCAGAGTTTGTCTAATCTGACCCACTGCTGCCCCTCTGGCTGATACTTGGACTCTGAGCGAGGCTGGGGAGAGTCCTTTGTCTAAACCTTGTTGGAGATAAATTAGTATAGCAGCAATATCGACTGTTCTTGGGTCCAGTCCCTTATTTATACTCCAAGTCAAGAAAATCCTCCACTGGTGACTATAGGTGGAAGTGGGAGAGAGTTTTCTAGATTGTAGAATGGTGCTGATTACAGACTCATCATAACCAGCTTCTAGGAGTCTCTGCCTTTCAGGAGCCAGGCAGAGAGCTTGAGTGTCGTTGGCTCTGGATGTAGTATCAGGCCCTGTATGAGGATGTTGTGTCTGTGGGGTAGGTGCCAAACATCCAGTGCCATTGCTGTTGCCCTTGCAAACCAGGCCCTTTTTGGCCAGTAAGTAGCAATGAGGGTGATGGTCCTCCTTGAGTGTCATATTTTTGTGAGAACTTGTGGGATCAGTGGAATTGGAGGGAATATGTATGACCGGTCTAGTGTCCATTCTTGGGAGAGGGCATCGACTCCTGCTGCTTGTGGCTCTCTGTACCGGGAGAAGTAGGGCTTTACTTCAGCGTTGGCCCTGGATACCATCAAGTCCATGGTCACTGGTCCCCACCTTTTGTTTATGGATCTGAAGATGTTGGGATGCAGTTGCCATTCCCCTGGATGCACCCTGTGTCTGCTGAGCCAATCTGCATGCACATTCAGTTTTCCAGATAGATGTACTATCCTCCTGTGACACTCAAGGAGGATCATCATCCTCATTGCTACTTACTGGCCAAAGAGGGCCTGGTTTGCAATGCCACTCTGAAGAAAGGGGGGTTACTAGTGGGGTGCCGCAGAGTTCAGTATTAGGACCGGTCCTCTTCAATGTCTTTGTAAGCGACATTGCAGAGGGACTGGAAGGAAAAGTATGTCTCTTTGCAGATGACACAAAGATCTGCAGCAGAGTTGATGCACAAGGTGGGGTGGAAAGGATGAGAAGAGACTTGGCAAGGTTAAAGGAATGGTCAAATGTATGGCAGCTTAGATTTAATGCTAAGAAGTGCAAGGTAATGCACCTGGGAAACAAAAACCCAGGGGAAGAGTACACAATGGGGGGTGAGATACTAACAACAACAAAAATGGAAAGGGACCTGGGGGTAGTCATAGCAGATGACTTAAAGGTGAGCAAGCAATGTGAGAGGGCAGTAAGGAGGGCCGGGGGATACTGGGATGCATAGGGAGTGGCATCACCAGTTGAAAACAAGAAGTTGTTATCCCTCTGTACAGACAGCTGGTGAGACCCCATCTGGAGTACTGTGTGTAGTTCTGGAGACCCTATCTCTGCAAGGACATAGACAAGATGGAAGCTGTCCAGAGGAGGGCAACTAAAATGGTGCAGGGTCTGCACTGGAAGACATATGAAGAGAGACTAAAGGAGTTTAATACGTAAGCCTCGAGGAAAGGAGGGGACATGATAGAAACTTTCAAGTACCTCAAGGGAATCAACAAAGTCCAAGAGGGTAGCATCTTTCAAAAAAAGAGGCGTGAAAGAACAAGGGGGCACAATTTGAAGACAGAGAGGGGGCAGCTCAGAGGTAATGTAAGGAAGTATTTTTTCACAGAGAGGGTTGTGGATGCATGGAACAGCCTTCCGGAAGAGGTTGTGGAGTCAAAAACAGTGGTTGAATTCAAGCATGCATGGGACAGCCATAAGGCAATTCTAGGGGGTGGAGGTAGAAAGAAGTAGGCTGCTGGTTAACTAGGATCTGCAGCTTATCCATGAGGTAGGGAAATGGGCAGACTGGGTGGGCCAAGCAGTCCTTATCTGCCATCAAATTCTATGCTTCTATGATGTGGAGCTGCGTCCATTGCATTACTCAGCTCACCTCCCTTTGCTTTTCCAAGCTCCTGGTACCACCTTGTTTTGTGATGAACGCAATGGTTACTTTGTTGTCTGCCCATACCAGGAGTGACTTCCTGGTGATTTGTGTCCGAAAGGCCAGCAGTGCATGGTACACTGCTCTCATTTCCAAGATATTTATGGAGAGTCTGGCCTCCGTCTTCATCCATTTCCCCTGAGCTGAGGACTGGCCTAGACATGCCCCTCAGCCTGTCAAACTTGCATCTGTTTCCATTATAGTCTTATTGGTTTGTTCGAGGTTGACTCCATTTCTTAAGTTCTATCTCACTGTCCACCATGTTAGCGATGTTCTGACCTGTTGGGTCAGTTGGATCCTGGTGGACAGATTGTCTTCTGTTGGTACTGCTTGTTTCGATAGGTAACTCTGAAGATGGCACATGTTCCATCTGGCCCAAGGCACCAGGTCAATGCACGATGCCATGCATCCTAACACCATTGCCACTTGCCCTATGGTAGGAGAGGATACATTCCTCAGGTCTCTGGTGATCTTGATTAAATTGTTCACTCTGGCAAGGGATGGCCTTGCCTTTCCCTGGGTTGCATTTATGTCTGCTCCCAGGTGTTTGATGGTTTGTGTCAGAGTCAGAAAGCTTTTGGCAAAGTTGACCAACCAGTCATGTGATTGTAGAGTTTACCACTAATTCTGTGTCTCTTTGGAGTTGTGACCTGCTCCGAGCCTGAATCAGACAGTTGTTCAGATAAGAGATGATGTCTACTCCCTTCTCCCCGAGATGCACCACCAACATGACTGAAATGTTTGTAAAGACTCTTAGAGCAGATGCCAGGCCAAAGGGCAAGTTCTGGTATTGGAAGTGTTGGCTGAGGATTTGAAATCTGAGGTACTTTCTGTGGGACTGCCTTATGGGGATGTGGAGGTAGGTATGCTTGAGGTCGATTGAAGTCAAATAATCATCTTTGTGGAGTCTTATGAGTGTGGACTTGAGAGTTTCCATTTTGAAACGATGGATTGTTTAGAAATTTGGTCCAAGATGGGGCTCAGGTCTCCATTTTTCTTTGGGACAGGGAAGAAAATAGAGTAGATCCACTGAACCTGTTCCTCCTCTGGTACCACTTGGATAGCTTTGTTTTGCATCAGTTCTCTCAGGGTATCTTGAATTTGATGCCTGCCTTCTTGAGACAGGAGACAGGATTACTCTGTCCTGCATAGGTATTTTTGACAGTTCGATGATGTACCCCTGGGTGACCACATCTCAAATCCACCAGTCTGACATAGTGTGGTACCATTGTTTCTGGAAGAGGGCTAGTCATCGTCCTACTGATAGTAGCGTCAGGGGTGCCATTTGCCTTAATGTTGTTGAATCTGAGTGTTTGTCAGTTGTCTGAGTCATTGTTGACCTGATTTTCCTCCTCTGTCTCTGCCGCTGAACTTCTGTCCAGGGAACATTCCCCTGAACAAGGATGAGTTTTCGTTGTAGGAAAAGTGTTGGTAACCATATCCTCTTCAGCAGGAGGAATTACTTCCAGAATTGGCCCCTTGCCTATGGGCCTGGAACTTGTTTTTCCAAAATTTGCGATACCCTGATGGGAGATACATCATCCTGATTTTGTCTCTTGTTAGGTCCTTGCCTTCTTTTTTCTGCTTCAGGTATTCCTGAAGGCCCTCCCCGAAGACATGCTTGCACTTCATGGGGTAGGCTGACCAGAAGGGATTTGGATTCTGAATCTGCTTCCCAGAGCTTAAGCCACAGGACCCTCGTAGCTCTGTTCATGAGAGCTGATGCCTGAGCATTTAACCTGAGTGCATCGACTGCCATATCTCACATATATTTAGCTCTATCTAGGGTGCAGTCTAGAAGCTCTTTGCCCCTAGCATCAAGGGCAACACTGTCCATGAGCTCCTCGAGCCAACGAATTTGGGATCTGGCTGCATATATCGCAGTGGTGGCTGCTTGGGCTGCCAGCCCTGACATCTCAAAAAGGTTTTTGAGCATGTCCTCCAGTTTCTTGTCTGAAGGATCTTTTAGAACAATCGTGCCACATGGCAGCACTGTTTTCTTGCTCAGCGCTGCAATCTGGGAGTCGAAAGTAGGCGCAGTGCACCACAGTTTAGCCTTATACTCCTGGACAGGATACATATGGTCCAGTTTCTCTTTTCAGAAATTCTCCGCGGTTCCTGTGATTCCCACTCTTTATTGAAAACATCCTCAATGACCGGACATATGGGGAAGATGTCTTTAGTAGACTGTTTTTGCTGGACATAGGGTCCAGTTTTGATTCAGGTGGAGGGGGGGAAAAACTTTGAAGCCCATTGTGGTTTTGATTGCTTTGATGAATCCTGGCACCAGGTCGAATGTACCACAGAGGAAATGGGCATAGCTTGGATGTAAGGGAGGGAGCACCCATTTCCATGTGCTCCTCTTCCTCTTTGTCTGATTCTGTGGTGGAGTTCTCATGCTCATTGTTATTATTTGGGACCCAGTGCCACCCTGCGGGTCAGTGGGGGTCTCAGGAGCTGGTCCCACACCCCCTCCTGGCTGAGTGTGACTGGGTTCCCGCTGTGGGGGTGAGCTTCTTGGCGGTGGTCCGCTGGGACCCACGGGTTTGTTCCCATCGAGGGATTCTAATTTTTCCATCATCTTTAACATGAATAACTGCTGGTTTGCCATCATAGCTGTAGCTGCTTGTTGGGTCTGAAGTACCAGAGCAGATGGGTCTCTCAGCCATGATGCCCCACTTGTGCCTGGCAGGTCATGATCAAGGGAAGGAGACTGCTCCAATGAGGACTCCTCTTCCTCCTCATGTAGGCAGGCTGGACACTGAGGTCCGGAATTATGGAGCATCAGCATAGTGCTGCAAGTACTGCACTTCTTCACCTTGACCATCTGGAAAAAGGAGAGAAGGAAAGGAGAGGGATATGGAAAGGATGAATATTTTGTCCGAAGACCCCTGAAAAGGCCCTCTGCACTGCAATGTAATGAGAGATCATGGAATTCTGAGGCCCCCCTTTGTAAGTACAATGTCAGAGACAGAGAATATGAGGTGCCCACATTTATCAATGGTATCCACTTAAACTGAAGCTCCCAGAAAGGCAACACAGAAACAGATTCATCACAAAAGAGGCCTCATTCTAGACCGGGTCATAATAATTGAATGGCTAGGCAGCTATGGGGAGGTGCCTTTCCATCACTCTGTCACCATCTGGGCCCCCAAAGAGATAGTCCAGCTGAGTCTTGGAGAGGTTGGTGGTCATTAGGGCTATTCAGATGGTTGCAGCACTAACCAAGCACTTCTCCATATTGATCTGTTGCTCTACTCTATTCCCATCACTAATACGGCAGCTCTGTGTTGCGCATACATGGCTGAGCAGAAAATGGCGGCTGCATCCTGCCTGAGGGATGCCGCCTGGCCATTCACAAGATGGCGCCCGATCACTGCGCATGCATGGCTGATCATAGTGTTGCCCAAGATGGCTGTCACTCCCAGGATAGAGCAGCCTACCCTGAAGGCCTGACGTGCCATTACAGTGACCAGAGGTACCACTTGTAGTCTGAGTCAGGCCTAGAATTGAGCAGAAGGAGAGAGTGCTCCAGCAGGTTACAGAGGAAATGGTAGGCCAGCCAATTTTATTAAATTACCACTGTGCACTAAGCTGATTCTTGGCTCTCTACTGGGGAAGAGGATTGCTCCAGAAAAAAACCTCTTCAGAGGTTGGGATTGGGAGCTGCAGGCTACCGCTAAGCAGGGACTGCCAGTGCACGAGGCTTAACTTTCCCAGTCAGCCACTATGGAGTAGAGCATCCGGAACCAGTGTGGAGCCTCTGCGACTGCACTCCCAGTGGCAGAGAGGGAACGGGGAGTGAAACAGTCAAACCTTGAGTGCCATGCACCAGTCTGCTAGCAGTCTAGGAGTGACCCAAAGTCCATTTAGGCCCTGTCAGACCTCCATTTCTCATCCAGGGAACACTGATCCAGCACCACAACAAACCAAAACCATTAAATTTCAGTAACAAACAGTAAACAAGAACAACCAGAGGCCTGGAATCCAGAAGCTTTTTCATATTTCCTGGCTAATCCAGATACCCTGCTTGGGAGGAGGGGATCTGAAGCTGGATCGAGCCCAATCAACTTTTAACCATAACTCGACATTCAAAAAATGAGTAAAGTAATAGCTAAATAAGCAATAATTTCCTCTGTGATACAAACAATGTGTGGCTTACCTTGCTACAGGATTTAAAATAGATTGCTGAAGATGCATGCAGGGACTCTGGAGTGCTCTTAGCCTTTCAAGTGCACTAGAAGAACTGGACAGCAGGGACTCCTGGGAACTAGGTATATCCACGAAATTTGATCCTGGGTCACGTGTGCATCTAGAGCCTATCAGATGAGCTAAGACCCATGAGCTAATGATTGGAGTGCCATGTATAGAAACATAACACAATAATTGAGTATACACAGTACCCTAAAATTGCCTCCCAACTTCACCATAGTGCCAAATCCACAGTTCAAGTCTGATAAGCAACAAAAATGTATCAAATGCATATCTTCGCTTGGACTGCAATCATAGCTACTTTCAGACCACACCATCAACAACTGACCAATTTATTTCTTAAAAAAAAAATTGCCCATACAAAGTCAGTTGCCATAAGAGCAGTGCAGGAGAGCGGCTAGCAAGGCAAACAGGATGTTGGGATGCATCATAAGGGGGATCACCTCTAGGAGCAAGGAAGTGATTCTGCCGCTGTACAATGGACTGGTTAGACCACACCTTGAGTACTGTGTACAGTACTGGAGACCACACTTGAAGAGGGACATATAGCTCCTGGAGAGGGTACAGAGGATGGCAACTAAGATGATATGAGGGCTAGGGGATTTGATGTATGAGGACAGACTTGAGGAGCTCTGCCTCTTTTCATTGGAGGAGAGGAGAGACAGGGGGGACATGATTGAGGTCTTCAAGTACCTCAAGGGAATAAATAGGGTAAACATGGAGGGGATCTTTAGACTAAAGCAGGGAGGTATCACCAGAGGGTATGGCTTGAAGTTGGAAGGTGGAAGGGTGAGGGGGAAAAAGGAGGAGGTTTTTCGCTGAGAGGGTGGTGGACCCTTGGAATGCACTGCCTGGCAAGCTGGTTCAGAGATCCACAGTGGAGGGCTTCAAGAGAGGGTGGGACAGACACAGAAAGTGGATGTATAAGATGATGGCCTGTCCCAGGGGGGTGGGGATGGATGATAAGGGTTTCTGGAACACAAGGGAGGGGAGGGCCTCGACACCCAACTAGGGATCTGAGGTTCGAGCAGACTCGATAGACCGTAAGGCCTAATCTGCTGGCAAATAGTATGTTAGTAAGTTAAGATGAATGCTTAATATATTTTTAGTTGAGACAATCAAAATAAAATTAGAATGAAGCAGATAAATTGTTTTCCAGGTGGTCCATATTCCCTTAGTCTAATCTGGCAACATATTTCTATCCCTAAGACAAAAACATTTTTCTTACATCTTTCTTACCATAACCTGCCAACATATTTCTAATCATAAATCAGGAACATATTTCTAATCCTAACCTGGCAACCTATTTTTAACCCTAAGTTCTTAAGAAATACCAAATAAAAATAGACATAGAAAAAACATAAAAATGAAAAAATGAAAATTCTCATACGATTACACTGCAGCTTTAACAAGCCATAATAATTCCATCACTCTCTAAAGGACAATCTATATCTATCTATCTATACATATATATATATATATATATATAAAGAAGGTCTCAATGAGTACTACAAAAGCAGTAGTAGTAGTAGATAGGTTTTATTGTTCAATCAGCAACATAAAATGATCATTACAATCTTGAAACACATCATTAAACATTAAAAATTTGTATAGTTTAAATGTCAAAAATTCAGCATCAAGTGCAAATATGCTTAATCATATGTTTTCTAACTTGATGGATGACAACCAAATAGCTGGTCCCTCTCTAAATAATATAATCATCTTCTGTAGTAAAAAGTATGAGCAAGATAATATTGCCGGCCGGCACGATGTCACAGAAGGCTGAGGCACTGGACACCTTACCTCGCGCCACACCGGCAACCTAGGGTCGGGAATGGACTCGGGTCAGTGAGGAAGGAAAGGATTGAGCATCCAGAGGGCAGATCTCCTTTCCTGGGGGAGGGGGGGAAGCAGACCCTGCTGTCTGGTGATACCCAGTGGAGACTGGGAGTGCAGCAACATTCGGGATCTCCAGTAAGGGGATTGGCTGTGGCGGTGCTCCTATGAATGTATGCAGAAGCACGTACATCTCACACTGGTGTGCTTTACACTGCTGAGCCTAGGCAGGGACAAAAAAGTAGAAAAGCCCTGGTCACCTGATAGGAGAAGGTGGGTCCTGTGGGACAACTCCCATGCACAGTACTGGGTCCTGCTGGCCGATATTGGTTCTTCCTCTGCTCCCTGGCCACTCTACTAGATTTTAGATAGACTGGCAGTAGGAGTCGGCAGTCCCATCCTGGGGGGCTCAGAGCCGGGCGGGTTGGGTGATCAGAGAAGACAGAGTGGAGATTGGCCCAAACCAGCAGTCAGTTGGGGGGCTTCAGATTTGCAGGAGAAAGGCTGTACCTCAGAGACCACACCGGAGAGAGGCCAATGAGTAGGGGGCATAAAGAAAGTTAAAAAAAAAAAGATAATATTGTCATCTGACTACTATAAGGATTTAGTTATTGGATTAATCCATTTCTTCCTTGCCTTACAGTACCATGTACACTTTAACATTACAAGAACAAGTCTTCTCTCTTTTTTATTACAATAACAGCAATTATCTTTTGGATCAGTCATTCCCCTGAACCTAGCTAGCTGTTAACAGACTGGATTCAAACAATTCCATTTTATGTATTGCAGACATTTTCAGACAGTAAGGGTCTTCCAATATGTCAAAATAATATCTATAGCAATAACTGCAATCATTAGCTGCATCCCATTTTTCAAATATGGATGATAAAATGTATTCTAGATCTTCTTCTACATAGGATGACAACAAGATTTCTTGATGAACAGTTTGTAAAGATTGCAATATTCCTACCAGAGTAGACAGGTAGATCTTGTAGACCACAAAATGTAATTAAATTCTTCAAGTATGCATACCAAGGAGAGAGTTTACAACCGATATGATCCCAGTTTTTTTCTACTAAGCATAGCCTAGCCAATCTGTAATGCGGTAACCTGTTTATTTTTATCCAAAAATTAATCACTCTGGATTCCACCAGGTCTCATAATCTAATAAATAAGTTCTCAAGACCTAACTCTACTCTGCAAAATATGCTGAGGTGGATTTTAAAAGTACTAAGGCTGCCCTAAGAGCCTGGATTGCAGACTTTTCTAGAGTGTTAATAAGCTTGTGATCCCAAATCTCAGCACCATATAGGAGCTGAGAGTTGTTTTTCATTTCTATAGCCTTAAGCATAGACCTTATCATAGAATCATACATATTATTAAATCTTTTTAGGCCCAAGACAGTAAACATTGCATTAGTCAACATACTATCTACATGAGGTCTCCAGGCAAGGTTATATGAGAAGGTTATTCCCAAATAGGTAGCCCTTTTTTACCACCTCTATTAGCAGTAAATCTAATGTCCATTTGTTTAGCACCAAACATTACAATTTTTGATTTACAAAAATAAACATTTAACAATATTTCTTTTGAGTATTCTACTAAAATGTTGAGTTTAATTTGCAGACTTTACTGAGGTAACAAAAAAGCATCAGATCATCTGCGAACGTTAGGACAGGACATAATATAGAATTAATCTTTGGGGTGTCTGAGACAGAATCTTGTAATGCAATTAACAAGTGATTTACATATAGAGAGAATAAAGTAGGGGCTAAGATACAACCTTGCCACACTCATTTATTTGTGAACATTTTTTCTGAGAGGCTAGCATCAGGTCCTACCCTGATCTCGGCCCAAGTATCAGAATATAGATTTCTGACTATGTTAATTGGTGCTGGAGAGATTCCCCAGTTATACATTAGAGTCCAAAGGATCTCTCTGTTAATGGTATTAAACACGGTTGTAAAGTCAATAAATGCCACATACAGTTTTTGGTGCTTAACAGTTACATATTTTTTGTGCAGGTGATGCAAAATAAAGTAATTATTCAAAATAGAATACTGCTCCCTAAAACCTGCTTGAAGAGTAGAAAGAGACCCTATATTTTTGATTTCATCTCTTAGTCTGCCCAGTAAAAGTTTAGAAAAAGAATTTTCCCATTATGTTAATCAAGCTTATGGGCCTATAGTTTTGCGGGTTCATTTTATTTCCTGTTTTGCATTTGGGTACTATAACAGATCCTTTCCATGAGGTCGGAAAACAATTTTCTGAAATGCACAAGTTAAAAATAGTTGTCAGAGAGTCAGACCATTCCATAATCATGCATAAATAGACCTCTGCCACTGGGATCCTATCAGGACCGAGTGCTTTTTTTCAGTTTTAGATCTCTAAGATCTGCAATTACTTCATGTTTAGTAAATCAGATAATAGAACTTTTATATTGAGGTTTTTGTAAAAACACTCTTGAAGTCATCCTTACTTGCTTATACATTATACCCTTAAAATAATTGACCCATGTATTCATGGGAATAAAGCTGTCCAGATTAGTTGACCTTCCATTAAAATTCTTGGCCACAAGGGTCCAAAAATGTTTCTGGTTTTCCTCGCTAATAGCACAGAGCATAAGATCACATTGTTTCTTGTAGAAGGCTACCATTTTCCCTTTAATAAAAAGTTGTATTTTTTTCTCACATTTTTCAATGCTTAAGCACTTTCTTTATCCACCCTCAATTTTGCATATTTAAGTACTGCTCTTAATTTTCTTTTTTGTGCCTTACATTCTGAATCAAACAAGCCTTTACAGACAGTAAAAGTTTTTTTTTTTTACTTACTATGCTTTTCCTCTGGTGGCTCCTCTTCAGCCACCCTACTAATGCCACCAGACCAGGGATCTTCCCTCAAGTGCAGTGCCACCTAGAATGCCCCCAAGGTAGAGTAGCTGAAGCCCCCAGTAGCCCTGACAAATTCTGTCATGGATGGCTGAGAGGGACCACCAGACTTGCGATGGGCGGAAAACATCATGCGATGTGCTGGTGGCTAATTCTTCTTGTTTTTCATGTGGGGCATGTCAAAGTGAATGCTACAATGCAACCGTGTTATGCATCTGACATGCCCCTCAAGAAGCAATGCTCCCAGGTGATCCAGTAATGGTGCATCCTGTGGTCACATGGGAGGACCTAACCAGAGGCACTCAACCCTCCTCCCCCCCCAAGGGAAGAGTGTGCAATGGCTGTTCAATTCATCCCTGCCCCCAGCAGGATCTCGGGCATCCTGAGTCTGTTCCTGAACCCAGGTGACACATTTCACAGCAGTAAATCTTTCCACTGTGCCAGCGGGCTGGCCCAGTACACATTTTTTTTTTTAAATCCCTTCCTTGTATAAGTCTTATCTTAACTCTATAAAAAATTCCTGTAAAACTATATCTAAGAATTCAGGTACAGGTTCTCTTATTAATTTCACAGTCCAGTTTTCTAAGAACAGATTAACTTTGGCTTTAATATTGGTTTCTAATGCAACAGACCAGATCATTCTCTTGGAGTATTTAATTTCCACCCTATCCATTCCACCATTGTCATTATCCAGATGCTCATTGGGAGTCAGGAGATTAGCATTAAGAATAATAGGGAAATGGTCACTTTTCATTTGAGAAGAGATCATAAGAATATTCCAAAAGGCCATGGGAACTCTCCATAATGCCAGGGCTATGGTGGAGGATCCCTTCTGAGTGAAAAAAGTGGGAGGACCTACTGTATCATTTAAAGGGAACAGCAAGTTACTTTCCATAATTTCTATTAAACAATGCCCATGCTGATTTATTTTAAATCAGTGGAAGTTCTACTATAATTTCCCTCTAGGAGAAACAACCAATTCAAAATAGTATTATCATTTAGGCCTTCACAAAGGCCAATTCTGCCATTAAAATCTCCAACCAATAACAAATGGGCATCCGAAAATTCCGGCTGGCATTCCTGAACTCGGTCAACAAGATTAATCCAAACACTGCTTGAATAGCAGTTGAAAATAATCAGAGACTAAGATGGACCTCTTACTTTAACACCCAGGTAAAAGTTATCCTCCTCTACATTTTCAACCTGCTCAAAAACTCCCAATTTAACAGTAAATAAGTAGGCCAGCAGCCCTTCTTCCTAATTCAGCCATTTTAATCCCTGGACTCTGAAAGGTGAGAAATCTATTTAACCTAATGTTGTCTTTCAGATCATGCCAAGTTTCTTGTAGCAAATAACCAAAAACTTCTTTAAAAGATCTGTTCCAGTCCTCATCTTGACATGTTGTGTTCAAACCAGCTATGTTCCATGAAAGTAGTGTAACACATAATACCCCCCACAAAATAATTGGGTATGCATAGCACTCTAAAATTACCTCCCAACTTCACCACGGTGCCAAGTTCACAATTCAAGTCTGATAATCATTCAATATACACCAAATACGTATCTGCTGTTGGACTACAACCATAGCAAATTTCAGACCAATTCAATAAAAATCGAATTAATTATACCTAAAAAAAAACACATTTTAGCTAATATAAAATAAAGCACCTGGAGTTATGATGAAGAGTATATATATATATATATATATATATATATATAGAGAGAGAGAGAGAGAGAGAGAGAGAGATATTAGAGGCAAAAAACTCTGTTTAATGCATTAGTTAGGGTTGTTCCACAGTGACAAAAGTGAGGAAATTCGCTGTTAGGGTTGAAAACCCTAACTCCGAATCACCCCAGCACCACACACACACAGACACACACACATACACACATATGCAAGTATGGGGGAGGACCAAGTCAACACAACCAATGACAGACATCCAGCAGCAGGTGACAGAAATAACAAACAATTGTCTAAATGTACTACGAGACATCCCCACCCACCTGACCACGTACTGCATGCTCAGTGGAGCTCAACAGCAAAACTGAGGCCATGTACAACAAACGTACACATCCATGATTGCAGCTGCACACAATGTACCACACTTAGTAGTTGCATGGCCTTACCTACCGAGGCGCCACACCACATCACAACTGGTACTGTGCCGTTAGTCAATATAAATGATGAAGGTGCATGATGATAGTTGTAGAAAGGTTTTAACAATAGTGAGCATATATTTATTAAGAGAAGTACATAAATTTACTACAAGACACTAGCATGCTCAATATAAAAGTAGTGTTACATTTAGTATCTGATTTACATAGTGGTACATTTACTGCAACAGTTTACTCAAGATAGAGAGGCTGATGTAAACATATGGAAAAGCATTGGCTGTTCAACGCTGTGCAATTCGTGCTGCCAGTATCAGATGCATTCTTACTGATGAAGGTATACTGCTGATGTACATACATAGACTTTCAGTGTGTTTCAATAGTAAAGTTGCAGTAAGTATTCTTTGTAAGAAACAGCGTAATTGCATGGATCAGGCCAAGCAGCTTCTAAATATCATAGTACTACTGAGCCAACAATGACGTACCTGTATCGGAGATGTATATAGCATAGATTTTCTTGTAGGCACTTACTGAGTATGTTGTACTTGATAAAGACAATCTCATTGCATCTGTGATTTCTAACTTATTCAAATAGTAATACATTTACTATTGTTGCAATGAGTGATCTATCCCACTTATGGACACAGTGTAATTTTTTTTAACTGTTGTTTCATAATCAGGCTGTATGCCCAGTGTTTGGGTTTGCTACACTTCTGTCACTGATGTTATCAAAGTGATAACTATGTTAATTGTGGTACAGCAGGAATCAAGTAGGTATAGTGTAGATATAAACAGAATGTCTTTTAGTATTGATTTAACTCACAATGGGGTAAGTGTACTAGGACAGCAGAGGTTATTCTCTATCACTGACTCTGTCACTTATAATCACACTAAGGTTTCGATGACTGTAATGATCAAGTTACACTGTTCATCTTCATGAGTTCATATTGACAGCCATTCTCCAGTAATTAGACAGTGTATGGTGTAACTGGGTGGCACACTGTGTTGCAAACCTGCTGCAGTGCCTAGCACAGGGACAGTATCTACTCATAAAGACAATTAAGCAATAAGGCATAACCAATAGTTATGTTAAATGGTCTGTTAATCCCCCTGAAGGGCTTTAATGTTGAATGAGGCATAGCCGAGTGCCATATGTCGCTAGACAGTGATAAACTGACCATTAACGTAATACCTGGTAGTGGCTTATTGCTATCATAATAAAATTGTTTTTTAAACAACATTAAACCATGTTCATCATATGGTTAGGCTCCACATGTATGTTAATAAAAACTAAACATAAGGGTGTTACAATGTTTACAGTCAATTAGAAAGCTGCATTTCTCAAACCCTTGTTATTATCAGAGATATTATACCAGTACAACTCCTTGGTTTTGCTGAACTCTATTGCTCAGGTGCCCCACTACTTGTGATGTGGTCTGGTGTGGGGCCTCGGTAGGTAAGGCCATGCAACTACTAAGTGTGGTACATTGTGTGCAGCTGCAATCATGGATGTGTACGTTTGGTGTACATGGCATCAGTTTTGCTGTTGATCTCCACTGAGCATGCAGTACCTGGTCAGGTGGGTAGGGATGTCTCGTAGTACATTTAGACAATTGTTTGTTATTTCTGTCACCTGCTGCTGGATGTCTGTCATTGGTTGTGTTGACTTGGTCCTCCCCCATACTTGCATATGTGTGTGTGTGTGTGTGTGTGTGTGTGTGTGTGTGTGTGTGTCTGTGTGTGTGTGGTGCTGGGGGGGGTGAATTCGGAGTTAGAGTTTTCAACCCTAACAGCGAATTTCCTCACTTTTGTCGCTGTGGAACAACCCTAACTAATGCATTAAACGGTTTTTGCCTCTAATTTCCCTTCTTTTTGAGAATGATAACGAGAAATAGTGAATGTAATGCAGCGGCGGGAGGGCCCCGAGCTCCCGCCACATGATGTCTTGTGGCATACTAACAGGGACAGCAACGCAAACAGAAATGCTAACAGTGGCGCACATGGTAACACAAGGATGAATGAGAACAGAAAGGGTAACGCACATGGTGGCGTAGATGGAACGGTCTGCCACGTGATGTGTTGTCACATAGTAACATGGTGCCTGCAAACAGAAATGTCAATGAGCATGGTGATGTAAAGTGAAACAGAAAGATAAACAGTACTGTAGACAGGAATGGCAAAAAATAACAAAAACGCAAGCGCAAATGAAAACGCAAAGGATAACACACATGGTGGCGCAGACGTCAACGGTAAGTGAAACGGGTACGGAACCGCAAGTGGAAAGGGCAACAGTAACAGTAATGTAAGCCCACAGGCTGGTTTTCCCCAAAACCTGCATAGAGAAAGACAGTGAGTACAAATGATGTATGCATAATAATGAGTATCGGCACAGAAAATGGGAACTTGGAATACTAAATACGTTATATCTGAGGAACCGTACGACGTAGAAAAAAAATTTAAAAGTCATATTATTTACAACTGTCCTGGCTAATTTGGTACTTAGCTCCCATTGGGGGCTAAGAAATTTTCAGACAAAAAGTCCGTATCTCGCACGTTCGAATCACAGACCCTAGCGGTGGTAGCCGTAATGTTATCCTATGGGAAAAAAGAAAAGTTTGGAGCACCATAACTTTTGCCTCCCTGTAATGTTTTTTCACCAAACTACTGAAAGGCACATATGTGGGCTGTTGGCTGTCTTCCCTCCAAATTTCAGGAAAAAAGACCAAACCGTTATTTTGCAGCAGAGATCCAAAGGATTTCTGTAATGCGTCGGGCACCGTAATGTTATCCTATGGGAAAAACCGTCAACTTTGGAGTGCCGTAACTTTGACACCATGTAATATTTTTTCATCAAACCACTGAAAGGCACATCTGTGGGCAATTGGTTGTCTTCCCTCCAAATTTCAGGAAAAAAGACCAAACCGTTATTTTGCAGCAGGGTGCCAAAGGATTTCTGTAATGCGTCGGGCGCCGTAATGTTATCCTATGGGAAAAACCATCAAATTTGGAGCGCCGTAACCTTGCTGCCATGTAATATTTTTTAAATACAACACTGAAAGGCACATCTGTGAGATGTCGGCTCCGTTCCCTCCAAATTTCAGCCCAAAACTCCCAACGGTTCTTTTGCAGCGCAGTGCCAAAGAATTGCTGTCACTGTCCCACAGATGGAAAACTACTGTCTCAATTTGAGAAAGCTTTCACAAAAAAGTTCGACACTTTCGTGAGCATGAAAGTAATTTGCGAAAGTACTTTTTCCAAAAATTTGAAAAACATTTCTGGGGTGTTTTACCACAAAATAAAGACATGGCAAGCATCCTCAGGGTCCAACTAGGTGAATACAAAAATAATTAGGTTGCTAGAGGGTCCAAAATTTAAATGCCAACCATTTCTATGATCACCAACTGAAAACAAAATGGCCGATTTGTGAAAGTAACAGGCCCATTTGCGAAAGTAAAAATGCATTTGCGACACTGTCGAACTTTTTGTTAACTTTTCCCATTGACTTATAATGGGAAACTGTTTTTTGAATAACTTTTGAACTGTTTAATATTTTTTCACAAAATCTTCCAAAGGCACATTAGGGACCCGGCCGCACATTCCTGGAAGATTTTGGGCTGGTCGCACAAACCGTACGACCTGTAGGCGCGACCATAGAATTCCAGAAAAAGCGTAAACGCACGCACAGATCACGCTTAATAGCTCCTCAGCTGTATATCCAACCAGTACGAAACTTGGCACACCCCAAGGCCTATGGCTCTTGATCATGTATTCCAAATTTCAGGCAAATCTGGCAAACGGTTGCAAAGTTATTAAGGTGCAAAGTTTTGGTGTTTAACATAGAAATGGCTCCTCAATCCTAACTATAGTGGCACGGTATAGATACACATATATATATACATATATATATATATATATATATATATATATATATATATTATTTAAAGTGAGCCTGACAAAACAAAATTACAACAAAGCAGATGAATTGATTCCCTTAACACTGTTCAAAACAGATGAAAACCTGACGGAAGAAGAAGGTGGTCTCAGAAAACAACATTTTCGACTTTTAGTTTTTTCCACAGTCTTCTTTTGGTACCTAACAATGTTCTTTTGTGAGCTGTTAAAAAACAAGACTGGTGGCTCAGTTCTCTTCTAAAATCTGACATCTGTTTCTGTGGAGGTACAGAAGCACAGCATTCAGAAGGCCATCTGCTTCTACAGCTAGAGGGATGTGTTCATGCATGTCCCAAAAGAACCTACATGAATGAGGGTATGATTCTACTGTCTCAAAAAGAAAGGAAGTTTATTGCAAAAAACTGTGTTAATGCATTAGTTAGGGTTCAGATTACAGCAACATAAGTAGGGAAATGTGGTGTTAGGGTTTTCAACCCTAACTGCACAAGCCCACCCCTCAAACCGCAAAAGGGAAAAAAAACTTAAGAGTTTTTGCTTACCTGAGTCTTGCCAAATCACTGTTGGGGTCTTCCTTGGGATTCCAAACCCTAATCCTTACTACTGCCATGAGCAAACAAGGTCAGATCTGATCTGTTTACTTCAGGCAGGTCCAACAGGTTGTTGGCAACATTTGAGGAGCCATAGTTCTGTGTGGTACATTTGAAGTGTGTATCAGTATGAGGCACTGGCTTAAGAGATCTACAATGTGCTTAGGACAGGAGGCTATGGGCTGGAAGGCAGGGGTGAGAATATGGATTGAAAACCCCACCAGCGATTCAGCTAGACTCAGGATGGCAAAAACACTAATTTTTATTTTACATTTGTTGCTTGGAGAGTGGGGATAGGGAGTTGGAGTTGGAAACCCTAAAACCACATTTCCTTTTTTTGTCATTTTAATGAGCCCTACCTGGTGCATTAACGCAGTTTTTCACAATGAATATTTAGATATTGGCTGCTTCTCAGAACATAGTAACATAACATAGTAAAATAGTACTGTGATGGTGGAAGGAACTTAGGGTCCACCGTATGTGCACCTCTTGCTGCACGGTAGTGATTATACCAATTTTAAGTATGGAAATACAGTACTGTACATCCAAGCGTAACAGTCAGAATTTTACCCTGCTCATGCTGTGTAACCCTCAATCCTTCTTCTGTAATGTGTCTGTTCCTGCTTTAAAAACATGAATTTCCACAACCTAACTGGGTAGATCATTTCACTTATTAACAACACTCTTTACAAATTAACATTTTCTAGTGTTTCCTCTAGTTCTGTCACTTAGTTTTTTTTTTACTTGTTTTTGGTTTTTCAGTTGTTTAACCAGAAGACACACTAAGCTAACAACTAGTTTACAGGTGCGACCTGGGAGCACAGGCAGGTTAAGTGACTTGCTCAGGTCACACAGTATACAAGTGGGGGCTGTGGGATTCAAACCTAGTCTCTAGATTTGCAGGTTAGAGCCTTAAACCACTGCACTATACTGCTTCACATACTCTCATACTCTCTAGTTCTGTTTTGATTCACAAGCTGCAACATCTGTGTATGGCTCAACCCTGTCTGTCACCTTTAGTATTCAAAAAACTGTGATCATGTCCACTTTCAGTTTTCTCTTTTCTAGACTAAACAATTTGAATATTCAGTCTCTCCATAGCTTTTGCCTCCTAAGCCACTAATCTGCTTGGTGGTCCTGTTCTGAACCCCCTCAATCTTGTTAATGTCTTCTCTGTACTGCATTGAGCAGAACTGGATGTAATATTTTAGATTTGGTCAAACTGATGCCTTGCACAGTGGGAGGATAACATACAGTACCTTGACCTGTTCCTTACCTCTAGTTCTTAATACTTCCCAGCATTGTATTTGCTTTCTTGACTGCAGCAGTACACTGTGTCCTTAGCTTTGACAGTGGCTAGTTTCTCCAACCAAATGCAACATCACGCATCACAAACACATCAACAATTCCTGTCGCTGACATACAATGTCATTTAATGTCTAATGAGGGCTCAATTGCCACCACTGAGTGTGCCAGTTTGGTGGCCTTCTGCACCTATCTCCTGCCTGTTGTTCTGAGAACACTACCAGGCAGAAGTTTGAGTCCCAGCTCCCACCAGGCAGAAGTTTGACTCTGAATTTTGTTTTGGAAGTGTCTTCTTTCTCATTTGCAAATTATACTACATAGCCACTAGAGGGCTACAACAGCTGTCTTTTCTGTTAAAGAGGAAACACATATTTTCTACTTCCTCTTCTGCTCTAGATGATGGCCTAACCCTAAAATCACAGGTGTCGGCCATTGTCAAATCTTCCTTTTGCCATTTTAGGAATATTGCCTGGGTGAAACACCTGGTTCCTCTGGCTGATCTTCCTATCTTGGTCCATGCCTTTGTGACCACTCGCCTTGATTACTGCAATGACCTGTACCTAGGGTTACCGGGGGTTGATATCCGCCACTTGCAGCTGGTGCAGAATGCAGCAGCCATCCTTTTGACTGGGACATCTAGAAGTAGTCATATTATGCCTGTGCTGCGCGGACTGCACTGGCTGCCGGTTCAGTGGCTGATCACCTTCAAGGTCGGGTTACTGGCCTACAAAGCCCTACACAAACAGGGACCACAGTATCTACAAGATCTCCTTACTCCCTACTGTCCCTCTCACTCACTCCGATCTGCTGACGAGGGATTGCTAGAGATTCCCAGGGTTCGTTTAAAGACATCAGGGGCACGTGTATTTTCTTATGCTGCCCCCACTCTGTGGAATTCTCTGCCTCATCGGATACAAGGCTACCTGACCGTCGAGAGTTTTAAATCAAAGCGAAAAACTCTTTTGTCTGTGAAAGCATTTGGAGAATGATTTTATTGTTGTTATTGTTAATAATATGCTTGTAATTTTAATGTTGCTCATTTGTACAGCGCTTTGGATTTCTGAAAAGCGCTTAAAAAATAAAAATGTTCTTACTTACTTACTAGTAGACCTGAGATACCTCTCTTTCTGAGGACCATCCTCTGGGTTTTTCTGCCTGTTTCTTAGGTTGAACCATGCTCATCCACTGAGGCTGCAAGACTTGAACACCTATCCCCACTCCCATTCTGTACTGGTGGAGCAGGGCCAGAAACAGAAACGAAAGCTACAGACTAATCTTGCCACACCGGATTCCAACCTTGAACCACCTCACTGGCTCAGCTGCAAAGAGTTGTTCCACAGGTACATTCAGCACCAAAACTACCTCTCAGCCAACAAAAGGATTTTGAACTTATGACACCTGATCGCCGATTTGTCTAGGCTTCTAGTGACTTTTACTGCCAGCTGTTGTGGCATTTAGATCTACCATGGGAAGTTACAGCTGGTTCCTCGGTGTGTCACTAGCTTTACTAGCCCTCAGCTCAATTCTTCAGAACCCTCATCCCTGCCTAAAGTGGAATGACCCTTGTGCTTCTCCCTTTCCTGCGTCTAACAGCTCCTTTCAGGTAGCCATTCTGGACTATTGGGCTTCTCAGCTGTCCCTGTTGGGGAGTGGGACATCTCTCAAGCTGCCTCTGCAGATTACTCCCCCATCCAGACTTGAGATTTCATACTCATGGCAAATTCCTGCCAGGACACTAGTGGCTGCAACACTAGGCCAGTATAACACCAGGAGTAGATACAGGCCTACCCATCAACACCGCCTCCCCTATCGCCCAAAAAATAGTGTTTACAAATTACAGTTCGCTGCCTTAAAAAGAATCCTGATTCTTTTACTATTGTGCTCAGGCAATGTCGAACTCAACCCAGGACCATTGGACAACCTTGCTTCTCCAGCAGACCTGGCAGGTATCAAAGGAATGTCTTTTATGCATCTTAATGCCTGTAGTTTGCTAAAAAAGTTCGCCCTTATCCAGGCTTGGGTGAGCCACACCCCATCTGACATCCTAGTGATCACTGAGACCTGACTTAGGCCAGCCACCCCAGAGAATGAAATCAATATCCCAAATTATTTACTCTTCCGAGCAGATAAGCAATCAAGATGAGGTGGGGTGGCAATTTATGTAAGGGACAAATACTCAGCCACATGCATAGATGCAATATCCTCCCCCAAAGAATTTGAGTGCTTGACCCTAAAGATCGAACTTTCTCCTTCCAGTGCACTCTGTG
Source organism: Neoceratodus forsteri (assembly GCA_016271365.2). Taxonomy (NCBI): domain Eukaryota; kingdom Metazoa; phylum Chordata; order Ceratodontiformes; family Ceratodontidae; genus Neoceratodus; species Neoceratodus forsteri. The sequence goes on along the minus strand of CM057456.1, from coordinate 1,326,358,367 downwards.
TAATAGGCTGCTACAGGCCCCCTTCTGCCAAGCCTCATCTTCTGTCTCACCTCAGTTCCGTACTGGGGCTCAGTTCCTTGGAAACCATTATTCTTGGTGACCTGAACTACAATTGGCTATCAAGCGCATCAGCTCCCTTGAAATCCTTTTGTGACACTCTAGGGCTGGTGCAACTCATTGGCGAGCCTACTCGCCCAAATAAAAAGAACTTTAACAACAGCTCCCTTTTAGATGTAATTTTGGTTAGCAAGCCACATCTGTTCCCTCATATCGGAACATTTTTCTCAGACGTTAGCGATCATTGTATAATCACCACCATTAGACCCATGCACAATCCACAGTTTGTAGCAAGGTTCTCTATCAAAAAGTGCAAACGCAACTTCGATTTGTTTGTATACGTCCATGACTTGAAACATTCATCGCGATGGCAGGAATTCTTCCTAGCCAAAACAGTTAACAGGGCATATAGTATTTTTTATGATATTTTAAGTGAGGCTTTAAATAAGCATGCACCCTTGGTTAAGGTGTGGGTCAGAAGCAGCACCTGCTGTTGGTTCTCACCTGAGCTCAAAGCTTCCCTGTTAGAAAGGGATACTTTATGAAAAAAAGCCCAAAGAAGCAAGAATGACTCAGACTGGTGTCTTTTTAAAAGAGCGTGTAACAAGTGCACCAAGTTGGTTAGAGCAGCCAAGGCTGCTACTATCGTTCGGTGCTAGCCTCTGTCTCAAGAAATGCTTCAAAGCTATGGAAAACATTAAAAGACATGTCTGGACACACACCTGGTAATACCAGTCCAGCAAAAATTAAGTCTGGTGGCAGCGTTATCTCTAACCGATCGGAGATATTGGAAGCTCTCAATACTCTTTTTGCAATGGCAGGGCTAGCATTTGATAGTTCCCCTGCCAGTGACCTCTGCACAGCTCAGGGCCCACCAACCCACGAGTCCCTCCCTACCGAGGAGGTCTTCTCCCTCCTGTCTGTCTCTCTAAAAGAAATGGAAGACCTACTGCTGCAACTTGCCACCAGGAAAGGAGCAGGCTCCAACTTCATAGAGCCATACTATCTGAAATGTGCCTACCATGTGCTTGCAGTGCCAATCACCCACCTATTCAACATGTCACTCTCCCAGGGTAGCCTCCCCCCTCAGTGGAAAATAGCCCATGTCATCTCTCTATTAAAAGTAGGTGACCCCTGCAATCTAAATAATTACAGACCGATCTCCCTCCTCCCCATCCTGTCTAAATTACTAGAAAAAATAGTGTGTGGCCAGCTAGGGTATACTTAGAATCCAGAAGCCTATTAAACCCGGTTCAGTCTGGATTCAGAGCAAAGCACAGCACCATAACAGCCCTAGCTAAGGTGACCAATGATTGGCTCCTAGACCTTGACAACAAGAAGCATGTCTTTGCCGTTTGCTTAGATCTTAGTCAGGCATTCGACACAGTCGATCACAGCCTGCTTCTTTCCTCCCTAAGCACTTTAGGCCTGGACCATAAATCTATGTTCTGGTTTGCAGACTACCTCGGAGAACGGAAACAGCAGGTTAAAGCTGAAGGTGATCTTTCTCCATTAAAACCTATACTGAGGGGCATGCCCCAGGGCTCTATCCTTGGTCTCTTCCTCATTGCAGTCTACATTAACAACATCAATGACCCCATCAAAAAAGCCAACATCCACTTATTCGCAGATGACACTGTACTGTACTTGAGTCGTCCCATGCTGGAAGCAGCCTGTAAAGACCTCCAAGCTGAATTTAACCTTCTACAATACCAGTTCATAAACAAAAAGCTTTTGCTCAATGCGAAAAAGACAAAAGCCATGCTCTACTCCCCCTCCTTGCATGTGGCAGTTCTTGCTGGTTGGGGGGGGGGCTACCCCACAAACTACCACTGTTCTTGGAGAAACACTAGTTTATGTAGCTAAATTCAAATATCTAGGAGTTTGGCTCGATCACAAACTTTCCATTGTTAGGAAGGTAGAACTGGGGGAGGAAGGGGAGAGGGAGGTAAGGTGCCTGCCTGGCGCCATGGCTTGGAAGGACAGGGAGCGAATCCTCAGGATTGCCAGAGCAGCTGCACAGGGGAGGGAGCTGGATGTCATTGTCCACCTAGGGACAAATGACCTGGCTAAGAAAGGGATTAGAGAAGTGCAGGAAGAGTTTGTGGAATTGGGAAGGGGCCTTAGTCAAGTAGCACGCACGGTAACCTTCTCGGAGGTGCTACCCATCTATGGCATAGAAGAGGCTAGGGTGTTCCGCACCATGGGATTCAATCAGTGGTTGAAAAACTGGTGTGGAGCTCAGGGGTTTGGCTTCATTGGGGACTGGGGGTCCACCTGGAGTGATGCAAGCCTATACTGGCATGATGGGCTGCAACTGTCAGGGAGGGGAACCAGAATCCTAGGTGATAGGTTTAAATGCTTCATTGGCAAGCTTTTAAACTAGCCAAGGGGGCAGGCACTGGAAAGGAGCAGGAAAATCCTAGCCCCCCCAAATAATCACAGTAGTAAGTGCGGCAAACACCAACATAGAGGTGTCGATAGGGAGAAGGGCAGGGGTAAATGAAGAAAGTAACAAAGGCAAGAAGGACAGGGATGGGGCAAAAGGGAGTAAGGCCATCAGGAAATGGATGGTAATGAGTACCAATGCCTGTAGTCTGGGCAACAAGCTCCCTGAGCTGATGGCCTTAATGGAAGAGGGATGCCTGGATATTGTAGCAGTCACAGAAACATGGTACACAGAGAACCATGACTGGGATGTTAACATACCAGGGTACATAACCTACAGGAGAGACAGGCAGGGGAGAAGAGGGGGAGGAGTAGCTCTCTATGTAAAGGAAGGGATAAAAGCAACTGAACAAAAGAGTAAACAGGGAGGAGAGGAGGCACTGTGGGTCACCTTGGAGACTGGAAAGGGCAACACAATCCGCACAGGGGTTGTGTACAGACCCCCATGTCAGGGGGAAGGAATGGACAAGGATATGATAGAAGGCATTCTTAGAATGGCAGAGAAAGGGGAGATACTGTTGATGGGAGACCTGAATATGCCAGATGTTAACTGGAGCACATTTGCTGCAGCCACATCCAAGAGCAGGGCTGTTCTTGATGCCCTACAGGTGGCAGGCATTAGACAGCTAGTTTTGGAACCCACTCGTGAGGGAGCAATCTTAGACCTCGTACTCTCAAACAGGGGCAGTGAGAGGATCTCAGATCTAGAAGTGGGTTGCCATCTGGGGACAAGTGACCATCAAACAGTGTGGTTCACGTTAAACTCAGATACAGAGTCAAGCCATACAAAAGTGAGGGTACTGGACTTTAGGAGGACTGACTTTGGCAAGATGGGAGAGTGCCTCAGAAAAGCACTAGCAAACAGGCTAGAAGGAGGTGTGAGCAACAATGGGGAATTATCAAAACTGCCATCACAGAGGCAACAAGCCTTTGTGTGAAGCAAATAAACAAATCAAAACGAAAAAAAGCCACTGTGGTTCTCAAAAGAGGTGGCTGTGAAAGTCAGGAAGAAAAAGATAGCATTCCGGAAGTATAAGGAAACACAGAAGGAGCAGGACAGAGAGCTGTACCAGTTAAGGCAGAAGGAAGCAGGGAGGGAAGTCAGAATAGCAAAGGCCCAAACTGAGGAAAAGATAGCCAACTCAGTTAAGAAGGGGATAAAACCTTTTATAGGTACATCAGCAAGCATAGAAAGACAAAGGGAGGGATAGTGAGGCTGAATAGAATGAACGGTGAGTGGGCAGAGGGGGACAGTGAAAAAGCAGGAATACTGAACGAATATTTCTGCTCAGTATTCACAAAAGAGGAGGAGGAAGTGCCTAATCCAATTAACAGAAGCAATCTTGATAGAGGGGTCTATCCCAGTCCTTTCACAGAAGAAAGGGTTCTGCTAGAACTCCTAAAACTGAAGGTGGACAAAGCAATGGGTCCTGATGGAATTCACCCTAGAATTCTAAAAGAATTAAGGGAGGAACTAGTGAAACCACTGGCTACTCTTTTTAATAAATCATGGGAGGATGGTGTGGTACCCGAGGATTGGAGGAAGGCGGATGATTCCCCTTCACAAAGTGGGTCCAAGACAGGGCAGGAAACTACAGACCTGTCAGTCTGACCTCTGTGGTAGGGAAAGTGATGGAGTCACTTCTGAAGGAAAGAATAATCCAGTACCTAGAGGCCAGTGGAGCACAGGACCCAAGGCAGCATGGATTCACAGCGGAAGGTCATGTCAGACGATCTAATAGATTTCTTTGACTGGGTGACCAAAGTAGTAGACAGGGAGGGCTGTGGTCATGGCCTACCTAGACTTTAGCAAGGCATTTGACACAGTCCCACACAAAAGATTAATAGTCAAATTAACCAGCCTGGGCGTGGGACCCAGGGTGATAGCCTGGGTAAAATATTGGCTGGACAACAGGACACAGAAGGTAATTGTAAATGGAGTCCACTCTGAAGAAAGGGGGGTTACTAGTGGGGTACCGCAGGGTTCAGTATTGGGTCCAGTCCTTTTTAATGTCTTCATCAGTGACATTGCAGAGGGACTGGAAGGAAAAGTATGCCTTTTTGCAGATGACACAAAGATCTGCAACAGAGTTGATACACAAGGAGGCGTGGAAAGGATGAAAAGGGACTTGCAAGGTTGGAGGAATGGTCAAAGTATGGCAGCTAGGATTCAATGCAAAGAAGTGCAAAATAATGCACCTGGGAAACAAGAACCCAGGGGAAGAATACACAATGGGTGGGGAGGTAGTAACAACAACAAAAAAGGAAAGGGACCTGGGGGTAATCATATCAGATGACATAAGGTTAGCAAGCAATGTGAGAAGGCAGTAGGGAGGGCTGGGGGTATACTGGGATGTATAGGGAGAGGCATCATCAGCAGAAAACAGGAAGTTGTTATCCCTCTGTACAGACAGTTGGTGAGACCCCATCTGGAGTACTGTGTCCAGTTCTGGAGACCCCATCTCCGCAAGGACATAGACAGGATAGAGGCAGTCCAGAGGAGGGCAACTAAAATGGTGCAGGGTCTGCAAGAGAAGCCGTATGAGGAGAGACTAAAGGAGCTTAATATGTATACCCTTGAGGAAAGAAGGGAGAGAGGGGACATGATAGAAACTTTTAAGTACCTCAGTGGAATCAACAAAGTCCAAGAGGGTAGCATCTTTCAGAAAAAGAGACTTGCAAGAACAAGGGGACACAATTTAAAGATAGAAGGAGGGCAGTTCAGGGGCAATGAGAAGAAGTATTATTTCACAGAGAGGGTAGTGGATGCATGGAACAGCCTTCCTGAGGAGGTTGTGGGGTCTAAAACTGTGGGAGAATTCAAGAATGCATGGGACAGACATAAGGCAATTCTTGCGGGGGGTAGGAAGAAATAGGCTGTTGGTTAACTAGGATCTGCGGCCTATCCTGTAGGTAGGGAAATGGGCAGACTAGATAGGCCTAGCAGTCCTTATCTGCCGTCAAAGTCTATGTTTCTATGTTTCCTTCACCGCCCATCTCGAAGAACTACAGAAGAAACTAAGGCAAAGATTAGGATTATTCTACAGAATTAACCACCTGCTCACAAAGGAGGCCAAGATTCAACTGGTTCAAGCTACCTTCCTATCTTTAATAGATTACGCGGACCAGCTCTACAGCCAATGCACTGCCTCTGCACTGGCTAAGTTGGACACCCTCTACCACAGAGCTATCAGGTTCATTACCAGCCTTCCACTTTCCACACACCACTGCTCCCTGTTCTCATTGTTAGGCTGGACTTCCCTTCACTATAGGGGGAATAGAAATGTCACCTTATGGGCCTTCAGAGTGGTGACCAACAAGCTCCTCTCATATGTCTTAGATTGTATTCCCCGTAATGTGTTAGGCACCTACGCACTAAGGAGCTATTCCCTAATTGCCCTCCAAGTTCCAAGGGTCAACACTCATTTCAGCATAGCTGCTCTAAGCTTCTCTTTACCCACATTGTGGAATGGTTTACAAAGGAACTTGAAGCTGAGCTGCCCTGTTAGCCTGAATATCTTCAAGGCACTCTACGATCACTACATGGAAGCACCTTGCAAATGTTTTCCTCACTGCTAGCCCACTAATTCTGCAACTCCCACTTTCCATCCTGATGCTCGCCATGTTTCTACCCCTGGCTCTCAATCTTTCCCTATTAACTCTTCCTGCTGCACCCACCCTTCCTTGTCTGCTCCAGCCTGGCTAAAGTCCCACCCCATCCATAGTAGTGTCCAAATTATCCACCCCTCCTCCATCTTTATCATAATAAACAAGTACATGACAGCTATCATCACTTTCTGTGGTTTTAGCCCAATTTTTCCCCCCAGCCGTCGGTAATATATCCCCCCTCTTCTTTGCCTCTCTAACCTGCCACCCCATACATGGCCTCCTTCCCCTGTATGTGTAGTTGCCGGCTGCCTCACTCAAAAGATCTCTGCTTATAACCCCTGTATGTCTATGGTTGATTGTACATCTGCTGACTTCTTCAACTGTAAAATAATGCTGTTTTTTTTATTTATTTTAACCTTGTACAGTACTGTATACTCTGTATATACTTTTTCTTCCTTGTATATGATTGCTTTTTGTATACCGTACCTGCTTCTGTACTGTACTTTGATGTATTCAGGACTAGATCCACCTTGCAAATGAGCCTTGCTCAATGGTGCCCGCCTGGATAAATAATGATTTTGATTGAATAATTGATTGATTGAATACCCATACTAGCAAATATTAAAACACTGCCCACCAGGGTGCTGTATGTATAACTTACCTTGTGATCCACCTATACAGTAACTAATACCTAACTTATTCCCCCAGTTCCAGGCAGACAGATTTCACCCTAGTTCCAGGTAGACATGTTCATGTATTACCACTGCCCAATCAAGGGTTATAACTTTCATGCTCGGGTACACATAACTGAAGTAAAACAAATCAATAATAAATGTGGCATCACTTTAAGTGTCTTAAATAGTAGTTAATAAACATATATTAAACAAGTATTAACTATTGCCAATTCTAAGAAGATGGTAATAGACCATAATTAGCAGCACATTTTCCAACAGGGATGAAAATGCTAGTTAATTATTCGCTTAAAAAACTTATGTTATGGCAGTTATTGTTACTTTATTGAACAATCAATTACTATTTAATAAGCATTCATACATATTTCAAAAGAGTGTTCATCTTGACAAAGCAGAAAGGGATCAACTCCTGTGTAAATTCCTTGTCAGTTTATTTGATGTTCTACAAACAATGGTGACATTTTGTGGCCTCTGTGCCACTTCATTAGAAATGAAGTGGTTATTTAAACACTTATAGTGCCCTTATGTCACTTGTACTATTTATACAAAACTTCCCCTTTCTTTGAACTTTACTTTAGCTGCTTAAGTCTTGTACTTTTGTAATATCTGCTCTAGTTCCTCAAACAGTAAACTGTAGATTAGGTTCAAGTGGCTGTTGTTCACACTCACTTGTTATCCAGGAAGCATGGAGGACAGCTGCTTGAATATTTGATGTCATTTGGCCAAGCTTTACTGTATATGGCAATACCTTCTATATGCAGTAGAGTCAGCCACAATGCAATGCAGTAGCTTGTAGTAAATGACATCACAAAAAATATTGCATGACAAAAGGGCTTAATTGGCATTGTATTGCACTGTTACCTGCAGTATAATGCAGCATTTTGTGTTATACTGCAGCATTACTGCATTGTGTCCTGGCTGGTGCTGTTGTAAGTGACCACTGACACAATAGCCCCAGTCAGGATTATGTTCTCCACCTGCCGAAAGATCACTGTGATATTTTTCATACCAAGGGTTGTAACCTGAAACTCAAGTAACCTAAAGGGCATGACAGATGCAGATTCCCCTGGACCTTCTTGGCAAGTGGCCCATGCCAATACCCTTTAGTGATTCAGAGATAATCAGGCACTGAGCTGTCCCTCCCCAGTCTTTCCAGAATTTCTTCCATCCTGGGCATGGATGTGCATCCATAGAGACATAGACAGTTGATGGCAGATAAGGACTACTAGGTCAATCCAGTCTGCCAGTATGCCATACCTTTAACAGTGCCCTCTGACCCTACTTGGTCAGTGGTTAGTGCCTCTCCCTTCCCTCTAAGGCATACCCCTATCCCATGCATGCTTGAATGCCCCCACTGTGCATACATCTACCACCTCCTAAGGTAGGCTGTTCCATGCATCCACCACCCTTTCCATGAAAAAAAAAACTTTCTCATATTGCTCCTGAACCTGCCCCTCTCCAATCTAATTTTGTGCCCCCTTGTTCTTGTACTCCTCTTATACTGAAAGAGGTCACCCCCTTGTACCTTGTTCATACCTTTAAGATACTTGAAAGTTTCTATCATATCTCCCTGTTTCCTCCTCTCTTCAATGTATACATATTGAGGTCTTTCAATCTTTCCCTGTATGTCTTCTGCTGCAATCCCTGTACCATCTTTGTTGACCTCCTCTGAACTTCCTTCACCCTGTCTATGTCTTTATGAAGATGTGGCCTCAAGAACTGTAAACAGTATTCCAGATGTGGCCTCACCAGCATTTTGTATAGTGGCATCACCACCTCTCTTCTCCTAATAGTGACATCCCTACCTATGCACTCCAACGTGCCACTGGCCCTCCCTACCCACCTTTATATACTGCTTGCCACCTTTATATCCTCTGAGATAATAATTCCCAAATCCCTTTCCTCCCTCGTGACATCCAGCAATTCCCCCTCACCAACCTGTGGCTCTCTGCAGGGTTTCTGGGACCTACTGTAGGTGCATGATTTTACACTTCTTCACACTGAACCTCAGTTGCCACCTTTTTGACTGTTCTTCCAGCTGCTTCAGGTCTCACCTCATCCTATCCACCCAATCTGGAGTGTCCACCCTGTTGCAGATCTTGGTGTCATCTGCAAAGAGGCACACCTTCCCTTCCAGCCCTTTCCCAATGTAATTGATAAAGACATTAAAAAGGACAGACCCCAGGACTGACACCTGGCGTGCCCTGCTGGTCACCTCCTTTTCCACAGACTGGATTCCATTAACCACCACCCTCTGCTTCCTGTCCTTCAGCCAGTTGTTAGCCAGATCACTTCCTTGTGGCCTTCTCCCAGGCTGCCTAACTTATTTACCAATCTCCTATGTGGAACGGTGTCAAAGGCTTTGCTGAAATCAAGGTATACCACATCTACTGCTCCACCCTTGTTCACCTCCTTTGTCACCCAGTAAAAAAAAATCTATGGGATTTGTTTCACATGACCTTCCTACCATGAATCCATGCTTTCTTGGATCCTGTGCTCCAATGGTTTCCATGTGTTCCACCATCCTTTCTTTGAGCAGTGTTTCCATAATCTTTCCCACTACCAGTGTTAGGCTGACTGGCTTATAGTTACCTGCCATCTCACTGCTTCCATTCTTGTGAAGAGGGACTGCATGTGCCCTCCTCCAGTCCTCTGGAACCACCATGTTCTCAGTGACTCATTGAACAGGGATGCCAGTGGTGCTGCTAACTCCTCCCTTACCTCCCTTAATTTCCTGGGATGTATATAATCAGGGCCCATTGCCTTGTCCACCTTCAGTTTTGTGAGCTCCTCTAGGACTTTCTCATCTGTAAATGGACTGGTGTTAACCTCCCTCTCCCCCTTGTGTCTGCTGCCTGGCAGTGGCTCCTGTCCCTCCCCTTCATCTGTGGACATTGAACAGAACAATTTATTTAGTATTTCTGCCCTCCAAGACCCCTCCACACACACCCCTTCCTTCCATCTGAGCCTTACAATCCCATCCCTGTCTTTCCTTCTTTTAATGATATACCTATGGAATAACTTAGCCCCTTCTTTCACCACCTGAGCTAGTCTTACCTCTCTGTTTGTGCTTTTGCACTCCTAACAGCTTTCCCCGCTTCCTACAGACTATTTAGGTACACTACTCTAACTTCCTCCCTCTGCATCACCCTATTTTTCTTGAAAGCCAATTTTTTGGCCTTTACCTTCTCTGCTACTTCTGTTGAGAACCATAATAGTCTATTCCTTCTCTTTCCCTTGTTTCTCAGCCTTATGTACTGGTCAGTTGCTTCATGACTACGATACCATTTCAGCAGTCGGTAGCTTGTGCAGAACCACATGAATTCACCCTTTTTAATGATAAGAAGATCCATTGAGGATTTCCAAGAGCTTTTGGACTCCTGGATAACTCTCATTGTCTGCATTTCTTGATACATAAGGTATGTTACAGTGCTGGGCACCTGAGAGACCTGCTGGTTACAGTATTCCAATTGCATTGCTAAGCAAATTGAAAGCACTTTCTTATTTACAATTGTGACCATGTATCTAGCTAAAATAAGTGATTTCAAAATAAAGAGTAATCAATATAACAGCACAGAATACTTCAGATAAAATGTTCAAATGATGCCATAGTGTATTACTCACTTTCAACACTCACACAATTGACAATGCAGTCCTGGCCAATATTGGCAGGAATGTTACAACTCTCACTGAACCCCTCCAAGATGACTCTGCAAGAGTTCAGGACTGGTTCACTAGGAGTAAGCTAGTAATGGGTGTAAGATCTGGTCCATGGTGTTCTGCAGTTCTGAATGATTTGGATATTGTAAACAACAGAAGATCGAAACAGTCACAGGTGAGGTTCTGGAACAAGTACAGTGTTTTAAAAATTTGAGTATCCATCTGGACAACACACTGTCCTTTACCATGCACATGGAATAGGTAGTAAGGCAAACAGATATAAGATTAGACCCCCTGAGGAAGACTCTAGTAGAGAGTTGAAGCACTGACACTTGTCTGTCTATTTGCTGTGTTGGAGCTGTGTTTTTTTTAATTGTCTCAACAACGCTTTGCTTAATAAATTGGTATTTCTTTTGGATCCAGCTCCTGCGTGTCGTACTCTTTTTGGATTAAGATTAGGCTTACTGTATAGAAATACTAATCATTTTCATCAGGAGACTTATAAATTGTTTCTTAGAGTCTAATTCCCTCTATTAGAGATTATGGGCTGCCCATCTATGCCATGGCCATGGACAGTGTGCCGTCCAGATTGCAGATACATATAATCGTACATTTAGGTTTGTTTTGGGTGTAAAACAATATGTACATCATTGTGTTCTTTATCAACATAAAGACTGGCTTCCTTTGGATGCTGCAATTAAGTATTTTGATAGTATTTGGTGCTGGAAAGTAATTAATGGTCAGAGCCCCAGTAATTTTAATGTGTTAGTGACTACATGTTTGAATGTTTACAACACTAGATCCACAAAGAATGAGCATCTTGAAATACCTAGCTGCAGAACAGCCCTAGAAACATAGAAACATAGAGGTTGTCAGCAGATAAGGACTTTGAGGCCCACCTAGTCTTCGCAGTTTTCCCTGCATACTGTGCCACTGTAGATCCTACTCTATCTCTGGTTGTCTTCTTCCCTATCTGTCCCATGCATACCTGAATCCCATCACTGTTATGGCACCCACCACCTCCACTGGATGACTGTTCCAGGCATCCACCACCCTCTCCATGAAGAAGTATTTCCTTACATTTCCTCTGAACCTCCCCCCTCGCCAACTTCATAGTGTGACCACTTGTCCTCAAGCTTCTTTGTCTACGGAAAGTGCTATCTTCCTATACCTTAGTAATACCTGCTAGGTATTTGAATGTTTCTATCTTATCCCCCTTTCCCTCCTCTTCTCCAGAGTACATGTTCAATTCCTTAAGTCTCTCCACATAGGGTATTGATGCTGGCCCTGCATCATTTTGGTAGCCCTCTTTCGTACTGTCTCCACCTTATCAATGTCCTTCCACAGGTTAGGCTTCCAGAACTGGACAAAGTACTCAAGGTGGGGGTCTTACCAGTGATCTGTACAGGGGTAATATTATCTCCTTCTTCCTACTGGTGATACCCCTTCTTGTGCACCCAACCATCCTGCTAGCCTTCCCCCAATGCCTTATCATACTGCTTGGCTACCTTCAGGTCATCAGAAATTATCTCCTGGTCCCTTTCCTGGTAGTTGCTAGTACTTCCTCTCCCAATTGATTTATAGCCCCCAGGTTTCTGTGCCCCAAGTGCATGATTTTGCACTGTTTTGCATTGAAACCCAGCTGCCAAACCCTTGACCATTCTTGTAACTTTTTCAAATTATCCCTCCCCCCCCCACAGATGTGTCTACTCTGTTGCAGATTTTTGTGTCATCTGCGAACAGGCATACTTTTCCTTTCAGCTCTTCCGTAATCTCACTAATAAAGACAATGAAGAGAACTGGGCCTAATACTGAGCAGTGAAGCATCCTGATGGTCACCGTGACTTCTCCTGAGTGGACACCATTTACCACCATCCTCTGACTCCTGTTGCTTAACCAGCTTCTTACCCAGTTTATAACTTGTTGATCCACTCCCAGACAGGCCAGCTTGTTCACCAGTCTTCTCTGTGGAATGGTGTCAAAGGCCTTACTGAAATCCAGGTAGACCATGTCTAACACTCCTCCCTGTTCCACTAACAAAAAGGTATTTTAAGAATAGAACAACAAAAACATGGAATTCTTTACCTCTGTCTGTAACTGATAGCCATTAAATTCTGCAATTTAAAGGGGTACTGCATCCTCATATCTTGTAAATGTTATTTGTTTCCCTGTCAGCAGATGCCATTTTTCATGTAGCTGGTGGGGATATACGTGTTTGCTTTAGTTTATTTCACTGTTCACACCAGTCCCTGTAACTAGCCTGGGGATTCCATTTTATGGTTGTTGAAATCTCATTGTCCCTGAGAGCTGCATTATCATACTAGAACACGATGTGTCAGCACCATTTAGACTCCACAGTATGCATATCTGCTTGATTAGAAATCAACAAATCAAGTTGCAATGAGGAGTAAAATACCACATTTACCCTCAATTAGCTTTACAGACTGTCTTAGATGTAATGCAAGTTTTTTTTCCCTTTAAACTGAATTCAGTCTATGTGTTTCCAGTGAGTTCTTTCAGGTTATGTGTACTTTCAGCATATAGATAAATGGTATAAATGGGTGTTGTGGCATCATTTTCCTACATGCTAATGCAGCTCTCAGGGATGATGAGATGATTTCAACAACCGTAAAATGGAGACTCCCAAGCTAGTCACAGGGACAGGGATGAACAGTGAAAATAAACTAAACCAAACATGTATATTCAGAACAGTTATGTGAAAAGAGATGCCTGTTGACAAGGAAACAAATAATATTTACAAGATATGAGGGTGTAGTACTCCTTTAAGAGAGATATGAGATTCTATTTGATGATTTTGTATATTGTAAATGTTTTAAATAGATTTGTTTGTAAACTAAAATTGAAAGAGGTTATGATGAGACTTATTGCCTTTGTATATGTGTCTCTTTGCATGTACTTGCTGCATGCTAATTTTAGATATACCTTAATTTAGCAATTTCATAAATATAATGACATGGTTTTGTTATATAACAAGCCAAAAAGTGTGTGTTTTAATATATGATGTATTGTAACTTTTGACTGGGCCTCCTTTTTAAGAAGGTACGTGTTGCCTAAAGGCATTACTCTGCCAATCAAATCAAATCAAATCAAATGTATATGAATACCAACCTAGTAATTGGTTTGTCTGTCACAGACTTGCTTACATCTTTCTCAGTCAAGTAAGAGTACTCATGTTTGGAAGTAAACAGATTCTGAATGGTCTGTAGTACCTCCTTGATCTCTGCTCCTTGCTCTCCAGTTACCTGTGTATAATGGGTAACTGACTCTACGACTGAATATTTTTGTGCTTTCTGTCAGCAAATCAGCTACCATGTCCCATTCACACCCCTCAAGAGAACACATGGTGCTGCAGGGAAATCCACCCTTTCAAAGTATGATTTAATCTGTTCACATGATACATAATGTGTCTGTGAGAGTCCCCAGCCATCTTCAAAACACAGGTCATGCCATTCACTCTCTACGATAACAAAAGGCCCATTTCATGTGGCCTGTAGTTTATCATGCTATACATAGTGCACTAAAAAGAAAGCATGTAAGAGGCAATGCTACTGCACTAAAATGCTTTGACTTTTCAAAATGTGTTAACAGAATACAAAAATGCAAAGTGCAATATAGTTCCAGCAATCGTAATGGCATATAATTCTCAATTAGTTGAGTATTGATTTTTTATGTTTATTGATCTTTGTCCCAGGCCTTTATAATGATGCACTGCCGAATCTCTCCTTATATTTGAATAAGACAGTATATAATTTCATCCTTTTAATTAATTCATTTGGGAGGTTAAGAATCATACTTATGGGCCATCAAACACATATTGTATTGTAAATATGGTTATGAGAGAATGAACCAATGAGCCATCTATAACTTAACAAATCAGTATCTGTATAGATATTTGAAAGAATTTGAAAAGTCTAATGATTTAAAGTAAAAGCATATTTTGCATGCACTATCTCTTTAAGAATAACTTTATAAAAGGCAGGGCCTGACTGAGAGATCTTGCCCTTAAGGAAGACCTCTAACAAGTCAAAGTGCAGGAGTTATCAGTCACTTGTCCTGGTTAGTATATCTTACTACTGCTGCAATTTAAACTTGTAGCACTATACCTCAGGTTTCATTTTGGATGTTGGTATTCAGTTAGAACCTGTTGAAACATAAAATCACTTTAAAGCAGTAGCATTGCCTTTCATCTGCATTCTTTTTTATGTGCTCTGGGTGTTTTAGCTGCTGGCCACCCCATAGAGAGCACCAGATGCATTTCTGAGCATAAGTACCTATTATGTTTTCTAAGGCTACATAGTAATTACCCTCATAACTTTCTGAACCATCTGATACCCATGAGTGGATAGCCTGTGATCGTATTTGTCCTGCTCTGTGTCTAAGAGAGGTTTCCCCAGGCAAATTCCATATACTCATTTATCCTGTCTTTGAAGACAAACACATATTTCATCGCATTTTGTTAATTTCAGGGAACTTCCCAGTTTAGTCCTTCTTAACTAAATGTAGAAGACCCCTACACCCCAGATCTATATAGCAGCTCGAACAGTTAGTGCCCAGTGGATTCTTGTGAATATTTGTACGTAAAATGTAGATGGGCTAAATACTTATCTCAGTCCCTGGGGTGTTTCTCAACATACTGTATCTCTGCAATATACCATTAAACATGGCACTGAACAATTCATTCAGACAGTTCCTTTGTGAGTGGTATTGAGAACATCTGAGCTGTTTCACTCCTCATTTCTCCCACAGATGTTTCATGATAGTGGCCATGAACATAGCAACCCTATCTGACAAAGCTTCCTCTGGGAAGCCAACTCAGCTAAATATCTCCATGAGTGCATCTGTCACTTTCTTCTCCTGTACAGAGGACATGCCAAGTGCCTCTTGATACCTGGTGGTCAAATCAACTACTATACCACCAATGTGAAACTTTTTTTTTTCAATTGTTTAACCAGTAGTGGCACACTAAGCTAAAGCTTGTTTACAGGTGTGACCTGGGAGCACAGGGAAGTTAAGTGACTTGCTCAGGATCACACAGCATGCAAGATGAGGCTGTGGAATTCAAACCCAGGTCTTCAGATTTGCAGCTCAGAGCCTTAAACCACTGCGCTATACTGCCTCAACTTTTAGGTTAGAAAGATGGACCAATATGAAGCTGCATTCAAGAATCACTGAGATACACTGTATCAGTCACTAGCACTGGCTAGCCCAGACTGGAATACGTTATAAACCCCACCATGTTCATTGTGTCAAAAGATGCAACATTTCACTAGCAAAGCTGGTACACTGTGCACCACTTTGCACTATGCAAAATTGTAAGCAGTTTTTTGTCTCACTTCCAACTTCACCCGATAGATTTTTGTTAAATTAAAGAAATGAAAAACCATCCCCCTACAACCTTCTTCCACCACCCATGAGTGTTAGAAATTATTACCATCCCCTACCCCATAGCATCTAGTTCCATGCTCCTTCTCTAACCAGGTGTGGTGAAGTTAAGCAAATTCCAGTTTCATACTGACTGAGCAAAGAATGTACAATATACAGTAATATCCTTCCCCAACCCATAAAACAATCCCAATCCCACCTTCCTCTGCCTAGCCTGACCCAGTTAAAGCAAGTAAACCCCTGACCTCCCACTCTTAAAACACTCAATCCCTCCTTCCCCATGCTACCCTTAAAAATAATTATTCTGGCAAAGTCTGGCAGAGAACAGTGACCGGCACACAGACTCTCCCACAACTTAGGCCAGCTACCATCTGAATGAATGAAAGTGCACACACTCATAATCATCAGCTGTTACTCTGAGCATACATGCTTTTATTCAGATGATGATTGGCTAAGGTGGTAGGAGAGTCTTTGTGCTGGTCATCAGTTTCTGATGGACTTTGCCAACAGTATCCTTTTAAAAGGTGGCATGGGGAATGGAGAGGGCATCAGGTGTCCAGAGGTTGGGGTGCTGGCATCTTTGCCAATGAACCTTTTCAAAACTGCTATAGCAAAAACATTCTTCTAATGAGCTACAAAGGGCTAAGACCTATTACCACCCTCAAATGAAACCACTTCAGTAAAATTTTAAATTGTCCCAGCAACAAATCTGTTTATGAGTTACCGAACGACTAAGAGTTGCTACCCCTCGAAAAGTCTGCAGGCTACAAACAGCTATGAGAAAACAATTATTAAATTGCATCAGCAGGACACTCACTGATTGGCTACCATTGGAAAAAGGGCTATTACCTCCTCCCCCCTACACACCCAATAAGCCCATGGATCCATGTCATAATAGCGATTGCAAAACAGCAATTGCTATTATGGAGAGTGTATATCGCCAAAAAACAAACCGGCAATGTACACTTTAAGGTGATCCAACTTCCAGATGTAAAAAAAAAGTATTTTTGAAGGGGGGGGGCTATGCCTCCCCACATCCCCTGAATTAGGATTCTCAACTCCAGGGGGGTGCATGTTGGGGATGGGGCAAAATCCAGATCTCACAAAAAATTAAGTGTTGCAGCTCGCAGCTGTGGCAAAATGTAACCTGCCCCCCGGTCTCAAACCCAGCACCTGCTCTGCCAGAGCTAGCCTCCGACATCACCATGCCACATGGCTAGCTTGGTGGCAGGAGGTAGTCCAGTGCCTGAAAACCCCTTCCCTGTCCCCTCCTTCCCCTCTCTATTCCTCCCTTCCATTCGCCCTTCCTCCTGGTCACTATCCCATACCCTCGTTATTCTGCAGGGTAGCCCACAATAAAAGCACCCAAAATGAGTCGTTATATTTCTAGTCACTCATTTTGGGTCACTCTTATGACATGATACTAAGCCCACTTGATAAGAAGAGCTAGTAAAATCATTTCTTAAATTGCCACAGGAAAAAATGCTGTTAGGGCTACCAAAGGACTAAAGGATAATACCTCCAAGCAAGCCTTCTGGCTACAAAGAGCAGAGCTATGATAAAAATGTGGATTTGTTTTCTTCCATATATGTTTTTCTCTCAGTCAGTAGCTTGTCTTAGGGATATATCTTCTCAGACCATACCCAGCCATCATTTAGATGGCTACCAATATTTTTCCTGTGGTTCCCCCTTCCAACTTCCCCTGACTGAGGCCATGTTTCTATTGGCCTCACAGGGCCCCAAATCACCCAGTGGTAGGTGCCTGCTCCCTGGTCCAGCCACAGGGGTCACTGTGGTAGCAGAACCTGCCACCATCCCTCCTCGGCTGAGACGCACTGCCAAGTAGCAGCTGTCTCAGCCTTGGCCTGCCTCCCAAGGTGACTTCCCTGGCTCACTTCTGAACCCAGGTCATCAACACAGCAGCACCAAACACTGTCACTGGGCCACAGGCAGCCAAAAATGTGGCTTCAACAACAAATAAATAAATGTTGTTATATATGGACTGGAGGCCAGGGTTCCTATCCCCACCTTCTGGCTGCACACCTCTCTCCATCCACAGAACACAGGCTACACACAGGGAGCACTAGACAATCCACCTGCCTAAAAGGTTTCCTGGACTACCACACCACTCTGTCCCCTGCACTGCCAGTGTGACAGATACTCCATTGACTGCTCTGTCTGCACATGGTACCCTCCAAGCTCAGCAAGCTAGCCTGCCTGTCTTTGCCGAGAGTGCTACGTGTGCATATATAAATTTTATGTTATAAACAGCACTGTGACATGTTCACTCCTTCCTTTCTATTGAGTGACTGAGCTGCTTGCATGAGTTACATCAGCTTCACTTTTCCCCAGTGTGAATGAGCAGACTGGTGCAGGAGCGCTGAATGTGAAAAGAAGAGAGGAACTTGTTCACATGACACATGTGCCAGGATGTCCTCAGTCTCTCACTCACCCAAGTCTTGTAATCTGGTGGTAGTAGACACAAACTGAGTCATGTGACTCAGTCAAGGAAGAAAGATTAGTCCTGTTCTTAGATCAGTAAGCACCACTGATTGTGTTACAGATTTCTTTATTCCCTCATCATGAACAGAGTAAACCACAATTTGTTGCAAGCTCCCAAATAATTGTGGCTGCTCTCACTCAGCAAAACTGCCCAAGTTCAACCATTTTTGTTGAAGGTTGACTCAGACTAGCAGTCCTAATTAAGAAGATTATTCTGCTTTAAATAGTCAGAGATCTTATTGTGCACTGCCCGTGTTATACTCCTAGTTAGAAAATGGGCTGAAGATTTCCTGGTCTCTGATTAGCTGATTCCCATGCCGGGAGGGGGGGTACATTAACATAACATAGAAACATAGAATTTGTTGGCAGATACGGACTGCTTGGCCCATCTAATCTGCCCATTTCCCTACCTAATGGATGAGCTACAGATCCTAGTTAACCAACAGCCTACTTCCTCCTACCCCCCCACTAGTATTGCCTTATGTCTGTCCCATGCATTCTTGAATTCCCCCACTGTATTTGACTCCAAGACCTCCTCAGAAAGGCTGTTTCATGCATCCACAACCCTCTCTGTGAAAAATTACTTCCTCACATTATGTCTGAGCCGTCCCCCCTCTATTTTCAAATTGTGCCCCCTTGTTCTTTTATTTATTGATAAATATTGGATAACACCTTGCACATCTCTTTTTCTGAAAGATGCTACCCTCCTGGACTTTGTTGCTTCCCTGGAGGTACTTGAAAGTTTACAATAACTACAAATAAACTACAAATAGAGACCAGGAGATAAAAAGTGCCAGTCCAATGTGCCATACCACAACAAATAGCACTGTGCCCAACTCAATTTCAAAATTAAATTACAACCATGCTTTTTTCCTTATTTAGCAAGTGCCCCTTACCACCACCAACACTTACGAGCCAAGCACCAAATACAATAAAAACAGAAACCATAACAGGTTGCTACACAGTAATACACTGTAATAGTGTCCCATTTTAAAAGAAAAAAATATATTTTTTTTGTAGAAAATAGTAGCACTAGCATGTCACATACTCAGCGCTACTGTAATAAAGCCAAACTCACTTTAAGGTTTTCCAACAAAAAACAAGACATCCAAACTGTTGATTTTTTTAATTAAAAATAAAATACCACATCTAAAGTCATGTTTAGACTGTCATCCCCTTCCTATAGCCATCTGCCTGCTCTGACTTCTGCCACAGCTCGATGAATGCCATCCCTGCCCTCTGGCTGCCTGCCGGCTCTTCTTTCTGCTTCAAGACAATGACGTGCCTCCATCTGTAGGCACAGAAACTGAGAAAGTACCACTGGTCTCATCCTTGAGCCAGCGATACACAAACAGAGCACTGAGGTCACTCACAGCATGAAAGCACAGAGGGCTGACAACTTATAACAGAGCCAGGATCAGGGGTGTAAGGCAAGGTGAGGACTGAAAAGGCACCTAAATCAGAAAGCTGATTGCTGATACACATCAAACTCTGCAGTGCCCTCTACTGGCAGATATAGAGGGACTACTTTCTCCCCAAAAAGGAGAAGAAAATCATTCTTACTCATTTTTATGGTATAATTTTAATTTTTAATCCTATAAAAAAAGAAACATGTAGCCGATTTTCTAAATGCAATAATACCCTCCAGGGTGGGCAACATGGGCAATATCAGGCCTTCCAGGGGATAAGGCCTCGGCCTATAACATTGTGCCTCTTTACTCCTCTGGGCCATTCAATATTGCTCAATACTGCCCATGCTGTTGGGTATTATTGCTTGTATACAACAAGAAGCACAGTATAGATATTGACCTCCAGTCATTAGGATCATGGATATTTCCAGATACTGTAGATAAGTTGGGACAACTATGATTGTTTTTGAGTCATTTGGGAAAACAGTTTTTAGAGATAGGTTAATAATATTTGTTAATGGAGTAGTAATGTAATCAGCACTATGTTTTCCAGATTTTGCGTCTAGTTGTTGAATAAATCCTTGCAATTTCAAATGTTTAAAAATATAATGACAGCCATGTTTTCTCTCTACTAAGAGCAATTTTGCCACAGCCTGTCTGCCATACAGTAATTGTGGCTTTCCCTGGTAGACTGAACACAGTATAGAAAGAAAAATCAAGCAAAGTCATAATGTTTCAGAGAAAACACTTTGCTGTGTCTCTTTTTTTCCTTCTGTCTGGATCTATTTCCACACTCCATCAGCCCGCTGCTCGATTGCTCCTGCTCTCTGCTGTCTTCTACACGCTGCTCCTTGCCTCATTTTTTTAAATGACAGTAACACACACACACACTTTTAAAGTGCACAGCTCTTACGTAGTGTTTGTTTTTCTTTTTTAAGAAAGGCACTGCCACTTATTGTGATCATGCACTTGCGCAGCTCCTCTTGGCCACTCGCTTGCTACCCACATATCTTTGTCCCTTTCTGTAGTACTGGAGCCTTGTCTCTCATCATAACAGCCATTTATGTCTGCTCTCCTATTTCACTCTTCATTTTTGTAAAACTTAAACCTGAGTGCTGGACAGAATGGGCCTTGTAGCGCTCACTACCCATATATCTTGCTCCCTCTCTGTTGTACCAGAGCCATGTCTCTCACTGTAACGGCCATTTGCAGTTGCCATCCTATATCAATCTTTTTTTTTAAACTTAAATCTGAGGACTGGACAGAATGTATCTTGTAGTACTGGTGACATTATGCAGCAGTCCCAATTAGTTTCCCTCTCTATTGTACTAGAGCCATACCTCTCAAGTGAAAAGATAATGATTTCTCTCTCTCTCTCGTACCGGAGGCATCTTTATCGATTTTTTAAATAGTGTTCTGCCTCACTCACAGAACATCGTTGCAGACACACATTGCTTCCTAAATTATTCATGTTTATTACCATCAACTCTATGTGTCAAGATTTAAGGGGACGGAGGAGTCAAACTACAAAGATACAACAAACTACAACTGTGGGTGCGACATCAGGACACATGTCTGCTTAGCAAAGCCAAAATGCTAGGTGAAGGTATTAAACCATGTTTATTTACATTTTTTAAAACTATTTTTTAAATACCCATTTTATAGGTGCATTAAGACACTGAGGGGGTGTGCATTAGACTTTTTTAATGCACAATTAGGATTTGAATGCAGGAGGCCACACACCCCTAGAAATGTCTCATGTGCACCCCCTCATGTCTTTGTCCTTACTTATACAATGGAAATATGTTGATTAAATTAAATAAAGGCAAAACATTTTTAAACTGCTGAAAATTGGAAGAAATGGACTTAAGTACATCCACTTGTTAAGATAGTTTCTACTGTAATAGTACAGTGTTTTTTTTACATTTTTAAACTACTGAGATGATGAACTAATGAAATGTAAAAACATTTGTAAAATGAAAGATGGCTTGCATTACTATAGCTCTATCCCTACTTTATCAGGCTTTTTTTTCTGTCTGTTTCCATTTTGATTGTTCCTCCCAAGCTTGTGTTCCTAGAGTTCTAATAGACAACAACATTGTTTTACTTTTTCTCTAAAGAGTGATTATTCAAGTTGTGGGTAGATATCATGTTCTGCTTTTTATGCTATGTATCAGTAGAATTTGTAGACTCTTACTGTTATTTCAAAGTTATTTCAAAGTCCTACTTCTGTATGTGAGTTTTAACTCAATGTAGATTCCCTCCCCTTGCTAGTAGAATGCCTGATTATGTTGATAATCTCCTTACCTAGCATGGTGATTTTATAAACTATCATTATAACAACAAGGATATTATATTTGTATGAAGTTTGTAGTCTGTGGTATGTCTAATTGTAGTTGTATAAGTCTAATAATGTTATGGAATACTGAGGTAAAATATATCCTTGGAAATGAGCTTGTTAGTGCTAATAAACAGAATACTGATTAATTGATTAGAATACCTGCACAGATTGCATGCAGCTCAATAACTAAAAGTCTTCTCAGAGAGGCACTGATGTCTGAGTGCTTCCTGTATAGGTAATATTCAACTTAGTAACTAATGGACACTCTCATATCTTGTAATTGTTGTTTGTTTCCTTGTCAACAGAAAACTGGCGTACTGAAGCTGTTGGGGATCTATGTGATTACTTTAGTTTACTATTCCTTTAAGGAACAGTTTGAGTTGCTCTAGAAACAGCAGTGAACTGGTTTTATGTTTTGTAATGAGGTAACTACTAGCTTAAGAATGTAGTTCAGTAACCAAACTAGTGATTAATTAGGGGAAATAGTTAACAGGTTAGACCACTGGAGTTTCTACGGTTCTGAAATCCATTTATAAAATAGTATATTGTCCAGCAGTCAGTGATCTCAGTCTTATGCATACTCAAGAGTACTGAAAAGATAGAACTGTTTGAGATTTTTTTTCTGGTATCCTGCAGCAGGATGAAGGGACAGAGATCAGGCATGGTAAATTTAAAGGCAACATTAGGGGACATGTTTTCCTCCAGGAGGTGGCTAACCTTTGGAACAACCTACCAGTAGAAATAGAGCAGATTAAGACAGTATATTCTTTTAAGGTAAGCCTGGACAAAATTCTGCTTGCTAAGGGAGTCACTGGGTACCCTGGGTAGTAGACAGCAGGCGAGCAAGCAAGGTTTTATTTCTAAAGTACCCTTTTCCTGAGGCCCAGGGCACTATACAAGATACAGGCAGATAGGGAAGAAACTTAGCACTGTCTTCAGCTTAATGATGGGGAAGAAACTTAGCACTAACTGCAGCTTAAAATCAATATAAACAACAAGTTAAGCCCCTAACGCTTTTCTAAAAAGGAACACCTTCAGACCCCATTTGAAAGCTTCGCCGAGGGAGGA
The DNA here is from genome assembly GCA_016271365.2 of Neoceratodus forsteri. NCBI lineage: Eukaryota > Metazoa > Chordata > Ceratodontiformes > Ceratodontidae > Neoceratodus > Neoceratodus forsteri. The sequence goes on along the minus strand of CM057456.1, from coordinate 1,326,335,178 downwards.
GGGAAAAGAGGGTAGAGAGGGTAGAGAATCCCTATAAATTGGTATGCATTTGAACAACATACTTACTTCATCCCTGTTTGTGAAGCGAGGTGGGGGCAGACATGATGGACCTGGAGTGCCCCTTACAACTTTAAACTATTATGCTACTGTGTTACAATGTCATTGTTTAGCAAAACAGAGCATTTATTTATTTATTTTATTTAATGAACATATCAGGCAGAATTTCACAGTTCGCTGATGACGCAAAGCTCTGTAACAGAGTAGACACACCAGAGGGTGTAGGCAGAATGAGAAGGGACCTGCAGAAACTTGAAGAATGGTCAGGGGTTTGGCAGTTGAAATTCAATGCAAGGAAGTGCAAGATAATGCATATGGGGCACAAAAACCCTGGCACAATATATCAGTTGGGGGGTGAGGATATAGCATGCACCAAGCTGGAGAGGGATATTGGGGGTTATCATCTCTGATGACCTCAAGGTAGGGAAACAGTGTGACAAGGCAGCAGGTAAAGCAAATAGGATGCTGGGATGTATAGGCAGGGGCATCACCAGCAGGAAAAGAGAGGTCATAATTCTGCTATACAAGACACTAGTGAGGCCCCACCTGGAGTACAGTGTACAGTTCTGGAGACCATACCTACATAAGGACATAGACTGGGTAGAGAAGGTTCAGAGGAAGGCAACAAAGATGGTGCATGGATTGCATCACAAGTCGTATGAAGACAGGTTGAAGGAACTGAACATGTACTCCTGGAGTGAGGGGGGGTAAGGATAGAGACATACAAGTATCTTACAGGGAGGAACAGGGCAGGAATACACTATTTTTAAGTGAAAAAATGTTCCAGGACTAGAGGGCATGGGATGAAGTTGGAGGAGGACGATTCAGAGGAAACATGAGGAAGAATTTCTTCACAGAACGGTGGTGGACAAGTGGAACACCCTGCCAGAGGAAGTGGTGGGGGCTGAAACAATCACGGGATTTAAGAATGCATGGGATAAACATAAAGGAATTCTGGAGGTCAGAGGTAAGGGGCAACAGACTTCTAGGAAAACATAAACTGAACTTACAAGCTCAAATGGGCAGACTGGGTGGGCCATAGGCTCTTATCTGCCGACACTGTCTATGTATCTATGTATCTATGTATCAGAATTAATACCTTTCTGTCAGAGACTCCTTTACAAAGGCTCCACGGCATAGAATACAATAGTAAGACATTGTTAGACATTACAAGGTGTAAACAATGGTGCAAGGAAAATATCACAGCGTACAATAGATACAGAGCATAGTTAATACAGGCAATGAGGTTCAGGGTATTTACAACATTCAGGTGCAAAACAAGACAATGGTGCAAGAAGGATTATAACAAGCATTTGTCAATGCGAATGCTACACTGCGCTGGCATTGAGCGGTCGGTCAAGGCGAACTAGAGCGCATAGTGCTGTGATTTTGTGAGTGTGTCTCAAAAGGTGATTTTGCACAGCAAGCATGCCATTGTGCACTACAGCTGCATAAACATGTTTTGGGCAGGCTGTGAAAAATGGCAGCTGGACTGTTGATAAGGAGATATGCACAAATGCTAGTGGTGAAAATTTGGCATGAAAATATTGCAGATTGACGAAGTTACGAGGGTGCATGGAAACTATTTATTTTATTTTATTTATTTATTGGAGAGATCAGTTTTACAACCTTTGAGTCATGGACTCGTTTACAAAGGTACCTCGTCATTTGGGGGGGGAGACAACAATTAAGTGAGTTAGGGACAGGGATGGACATACGGGTGAGATACATAAACACACTTGGAGATTACAGGCAGCAGTTATACTGGTACAAAACATGTGTAAAGTTACTTGCATTGTTATATAGCAAGAGATACATCATACAACTAAACATCAAGTCTTAGACAGTTATGTAGTACCAAAATCAGTGCCATGGGGCCGGAAAGGCAAGGAGGACAGTTGAGGTAGCTACTAAGAACTTACAACATCGGCTATCAATAATATGTTGGCGGAGGCGATTTTGGGCGGCCAATCCCTGGATCTTGGAGATCGATTCAGGAAGGAGTTGAACCAAAGCGGGGTTAAGTGATGGAAGGATCTTAGGCAGCGAAGGTCCTTGCTCTGGGAACACTGAGGTGACAGTGGTGGAGTTGCGGGTAGGCAGGGACCGGGCAGCCAGCTGCAACGGTCCAGAGACCGCAGGAGGGCAAAGACCTGACATGGACTTTTTGGCCAGCAGGCAGGTTTGATATTTCAGTCTTTCCTCAAGAGTGAGTATTTTTGTGGCAGAGTATAGCAGACAGGTGTGGGTTCTGCTGTGGGCAGACTGCGCAATGCACGCTTGCAACACAGTCATTGTATGGAGGTTCGGCACCAAATTTTCAACATAGGCATTTTAGAACCTCTACTCACAAATAGTGTCACCATCATTTCCTCAAACTGTCCCAAAAACTGATTTCGCACAGCGGCCGTGCTATTCTATGCCGGATGTGCGAAAACACATTTCAGGCAGCTGTAGTGTTCATAAGGAGGTATGGAAAAATGCCAATGATGAACAGCTGGAGTGAAACTATTACAAATTCACAAAGCCATGAGAGTGCGTGCAAACTGTGCAACGCACGCTCATAAAACACTCATTTTATTGATTTTCATTCCCAAATTTTCAACATAGGCATTTTAGGGCATCTGCTAATGAACAGTGTCATTGTCATTTTCATCATGTGTCATGAACATGGGCTTTCCTTGAGGAAAGAAGGGAGAGAGGGGACATGATAGAAACTTTCAAGTACCTCAAGGGAATCAACAAAGTCCAAGAGGGTAGCATCTTTCAGAAAAAGAGATGTGCAAGAACAAGAGGGCACAATTTGAAGATAGAGTGGGGACAGCTCAGAGGTAATGTGAGGAAGTATTTTTTCACAAAGAGGGTTGTGGATGCATGGAACAGCCTCCCTGAGGAGGTCGTGGAGTCAAGAACAGTGGGGGAATTCAAGAATGCATGGGACAGACATAAGGCAGTCCTAGTGTGGGTAGGAGGAAGTAAGCTGTTGTTTAACTAGGATCTGCAACTTATCTGTTAGGTAGGAAAATGGGCAGACTAGGTGGGCCAAGTGGTCCTTATCTGCTGTCAAATTCTATGTTTCCACAGCAACCACGCTATTCTGCGCCAGAACTGCGAAAACAGATTTTGGTCAGGATGTGAAAAATGACAGCTGTACTGTTCATTAGGAGGTGCAGAACAATGCCACTGTTGAAAATCTGGAGTGAAAATATTAGAAGCTTACGAATGTACGAGCGTATGTGCAAACTGCGCAATGCACACTCGTAACACAGTCATTTTATGGAATATTGTCACCAAATTTTCAACACAGGCATTTTAGGACCTCTGCTCATGAACAGGGTCACTGTTATTTTTGTAATGTGTCCCAAACACTGATTTTGCACAGCGACCGTGCAATTCTGCGCCAGATATGCAAAAACACATTTTGGCCAGGATGTGAAAAATGACAGCTGTATGTTTCACAAGAAGGTGTGGTAAAATGACAATGTTGAGAATCTGGCAAGAAAATATTGTGAATTTGCTAACTTACGAGCATGCGTTGTGCAGTTGCTATGCACGCTCGTAAAACAGTCATGTTTGGGATTTTTCCCACCAAATTTGCAACACAGGGTTTTTGAGAGCCCTCCTCATGAACAGTGGCACTGTCATTTTGTTATGCAGTCCTAAAAGGTGATTCCACGCAGTGACTGCGAAATCACCTTTCGAGACCTAATAACTCCATGACAGAGCAAGAATTCATGAGAAAAGGTCCCAAAAACCCCATGTTGAAAATTTGGGGCCAAAATTAGCCAAAATGCCTGAGATATGCAGCAAAGTTGAAAACAACCTACTTATTCCATTATACAGCTTACCAGCATTTATTCAGTTCGCAGTCAGCTTTGAAGAGTGCAGACGTGTTCCCGGTCCACCAAAGATCATCGCGCCAGACTCCGGAGGTAAGTATGAGGAGAGAGGAGAGGGTGTGGGAGGCAGGGTGCACAGTGGGTGGTGGGGGGAGGGGGGCACAGAGACTACGTGGGACCGTTTTCCTTTTACAGGTTAAAAAAAAAAAAACATTGTGGGATAGTTTTTTTTTGCAGGGGATTTGGCATGCTCCACCTAACTGTTTGGGGGGGTTTCTGTAGCCGACGAGGGATTGAGCACCCTCTTCATTGGTTCACTCTCTGCATGTGGGTAGCCTCAGCATTGTTTAAAAAATGTCGGCTCTGATTCTCGCTTACGGACCAGCCATTTTTCTGTACCATCGACACTATTTTTTTAATTATCTGGTTGATCCTGCTACCTGTCATGTCTCCAAATCAGCAGATGCCGACTCTGCACCTGAACAGATTGCGGCTCATATAAGAGGTCAGTCATGGAGTAATGGGAGAACGGGGAAAAAGTGTGTGTCTGTGTGAGTGAGAGTGTGTGTGTGTGTGTGTGTGTGTGTGTGTATAGTGGAGAGACAGACAGCACCAGCAATTATAAAAAATAAAGTTTATGCAACTGTGGTGTTATCAGATTTTTTTACACACCCTCAGACTTTGATGATCACATAAACCTCTCGAGCTTCGCTTTCAAGGTTTATGGATCATCACACCCCTCGGGTGTGTAAAAAAATTCCATAACACACAGTTGCATAACCATTATTCTGTATTTGTGGCATGGTGGCTACTTGGCCAGGTCATGTATTAGTCCACAGAACATTTTGTGTTTGTTTCCTCTGTCCACTGGACTCTATTAAAGTTGAAGGAGATTTGGTGGCCTTTATTCATGAACATTTCCCCCAGTGTTAACACCACTTTACAGCTTCATTCAGCAAACTCCCAGGATGTTCAGGGGCAAGTTACTGAATAATTTTAGTAATAAACAGTAAAATGGTATTCGTAAGTTCAGAGTAGGGGTTGGTGGACCAGCTCTGTTGTGCTATCAGACCTTCCTGGGCAATGCTGACTCGATTCGACTTGGGTACACAGATTATTTCATGGCTCAGCCTCATTTGTCGTGTTGGCCCAGTTCAGAACTGCAGGTCCAGTCTGAAGGAGCACTGTCAGCAGTCAGTTCACTGCTGTGATGTGAGAAGACTCTCACTGAAAGAGTGCTGAGCATGCCTGCTGACTTGGGTAGAAGAGGAAGCAGCAGCAGTGAAGGATGAGGATCTGTACTAGGAAGGAGATGGGAGTTAAGACAGGATTTTGAAGGGCAAGTGACTGGCAGTCGCTAGCTACTCCTTTTCAAAAAAAAATAAAAAGGCTAAACCAACTGAAAAAAATACAATGCACAGCAACAATAAATACATAAATAATAACTGTCTGATGACAGCCACTTCAAAAAGAACTTAAAAAAAACTTTTTTAGGGAAACAAATAAGAAAGCAAAACAATTAATTACAATGTTTTAATATATGGATCTTCAATTTAATAGGTCTGTAAAGCATACAAAAAAAATCCAGTAATACCCTCAAAGGTTCAGTGATAATAGTATTGTCAATCACTGGTAATAGTACTGTCAATCATTGTTAATAGCATCGTTTTGTGGTGATAATAGTATTGTTGCAAGCTTCCAATAATATAGCTTCTGCCTCCACATCATAGGCGTGCCTCCTCATTGGCCGCTTTTCCTGTGTGGGCAGGCAGAACAGTTTAAAAAACATGGCAGCCCTTCTGTCGGTTAGCGAGAGCAAACTCTGTCGTCGTGCTTCTCGCTTTTTTATTTTACTTTTTTCCCCCTCAGAAAATGAAACGATCTGGTTGATCCTGCTGTTTCGATCCTGAAGAGCAGGTAGGAACACAATTTTAAAATAAAACAGGCAGGGGCCGGGAAGCATCACAAGCGGAGCGAGCAGACAGCTGAACCCATAGTGAAGAACAGTGCGGCGGTCGACCAGTACAAAGTCAGTTCTCCGCTGAAATGGTCGACTGCCAATTTGAAACAAACCTCGCATCCATATATTAAAAAAAATAACCGATAGGTTTCTGTGTCCATTACCAGGGAGCACTAGCATCTCGAGGTTCTGGACACATTGGAACCTCTCAAGCTTCGCTCTCGAGGTTCATGCGTCCAGAACCTCTCGATGCTATTACTCCCTGGTAATAGACACAAACCTATCGGTTATTCTATATTTATTGATTAAGAAGGGGATCAGGGTGAAACCACCTGATTTGGGGTTGTACATGTCACATCTCATACCAGTGTTCACCAGTTCCTCAGTTCTGCACTTGAACTACTAGACCATAGTGGCTTACTGATTTGAAGGGGATCACATCTCAGATTTCATGTTCCCCAGCTCTGTGCCTGAACAACTAGACCATAGTGCCTCACTGATTTGGGGGGGGCATGTCATATACTCTGTGTTTCCCATCTCCATGCCTGAACTACTAGGCCATAGTGTCTCACTGATTTTGGGGGTCACATCTCACACTCCATGTTCCCTACTTCTGAGTCTGAACTTTAAGGCCATAGGGACTGACTTTTTTGTGGGGGGGGGGTGACTTCTCAGACTCTGTGTTCCCCAGCTATACTCCTGCACTACTAGGCTATAGTACCTTACTAATTTTCAAGGCGGGGGTCATGTCTCAGACTGTGTTCCCCAGCTATACACCTGCACTACTAGGCTATAGTACCTTACTAATTTTCAAGGCGGGGGTCATGTCTCAGACTGTGTTCCCCAGCTATACACCTGCACTACTAGGCTATAGTACCTTACTGATTTTCAAGGCGGGGGGTCATGTCTCAGACTGTGTTCCCCAGCTATACACCTGCACTACTAGGCTATAGTACCTTACTAATTTTCAAGGTGGGGGTCATGTCTCAGACTGTGTTCCCCAACTATACACCTGCACTACTAGGCTATAGTATCTTACTGATTTTCAAGGCGGGGGGGTCATGTCTCAGACTCTATATTCCCCAGCTATACACCTGCACTACTAGGCTATAGTACCTTACTAATTTTCAAGGTGGGGGGTCATGTCTCAGATTCTGTAATCCCCAGCAATACACATGCACTACAAGCCTATAGTACCTTACTAATTTTCAAGGTGGGGGGTCATGTCTCAGACTCTATATTCCCCAGCTCTACTCCTGAACTAGTAGGCCATAATGCCTCACTGATTATGGGCGTGGATATTCGCATTTCAGTCTTTGTGTTACCTAGATCTGCATCTAAACTACAAGGCCATAGTGGCTCACTAATTTGGAGGGTATGTCTCAGGATTCAGGTTCCCCAGCTGTTTATGTGAACTACTTGGCAATAGTGCCTTACTGATTTTGGAGGGGGGGGTGTCACGTCTCAGATTTCATGTTCCCTAGCTGTAAGCCTGAACTACTAGGCCATAGTGGCTTACTGATTTGGGGGGGGGTCACTTCTCAGACTCTATGTTCCCCAGTTGTACACCTGAACTACTAGACCACAGTACTTTATTGATTTGGGAGGGGGATCATGTCTCAGACTTTGTGTTTCCAAGCTCTGCACCTGAACTTCTAGGTCACAGTGCCTCTTTGATGCGGGGGGAGGGGTTGCCACATCTCAGACTCCGTGCTCCACATCTCTGTGACTGAACTATGATACCATAGTGCCTTACTGATTTTGGATTTTAGTACTATTAAAAGAAAATCAGTACCATCTTGTAAATAGAACCTTTGGGGCCTAATGATGTGTTTTGTGCTAACTTATCCTGTATAAAAATAAAGAATTTACTACTTTGCTAGTTGGGCCTGTCTCAGACTCCATGTTCCCCAGCTCTACATCTGAACTCCTAGTAGCTGTGTGTCTGAACTACAAGGCCATAGGGCCTTACTGATTTGGGGGGGGGTCATCTCTTAGACTCCATGTCCCTCAGTTCTGTGCCTGAAATACTAGGCCATAGTACCTTACTGATTTTGGGGGGGGTCCACATCTCAGACTCCCCATTCCCAGGCTTTGCACCAGAAACTACTAGGCCATAGTGCCGCATTGATTTGGGGGGGGGGGGGTACAAGTCTCATATTCTGTGTTCCCCAGATCTGCGCCTGCACTACTAGGCCATAGTGCCTTCCTGATTTTGGGGGGAGTACTTGTCTCACATTCTGTGTTCTCCAGGTCTGCGCCTGCACAACTAGGCCATAGTGCCTTCCTGATTTGAGGATAGCATTTGCCATAGTGCCTTACTGCCTTGGGTTAATAGTCACATCTCAGACTATGTTTTTCAGCTAAATAAAAAAAAATAACATCTGAAAGGGTGGGAGGGATGGCCTGGACCCCATCACATCTCCTGCTCATGCTGCCTGTCTTCCCAAATTAGCACGCCATACTCAAGAAAGTAAAAGGGCAAGAATTTTTTTTTTTTAAAGTTGAATTTTAATATTTTATATGACAAAGGGATCAAAAATAATAATTCAGTTATTCAAACAGAGGAAGACAGGTCTAAACTTATTCAGAATAAATTATAGTAAATCAGAACCTTTTGGAAATAAATTAGAACTGGGTCACATCCAACCTTCTCATCCCTAGTTCATAGCTTAATATAGTCAGAGGGGAAGCAGCAGTTTTTCGAAGCTGACTGTGAATATTCTGCACCCATAAACTTTAATTACCATTTTATTCATATGTACATCCAGTCTGGCTTTAAACTGACTGAGTCTTTCACTGGTGACAATTTATTTTATTTATTTACGATGTTTGACCAAGTAAGTGGCACTAAGTTGGGACAGTTTGTTTTCAGTTGTGTCCTAGGAATGGGTTACAAGGACCTGTTTTACAGATGGGGGAATGTTGGATATGTCACTGGGGAAACTCCCATACTCTTCATCAGAAAGTGCCTTGAGTTCTTTTATTTCCACCTGGACAGTAACCAAAGATGGGCAGAAGGGACTTCAGTTTAGCATTTCATACAAAGATTGGCACCTCCATTGTTCAGCTCCCCTCCATACTGCGCTACAGTGTCAATTATGGGTATTACCCCAAGCACCTGTTTGGGGGCTAGAATCCATGACCATCTGATCTTCTGGCTCCAGAGGCGAGCGTGCTAACTGCTGAGACACTGACACAATATAAATAAGTAAGCTGTTCCACGAATTGATTATTCTCTGAATAAAAACAATTAATCTATATTCAGTAATAAAATATGCCCCTCCCAAATGAAAGCAGTAACTTTGTGTTGTTGAACGTCCTTTCATAACTTTTAAATGCAGAGTGTTTGATAGTTTAGTGTCACTGGGAGACCTGAACACAGTGACCTGAACACTAGAATAAAGTCACACTAAGGCCCCTCAGAAAAAAAATTATTTATTTTTTTTTTTCCCAATTGTTTAACCAGGTGAGACGCACTAAGCTGAAAGCTTGTTTACAGGTGCAACCTGGGAGCACAGGGAAGTTAAGTGACTCGCTCAGGGTCACACAGTATGCAAGTGTGGGCTGTGGGATTCAAACCCAGGTCTCCAGATTTGCAGCTCAGAGCCTTAAACTACTGCACTATACTGCTTCACTAAATTCCTAAGTTCCTCATTATGCTGTCTGTAATTCAGTTCATTAAGGTAACATCATTCTGGTCATTCGCCACTGTACCCCTCAGCTCTAGCAATATCCCTCTTTTGGTGTGATGACTAGCACTGAACACAGATCTCCACGTGCAGTCTTACCATGGTGTTGTAAAGGGGGGGAGTCAGTATCTTCCTACTTTCACACAAAAAGGTTTTACTGATATTGGCAACAATCTGGTGTGCTCTTTTAGAAACCATTTCACAATGGTTAGAGGATTTGGAGTCATCAGTAATTCAAATAACAATATTATTTTTGTGGTTTCTTACTTTAGTTGATCACCTCCCCCTTCCAAAAAAAATTAAGCAATAATGCCCAACAGGGTGTGTGTCATACTAGGATAATGTCACACCTCAGGTGGTTGGGCACGAGGCCACAAGCCAAGTGCGTCCAGTACCTGAGGCATGACGTTATCCCAGCATGACACACACCCTGGAGGGCATTATATCACTATTATACAATGGCTCATTGTTATGCAAAATAAAAAAACATTTAAAAAATGTTTTTAGTAGATCTTTAGTGAGACAGTATATAACTTTGTTTCTTAAAAGAAAAGCTAAATAAGCTAGAGCAAATGAATACAGTGATGTTATACGGAGATATCATCACTGTCTCAGGCACACACTGACCAGGATTCTTTCTTGCCATTATATAATACTTGAATCTCTTATTTTATTCTGCCAATATGCATTACTACGCATTTATTATTGCTAAGTGGGCTGATTCTAAAAGCTCCCCTATGCATGTCGCAAGTTGTGACATACAAGGGATGCAATTGTGCCAGGGAACTTGCACCTGATTCTGTATCAGGCAGGGTCCCCCGGATAATTCCTGCAACTTGCGCCAACCTGACAGGTTAAATGGAGGCTGAACAGAATGATTGTCTGCAAGCCTGCATCATGGAATATGGAAGAGCACAAGTGCCCCTCCCAGCTGAGATCCCCAAGTATGAATAATGTTAAAGCTTCACAGGACTATCGACCACCCCAAGTCACAATCCCCAAATGTTCAAATACAACACCCCTTGTGGGCAACCGGCCCCCCCATTTCCGATCCTACAACATATTCATGCATAGCCCCCCTCCAAGCCCCGATCCCCAACAACATTCATTTGTGCCATAGATTTGTTTAGTTATATTTTGTTTATGTTTCTGAATTTAGCCCTGGTGGTCTAGTGGCCATCACCCTCCCACCTGACAGTGCCAGACCACCCCACTCCCCCGACCCATACCCAGCCAGCGACTTGCACAGCCCACCTCTCACCACTGCAGCTAGCCACCAAATAAGCTCTGTATGAGCATGTATTGTGAATGGTATGAGCTCAGTGAATGACAGCAACTGTCATTCAAACTGTTGTGGAATGGTAAGCTATCTTACTTAGCACTCACAGCTCTTGCTATTTTAGCGTCATCAGTGAATTTTATTGACTTGTGCTTACACTGCTTGTTATATTGTTAACAGACTCAGAAGCCAGGCAGGGTTGTGTCTGGTCATGTGTGGTCTGCAGTTGGATGACAGACCACCAGGTGCTGCAGGCAGTGCTGTTGGTAGCAGTGTAGAGGGTAATGAGGAACTACACCTCTTTTCACTCAAGAATAGACACCATATAGTAGATCAAACAATCAATCAATCAATCAGTCAGTCATTCAATATTTTATTTATATAGCACCCATCTCATTTCGGACTCTGGGTGCTGCACAATAAGAACCATTCAACACATTAAAATACAATGAACAAATTTAAAATAATAAAATAATTAATAAGAGCTTAAACCTCTTTTCTACTTAAAATGCTGACCACTATAACATAAAATTCAGTTAAAAGCCTGAACAAATAATTATGATTTGAGGCCCTTCTTAAAGGCTTCTACCGAAGAAGCCTCCCTCAGATAACCAGGCAAAGTGTTCCACAGGGTAGGCGATGCCACCGCAAATGCTCTGTCTCCAGAGTGCCACAGCCTAACCCTGGGAACACCCAAGAAGGCTACCACTGGCAGAACGGAGGGCCCGAGCCAGATGGTAAGGCACAAGGAGCTCTTGCAGATAGTCCAGGCCCCTCTGGTGCAGGGTCGTATAGGTCAATAGCCCTATCTTGAAGACAACTCTCCATGTAATATTCATAAATAGAGACCAGTGTATGCTGTGCAGGGCATTAGCAGCCACTAGCCAGCATGTGGTTCATCAAGTCCTGATCAAACTTAGCTGCATGTTTTAAGTTTCTCTATATCAGATGACCTAAAGATGGGCAAGCAATGTGAGAGGGTAGCAAGGAGGGCTGGGGGGATACTGGGATGCATAGGGGAGAGGCATCACCAGTAGAAAACAGGAAGTTATTATCCCTCTGTACAGACAGCTGGTGAGACCCCATCTGGAGTACTGTGTGCAGTTCTGGAGACCCAATCTCCACAAAGACATAGACAGGATGGAAGCTGTCCAGAGGAGGGCAACTAAAATGGTGCAGGGTCTGCACCGGAAGACATATGAAGAGAGACTTAAGGAGCTTAATATGTATAGCCTCGAGGAAAGGAGGAGAGGGGGACATGATAGAAACTTTCAAGTACCTCAAGGAATCAACAAAGTCAAGAGGGTAGCATCTTTCAAAAAAGAGGTGTGCAAGAACAAGAGGGCACAATTTGAAGATGAGGCGGCTCAGAGGTAATTTAAGGAAGTATTTTTCACAGAGAGGGTTGTGGATGCATGGAGCGGCCTTCCGGAGAGGTTGTGGAGTCAAAATCAGTGGTGGAATTCAAGCATGCATGGGATAGTCATAAGGCAGTTCTGGGGGGTTGGGGTAGGAAGAAGTAGGCTGCTGGTTAACTAGGATCTGCAGCTTATCCAGTAGGTAGGGAAATGGGCAGACTGGGTGGGCCAAGCGGTCCTTATCTGCCATCAAATTCAATGTTTCTATGTTTCTATCCAGTTCAGTGTATGCTTACAGATATCAGAGTCCAGAGCTGGCCTTAGGCATCCTTAGACATTGTGGTCTGTGGGGGCCACCCACATCACAGTGAGTCACTGATCTAGTGTACTGCAAATGTATTTATTTTTGTGGACTAGGAAATTCTTCCTATTTTTACCCACATCCTGAGCAAAGGATACAAAAAATATTAATTGATATTAAAACAGGTAGGAAATGTAGCCTTGGCTCAATAGGAAATTCCCTTGCTTTTTTCGAGAAGAGCTATTGGACCATTAATGCCCACCTGAGCAACCAGGCCAGGCAGATGACACCTTGGTTTAACAACTCATCTGAAAGACAGCCCGTAAAAACACAACAGCTTTGCTCGAAAACTAGAGGAGCAAGCAAGAAGAAGCACAGTTCGAATGGGAAATAACACTTGATAGCACAAATTCTCCACTAATTCCAGAAAAAATGCTTCAAATGCTGTTTAAGTGACAAATGGTAAAAATGACAGGAGCTAAAAAAGTGACTGAGATATGCCCCTTGACAAAGTTCCCTATGAGGGAAGCACCAGGACACCTAACCAGTAGTACTTTTTTTTTTTACTTATTCTTTATACTCCCCCTGCTCGCAGCACTCCCACTCTTCAGGAGACACCTATGGACTTCTAGTCCCCGCCCTCTAACCTGGAGTCTGGTGCAGTCCATCCCCCACGTAGCCGTGGCTATGTTCCCCAGGTGGGCACGGGGTAGGGACACCCCCGAAGTCCTTCTTGTTCTCGTCGGGATGCTGGTACTGGGTCAGACAGGGACACTGTGGGTTGGGGCCTGGTTCTCCATCTACTGGGAGCACTGCGAGTGTTTTTCCCATTTCCTATGGGAGTGACATGTGCCCCAACGTCAAGGCATCTCCGCCGACGTCATCCACTCCCAACCCTTTCTTTACGCCCATGCACTTGCTATGCCTCTGGCTTCCACCAGAGTCAAGTCAGGCACCGAGCATGTACCCCCCTTCCTCCTGGGAAAGGAGAGCTGTCCTTCGGATGCTCAATCCTCTCCGTCCCCTGCAGACCCCCAATGACCCGGGCTCATTCCCGAATCCAGGTCACTGGCGTGGTGCAAGGTGTTGTGTCCAGCGCTTTAACTAACCAGTAGTTCTATCTAGCAATAAGACATGAAAGGGTGTGCACGGAACAGATTTTACAGCATGGCCAGGGGTGTAGTAAGGCACAAGGCTGCAGGTTGAGTGCCTTCAGCCACTGGCCATGCTGTAAATTTTGTTCCATGCACTCCCTGGAGTATCTTATTGTGCTTATATAATGGGTCACTTTTTAAAAACATTTTTTCACCCTAACAAAACTGTATTTATATGTGTAAATTATAAATTATTATGTTACTTTGAGGTAATATAGTCCTTCTACCTGCTACTGATGATGTCATTGTGTTTTGTTATAAGACATTTGTCCTATTGTGACATCCATATTTCTGATACTATGTCCCCACCACCACCACCACCATCATTTGTAGCAAGCAGGCAAGTAGGACTAGTAATCCAGTTAGTTTGTGGAGGGCTGTGTATTTTTTTTATTTAGATTTTTTTTCCAATGGGCTGTATGCAAAATCATTCAATGTGTTTGGCAGGCATGTCCTAATCAATAATCTAGACAATGAGGGAGTTTGTGCAGGTCAGGTCTCTGTCATTTATAGACATTAATGTACAAACCAACAGCAGTACACAATTTGAGTGTCTGTGGGAACTTGCAAGAGCAGCTGAAGACAGACAGAGCAAGATAATCACTGGTAGGGACTACAGCAGTTTTGTGTGGGACTATGAGTAGCTGCATCATGGTGAAAGCAGAATAATTATTTTCCCCTGTGGTGTTTCAGAAAAGAAAAGATCTGTGGGGCTATTTCATTATGGTTACAGAAGTCTACAGAGGTGGGAGTGATTAGCTAGTGTCCACTAATAACAAAAAGTGCAGCTTTAATTACCCCAGTTTCCTCACAAAAAAACAAAAAAAAATGGTGACATTTATAAACATCAATGTTCTAATGGTACACTGATTTTTTGGGGTAATGAGGTCCTGCTTCTCAATACTTGTTATTACCTGTGCATGGAACAGATTTCATGCACAGGTAATACACAATAAGAAGGCATTTTTTTCTCTGCCCATTTTGTAATTGAGGTATATCTCTCTCAATCGTTTTGCACCTGCTGTTTTCACTATTTGTCAATTAAACAGCATTTGAAGCATATGCCTGAAACTGGTGAGATTGCGTTATCAAGTGTCATTCCCAATTAGGAGTGTACTACTTTCTTTTTTTGAACTTTATATTTTATTTTATAATAATCAAACATGCAGTTTGTTTACCAAGCACATACATTGCAATATTTTCATTTTTTCTTATGAGGGCACAACTCCTCTTAATACAAACAAGAATAACCTCTAGTGCTTTACAGATACATCTTTGAGTGCTACTCCTCAAAATGCAGATGCATATCCCCATATTTAGTTACCATAGAACTGCATCGAACCCATGAGCTGCATGGTTAAAAATAGAATGTCCATTAAAAAGGAGTAACTAAAGTCCTTTGCCATACTAATATGGCATGTAGGTACTGTGCTTTAACTAATATAGGCACATTAAACATGTGCTATCCATACTAAGCTTGATCATAAATAGTTGTTGATAGTAAAAAGACTATCAGAAATTGTAACTGTAGCTGGCAATTTAAATGTAGACTATAAATAACAGCCTAAAATAGGTTAGATAACTGTCAAAACTTATAGCTTAACAGCGAAAAAACGATTATTTAGTCCATAAAACTGAACTCACTGAAATTAGATAGATCTCGGATGTTGATTAATACAGGAACCGCATGATCTACATCAATATACATAACTCAGTGAGGAAATGTACCAATTAAATGCGGTTTAGAAGTTTTGAATCCTTAAACGTCCTCAGACACCAAACCCCTGTTCACCAAACTGCAATTCAGGAAGCCTCTTCATCCGAAGATTGATGATCTGAGGGTGAATAACGTCTCAGGGGGATTGAATATCTTTGACTCCATTTCAGGGCACCAGCTGGATCGGAAAACACATCGATTTTTCCTTTGTGGGCTGCCCTTAAGCGAGCAGGAAAGATCAATCCATATGATATTGAGGCCTCCCGTTTCATAGCCCTAACCCCATCAAAATGCTTGTGCTTCTGCCTCATTGCAAAACTGATGTCTGGGTATAAGCTGATTCTCTGGCCCTCATGTAGTAAAGTCCCCTTGCGCCTTGAGAGAGCCAAGATAAAATCTCTCTTTCCTGCTCCATCCGTAACAACCAGAATTGCTCTCAGGACCTCTAATTCCTCTGGTCTTCCTCTTCAAGTAATGCGGTATGCACGCTGAAAGTGCAATATCTTCTGTTGAACCTCCTCCCCCAGCTGCTGCTCAAATCATTCTTTTATAAAGAGCAGGAGATCCTCCCCCTCTGTGCCCTTGGGTATTCCCAACATGAGAATATTTGAGGCTTTTATTTGGTTCTCCAAGGTCTCCAACCTTGTTTTCCAGTGCCCACCTTCTTTTATCATTGTGGACACTGCACCCATGGCAGCATCAGCACATTAAGAGGCGTCTATAGCTATAGTTTGCACCCCTTCCATTGTTGTTTCCATGGTAGTGACTCGGTTACTCAAGTCATCCAGTTTATCGGAGATTGCAGTCACCGATTTAATTAATGCAGACATCTTTGACCCTATGGTTTGTAAGGTCTCCTTGGAGGCTGCTTCTGCTGCTTCATTAGGCCTGCCATGCAGTTTTCTGGTGGTCGTAGCATTTTTGGACTTCGCTCCGGATACTCGGTACTGTTCTTTTCGGGGGTTCCCCTTGTATAGCAGGGATCTTCTGACACCGATCTAAACCAAGTCTGCCTCTTTTGGCTCAATAGAAAAGGATTTTTTGTGAGTTTTGCCAGCATGCAGCTATCTCCCTGATCAAACAGCCTCCATCTTGATCGAGCTCCACAGCAACCCCCCCCCAGGGTACAACTTTCTGCTTGCTGTGGGCTTCTTTTGGGCTGCACACCCTTCAACATATACCAAGATCCTGCACCACAGACTGTTTTTTTATTTTATTTATTGAGGTAATCAGACAGACCTTTGAGCCAAGGGCTTGCTTACAGAGGTTAAACATCAAAAGACAAAACAACAAGTAAGCAACAAGTACATGATAATTAATTCGAGGTGAGGTTAAAACACTGAATGATACTATAAATAGCAGATTGTTCTAACAAGGCTGATAAGTGAGATTCCATGATACAGTAATAGAAACACAGAAACATATAATTTGATGGTAGATAAGGACCACTTGGCCCACCTAGTCTGCCTATTTCCCTACCCAATGGACCATAGTTAACCAACAGCTTACTTCCTCCTACCCCCCCAACTAGAATTACCTTATGTTTCTCCCATGCATTCTTGAATTCACCCACTGTTTTTGATTTCACGACCCCCTCAGGAAGGCAGTTCCATGCATCCACAACCTTCTCTGTGAAAAAATACTTCCTCGCATTACCTCTGAGCGGTCCCCCCATTATCTTCAAATTGTACCCCCCTTGTTCTGGCACATCTCTTTTTCTGAAAGATGCTACCCTCTTGAACTTTGTTGATTCCCTTGAGGTACTTGAAAGTTTCTAGCATGCCCCGCCCCCTTTCCTCAAGGGTATACATATTAAGCTCCTTTAGTCTCTCTTCATATGTCTTCTGGTGCAGGCCCTGCACCATTTTGGTTGCCCTCCTCTGGACAGCCTCCACCCTGTCTATGTCTTTGCAGAGATGGGGTCTCCAGAACTGCACACACTACTCGAGATGGGGTTTCACCAACTGTCTGCATAGAGGGATAACAGCTTCTTGTTTTCTACTCGTGATGCCTCTCCCTATGCATCCCAGTATCCCCCAGCTCTCCTTACTGACTTCTCACACTGCTTGCCCACCTTTAGGTCATCTGATATAACTACCCTAGGTCCCTTTCTATTTTTGTTGTTGTCAGTATCTGATCCCCCATTGTGTACTCTTCCCCTGGGTTTTTGTTTCCCAGGTGCATTACTTTGCACTTCTTTGCATTGAATCTAAGCTGCCATACATTTGACCATTCCTCCAACCTTGCCAAGTCCCTTCTCATCCTTTCCACTCCACCTTGTGCATCAACTCTGTTGCAGATCTTTGTGTTGTCTGCAAAGGGACATACTTTTCCTTCCAGTCCCTCTGCAGTGTCACTTATAAAGACATAAAAAGGACCAAACCCAATACTGAACCCTGCGATACCCCACTAGTAACTCCCCTTTCTTCACCGTGGACTCCATTTACTATGACCCTCTGCATCCTGTTGTCTAGGTAATGTTTTACCCAGGCTACTACCCTGGGACCCACTCCTAGGCTGGCTAATTTGTTTATTAATTTTTTGTGCGGGACTGTGTCAAATGTCTTGCTAAAGTCTAGGTAGGCCATGTCCACAGCCCCTCCCTGGTCTACTACTTTGGTCACCCAGTCAAAGAAATCAATTGGATTTGTCTGACATGACCTTCACACTGTAAATCCATGCTGCCTTGGGTCCTGTGTCCCACTGGCCTCTAGGTACTCAACAATTCTTTCTTTCAAAAGTGATTCCATCATTTCCCCTACCACTGGGGTCAAACTGACAGGTCTGTAGTTTCCTGCCTCTGTCTTGCTCCCATTGTTGTAAAAGGGAAACACATCTGCCCTCCTCCTGTCCTCAGGTACCACACCATCCTCCCATGATTTGTTAAAAAGGGTAGTCAATGGTGTTACTAGTTCTCCCCTTAGTTCTTTTAGAATTCTGGCATAAATCCCATCAAGCCCCATTGCTTTGTCCACTTTCAGTTTTAGGAGTTCTTTCAGAACACTTTCTTCTGTGAAAGAACTGATATTGACCCCACTATCCAGAGTGCTTCTATTGACTGGATTAGGTACCTCTCCCTCCTCATCCTTTGTGAATACTGAGCAGAAGTATTCTTTCAGTATCCTTGCTTTTTCACTGTTCCTCTCTGCCCACCCACCCTTCTCTTTATTCAGCCTCATTATCCCTCCCTTTGTCTTTCTTCGATCCTTAATGTACCTATAAAAGGCTTCATCCCACTTCTTAACTGAGTTGGCTATCTTTTCCTCAGTTTGGCCCTTTGCTATTCTGACTGCCTTCCCCACTTCCTTCTTCTTTAACTGGTACAGTTCTCTGCCCTGCTCCTTCTGTGTTTCCTTATACTGTACATCCTGAATGCAATCTTTTTCTCCCTAACCTTCCCTGCCACCTCTTTTGAGAACCATAGTGTTTTTTTCTTTCATTTTGATTTGTTTATTTGCTTCCTACAAAGGCTTGTTGCCTCTGTGAAGACAGTTTTGATGTTTCCCCATTGTTGCTCCACCCCCTCCTTCTTGCCTGTTTGCTAGTGATAGTTCCATGATTAACAAGCAAGAACATTTGTAACAACAGACAGTAAATAAGATATCCTGATGAGAAGAGAACTGGAGAAATAGCCAGAGCTGTTGGAGGACCAACAGGTCTGTTGTTAGTGAGTCAGAAAGGGGTGAGGGCCCTGAAGAGTGTAAGGGAAAGTGCTAAAGAGGGGAGTTGGATAAGAGGGTTAAGGAAGGGGGGACTGGTCAAGTTCTGATGTGACGCGTGAGCTAAGAAGTGAGTTAGGGAAGGGCAATAGAGGAGAGGTGGACAGAGGAGTTAAGGGAAGGGCACCAGTCAGAGTTAAGACACTGTGAGAAAGGAGGGCAGAGAGGGGCAGGAGGTAAGGAAGGAAGATATAGTGAGGCTGGTTGAGAAGGAAGGGGCAAAGGAGATACTAGGGGAGTAGGAGGAGAAACTAGGAGGGAGGAGGTAGGGATACAGGAGAGAGAGAGAGAGAGAGAGAGAGAGAAAGGGAGATGGGAATAGAAGAGAAAAATGAAAAATGAGAAGGGAAAAGATTGAAGGGAAAAGGGGGGAAGTGGGAGGGGAAGGAGACTTGGTGGTGAGAATGGTGAAAAAGTTACAGAGGACCATCAGTGGGCAGGGAAAGAGGGGGGTAGTAGGTGTGACATAGACAGCCAGCTCTGAGTGCTTGAGTGCTGTATTAATTTTTTTATTACATTTAAAATATGTGATGGGAAGGTCAGTTGGAGGAAAACTTCTGCCTTACTGGAACTGACACATCAAAACCCCCCCAGAGATAAGTTCAAAGGACAGGAGGTATTTTAAACTGCAGAGATCTGGAGTGCAATTACCGTGTCAATTTATTTTCATCCCAGGAAATAAGATTAGCCATTCATAATGCCCTCATGGAGATCCTTTGACTTGCATAGTTGCCAGGAAGGACTTGTGGGGAGGGGTGTCGGAGAGAAGCCAAAATAGACATTGAAGAGGTTTAATGTCTGAGCCAAGGAGGACCCAGACGAATTTGGAAGGTTCAATATACAGTACATTTCCCAAGGATCCCTTGAATTACATCAGAGAGACCTTTGAGGTGTAGATTCCAGGGCCCAGACACGATTAAAGAGGCACATATCCTTCTGCTTTGAATACAGTGACTTAGATCATAGAAACTTTTGAGATATATGTGTAGCAGTGCACAAACCAGTTCTGACCAGTTAACCTGAGGAGAGGAAATTGAGGATGTCACTTATCATTTTTTTAATCCTGTTGGGACATACTGTGCTTTAAAATATAACTTTTAATGCTCCAAGGTGGAGTTAAATGACATCACATAGAAGGCCGGTTCAGAACTGGGTTTAATTGCTGAGAACCTTGACAGAGACACGCAAGACAATATTTTCTGACTGAGAGAAGAGAGGCCCTCAAAGCACTTGAAAGAAAGTAAGCATTAGACAAGATTAGTCTGAAGTTATAAATTGTAGGAACTGTACTTTTTTACCTGTTTGTTTTAAGGCTGTATGTATTGGGATATATATTTGTTCGGTAATTATTGTTCTGTTTTGATATTTTTAAAGTAAAAATATTTTTTTTACAAACAAAACTGCATGGAGTGCCTTGACATTTCTTTTTATTTTAAGTGGAGCTTTTAAAAGGTTATAGTAACACTGTGTATGAGCTTATTATATACCAACTGGGAAATGGATAGAGTTCTCTAAAGTCTTGCATAGAGTTCTAAGGGATCATTTGAAAGACCTGGTTGGGTGCCCGTAGGCAAAGATATCTGGACCCTCAAAGACAGAATTATCTGAGCCTCATAATTGGGTATGCTAACAAGAGGTTATTAGTTTGAATCCCTCCAGGGCTTGAGACTAAGGTGACTATAACCCACAAAACAAACAAGAGGGTTACCTTGTCTGTTCACTGTACACAAATCATACACTCAGAGGTTGGCACTTTGGGAGTAGAGGGTTGACTGGGTGAGGGAGCTTGTGACAGTAGGTAATGGGGGAAACAGATGAGAAGGACATAAGGAGAGCAGGAGGGGGAGGAGAGAGAAAAAGCTGAAGACTGAGGCTTAGTATAAAGAATGTGGCTGGACTTAACTAGTTTATGCAGTCACAGTCACTGGTAGTTGCAAGGAGTGCCCGAAGCTTAGTTTTAAATGGTCCAAGCCTAGTTTCCTTGTGGATTTCTTCCCCTATTGTGTTTAGCCAGAGAGAGGCATGGTAACATTCTGCATTCTGAGTTTGCCCTAAAACTATATTAAGGCATTGGTGTGGTTACTTAAAAACAAGGAGAATGTGACCCTTACACAGCTACTGTACCATCACCATATACTGCAGAGCCTGGAAGACTGTCATCCTTCTACAGACCAGACATGACCCAGCTCAGCTTCTGAAACATGAGATTAGGCTACAACTTGATAAGGCTGCAAGCTTATCATCAGTCTTTGATATATAAGTTATTTTAAATTTCTTTCTTTCTTTCTTTCTTTCTTTCTTTCTTTCTTCTTGATACAGCACACATGAAATCAATGCTCTGGGTGAACATTTTCAAAGGGCATACTAATGCCATGTGGTTTACCATACATTTTACCTGATTAGAGGCTAAGGGGCATAATTGATAGGATCCTCAATAACTTACCTTGCTAACAAAAACATAAAGCCATCCATGTTAGTGTTCTATCCATTACAGAATATAGCACATAAATGCAGCTAAAAATAAGAGTCAAAGTAACAACAGAAACAGAGAAAATTTTAGGAGAAAAAGATCATCAGTCTATCCAGTCTGCCCTGTTTTATTGTATCTCACCCAAGACCTGTTGTCTAGATGGAGCTTTTACCCTTGCTTCCCTCTTGTTCTCTACCTTACTGCTGCCCCAATGAGTAACTGTTGAGCCCCTGACATGACCCTGTTCTATTCATGTTTGAATCCATTAAATGGTATTTACACCCACCACCTTTGCCAGTAGGCTGTTCCATGGCTCAACTAACCTCTCCGTAAAATAAAACTGCTTGTATCCCTTTTGCCCCCCCCCCCAGCTTACACTCATATTCCCTTGTTTTTGACCCACTCTACTTGTTGAATAGTTCCTTGCAGTCTGCCTTGTTCATTCCCTTCAGGAACTTGATGGTCTCTATCATGTCACTCCTCTCCTTTCTGTTCTCCAGTAAGTACAAGTTCAGAGCCCTAAGCCAATCCTTGTATATCTGCCCTGTTAGCCTTTAATCACTTTGGTTATCCTAAATTGCACCATCTTTAACCTGTATTTGTCTTTCCTCAGTGGGGTGGGGCCTCCTAATCTGGGCACAGTATTCTAGATGGGGCCCCATGGGTGGGAAAGGGAGAAACAGAGGGAGAGAGAAGGAGGGAGGGAGAGAGAAAGACATAGTGACAGAGAGAGAAAGAGTATAATACAACAATGGTACTGACATTGTTTATATTTATTAGGGAGGTGGTAGAGTATAATGGTTAGAACACCACCTAGGGAATCAAAAGATAAGGTTCAAAGCCTGTCAGAGCAACATACTCACTGTACAATCTTGGGCAAGAAGTAAAACTCCCAGTGCTCCAGTCCACCAGCTGTCAAAATAAGTAGAAACAGGACCCTACTGGGAAGGAGATGTGGGCTTTCCTGGGTAAATAGGTTATTAAAAAAGTAAGTCCTAGTGGGTGGGACAATCTAGCTCCTCAATAGCACATCAGACTGATCATGGGCCATGTTTGATAGATTAGGAATATAATGCTTAGTTTTATTTTGTTTTGATTTCTGTTTACTTGTGATGAAATCAAGAAGAAAACATGTGTTATCATTTATAACAGCTAGCAAAGTATTTAAGGAAACTGAACCGAAAAAAGAAATTATTCTGTATGCCTATAGTGCATACAGAATAATTTTTAGAAATTGCCTTGTCCCCCAGATCCCCGCAAATAATGACACGGACAAGTTCTGTGTGGGTGCTCAGTTTTGGCAATTAATTTACTTATTCATTTTTATCAACACCCCAATTTACAAAATTCTGTTATACGTATGCGTGAATCACATCAGTCGCTTTTTATACATTTTTACACTTTATACATTCCCGATTCATTTCTCCAAATATAATTCCTTTTACAACTTTATACTTGCTTTTTCTTGCTTTATTATTATCTTCCCCCCATCCTTTTTTTTTCCTCCTTCGTTCGAAGGGGGTACAAGCGTACACACTATGCCCCTGCTTCTTGTTGAGTTGTTCTATGTTCTATTTATTGTTTTTTCCCTCTTTAATTCTCCCTTATCCTATCCTCCCCCTCCATTATTTTCCATTAGTCCACCTCCAACCTATGATGGACAGTGGACTCCCCCCCATTTATCTAAAGCCCCTTTTCCTGCATCCAGGGCTCGATGATGCCAGCAATCGCGGAAATTAAACATTGCCAACCCTAAACCCCCAAAAATTATCCTATCTGCCCCGTAAAACTCATCCACACACTCCAGGACCCCATGATGTATGACTTAGCCCCCCTGTGCACTCAAATAACTCACCTACCCTTGCATTCATGCGCTTTCAAACCCTATCCATAGCCTTATGATTGGTTGCATGCCACCATACTCTTCTTGGTGTGATATCTGAATAGACCAGAGTAACCTCTGGCCGCCATTCATTTATTTTTTGCACATCCTTCTTGATTTGATAAAATATTTCGAGCCAAGTCCTGGTCCCTCGATAATTTCCATCCAAATGAATCACTATCAAGTCCGGCTGATAATGATCACTTCTGATTTCCCTCAGCATTGGCAGCAGCTGCGCCCACTTCATGCCACGCTGGTCTCTCCATGTCATCTTGATTGCATTGATGTCCAAGTACAGCTGCCCCACCGAGTCTTCTGGCTGCCTATTTTTCCACCCAGGGAACAAAGGAATGTCCACATATCCAAGCCTCCAACCTCCACATCCGCCCCGGAGAACCATAAACAGAGACAAAATTCATGCCTTAAAAACTCCATCTTCCTTCCCCCCAATTTCCTGGTGCCCCCCCACTCAAACACTTACACTGCAGTGGATCATATTTTTCTGCACCACACCTGCTGTGGGAGGAAATAAGACAAGATTATTGCTAATGCTTCAATTTGCAGATATTGACCCTGATATTCAAACTACACCAGGCTGTGGCGCAAGCCTGGGCGCAGCTCAACTTTGTTGTGCAGGGGTGTGGCCTGGGTGTAATTCAACGGAGCTGCACTATGGTGCAGCAGCTTTGAATATCACACCCTGGCCACACCCACTGTGCATGGCGCAGTGGCACTGCACCAGCACAAGTGGCCAGAGTGGAGCATGGAGATGCGCTGGCACAAGTGCCATTGCGCCATGCACAGCACCTGCGATATTCAAAAGGGAACACGCAAATGGGGCCATAATTTATACAAGGTGCACAGGGGGCCATTTGCATCTCATTATGGCCCCATTTGCATGCCATTAGCATGCAGGTGTGCTGATCCTCAAGGACTTGTGCCTGGTGCCCTGCCAGGCAGCAGCCATCGGGGACCAATGTCCCCTGTAGCCTGATCGTGGGCATTCCTGTAATATAAAAAAAAAAGTCCAATATCCCTGGTGGTCCAGTGGAACTCTATGTGCCCGATCATGGGCATCAGTATAGTCCCCCCCGTCCAATATCCCTGGTGGTCCAGTGGACCTCTATGCGCCCGATCATGGGCATCACTATAGTCCCCCCCATTATCCCTGGTGGTCCAGTGGACCTATCACCTCCTGCTCATGGGAATCCATAACACAGAACAGACCCATACCACCCTGGTGGTCAGTGTTCCCTCCCCCCACCCACCCACTGAGCCCCGCCCGCTCCCCTGTCTGCGGCAGGTGGCAGCACCCACCACCTGCTGCCCCGCCCGCCTACTGACAGTTCGGTGGGGCTGCCGCCCATTGGTTCTACAGTGTGAGCCAATGGGCGTGCAGCCATACTGTACTATTCAGTCTAGATACGTGAATGAATCATGATCGGGCACATAGAGGTCCACTGGACCACCAGAGATATTGGATGGGGGGACTATACTGGTGCCCGCGATCAGGCACATAGAGGTCCACTGGACCACCAGGGATATTGGACAGGGGGGACTACACTGATGCCTGTGATAGGGCACATAGAGGTCCACTGGACTGCCAGAGATATTGGAGGGTAGGGATTTCGCTCCAGGGATGCCTACAATGGGGCATGGGGGGGCACCACCAGGTGCAGCTGGAACTCGGGTGGCCACCCACAGGTGGCAGCTGCTGTGTTGCACCCTGCAATGCGGCAGCTCACCTGTGGGTGGCCATCATTTGTTCCTTTGTTTTTGGCTTAACTTTGTGCAGGCTCAGTTAGGGGTTGCGCATGCATGACTCTGCATATCCTGGGCTGAATATCGGGCTGTGCAGGTTATGCATGGGCATGCCCCCCAACCTGTGCCTGCATACATTACTGATGCGCTCCGGCGCATCGGGATTTGTGCAGCGCACTTTTCACTTTTGAATATCACGCCAAGGTGCAAAACTGTTGCGCCATGCACAACCCTTTTGAATATCTGGGCCATATTTTTTATAACAGTTCAAAACTTGTCTGCCACTCTGCTTGATGTCCCCTGGCATGCTGCCCTGTGCCGCCATTATGGAGGCGGCCCCAATCCTGAATGAGTGGGATGAATATCCCTCTGGTCTTTCCACTATAAAACCCAACCCTTTTTTAAAACCACCATCACTTGGTATGCCATCACCGGGGCACCATCACCATGCAAAACTATCAAGGGGCTCCCCCTTTTTGGATACCCAACTGCATACACGTGAAGGGCACCTCTGAACAAATGGCCATGTTCTGGTGTCGTCTTAGTGACACTCTGGTTCCCTGTCCCCTTTGATCTGTCTTGGATCTCCTCTTCATCACTGATATCCCTTCTACCATCCATACCATGTCCTCCCACTGCAAACCAGTGGAGTGGTCTTTCTTGCCATGCCCCACCACCTTGCTGACTCTGAATGCCCCGCTATATATTGTGGTATGTAATGCCTTGAATAATAATGCCTTAGTACTAGAGGTGCATAGCCCCTATGAGCTTCTCGATCAACCCCTCCATCAGTGATCACCACCCATCTCGTGCCCTCTCTGTCCCCTGTAACCAACCTTGCATCATGCACCATACTAGATTACATTTTGTCGGGTCCTCCCATTCCTTCAGAGTGTATAACTGCCCTATCACTGCTAAATGTACCCCCATTGTCACATGTGCTGTATTCTACCTCCATCCTGTCATTATGAATTTTGCCACCTGATTCCTTGGGACCAACCCACTTACCTGGCAGCCATTCTGTGTTCGAAATGCCTGGAATGCCCTGCAAGAGGTTTCATACACCCTTAAGGTCCTGGAGGACCAGGAGTTGCAGAAAAACTGCTCAGCTCCCCCAATCTAATCTTCCAGACGTAGCCAGGAATAGTCATCTATCTGGTCTCTGCTCCTGGGGCAATAACCAAAAACTTGTCCATCTACAGGTGGGAGAAACAGTCAGCTATCACATTGTCTGTGCCATCAATGTGTCTAGCCATAAAGGACAGATTGAAGGTCAATTCCCTTTAAACTAACTGCCTCAATACCCTCAAGATCCTTTCCGACATTGCCCCCCTCTTGTTTAGTACATCCACCACAGCCTTGTTATCACTCCAAAACATGACCTGCCTATTCCTGAGGGTAGCCCGTGAGTTTATCGACTACGATTGGGCACCTACAAAACAGCGACTCAATTGCGGCACATTTGACCATGGTGAGGAGGGAGGGATGGCGACCGGAAGGGGGGGGTGCGCGACTATACAGACAGGATGTCTCTACATGTATACGTTCTCGGGGGGGAGTGAGCATGCTGCTCATGAGGTGGGACAGGAGGGAGGGATTGTGAGGGGTGGTGCCTGTTGTGAGCTGCTGAGCTGCTCCCTTAGCATGGTGGGTGGATTCAGGGCTAGAGTGTGTATGGTGCTGGGTTCAGATCTGGGCTTGGGCATGGGCGCCTTTTGTTGCACCCAGCCTGAAATTATTTTTTTGTCAGATTTTCACCCACCCCATGACATGCACCCCCCAGGAGTTGTGACTCCTTAGGTAGAAGTGCAGAGTGCCTAACCCTACATGGAAATTTTAAATATGTCCCCAGCACCCTTGTGCTGTGTCTGGGAGTCAGAGTGCTGAAATTGATTTTTGCCACTCTGGCTTTGTGATAAAGCCAATAGCCTTTAGGCTTTTGGCGTTCTCACATAAACCCTTCCTGAGCTCCTCTCCCCAGGTCTGCATGGCTAACCAAATAGGAAAAATTTCTAAAAAGGTTATATCCTTCATCATCCTCACTTGAAACCATGCCCTGGGCCATGTTTTGGAAAACCACTTCCCTCCAAAATAAGCTCCCATGCCTGTCCCCCCCTGCAGTGTCCATGTGAAGTTGCAGATTGGTATTAAAAACCCATTCCTCCTGCCAGAACGTCTTCCCATTGTAAGTAATGAGAAATGTCTTCCAGACCTCTAAGTCCTCTCTAGTCCCTTTACTAATATCCACCCAATGACGTAGCCATGAAACCCCCTGGGTATCCCAAGCCAAATGTCATGTGAATGTGCACCCCAGGGCAATGGCTTTACAAGCAAAGTTCAAATGCCCTATCAATTGTTGTACTTGCTGTAACTGTACCCTCCTTTTTGCTTTGACCGACCCCAATAATGAACTCAGCTTCTTCACCTTTGCCTGAGGTAAATGGAATAACTCCCCTACCATGTCTATCTCAATGCCCAGAAATTCCATTGTTTGGCTAGGCCCTTCAGTGGTGAAGTTTTTCAGTTTTTCAGGAGACAGAAGGACTCCCAATTCCCCACACATAACTTCAAAATCCTGCAACATTTTTTCTGTCTGTTGTCGCTCCTCACCAATGAACAGAAAGTCATACAGATAGTGTACCACCATATCCAGTACCCATATCTGTCCTGAGAAACCAATTGCAGCCAAGTGCTGAACATTTCAAATGTGGCACATGCCACAGAACAACCAATGGACATTGGTTTTATCAAAATAGTATCCCTCCCCTACCTTGAAATCTAACAGATCCCAATAATCCAGACAGATTGGCAACAGGCTGAAAGTGGCTTTGATGTCAGACTTGGCCAACCATGCCCCCTGTGTGGCCCTAATTAGCCTGACCGCCTCCTCTAATGTTGCATATGTCACCCTGCTCTCTTCCTCCCTGATGTGGTCATTGGCTGAGTCCCCCTCCGGGTATGACAGGTGATGAATCACCCTGTACTCTTCTGGCTGCTTCTTTGGCACCAAGCCCAAAGGAGAGATTCTCAACTCTGATAACGGTGGGTGCCCAAATGGGCCCTCTACTGTCTCTGCCATTATCTCTTTCTGGATTTTTTGTGCTAACAGTGCCTCATTCCCTTTTACTGACTTTAGGTTCCTCGCCTGAGTCCCTTTTCTTGTTCCCTTAAAGAGTAAGATAAAAC
Source organism: Neoceratodus forsteri (assembly GCA_016271365.2). Taxonomy (NCBI): domain Eukaryota; kingdom Metazoa; phylum Chordata; order Ceratodontiformes; family Ceratodontidae; genus Neoceratodus; species Neoceratodus forsteri. The sequence continues at coordinate 1,326,306,803 of CM057456.1, read as the reverse complement.
CATCCACAAAACCCATCAATAGCTTGCCCTTTGCTTCCCTATCAGGATACTCCTTCATTCATCCACTTAACACTTCTATCCTGTTGGGTGTGTGGGCCAGCCTTAATGCACTGTGTGCCCCTTTATTAACTGTCCTGCTGCTGGCTATGATATGGGTGGCCCCTGCTGCCCCATCCCCCTTCCCCTGCTCCTCCTACCCCATGGCTGGACCTAACAATTGCTTTGGTTACCCCTAGAGGACTGCTGGTATGTACTGTCATGGCTGGAATTGCCCTTGTCCCAGTTATACCTGCATTTGGTCACCGGGTGGTGGCCCCCACATTTGGAACATATATGCCTAACCCGGCAGTTTGGCCAGGAGCAAAACACCCCATTGTAACACCAGCAGGCCTTCTGAGACAGTCACCACTTTCTATTCCCTTTGCTCTCATCGCTTGTCATCCCCGTGTAGATCTCGAACCACTGGTCGATCTACCTGGCATCCCACTTTACATCCCCGAAGTGTGCCATCTTCTTCCTAAACTTCTCATCATATTTTAGCCAGTTGTGCCATCCCATTTTATAGGCATTCTTTATAACAAGGAAATAGGTCAACAGGGGAGTTGCCAACTCTGGCCTTTTTTCTATCACGATCGCTGTGTAGTACATGAGACCTGTGGACCAGTTGTCCCACGGCTTCTCTTTTAGGGACTTGTCCTCTTCCCCTTTCCTAATAACACAATGACTGTCACCATGTCTTTCTTTTCAAAGCTTTCTTTTTCCTCATACTTATTCATATTGTCCACATTCACCAGGGCAAATATGTCTACAAATTCCCCCCTTTCCAGATCTTTTCCTTCATAGTCAGGGGTACGTGATCCCCAATCCTGGCCTCTGGTGCCTCAGTGTCTGCCACTACCCCCTTTTCCCTGATTGTCCCCCCACTTCCCCTACACCCTCACCCCTCCTTGTACCCATAATCCCCCCCAAAGCCTTCTCTAACTGACCGAGCCTGTTGTCCCCCATTGATTTTAGCATCGGCTCAACATATAGTATTCCTTTACACTGCTTTCCAGTGTCACTTCTTCATTACTTTCCTGGCTGTTTGGCTGTATGCTCAGACCCAGCTGTGGGACCACTGGCTGGGTGATGACTGGCACTGGAGCTGGAGACTGGGGCAGTACCAGGATATGAAAAGCCAGACCCACCAGCACTGGAGGCTGAGGCAAAAGAAGCGGGAGTGGGGGCCAGAGTGGGCACTGGAGCAGGAGGAGGAGGATATAGTGGGTTGACCAGATGGTGGATGGTCTCAGCTTGCCAGGGTTCAGACGGTGCCTTAGGTGTCCACTTATCCCCCTTTCTTCCTCTCTCCTGGTTTCTCTTCTGCTTCCTACCTTTTGCCAGGCTGGGTGAGTCATCAGCCTCTAGCATCTGGTTCACCTTGTTCACCAAATCCATGACTGCCTGATAGCAATCCTCCTTGCTTGGCTTCATCTTCCGTGGCACCATAGTTCTACAACAAAAAAGGGGGGTCCCAAAGAAAAGAAAACACAAATGTCATTAGCAGTCACCAAGCATCCCACAGCCCCTAACATTCCAAAAGACCACAGACCCTGGCCCCCCTTGGGCTGTATCCATTCCTCTCCTTCACCTGGTACCAGCTTGCCCCCTTTTCTTGTCTTCCCCTAGTGCTAGATACGCACTATATACATTTTACCCATTGTGCTTTTTGTGTGTTTTCTTTAGTACCCCACTACACAGTGGTCCTCCTTCATACCACATTAGTCAGACCATTGTGGTGTGCCCTCTCTGCAGTGCAACAATTGAGGAAATATCCTGTGGGGAAAAACTAGTTACTGCACAGAACCCACTGGCCTGATTTTAAACCTTGTTCTGTTTCTTATTGGATAAAGCATGTCTGCATGCCGCTAAATGTCTTTCCTGTCTGTAAGATTAATTAAATATGCTCCTAAGCACTGGAGCAGTAAGGAGGCCCTGGTCAATCTAGGTTGGTTGTGTAAACCCCCCCAAAACTTTGCCCCCTAGACCCCTGGTTATTTTTCCTGCTTTGTACCCTTTCCAGCTCCTATCTCCCCTGGTGATCAGACACTTTTCTTTTCATTTCCCCCATTTTTCTTGCAGTGTGATTTTTTTTTAATGATAATAAACATGTTATTGAGCTTAATAGCTTGACTGGGCTCTTCTCTCTGATGCCTCACTACTCCCACTTGCACTGTGCTCTGCCCCAGTTGCTGCATTAAGGGTCTCGGTCACCCACCCACGTGGTGATGACGTCAGACACCATTACCATGTGGCCCAGTTCTGCTTGATCACTTCCCGGCCGCTTGCTGGATCTCCCCCACGGCCCTCCCCGTCTTACCTCATTAATTCCTTGCATTCCCCTCACCTCAGGCCTGTCCCCCCCCCGCCATCTTTTCACTGTTTTTTTTGAGTTTATGCTTCCATGGGCTGGCAATATCCACTCCCCACAGGACTCGGTCCTATACTCCCCTCGCTCCTCTGCATCCCATGGGCTCTGGAGGCAAAAATGGCCTGCAGCACGTCACTTCATTCTCCCCTTCCTCCTCTTTTGGCCTGATTCTATGCACTCCCCTGCTCTAAACAACTTCAACCCCTGACAGAAAAAAATGGCAACCCATCCTTGCTATCCCCCCTCCACCAGCCGACAGACTCACTGCTCACTTGCGGGAAGCTACTAGAGTCGTTCCCTGATTTTCTGAACAACACAGGGCTATTGTGCTACCAAAAATGAAAGATCTGTGCCCCCATCCCCTGGCTTACCGGCTTTGGTGCCCAGCACCCCGTGCTTCCAAAACCTGCAGTTTTCTAGAATCTGAGCCATTGGCTGTGACCCCCTCAACCATCATCCATATAATATACCGTTTTCACTTATCTCAGGTATGCAAACTTCCGGGAATACTCACTTGCTGCAGCCAAATGAATTAATAGTGGAACACCAATGTCTATTAACAAAACCTGAATTATCTTATAATATTATCACCGTAATGCTTACTGGATAATTAACTCCAAATAGCTATCCTACATATAAAGCCCCACTGGCCTTCTAACTTAAATTGTAATCAAAAATTTTGCCAAAACTGATGTGCTTCTGAGAGGAAAAACCTCTTCGAGCAAAATAATGAGCTCCCAGGGCTGTGCGCGCCCTTAAGTACCCACCTTGCTCATCCCACACACTCTCTCTCCTGGCCTGGCCAATCCTTGTTTCCCACCTCACTCCTATCTCTGACCTCACAGGGTCCACCCATTTTGTGATCTCACTCATCTCCCAGACCCCCCCTTTCCTCCCCTAAGCCCCTCCCCCTATTTCTGTCTCTCCCACACACACTTGTCTGGGCCTGAGGACAATGGGGTCTGCCCCTTTTAATTTGGCAACCCACTTTGTTTAAACCATCACATCAAGACAGAATTTTAGAATTATATTTTCCTGACATGCAGTTACTGCTGTGTATGGGAATGTCTGAGGCCTCATGCAGGGAAACAGATACCACATGCTTAGAATATAAATATAGTATGACTTTCCTTATGAAGTTTAAGATCCCAGACCTAAGTCTAATTCATAACTACATGTAGTATTCATGAAGGCTGTAGAAACAAGGCAGATGTCAAAGAATTTGAGATACTAAATTCCAAGTTGGGGGTAAACATTTATTTCATTGTCTTTTTGGTTGGGATAGCAGCAGAATTTCAGTAATTATTTTTTCATACACTGAAAACATTGATGAAAAAGGCAACTCTGTTATGTATGTTTTTATGTTTTTGGTGTATATGGCTTCCATAAAATGAGCATGCCAGTGGAATGTAAATATATTCGTAGGCATGTTTTATTTGTTATGATGCCTGGGTTGCAATACATTTTTATTTTCAGAAAACGTGTTTGTAATTCTTTTCATTTTCTGGCAAAATATTTATTCATTGGTGTAAAATAAATGCAATTATGCCTGAGGATTGATTATATTTCATAAATTTAATAACTTTAAAGGTGATTATAAATGTGGCTTAAATCAGTATAAATCCATTTAAATTCTCTCCATTCTTTCAGATTGTTATGTTGTTCATTCTTGATCAGCTTTAGTTTAGGATTTCCTTCACTTATTCAAAATATTCTTCCTGTTTCAGTCTGGTTTTAGGTTTGGTCTTCCATGGTATACTGCACTTCTTAAAGTGACCAATGGCATCCTCTACCAGCATAGGCAAGGACTACTACACCTATACCATATATGTAGATTTGTCCAAAGCTTTTGATACAATAAAACAAACATTTTAACCCTCTCCAAAGAGTGGTGGTAATTTACTAAATCAACCACCACTTTCTCCTGGACAGAATTGAAAATATTGGTTTTATTAGTTCTACAATGAACTACTTTCTAGGTTACCTGAGTGGCTGCACATAAATATTTACCATTTATGAATATTGCTGCTACCTTTATGGAACATTCCTTGGTGTTCCACCACATGCAACAATTATTGGTCTACAACTGTTTGTTTTATTCATCAATCACCTCCCCAAACTGTACTTCAAGCAGTATTCATACTGTATATTACTGTATGCAGACCATACTATCATTTACTTCACCACCTCTACCATCTCGCATATTTCCACTTCCCTATAACTGACCATGTCAAAACTGAAATGTGGTTTACCAGTCTCTGTGAACTCAGCTTGAGCATAATCAAATCCATGTTTTGACTCTGCTTAATGTGAACAAATATATTATTATCCAACCAATGAGTTAGTAATGTTAAACTAGAGCATGTCCCTTACGTTAAGTGCTGGGACCTTTCACTGGATCTCTCCATTTCCGTTATGAAACAGAGTACATTTTGTTATCAGTGTAGGGCAAGATCATACCAGTAGTGCAATCTACAGATTGAAGACATTTCTGAAGGAGTGCTCTTTCTAGAAAGGAGGTAGTGCATACTTCTGCCCACCCATTGTGGATTACAGGGGTGCATAGATACATGGATGATATGCAATATAGATGGTTAAGTAGAGATAAGGACTTTTATCCATCTAGTCTCCCTAGTTTTTCCTACCTAATTTCACTAGCTCACCACATCTGCTGGCACTTTGTAATCCTTATTTCCCTTAATTGCCCCTTTGTGTTCCTCATTATGGTATGTAATCTCCCTATCAGACTTGAAGACCATGTTGCAGATGCAGTCCCCTGAAGTCCTCTTCAACAAACTATGTAAATTCATCTTAGCCTGTGACATTCATACCCATCATCGCAATCTTTGCAATTGAATAAACTGGTGGATCCCATCCCATATGAAACACCAGTGATATGCCATCTTCTATACATGTGCCCATGACTATGTCCCAGACAACTTTATAGCTTTTTCCACCCAGTAAAAGATGACTAAGAGCTTCACTCCTCCTCCTCCTCAAAAGTCTGCAGTACCCAGGGTCACAAAGGACTTGGGCACTGTATGGGGATATCCAGCTGCGTGATCTAGTGGTAATAAAAGCCTCAGCCATAAATTCTTCTCATCTGTGTGGCAGGTCTTTTCATGTTTTGGCTACAAAGTACTCAGGTAAATGAGCCTTTGCCTTTGCTACCACAGGTGAATGGAACAAATTACATTGCCATGTTAACTCATTGCCTCCACGGGAGCTTTCTCAAGTTGCAGCACTTGTCTCCTGTATACTGTTAACAGTGAATCCTGGACCCTTTTAAGCAAAATCAAGCCATTATTGGCATGCCACAAACAAATGCTAATAGCACAAAAACTGTAAGTGCTAGACATAAAGAATGAGTGGCAAAATTGTTTAGCATAAAATTACCTTTCCAATGGTGGCATGCAAGGAATAATGGGTAATTTAGTTTTATTTCTGGGCTGATCAAAACAACAAAACAAAATATTTTTTCCACTAAAAAATGCAGAATAAACCTTTTTTTGTTGGGCAATGTGTAACATATCAACACCAAATTAAGCATCCAGACATTAGATGTAATTTTAATAATTTGTTTGTAAAAACATACAGCTATTTCTGTAGTATTAAACATCATTTTCCCCATTTGAGTCAAAGTGTGTTGGTGAGGTTTGAGGGACAAATCTGAACCATACACACCATACCATAAAAAATGCATATAACTCCTTAAGTATATATGATACACACAATGTTATCAGTGGTAAAGTTGTTCCACACAAAATTGCTTTTCCAATGGTGCTATGCAATCAACTGTACTCAATTCAGTTTTTGTTTTATACTGGCTGAGATACCAAGAATGTGTGTTTTCTTCAAAGTGCTTGGGTGGCTCTAGATTAACAAAATGTCATAAACAAATGTGAATAACTCTTAATGTGAACATGGTACACACAAAGTGTCAGCAGCAAAGTTGTTCAGCACAACATTACCTTTCTAATGGTACTATCAGTCAATTCTAGTCAATTCTGGCTGGCAAGTAATATTAAAACATGTGAGTGACTTCTCCAGACATTTCCAAGGAACACAGGAAGTCTGTGGGTGACTTCTGTAGGCATTCTGGGACACACTGCAGTAGATTTGCTGATGACTACAGGTGTTTCTAGAAGGCAATGAGTTAAGCTACCTTTCTCACTGGTAGCTACCTTTCAAAACTACTAGCTATTTTTACATTAGTACAGTAGGTTCCATGTGAAGGTTTCTGAGTTGCTGCCTGCCTGCTTTACCTGTATTGTACCATAACTGCCAGTCTAACTGTATTATTCCCCTTGTTAATTTTATTATTGACAGTATTATGTTGTAAATATTTCATGTTTGCTGCAGCTGTTGTTCACTCTCTGTTTACCATTTCTCTAGGACCGCTATAAAAAATTAGATGTTACATCTTATGGAGCATGAACAATTTGTTATTTAAATGAAACAATACATAATTTAAACTAAATTTTACTTACAGTAGGACTGATCCCTTGGGTGCATTTCCAGAGCATGTCATGTTTAGGTAATCAGTCTACAGTAACATTAATTTGTGACAGAAATTTCAGTAAATGTTGCCCAAGCGATAAAAATATATATTTTGGGATATACATTAAGCTAAAGCAGTTGCCCCAAAATAGATAGGTAAAATGTATGTGACTTGCTTTTGATTCTGTTGCTTTGGCTATGCTAAAAAAATAGTAAGTAACTATCTTTAACTTTTTAAGTTTTTTAAGCATTACCAGCCATATTTTGTCAAAAGCTGTGTGAATTAACAAGTGTTAAGGTGATGATGATCTCCGATATTCTCAGTTTCAGGAATTGTGGTAGGATAGATATGATATTGCTTAAAAGTCTGTAATTTCTTCAGTCTCCAAATGTGCTTCCTGTATTAAACCAGAAGGGGGCACATTTACATCATTTTAATAATAGAAACATAGAATTTGATGGCAGATAAGAACAACTTGACCCACCCAGTCTGCCCATTTCCCTACCTAATGGATAAGTTGCAGATTCTAGTTAACCAGCAGCCTACTACTTTCTACCTCCACCCCCTAGAATTGCCTTATGATTGTCCCATGCATACTTGAATTCAACCACTGTTTTTGACTCCACAACCTCCTCTGGAAGGCCATTCCATGCATCCACAACCCTCTCTGTGAAAAATACTTCCTTACATTACCTCTGAGATGCCCCCCTTCTATCTTCAAATTGTGCCCCCTTGTTCTTGCACACCTCTTTTTTTGAAAGATGCTACCCTCTTGGACTTTGTTGATTCCCTTGAGGTACTTGAAAGTTTCTATCATGCCCCCCCCTTTCCTTTTCTTGAGGCTTTACATATTAAGCTCCTTTAGTATCTCTTCATATGTCTTCTGGTACATACCCTGTACCATTTTAGTTGCCCTCCTCTGGACAGCTTCTATCTTGTCTACGTCCTTGTGGAGACTGGGTCTCCAGAACTGCACACAGTACTCCAGATGGGGTCTCACCAGCTGTCTGTACAGAGGGTTAACAACTTCCTGTTTTCTATTGGTGATGCCTCTCCCTATGCATCCCAGTATCCCCCAGCCCTCCTTACTGCCCTTTCATATTGCTTGCCCACCTTTAAGTCATCTGATATGACTACCTCCAGGATCTTTCCATTTTTGTTGTCGTTAGTATCTCACCCCCCATTGTGTACTCTTCCCCTGGGTTTTTGTGTCCCAGGTGCATTACCTTGCACATCTTAGCATTGAATCTAAGCTGCCATACATTTGACCATTCCTTTAACCTTGCAAAGTACCTTCTCATCCTTTCCACCCCACCTTGTGCATCAACTCTGTTACAGATCTTTGTGTCATCTGCAAAGAGACATACTTTTCCTTCCAGTCCCTCTGCAATGTCACTTATAAAGACATTGAAGAGGACCAGCCCTAATACTGAACCCTGCGGCACCCCACTAGTAACCACCCTTTCTTCAGAGTGGACTCCATTTACTATTACCCTCTGTGTTCTATTCTCCAGCCAATTCCTTACCCAGGCTATCATCTTGGGACCCACTCCCAATCAATTAAACGGTAGTATCCTATATGTTTGAGCTTTGAACACATGAGATTCAAGGTTTACTTAGTTTTATGTTCGGGAAACTTAGTCATAAAAAAATAAATGACTAGTACTGAACTTGTCTACTGTTTTCTTTCTATTGCTGGAATTCTGATTTACTTCTCTTAGCAACATGTAAGCAATAAGACACACCAGGGTGTGTAATTGTGGATGAATAGTTGCATGGCTCAAATGTTTGTTAGGCACAAGGCCCTGCACTGAGTGCCTTCAAACACACAAGAGCAAGTGAAATTATTCCTCATAATCACACATCCCTGAAGTATGTTAAAACACTTATAACATGTGGATAATGTGTAAATTCTTAAAGACAGACAGCCTTTATTTTTAACAGCTGGAACATAAACCGATTAATAATGTCTTTAAACTAGAATCAAGAACCTTTTTTGACAACATTTTCATTTAGCATTACATTGTCAGTTAGTCATTAACATTAAAATGGTGTTTCCTGTTAGGGTATAGTTCTGTACATTTTGGAAGCAAGGTAAATCTTCCATGTTATTTCTATGTTTTGGTGTGTGGCAGACTGACAGGCAGTTTATATATTAGTGTCATTTTAGGGTGTACTGATTCATTCATGTTGTGTCTGTGATGAGGTTGCCACAGAGAAAAATAGTATAGGAGTGTAATTATGGGTTAATAATTACATGCCTTTTTGGTATTTTAGCCAATCAGATTGCTTGGATTACTGTAAAGTTTCTCCATAGGTATCATCATAGGTATCATAGGAATGATCAGAGCTTATTCAGACTTACGTCCATTATGTTCACTCGATTAATTACAGGTGGCCATTATCACTAAAAAATTAATCCAGGTTATATTTGAATATATTCATTGATGGACTGCCTATTACTTCTAATGATAATTCATTCCAAATAGGCACGACCTGCTGACTGTACCAATTATATCTTCTAACCAGGTTACGCTTTCTTGCCTTTAGCTGTAAAGGATGTGCCCGAGTGTTGTATATCTGATCTTTGAATTCTAGGCCCAAATTCTCTTATAGTGCCTTATAAAGAAGGCACATATTACCTTGAGTTCTCCTGTATTCAATGGAATACATAACCAGCTGTCTCAACCTGGTGTCATAATCCCTCCCATTTAAACTCTTGATGGTTCTGGTCACTCTTGTTTGCACCCTCTCAATTCTATCTATCTCACTCCTTTTGTAAGGTGGCCAGGCCTGAGCACAGTACTCCAGCGTGGGTCTCACAAGGGAACCATACAGAGGCATCAGCACCTCCCTCCTTCTGCTCCCAATGTGTCTTATCATGCAGTTTAATGTTTTGTTTGCTCTCTGTACAATATTATCGCAGTGAGTCTTAAATTGTAAATAATGGGTTACTGTAATCCTAGGTCCTTCTCCTCTGTTACCTTTCTGAGTGTGCTGTTGTTAAGGTTGTATCTATATACTGGATATTTCCCCATGTGTATGATTGTGCTTTTTTCTTTATTTAGATATAATTTCTGTGTAATAGTCCACAGTCCACATGTTATATGATTGTTTAACTGTGGGTCTCAAGCTGTTGTTTTTTTTTTTTTTTCATTTCTTTAAAACTTGATTACCTAGCAGATGACTACATTATGATCCTTATTGGGGAAGTTACAATTCTGCTGAGTTTGCTTTAAACCTGAACTGTGATACAGTACATGATAATTATGCAGTTTGAATAGTGGCCCCATAGAAATAACAACTATCATGCAGTTTATCATGGAACATTTATTATTTGCTAGCTTTTGTCTTGTACTGTGTCTCACTGCCACTATATAAATACTTTTGAGGGGAATTCAGTAACACTGAACATATATGATGATGTGTCTTACTTACTGCATTCTCTGTATTTATAGTACTCTATCTGACAGCACACCTGCGAGACTTGATGTCTTGATTCTCAAACAGTCTCAATAAGATGGAGACATTATATAGAGAATAATTGGAATGGCTTTGCCTGGAGTTCAGTGGCCAAGCAGCCAGCCACTCCCACTTCCTGAGCTATATAAGCAGTTCCTCTCAGCCACACTGTGAAGCATTATTTCTTTGCAGCTGGAGGCTATGTTGGTTTGTCCTTTGAGCTGGCTGGGTCCTACCCCCCCCCCGCCTGCTGTTTCTGTGTGTGTCTGCTGGACTTCGGTGTTTGTTTTCCTGCTTTTGGTTTGTATCTTTCCTCCAGCTCTGTGCTTCCCTGTGTTTTGTGTTTCTTGTTTTTGGCCTTCACTGTTTTCTGTTTTGCTGTGTTTTGATTTTGTCTTTTTTTGGAGGGGCTTTTCTAGGCTCCTAGCATACTGCTATTCACAGCTCATACTGCTAGCTTTCAGTTACTCATAACTCTCAAATGACTTGCATTGCAGCTGCAAACCTGACCTGTGTGTTTCAGCTCAGCTATGGCTGATCCATGTGGCATATTCTATTACTTTCACCTGACTCAGATTTGCTTGAACCTAGCTATACAGCTTACTCATGCTTGTTCTACTTACCTTATTGCTGCAATCTCATTGCACTGCCTGTTGACAATGCTTAAGAGCATTATGCATCCTTTATTTGCAGTTACAACTCAGTGTACTCATTTGTTTACTACTGCTGTACAGGGATACTTGCTTTCTTCTGCTGCTTTGTTTGCTCCCATTCCTATTGAACCTTGTTTACTCTGAGATTAGCTGAAGCTCCTGCTGAGGCTATTAAATTAGCTTTTATATCTGCATGTGGTTCTTGACCTTTCATTACTTCCTTGTTTATCCTACGGTGGGGACTGGGAGATGTTTGGGAGTTGTGGCCTATGTGGTTAATTAATTCTGTTCTAAATCCTGTCTTCGCCACCGAAAATCCTCAGAGTTTGTCACATTGATTTGGCTATTCATGTCTGGCTGGCTTTCCCCTAATTCAGTGCTGTTTACTTGCTATACAGTTGTTATGCAGGTCCACCTATTACTACTACTACTACTACTGTTTACTGACCTATGAGGTCCACACTTGCTTACTCAACCGTTGCTCCTTGCTTATGCAAACCATTGCTTCATGCCAACTGCCATCCCTCGGCTTCAGCCTCTGCAATTCTGCTGCACTCAATCTGTATTCGACCTTGCATGGTCTCAGCACTCAATGCTCAATACAATCTCAGCACACCATGCTCATTCAGCTCACCAGCTTTTCAGCTCTCAATCAATTTCTGGGGCATGCCAGCCGTTGTATTCTGGTGCATGGTTCCTGCAGCCAATAGTCTCATTCTGCATTTAGTCCGCATCTTGAGCATGTCCAGCTTGGGGTGGGATCCTTCTCACCTGGCCCATTGCTGGGAGTGTTCTCATCCTGGGCTTGTCTTTAGCTGCCTGCTATGTGACAGCAGCTCCTGGTGTAGAATTTAAGACTAGCAGTGAAGGGTGGAAAAAGCTACCTCCTTTGGCTCTAGTGTTCCACTATAACAGTTGGCCATTGACTTTAGTGGTTTCCCTAGCAAGGCACCTTCACCGCATTCTCCCTACGACTGCCTCTGGTTCACCTGATTTGATTTAGAGTGGGTAGGCCAGGTGAGTGCCTCAGCAGTTGTTGCTTTCCTCCTGTGCCTTGGATACACAAATTGTTGCAGAGTTTTCTCGCAACCTTCCACGGTGTTCCCGCTAAATGGTTTGAGTGAGAGCCTTCATCCAAATTGCAATTTTTTCCACTTCCCTTTAATTAGGTTTTCCAAATTGTAGCTGCAGAGCCGACACCAAATAAACTATCCCAAGCCTGGAGGGAAGGAGACCTAGGCCTTGGATACCCAGAGATTTCCTCCTCATAAGGTTGTTTTTCTCTCCTCTGTTGCCTTAAGTCATAACACTTAGTTAATTTAGTGTTTTACCCCTAGTTTCTTTAGGTAGGTTCCATTGTTGGATGGAGGTGGAGGATGTCCTGCCATTCCCTCTCTTCTTAGGGGATCCCATCGTCTCAAGGCTAACCATTACTATCATGCTACACAAACCTGGGCAGTCATTATGTTATCCCACTGAACCTCTCATTGCATTATCATACTGCTTATGCTTCTCTACTACTACGTTACAGTTACTGCTCTTACGTCACAGTTTCTGCCTGCTCATATGCTTTGTGTTGCCTCCTTTTTGGAGATGATACCACATTTCTTTTGGGGATTCCTAAGGTACCTTTAACCACAGGAACCATCCCATTGCACCTGTAGGGGTGGAAACCTCTCTGAGAGTTCCTTGCCTTCGTACCCCTGCAGGGTGGTAATTCCTCTGGAATAGAGAGTGCAAACGGCCAGAACCAAATTAACACAGTTGCATAAGCATGACGCTGTACTGGCTGCATAGGTCAGTGATTTGGAAAGGCTTTGCCTGGAGCTCAGTGGCCAAGCAGCCAGCCATTCCCACTTCCTGAGCTATATAAGCAGTGCCTCTCAGCCTCACTATGAAGCATTTTTTCTTTGCCCACCACCCGCCTCTCCTCCTCCAGTGGCAGCACTTTCTCCTTAGGGGGATTCCTAAGGTACCTTTAACCACGGGAACCATCCCGTTGCACCTCTAGGGGTTGAACCCTCTCTGAGAGTTCCTTGTCTTCATACCCCTACAGGGTGGTAATTCCTCTGAAATAGAGAGTGCAAATGGCCAAAACCAAACTAATACTGTTGCACAAGCATGACACTATACTGGCTGCATAGGTCAGTGAATGTATGGACAACAGTGTGCAACAAGACTTGTTGATACCCATGAGGTGTGTGATGCCACATATACCACAAGTCCAAAGCTTGAGTGGGTTATTCAGGTATCATATATTGAGGGTGTGCAGAAATATTTTCAGCACTTGGCTATACTTTATTTTATATAATCACTGGTTGACAGAATTATGATAGTCAAGCAGCAACAGAACTGACTGAAAATGAAAGAGCATTTTGCCTGCAGCTGTTTTGTTTCATGCATAATCCTGTGTATGAGACTGAGGCAATTCTCTGTTACACTCACTTGTATAATGCTGTGCAGTGAGTGTAATAGAGAATTTCAACTACTGTAGTGGCCAACGCCACCAAGAATAATGATGCACCACTGCATTTGTGGACAGAAGTCAAATACTGCAAAAGTTTAATTTAGTTGAATGAGGCTTTTGTGACCGGTATCGAGACATGATGCAACATCGCAAGTGATAAGCTTGCAGAAGGTGTTGGAAACCACTGTACTTGTTTTTGGTTGTAAAGTAATTGACTGCAATTATACACATATTACAGCTGCAAAAATCAAATGCAGTCACAATACTCAGAATTCGACTCCTAGACCAATGTGATAGTAATGCCTGGATTCAGACAGTAGTAGTGGCAGATGGAAAAAGAGAGAAAAGAGAGCCACACCTCACTCCTTCGGGTGCTGCTGTATCAGGAAAACTATACAGATACAAAACAACAAAGCAGCAAACACACACACAGGGGTCATGAGGGCTAGAGGAAGCTTCCCACCCTCCCCACAGACCGAACACAGTGGGACTCACTCCCCCGGACTCCCAGGTATGCAGCTGCAGGAGCAGCAAGACACCAGAGCAATTGCAGACACAGCAATTTTGAGGGTCACGAGGGCTGGAGGGAGCTGCCCACCCTCGCCACAGACCGAACACAGCAGGACTCGCTCCCCCCGGACTCCTAGACACAGCGATTTTGAGGGTCACGAGGGCCAGAGGAAGCTGCCCGCCCTTCCCACAGACCGAACACAGTGGGACTCACCCCCCCGACTCCCAGACATAGCGATTTTGAGGGTCACGAGGGCCAGAGGAAGCTGCCCGCCCTCCTCACAGACTGAACACAGTGGGACTCACCCCCCTAGACTCCCAGACATAGCGATTTTGAGAGTTGCAAGGGCCGGAGGAAGCTGTCCGCCCTCCCCACAGACCAAACACAGTGGGACTCACCTCCCCCTTACTCCCAGGTACGCAACTGCAGGAGCAGCAAGACACTGGAGCAATTGCAGGCACGTTGTTTAATTTGATTTTTGCTCCAATGGACAAACTGCCGTTAACACAAAAAAAAAAAAATACTGTCAGCGCAGCACTGTTGATTGTTTATTTGTGCCTGATTCTTTGAATAATATTGATCTTGCTTATCCTGCTAGTACAGTAACTACTAAAAAGCCATTTTTAAATTTAGTTGGTCGTGATTGCAACAGAAACCTTTTCTTTGTTGTTTACCTGCCCCGCCTCCTACTGCAGCACTGTATTAAAGTCTCTCCTCTCTCCAATTGCAGACACAGCTATTTTGAGGGTTGCGAGGGCTGGAGGAAACTGCCAGCTCTCCCCACAGACTGAACACAGCAGGACTCACCCCCCACCAGACTCCCAGGTACACGGCTGCAGGAGCAGTAAGACACTGGAACAATTGCAGGCGTGTTGTTTTAAACCCACCGCACTGCCCCCACCACCACCCTTGGTCAGCTCTGTATTTTATAGGTGGTGTCACATGAGGCTGCAGAACCAATCAGCCCACTTTTCCACCTGCAGTTTATACCCGCTGATTACTAGGGGGATCCTGCTTGCCAAAACCATTCCCCCTCATCTATCTCATACAGCAATATGTCTCTATTAGGTCCTAGTATATTCACATTGCTCCTCACTATCCTATTCCCCCCAAAAATCGCTGCCAAAAATCTCTTTAACACCACTGTATATGCACGTATGCCAGCATCTCATCCTCCCACTGTTCCAAACCCCCCATCTACCTTCCATTCACCATCAGCACACCACACACACTGGATCACCCTACCGCCCCACCACACCCCCCTCCAGTGCCCATACCCCCATCCCACAGTGGTAGGTGGTATCCCTCTGTCCTAGCTCTACCCATACTTAACTCCCTACCCATCCCCTGCACTGCGCCCCAGATCCTTACATCTGCCCAAGCACCCCTACCACTACTGCCATAGTCATTTTTTCTGACTTATCATCTTACTCCTTCTGCTCTCTGGGAATGTCCACCCCAACCCCGGACCAGGACCTGCTACATTTCCCCCACAGGTCATGGACTCCACATTGCCTCCATGAATATCTGCAGTCTCTCAAGGAAGACTGCTGCACTCCAGTGTTGGGTCTCTCAACATAAGCCCAACATTCTTGCCGTAGTGGAGACTTGACTCTCCCATTCGACTCCACACTTGGCTGTCTCCCTCCCTGGCTTCACCCTCTTTAGAGAAGATCATGTTGGTAAGGGTGGCAGCGGATGCGCTGTCTACCTAAGTAACTCCCTCCTGGGTCATGTTCTACCCGCCCCCAAGCTCGACCACGGGGCACAAGCCATCACCTTAAAAATTACCCCAACCCTGGCCATGGCCCTCTTTACTTCATGACCATCTACGTACCAATACATGAACAAAGCCAAGCTATCCACTCCCTTACTGACTATCTCACTACCCTGCCACACAAGGCTGAACAGCTCATCCTAGCAGACCTCAACATCAACTGGCTTGGCTCCACTTCAACACAAATTAAGGACAACTTCACAACCCTTGACCTATCCCAATTAGTGACTTGACCCACCAGATTTAACCAATCAAGTGGGACCAGCTCCCTACTAGACATCGTGCTCTCTAACCGCCCACACAAAGTAAAGGATGTTAACATCCTAGCCAATTCCCTCAGTGACCACTCACCTATTCTCTGCTTCTGGTCCTCCCCACACTCAAACCTGTGTACAATGCCACCACCCATCGACGCTTCCGCCCCGGAGCACTAAACAAGCTAAAGCGGCACCTTGCCTAGCTCGACTGGTCCCCGATCTCCCTCGCAATGGATATAGATATCGCTCTAGCCTTCCTCACCAGTGCCTTCTGCAAGGCCTGTGACATCTTTGCCCCATCACCAACACCCGTACTAAGAGACACACTGCTGCCTGGATTCCCCCCCTCTGATCCAGCAACTGAAGCAGCGTGATAACCTATGGCACACTGCTGTCAAGACCAGCAGGTTAGCAGACAGGCAAACCTATAATACAGCTTGCAACCAGTGCACCTGGGCCATAAGACAAGCCAAAGCCAACTGCTATCAATCCACCTTGACCTCCTCCTGGGGCACTGC
This sequence comes from Neoceratodus forsteri, assembly GCA_016271365.2. NCBI lineage: Eukaryota > Metazoa > Chordata > Ceratodontiformes > Ceratodontidae > Neoceratodus > Neoceratodus forsteri. The sequence continues at coordinate 1,326,290,247 of CM057456.1, read as the reverse complement.
CTGAACCTTCTGGGATAACATGAAGGAATTAAACTGGAAGACCCTGCTCCCCTCTTCCCTCACAGATGGTTATAAATGGCACAATTAATACAGACCCATCCCGTGTTGCTGACTGCCTTAACACAACTTTTTCTGACCTAAGTGCAATCCTTCTGGCCCACTTCTTTGACCCCATCCCAGTAACCAACAACTCAACTGTTTCTTGCCCCCCTTTTCTCTTTAGGGCTATCTCCCCCCACAATGCTAAACTGCTCCTCCTAAACGCCCTCTCCTCCCACAACCCGAACTGTGACCCCCTTGACTCTAGGAGGTTCCGCCTAACAATGGATGTCATGCTAGCCCCCCCTCACAGACTTTCTTAATCGTTCCCTGTGCCTTGGCCAATTCCTGAGTGCATGGAAACAGGCTGAAATCACCCCTATCCATAAAAATGGAGACCGCACAGTACCAAACAACTGCAGGCCTATCTCCATCCCCCCAAGGCTCTGGAGAAAATAGTTTCCAAGCAACTCGTGGATCATCTATCCAGCCACAACATACTATGCCCAGAACAGCATGGCTTCCACCCTGGTCACAGCACCACCACAGCCCTACTGGAGTTTTCCCACCAAATACACTCGGCACTAGATGCCAGGGAGATTGCTGGGGCAGTGTTCGTTGACCTATCCAAAGCTTTCGACACTGTGAGTCACCCGTTAATGCTTGACACCCTCCATAAATTGGGACTCTCATCTGGCCCTCTGGCCTGGTTCTCCAGTTACCTCTGTGATAGATTCCAACGGGTCAAGTTAAATGGTACCCTATCTACTGCACTGTCTGCATGCTCTGGGAGTCCCACAAGGCTCCATTCTGGGCCCTACATTGTTCAGTCTCTTCTTAAACACTCTTCCTAGCTCTTGTACAGGCAAACTGCTACTATATTCTGATGATGCAGTCCTAGTTGCCTCACACCCCAACCCACTCACTTTCTAGAGCTCCTTGCAACTCTCCTTCAGCCAAGCTGAAAAATGGTTCCTCGACCATTGCCTGGTTCTGAACCTCAAGAAAACAAAATCTATGATCTTTGCACATTGACAAAGTAACTCCAAAAATGCTCCCCTTTGCATCTTTCCCAATACCCTCCACCCCCTTGAGCAGGTATCAACATACAAATACCTGGGCATCACCTTTGACTCGGTTTTCTCCTTCCATGCCCATGTCAGTGCTTTGTCCTCTGCCATGAATGCCCTGATTGGACTCCTCGACCATCACAAAGACTGCCTCCCCGAGTTTGCCCTACAGCTGGTTATCACTTCCTCCATCCTGTCATTGGTTGACTATGGACTCCACACCTATGCAGCCGTGGACCCCACTACCCTCACCAAAGTCCAGACCTCTATCAACAAAGCCTGCAGGCTCCTGACTGGTGCCCCAAGCAGAACTCACATGTGCCATCTTTACTTTACCTCTAACATACTCAATCTTGAAGAACGTCTGCAATATCATACCTGCATATTGGCTAAAAAGACTCTACTTGGGCTATGTCCCCCAGAAGTCACTGCACTGCTTCAATGGGCCTCCCACTCAGTCACCACCCGAAATACTACCAAAGACACCTTCCAGGTGCCTAGAGCCAGGACCTCACTTGCCCAAAGGTCCTTTCACCACAGAGCACCATCCTGGTATAACTCCCTTCCCGTGAACATTACAAACACCTCCAAAACTGGCCCTTCCAAAACCACCCTACGCAAACACCTCACTAGCACTCGGAGCTGTATATGCCTATTATAGGTCTTCCTGTAAGTGCCTCTCAAACTATCCTGCTCCTATACTATTACGTATACAACAGTTCTCTCAATTAGCCTGTTTTCAGACTGTATACCACACACTGCATCCTATGTGACCCACTGGGCCCCAATGACTTATCGTTGTGTGCTGTTCTGCAACTTGCCTATGGTTACTTGCTCTTTGAAATTTCTGTTATGTATGCAGCATGTATCTCACCTGTACTGTTCCCACTGTCTTGTCTCACAAATATATTGTTTCCCCTTCCTGCGATGAGGTGTCTTTGTAAATGAGTCTTTGACTCAAAGGTTTGTAAATCTGATATATGAATTAAATAAATAAAATAAATGGGGACCAATGCTTTATTATTTAAAGTGCAGAGGAATGCTGACTAGATATCCCTATGTATCACCGCTTTCTAGTGGCTTTTTCAGAGCATGTGGCTAGCTTGCAACATCAGCGCTTAAATGGAAATGTGAACAAATGCAATACAGGTGTAAACAATTATTACTATAAGTAGGTAATTCAAGGTGCAAAACAAGTTATTACAAGGAGAGTGCAGATCGTGCATGCAGTAGTATGTGATTTGTGCAAACAGATTAACAAGCACATTGGAGTTAACCGTGTCTCTTTTAATCAGTGTAATTACATAATTTCATGTAGGCAAGTGGACTGTTAAACTTCTTATTAAAATAGTAGACATAGGTTACTATATTGGCACACATCAGATGTATGGCCATGTGCCTGCTCTCAATGTATTTCATTGAAATGGGGGGAAGAATTTCAGGCACAAAAGTGACACACCATCCATAAATGAGTGCTCTCCTGAACAGCCAAATGAAAAATCACATTGATAGTTTACTTTGCTCTGTGGCACATTAACATGTCTTTCAAGACAAAAATCTGACTTGGTTTTAAACCTTTTGTATTATAATGAGGGACACAGAATAGAGGAGCTGTAGCACACATAATATAATGAAATACATATGACCTGATCAGCCAGCTAGTAAATTGTACATATTTGTCATTACTCTCGAGTATTCTAAATGTCACAGTACAGACAAACTCTGGTCAGAGCCACAGTGGCTGCCAATGCAGTAGTATCAATATCTTGAGCACGCACACGCTCAGAAGCATAGTGTGCTCTGATTCATAAGAATGCCTCTGTGTATTTGGGGGCAGAGACTGGGACAGTAAACAGGAAAAGAGATGGCCCTTCCTGTAATAGGTAATGTTGCCACACACACAATAGATAATGGGTGGCTTCATGAATTAAGGATGACAGGGACAGAAACAGGGTGCAGACTGCTTATGTCTGGGCACATTGGCGAATGTAAATCCTGACTATGTTGCCTGTTATAAATGACTGCTGGGGCACGGCACAGCAGATTTACAGTGAGGCACATGGCTTATGTGGCCCCAGCCTGGAGACATCCATTTATGAAGTGTCAGAATGATAGAGTAGAATAGATAGGGAAGTTAGGCAGTGCACTGCTGGAAGAAAGAAAAGTGCTAGAAAGTTTATAAGAAAAATAAAAGTCTGTGACAGCTCAGCAGAGAATATCTAAATGTTTTGTTTTGTCATAGTTGTTGGCACAATCACCCAGTAGAACAGGAGCCTGAGAGGAGTCATGATCTTAGTGTTCTGCATAATCAGGAGTATTGACATGAGTGAACATATGGATATGTCCATCAGCAAGATATAGAGAAATACTGTGAAGGTGCCAGTTGGTAAATGAGGGGTAACATTATGAGGCAGTTTTTTTCCCCCAGAGTGTCGTGAACTTGTGGAGCAGTCAGCCAACAAAAGCAGTGGACATAAAGACAGTATAGTCATTTCCAGTGTTGTCTATCCCTCACCTTTCTTCACCACTAAATTAATCAGTGTGGGAATCTTGCACCATTCCTACCCCCATAGTGTACCTGTCCATGTGGATAAAGAGAAGGATTCAGCCATCAGTCCCTCACTGTTCACCAGCCACACACACACTGTTCAACAGCCACACACTGCACCAGTCCTTGTGGATAAATGGAGGGCTTCAATCTTTAGGGCTGTCAGTCCCTCACCTCTCACCCACCCTAAATGCAGATAACATAGAAACCCTATACTCCCTGCTCCAAACTCTACCTGTTCCTGTGGATTAACAAAGGGTTTAAGGCTTGAGTGGTGTCAGTCTTTTACCTTTCAACTGCATTAAATATACCATGGGGAGGGCTTCACTGTACCTGTCCCTGCAGATTAACAAAGCGCTTTAGTTTACTGTCCAGTGCAGTCCGTGCTGCACTTTTTACGAAAAGTCAATACATCAGAGTGGGAAAGTCAGTACTGTACCTGATCCTGTGGATAAACATTGGGGTTGTAAACCTCTCAATTTTCAGCAGCAGTAAATACAAACTATACAAAGACTAAAGAGAAAACAGTACAAAAAAAAGAGAAGAAAAAGAGGCACAGATCACAGTAATGAGCACCCAGAGGAAAAATGGAACTAAGAGAAAGAGAATACATTGTATGTAAGTGTAAAATAAAAAAACGAAGGGAGGGGGGTTACCAAACTGCACTTACCCAATTTGCCTCAGTGACTTTTCATAAGGTAACCAAAGTACTACCTGGACTAAGTGGCGTTATTATTCAACTTTCTACTATTTGTGTGTCTGCTATTTTCCATCTGAAGCAGCAGATGTACAAATTGATCTTCCTCAGACACACACACATTACAGCTGTTCCATGACACAAAAACTCACCCAAGAAACAATGTCAAATGTTAGCTTCCCTTTGTATTTTAAAAACTACACCACTAATAAAAAATTGCTATCAGTGCTGAATTCATCATTTCTTTCAGCATCACTGCAATTATTTCAAAAAATATGAAATTTTCACCAATTTCCAAATACTTTCACTGACTATGCAGAAATTAAAAGCCAGACACTCGCCAAATGACAAATGCAACAAGATTAAAACTGCAAGCTGGATACTTCTGCAGAAATAAACAATGCTCCCAGTGACAGTTACCAGAGAAATAAGTAATTTAAAGAGCCGCTGTATAGAGTCATGTTAGCCATACTGTGCTAACTGTAGTTCCCAAATATGCTCAGTTTCATTGGTATTATATCTATGGAATAAACATTTACTTGATTTGTCATTACAATAAAATTCCATTTCAAGAATGAGTTCTGCTTCTCTTCATGAAGGTCTGTATGTTTCGCACATGGGTTCATATGAGATGGAACTGATGTAGTGGGGGGAAGCCCCCTGCTGCTAATTGAAGGCCGTAGCTGACAAGAATGACCAGTACAAAGCAGATGCCAGTAAGAAGTTATAATTTCTCAGTGGTTAAAGTCAGTGTTACTTTTTTTATAAATGTTGCTGTGGTCTGAATGTGTCCCTTGCATTAGTCTTTTAATTTTTCCTTTTCTCTGTTTTTTTTGTCCTGGTAGTGTGGCAAGCTAAGTGAAACTGTGATTGCAAGCCGATCACATTGTGAGGTTCAAATGCCATAAAGGGTAAAGAACAAACGTAAATAAATTTCAGTATAACTCACTGTTCATGTTGGGATCAGATATCTTGTAGTTTTTTGGGGGGCTTTTTGTTTGTTTTTTTTATGTTCTCCAGCTTTGTAATTAGTTGTACTATACCCCCCCCAAAAAAAAAATATCACAGACCCTGTCATGGTTTCAAAATTATACAGTATGCTGTAGATTGTTCTTTGCTGCAGTATTTTTTAATGTGTGATTAGTGATAATATTATGCTTTATTTTTTTTTTTTTTATGTTCTGAATATAGAAACACTAATGCCAAAGAATGTGCAAAGGATATGTTATCTCTCTGTGATACATACAAGCAATATTCTGTGATGCAGAGCTGAAGAGCTGAGTTTGATTTGTCCCCTAGTAGTGTGTTAGCTGACAGTTATTTTCCAAGTCTTCTATATCTGTGAGAAGCATAGCAGATCATAATTTATTTGTGGCATTGTAGTCTGTAAGTAGTGCTGCAGATTTTGGTACACCCTCATTATTTTGTAATATGTTTCCCAGAACTCATAGACCAAACACTACTTGTATGCTATGAGACAGTTTCCAATCCATTTAGCATGGAGCTGCATCATAGATAAATAATATTGCAGTAGCATAGATATTGTAACTTATGCGACTAACAGCATCATTTTTGACTGACAGCATGCACAATTTTAATGACCAAGCAATAACAGAAATGCAAATTTGGTAAACAAAAACTGATATAGACATCCTAGAAAATGTAGATTTTTTTCCTTATTATTTCATGAATGCAGAGACCAGGTGACGATCATCCAGTTTTCATTTACAAAATGTATCCATTTTTACAGGCTATACAATGTAATAGACTCTAGAATAATTTTTAAATCTAAATCAAAATGCTGAAATAAAAACAGAATTCTACCTACAAAAAAAGACATTAGTTCACAGAAAGGTAATACTGCAAGGTCTGAGAGAGCCCAATTTCAGTAGCAGAGATAAATGCAGAATTATCACAGTCTGAGACTTATCTGACAGTGTTTGTGCTGAGGAAAACAATATTCTTTTCCACTACTTTACAGAATAACTAATGTGTCCCATAACTGACTGCAAACTGAACAATGTGCACATGTTTTACACAGGTTTCTGACACAAGGGATATCTGCTGCAGTCTGATGTTTGCATTTGACAGCAGCAGAGCTAGAGTGGGTGACTGTCAGTGTTCCTCTGTGTACATCACTTGTATGATATGTGTAGTGTGTAGTGACAGACACAGACTGAAACACTGTTGTCAGATAACATGTAAAAACTGGGCCACAAAACTTTAAGTAACAAAGAAACAAAATAACTCTAATACTATCCATTATATTAAAAGCAGCAAAGGGTAAAAGTGACTAGATTCATGCATTTTGGTACACTATCTCTAATGAGTTTTGGAGAAGAATGTATTTCTCATCCAGTACCGTCAAACTATAGAGCTACATATTTTGCAGTAGTCTACTTTTCCATATGAACTGGCTGCAAGGTTATCTGTACAACTACATTATTTTTTTAACCAGTTGTAAAATAGCCAACTATAGAAAGCCTTGTCAAAAATGTAGCCAATTCTGGCTTTGCATAAACTCACGGTTAACTGCATATTGGACTGGCTACTAGGGGAAAATGCAAGTAATCTGCAGTGAATGCACTATACAGGACCTGATGCATGCATGACCAAAAATGTCTGGCCTACCCAGTGATCTGCAATTTGGGAGGCCGATGTCTCAATGCTGCAACCCCATCCATCCCTCCCTATGAAGTGTGGGTTTTGAAGTGTTTTATATGTTTTTGAAGTATCGAGCAAGGTGCACTATTAAAGATGGCTGTGTCTGGCCGGCCCAGTGGTGCTGAGGGTTGAAGCACTGGACGCTACAGCTTGCACCACGCCGGTGACCAGGGGTTCAGGAGTGAGCAGTGGTCGACTGGGTCTGTCAGGGAAAGAGAGGGATTGAGAACCTGGTGGACTGCTCTCCCTCTCCGGGGTGGGGGGTTCACAACAGTCGGCATCCCCCTGTCCCCTGGCAGAGGCTGGGGGTTGGGGATGCATGCCGTACAAGGGGGTAGAGTCGGGGGCAGACGCCAGGGCTAGACACATGTGGACACATGCGTGCTTATGCCAGCTGGCATCATGGCACGCCGCTGACTCCAGGGGAAAATAGTACAGGGGAAAATGGTGGCACCCGACACGGCTTGATGGCTGTCTGTGAGTTCACCGGGTGTTGGCACCCAAACTGGATCCATTGGGATGGGGAGTTAGGGGGCTCCCTGCCACCCCACTGTGAGGGGTAAGCCGCAGGGATTACTGGGTGCCTGCAGTCCTGGTACAGATGGATGGTGGCTGGATTGCCATAGGTAGGGCTGCAAGGCTACAGGGAAGCATTTGGGTGGCCACAGAAGAATAAATAAATAATCAAAAAAAAAAGATTGGTGTGTCTTTCCTGTCTTCACTTTCTCTGCCCATGCACACCCCTGTCCCAGTGACGTTAGCCTTACCACCACGGTCATGCACATTCCCTGCTGTTGGAGACTGGTATGAAGTGATGCATTGCACTGGTGAAGGATGATGAAAAGAACTGCTGGAACTGCACTGAGGAACTAAACATTGGGTGATGAAGGAGCTGATAGCCCTGTCAGGGACGGGTTCAAGATTGCTCTGACTGGGTTATCATTTCCAGGTAGAAACATAGAAACTGTTGGCAGAAAAGGACCTCTTGGCCCACCAAGTCTGCCCTAAAGTCCCTACCAACTGTGCTAACGTAGACCCTAACTGATCTCCAGCCTTACCCAGTTGGGTAGAAAGCTCAGGAAGGCAGAAATTGGAAGAACAGTCCCTTGTCTACTAGTAACTGACAACAGGTACTAGAAGTGGTCAGCTATGTGGAGATAGCCCTGTCAGAGATGGGCTCCCTCAGATCCATCTGGGACATCAATTCCATTTTAGTAGGATGGACTTTGTGTCACCTTAATGTAAAGCAGCTATGTTGGCTCTGACCAGAATTTCTTTCACCATAGCCCACTGCCTGTTTTGATCTAATATCACTGTACATGCTCACCTGAGAGTGCAACAGAGCTTTCCTGTTTACAGTGATGTTAAGTCAAAGCATTAGCAGGGTCGAGAGCAAGAAAATGGTGTGGTGGGAGGCAGGAAGCAACTGTACCTTACTGAATGAAGAGGATATGGAGAGATGTGCCTCAACTTCACCTGATGGAAGGAGACAGGCTCTGGTGCATTATATACTGTATATGGTCATGTGTTTCCAGAGCCCCTTTTTTCTCCTATGTAATAGAAACACATCAGCATAGCTCTTGCTATGCAGCTGCAAAAATGAAAAAATAAGTGCACTAATATAATAAAAAATACTGAGGCAAGCACCTGCAATCTGCAAATTGCAAACTCCCTCTTTTTCTCGATTTGGCAGACAGAGATGCACACCTCAGTGCACACAGGGTACCATCACTGGGACCAGCTGTTCACATTAAAACCTGTGATTACTTATTACAATTGTAGTTTGCAGTTCCTCAATGAATAATGTGAAATTCTGCAAAGCTTTTCAAAAGCAAAATGGCAATACCAAGAGAATTCCACTGGTTCAATTATGCATTCTGCACCACTCTAATTCAGATGGCAGTCAAGGGGTGTCACAGGATAAATCAGATGTATAAGTCAAGATCAACTAAAACTAAGGTAAACACATGGATTTTCTTTACACTTTTGCAGGACCTCCAAGTCCTGCTACATTTCAGCAGGATGTTCAGTTTCTTTCCCCTTTAAGAAAGGCATATTTACCCTTTTCTTGATATAATGACAATGGAGTCTGTCAATACTAATTTAAATTAGTCCTTATGTTGAAGTCTATTTCTACCCCACTTTTCCCTTGAGAATCAGGATTGTACCAGCAGGGGTTTAGTTAATGATGGAGGCAGTGTTTGGTAAAGGGCAGATCCACAATAGCTTCCTGTATCGTTAAACTGGAAATTGTAATGCTGAGGATTCCCTAAAGTGCTGGGGATGTCTGTGGCTAGTACACATTTGAAATGCACTGTCATTCTACTATTACTGGCAATATGTATAGTAACCCAACACTCAGCAAGCAGCCGCCCCACAGCAAGGTGTGCTCCTGGAATAGCACAACTTTTTTACTCACAATATCCAGCACTACCCACCACCAAACAAGGACGCAGACACAAAAGGAATGTATTAACAAATGCAGTTTAATGATATAGCAGTCACAAAACAAATGGTGTACACCTTAATCATGCCGAAAAGCAGACTGGAAGGCATAGGCAGAACCCCAGTGACTTTAACTCTGGGACCCTACGTGACAGGGTTCACTAACTCACATGTTCAAAAACATTTGTATATGACACATTAACAATAATCTTTCCACTTACACTACCTGACACAAGCCCAACAATACCTGTACCTGCAATTGCAAGATTATCATTGCTGAACAAAATGTACAGTTCATGATTGTCTTCAATATAGCAGCTGATCAGCTACAGAAACATCCAGTTACAAAACAAACTTGTCATCAATTGTAAAAAAATAAATATGGAGCAACATTCATCTTGACAGTGTGAATCAAGCAGCAATGTTCTGCAGGGAGTACTGTACACTAAAACGTATGCCAGGCCCTTTTTGGTATTTTCAAATTAATTTTACAATACTTTTTTTCTTACTTAACCTGCAAGAAAATGAACACAGTAAGTCAGTGTAGAGCCAATCAATCATTGCATTACAATATGTAAATGGCTATGCACTATATTCTTAAATGGATATTTATACAGCTGCCTCATTTCCACGGTAATGACCATTTCTAAGCATACACACAACATGGAGGCTTTGTTATATGAGATTCATTTATTACAGCAACTTTCAAAATATGCAGTGCAACAAGTTGCTATGGAAGGCTGCCACTATGAGGTCACCATACTTTTGAATACTATTTAAACTTTATTAATCATGAGCAATGTGAACTGTACCTAGAGCCTTGGCTGTAATGCCGACAGCTGATGTTGCATTGTGTCACATAACTAAGAAGACCACCAACAGCTCTGACTGGAACTTCATTTCCAGTCTGGTAGGAAGCTCAGGAAAGCAAACATTGGAATGGCAATCCCTTTCCTATTAGTAACTGAGAGCTGGTACTGGAAGTGGCCAGCTGTGAGATGATAGTCTTGTCAGGGATAGGCTCTTTCAGCTCTGACTGGGACATCATTTCCAGTTGACTAGGATGGAGCATGTGTCAGGTTAATGCACAGCAGCCATGCTGGCTCTGACCAGAGTTTCTTTCACCATAGCCTGCTGCCTGCATTGCTCTGCTATCCCTATACATGCTTAGCTGAGTACAGAACACAGCTTTCCTATTTCTAGTGATATAAAATCAAAGCAGGCAGCGGGGTTAAGAGCTAGAACATAGAAGAGCGAGGTGGGGGAGGAAGTAACTGCACTGAACTGAATGGAGAGAATGTGGAAAGATGTGCTTTAACTCCACTCAATGGAAGAAGACAGGCTGTGATGCATTAGATATCCAGTCACATGCTTCCAGAGACCCCTTTTTCTGCTCTATAATAGTAAAACATCAGCAGTGCTCTCACTATGCAGCTATAAAAATGAACCCATTTTAGAAACACTCCACATAACCTGTCCATCCACTCCTCAGCATAATAGAGTGAAATTATATGAGAATCTTGTTGTACAGGACATCCATACATTGAAAACCTCTTCTGCACTACCACAGCACTACAATATGTCTTCTTTTCTATATAGTTTTTTTTACTGCTCCCTGTCAGGCTGGGTGGCTGTATGAGCCTGTCTTGTAATCACTAGCCATCCTGATCCCCTTTCCACTGCCAGAGACTGGGTGGGAAGTGTAAGCTCTCAGAGAGGGCTTTATTTAGACCAGTCTCCATGTTTTTCCACCATTTTCTCCCCTGGGGTCCAGAAACATGCAATGGATGCGATGTCCAAGCTCCAGTTCCACAGAGACAGCCCTGGTGCACTGAATGTGGGTTCCCCTTCCCTTGCATGGTGACATGCATTTGCTGCTATTCAGCCATCACTGGGTGGCAGACAAGCAGTATGCCACACTAACCCCCCTCCCTGAGGAAGAAGAGCTGTCTTGGGACACTCAATGCTTCCTGTCCCTGGTGGCCTCCAAGCAACCCAGGTCCATTCCCTGCCCTGGGTCACTGATGTGGCAGGAAGTAAGATGCTCAGCACCTCAGCACTCCACACCACTGGACCAGCATACAATAGTTCTTCTGAAGAATGGCCAGCACTTTGAGAATTGAAAAACTGACAAGCAATTTGAGAATTGAAAAACCATCGTGAAATAATGACCAAGCCAGCAGATGAATCAAATCAAATACATTTTTTTTATATGGTGCCTTTTAATTGCCAAGGCACCTCACAAAACATTTAGAACAGCTACAGCGTATAATCACATATAGTATAAATAGTATAAAATGGGGGAAAACAATGAAACAGCATTCCAGTTATTCCCCATATGCTTGATTCCATAAAAAGGTTTTTAGGGCCTGTTTAAATCTCTCCACAGGGGACTGGTCTGTTGGCACAGCAGTTGGAATTCCACTTGCGACACCAGCAACCCAGGTTCATGAATGAGCCTAGGTTGCTGGAGTGCTGGCCAGGGGGAGGAGGATTGAACATCCCAGGGATAGCTCTCCTTCCCCAGGGGGAGGGTGTGGAACAGCTCCTGTGCCTGCTGGCTCCTAACAGAGACTGGGAGTAATGCAGGATGCACAGACTGACTGGCAACAGGGAGGAGGAACAGACATTAGTATACACCTTGACGTCACTACACTGCCTCCACAATACAAGGAGGAAAAATGACTGGATGCTTGCCGGATGATGGCCCCCAGATCCTCTGCATGTCTACATTCTCCAGGGAGCTGCTCCCTGCAGGTCTCAGCAGCACCATGTGGCCTAGAAGGCAAGTGCTAGTGTCGCCCCTCCACTGGTGTAATCCCCCTCAGAGGAGGGGAACCCGCCCGGCAAAGGGAAATGCCAGGATACAATGGGGAATGCTGCTATGTGGGACCTGCGGGGGGTACAGGACTCAAGAGGGGATGGCAGAGGCAGGAGGGATCTTTGGGGTGTCCGAAGGAGTAGCAGCATCCAAGCAAGGAGGGGGGATAAATAAATAACACACAAAAAAAATCCCTCCACAGTCGCACACTCACGTAACTGATGGGGGAGAGAATTCCAGATGGTAGGGGCCACATGCATAAATGCACGAGCCCTGGAAGATTTTAAACAAACCCTTGGAATCTCTAGCAGCCCCTCATCAGCAAGCAGAGCAATCGCCCAGGGCAGCAAGAGACCAGGAGCTCTTTCAGGTAGTCCAGATCCTGACCGTGTAGGGCTTTATAAGTCAGAAGTCTGACTTTGAAGGTGATTCACCACTGAAGGTGATGTTATGGTGGTTCAAGACACTGAACAATATGTTGTGGAGGCCCTGAAACAGCTGTTGGATAGAAAATATATTGGGAAATTCACATTCAATCCTACTCTACCCATTAGAAACAATCTCATTGAACTGCTAGATGGAGTTACAGAGTGTAGATGGATGAATCAATCTGAGTATTATTTGCCCATCTCAGGTATAGGTGCTGTTTTTTTGTTTTGTATTAGCAGTGGTAAATGGGAATGCAGTCTGAGCAGCCTGAAGGTTACCCTTTGAATTGGTCTGTATATAAACCTTCAGAGAGAGAGAGAGAGAGATAAGTGGGTTGTGCAGCTGGGTGGAAGTTAGGAATCATTTTTATTCAGGGTTATAAACAGCTGGGTTTCAAAGGGGATTCAGTTTTCGCATGGTGAGAGTGTGTTCTCTCAGCAAAGTCTCACCAATGTTGAGAAAGCTGCCTCTGATGTAAAATGTTTTAAGGCTCAACAAGGGCATGCTATTGTATCCTTGTACTTTCTTGTGTACTGTTGTATTTCATTGCCTTTTGAGCTTGTATGCTGTTCTGCCCAGGACCTCCCTGTAAATGAGCTTGCTCAATAGAGCCTTTTCCTGGTGAAATAAATAAATGCAAATTAAGAAGTGATTTCCAGGCTGGTTCATCAGTGCAGTGGTAGAGTTATCGCTCACAATGCCAGTAACCTGGATTCAGAAATGTGACTGGGATGTTGGGGGCTTGCTGAGGGAGGTGGATCACACATCCCACAGGATGCTGTCCTCCTCCAGGGATGACAGGCAGCAATCTTTGCTGTAATACTGCCACTTGGGTGACCACAGATGGTGCTGCAGATGGATGAATTTGATGAAGGGAAGACACAGTCTAAGTCTGGAGCATGGCCATGCAATTGTGTGCACATGCCACCATGGTGTCCTTAATGGCTCTGTCCTTGGGGCTGTGGAAATGAAAATCAAAGAAAAACCCTAGAGCATGGCAGCATGATGCCAACACACCCAGGCTCTACCACTCTGACTGGTCACTGTCCTGTGTAATTTACAGACTGGACAGAACTGTCACAAACCCACTCCTGGGGGTCAGGTCCATTGAGCACACAGTGCCCACCCTAAGTGCAGTCTGTGACAGGGAGAACAGGAATACCCTCCTCATGTCCTCCTATAGTGCTCGCTGCATTCACAACTGAATACTCACCATGACATCCCAGGGCATCATCTTAAAAATCTGGGTAAGGACAAAATACAGTCTCAAGTCTGTAGCCAGAGGACGACCCTCCTTGGTTACTGCACTGGGGGGGAGACCCAGGTGTTACAACCTCTTTAGGGCTGGCCTTTCATAACCCTGATTGGTGTCTATTCCCACAGGTTATACAGCAACCTAGTTCTCCCTTACAGACTCCTCCTGAGACCTGTGTATCTCCCCTACTTTTGACACCCAGATTTTCCTTTCAGGATCCTAGGCTTGGTAGCGAATGGTAGCACTTTTGCAATTAAATAGGCTGGTCTCAGAACTGAATAAACCTTTTACCTTTACACACACAAATCACTCACAGGCAGCTTTTGAATGCAAAGTGCTTTACTAATGTTAAATAATTATCACACAAAAGATTAATACATTTGGTTACAAGATAACAAAACAAAAGTTGGAAAATATATATCAGAAATGCACTGTAAACTTTTAACTGTCTAGTTTCTACCTGAGTCATGGATGATCAAAGTCCAGAAAATAAATACATTTGCAAAGACCTACTTCTGTCTTGCATTCACTTGTCCTTATTCTGTCTCTGTCGAAGTCTTGCTTCTCTTGTGCATCAGGAACAAGTGTCCAAAATGCATTGCACTGAGCTTCTATTTGGAGGAGTTTATATAGGCATGGCCCTTCCAGTCTGTAGTTAGCTAGTGGACTCATCTTTTTAGGTCAGCAGGAGTCTCTCTTGCTCTTTCTCATTTCTTTTTCATCATTAGTTAGATTCTCTTACAGTTCTAATATTCTGCCAGCTAAAAAAATGCAACTAGACTGATGACAACCGTGCTGATACCTCCTGCCTAAAACTAATTTTTCTTTGAGTTTAAAGTTTACTACAACAAAAGTTGGCTTCCAGTTTGTGTCACTTAATAAAATGTAAATATACCATGACAGTTCCTGAAACTCAAATATTTTTCTCTTGAAGTGTAAAGGTTACGATAGGCGATAGATTCTCCCATCTCCTGAGCTTTTATTACTTAGTTCCCTTTGTCAAAGCTCATTCTCCTGACCTGTCTGGGAATTTAAACATAATCAAGTTCCTCAGAATGTAACTCTTTAGAAACAACACATGGGCATTCTTTCTGTCAACGTTATCTCCATGCCCTTCTTAGAGGATTTAAAACATACTCAACATCACAGAGAAAATATAACAAAAATATGTCTGCAATTATTATTACTGCAGTGGCCAAATTGCCACAGGGACTTCCTCTGTTTGGCCCCCAGTGGAGCCAACCAATTGGGTCAGAAATGCTCTGTGGGCCCCAGGAGAACAAGTAAGTCCCAGAGATGGAGATGGATGGGGCTAGTTGGTCACTGGACAAAGGAGAGCAGCACCGGTGATTGGGTGATAAGCAGAATCATGAAAAAAATGTTTTCCAAGACACAAATGAATGAAAGCAAAAACATTGCTGGCTGCATGAAAATTTTGCCAACCTGTGACAAAAATTTATCTATCATTTTAATTTGGAGAGTTTGTGGCATATCTGCACATGGAAAAGACCCTTTAATAATCTGTAGTGCACTACCAGTTGAGAACATCATTATGTTTACATAGTAACACAGCCATTTATGGTCAACATGAGAGCAAACAATTAATAAAACAATATGAAAACAAAATATCTGTTGTTCTGATGATTGTGCTGCAATGCAGAACTATGTAATTTGTCAGTTTCTGGCATGTGGCAAAAAGGAGCATGTAGAGATGTGCAAAGCTGATTAAATCTGCTCCACAAATTAATCCAAGAAGTTAGTGCAATTCATGAAATGCATAATTTTATCCATGTAGTGCAGAATTTGACCCATGAATGGCTAAACTGGAATTTGCTTGTGAGTTAGAGAAGGGTGAAACCTGCAAATTTCATTATGTGAAATATTTCGTGAAATTTGCACATTTCATAAAACATTTTGTGGTTGTGAAATTCCACTGGTGAAATGTGGAATTTCACCCATGAATAGTGGAATTTTGCCACTTGCTGGGGAAATTCCTCGGTTCACAGGCAAAATTCCGCATTTCATCGGCAAAATTCTGCATTTCACAGGTGAAATTCTGCATTTTGCACCCACAAAATATTTTGCAGAATGTGCAAATTTTGCAAAATATTTCACTTGGCAAAATTATGATTTTGCTGGAATTTCTCCAGTGAAAATAAAATTTCTCTGCATCTCACTGTAAATTGTAGAACTTGCCATGACATTCTGCAATTCATGGGTGAATTTCATAGTTCCTGTTGAAAACTTCATGAAACTTCACAAAAGCAAATTTCGCCCACTTTGTGGCAACTTAACCAGCAAAATAACATTTTACTGCAGCTCTAATGTTGCCAGCCAGCTTTGTAGTAGAGTTGGATAAATTGTTTTCATATGTGAAAAAAAATATCAAATTTTTCTGATGACTGTGCTGCAATGCAACATGATGTGATCTGCCTGTTCCCAGCATGTGACAAAAATGTACATGCTATCAGCCAGCTTTGTTGTAGAGTTGGGCAATTTTTTTTTCCACATGTGAAAACATTTGTACCCCCCCGCCCCCCATGTTGTGTGAGAGTTACTTTCAAAAGTATTGGAAGTATTTGGTCACTTTTGCACATTGGCAAACTTATGCAAAAGTCAACAGATTTCAACAAATTGCTGTTTTACATAAAAACACTATTTCAAGCAAATACAGCGATTTCTCATGAATACTAGGATTTTCACTTCACAACAAGGGATTTTCTTACGATTTGTTTTAAAAGGAATTCACCACAGTCTGTGACATTTTGGAATTTGGGAAGAAAATATTTTTTTACTAGAGCAGAGAGACACATGCCCCTTGTGAAATAATAAAATGGAGTGGGAACTTGCAGATGCATTTTTGAGCTTCTTGGTCAAGCCTGTGTCCATTGCTTTGGACAAACCTTTATATGTGACTGTTAAGCATGAGGAAATTAGAAACAAGATGCACTCCAAAGAGACTTTATAGGTCAAGAACCAGCAGGCTATGAACTGACTCAGTGTGATGGTTGGCTGAGGCACTGGCTGCAACATAGACTACCACACCAGTGACCCAGGTTCAGGAACAGACACAGGTGGCTTGGAGGATGGCTGGGGGAGGGAGGACTAAGCATTGCAAGGGAAGCTCTACCCCCTCAGGGGGGAAGGAGGACACATGTCCCACTCAGTAGCTGGCACTTGGAGAAATCTGTGATACAGCTCAGCAGGACACAGGAGAAAGGAATTCCACATGCAGGAGCATGTCTGCAGAGGTAGTGAGTATGCTCAGAGCATCATTGCACATGCTAGGGGAGTACAAATGGTGAGAAAACTATACCATGGCTGGATGATGGGCCAATCCCCACTGGTGCAGCACTGGCAACTGTGAGTAACCTAGAAAGTAAATTATTTTAAAACAGGTTTTATGATTAATGCTGGTTCTTTAGTGTGTCATTTGTCTGTTCCAACCATTTTTGATGGTATTATTATTTATTTATTTATAATTGTGTATTATTGAACTGTTAGGATGTATATGATAAGCATGATATTTATAGGAGTACTGCAATGTATAGGGTGATTTACATCATTATTCACCTATTTGCACTTTGTATTGTATTTTAAAGCATGGTTATATTTGCTGGTTGCACATTTAGATCACGCTACTGAATGAGTTGACATTTATGTATTAATTATGTGATGGGTTAGATAGCACTTTATGTCTAATGTAGGAATATCCCTTTAAGACCTCCGTTTTTAAAAGGCACTGGTGATGTAATGTAACCCCACCTTGATAAAGTGTAAGATTTATGTGAAATGTTGGTGGAGGGGTGCCATGGGTCCTTATCAGCTTTTTTTGTTTAAGTAAATAAAGTGAATTTGAACTGGACCTAGCAATCGGGTCTGTTTATTTGTCAGTGGCCAAGTGCTCCACTTTTCTCTGCAATTATGTTTTCTGTTTTGCAGTAGCACTGGCTATGCCTCGTATAGCTGCCTCTCCTTGTGCAATTAAATTATTTTCAGACCTCAGTTGGGAGATTAACTATTGAGTATCTTTAGTTCTTATTGGATGTTATTTTTGTATTCATTGCACAGTACTACCCTCAGGGAACATTACCAGGGCTATGTACTTTCAAAATAAAACTGAACACAAATTAAAGCAGGACATTTTCTTCCCTTCCAAATAAATGTTTCATAATATTAGTTGCTGAAGTTTAGGTTCAGCATACATGGTTATGCTGAGTTACTGTATTCTGTGATGAAAGAATACATATATTGTAGGCATGATCTGTACATTTGTAATAAAAACTGAAATTACATATACCCTCATAGTTCATGCAATTACAGTCAATGCACTTTCAGCATAACCCTTTTTAGGGCTGTGGGCAGAGCCTACAGCCCTATTGGGATCGGATTGTAGCTCTAAAAATGCCCGATCATGGAACCTTCCATTGGACAGTTGGAAGTATCCTTCTGAATGTCCAGCAGAGCTTGAAACCCTCCCTCAGGATTGGCCACTAGGAAATAAGAGCTGTATATGTGTGTGTGTGTGTGTGTGTGTGTGTGTGTGTGTGTGTGTGTGTGTGTGTAAGAATGCTGCTGTTTAACATCTTTGCTGCCTTAGACTAGACCACACTCTACAAGCACGCTGCTGTGTAACATCTCTGCTCCATGGCTTGCCAGTGTCTCCCAAGTGCATCCTGAACTTTTGAAAGCTGTGGTCTGTCCAGCGGAAATAGATCCATTCTAGTTCTTTCATGTCAGCTGCCAGTCTAACAGCTGTTTTCACCCAGCACAGTATTATCACATAGAAGACTTCTGATGAGCAAAAGGAAAAAGACAAATATTTCAGAAATAAAAAGTTACAACTGACTGCTACTTACATTTAGCATTATTTTCCTGTCTACCTGTTTTTTGCTCCACTAGCTCTTTAAAATACATTAATTTGGAAGGCTTGCACTTGGTGAACCCCTAACTTTGTTTCCTGCACCCAGCCAACAAACCAATTTGATCTGTACACCTCCTACTTTGTTTACCTCTGACAGAGACTTTGTTTGCAGCAAACAACACTCCCCCCAACCCAACCCTACTGGAAAGCCACCCTATTAACAAAAGTAAAAATTCAGGCTAACTGAATTGTCACCAGGGGGCTGTTTCAAGAACCAGTTTCCCCAAGTGTGTGTGTATGGGGGGCGGCACATTTGAAGCAAACAGCATGGTAACAAACTAACAAAGCAAGTAAATTAGCCACTGCTGGGGGTGGTTCAGCAAATAAAGTACTTAGCTGGGCTAGATGTTAAGGATAACCTTAAGAAAAGTTAAGTTAGAGTAAGTTTAGTGCAGTGGTTTAAGGTTCTGATCTACAAATCTGGATACCTGGGTTTGAATCCCACATCCCCCACTTGCATACTGTGTGATTATCTTCCTTGTGCTCCCAGGTCACAGTTGTAAACAAGTTTCAGCTTAGTGTGTCTCTTCTGGTTAAAAAAAATAGCAGCAGATGTATCCTTGGCAGATCTCTTTGAAAATAGTTGGCTAGTGGGGTTAAACAAGCAAAGCAACAAATGACAAACTCATCTGGGTGCTAAGCTATGCAAAGTGTCAGCAGCTGGCATTGGGGTTGTTGGAGCAAACAGCTAGGGCCGGGTCTGTTGGAGGTGGGAGGAGAACACTATAAAAAGTTGAACCAGTGAGATGGCAGCAGAGTTTAAATGATTTACCCCCCCCCCTCCCCAAGACAGCCTGGTGGGAATGGCAAATTGTTACTCAGGGATCAGCAAGGAGAAGCAAAAAGAGTTACATACAGCAGAGCAAACATTAAACAACAACTACAACAAAAAACACTCTGGAGGCAGGGGATGCTTTATTCTCAACTAGAATTTGGGGAGGAGGTAGGTTTATCATTTCAGACACTTCTCTCCTCATTGCCTGATAGCTCAGTTTATATCTCTCCTTAGTTTATGTGCTCTACAGGCTGCCTTGATTTGTCACTCAGTCTTTCCATGGATGTGTTTATCCACTTGCTGCTTTCTTTCCTTCAACCAGCAGCGAGCACTATGACTAACACTAACACACAAACACAAAACCACACAGCCAATAAACAAATCAGCTGCTCCCCTAGACTACACGTCTCAGCAACTAGAAATAGACACACACACACTCCACTGAACACACAATAGCTGCACATACACTGCAGAAAGTCAAACTTGTCAGTCTCAAGACACAGAGACAAAGTAGTCCCAAACTAGATACTGTAAGTGCAACAACGCAGCCTGCAGCAACATTTTGTAAGACGAGTCTGTGACTTACAAAATTATGCAGTGGTTTTGAAAGACAATAAGTTGATAGGTGTGGACACCACTATGCCAGAGACCTTTATCGCCCCAATGACAACCAACAAAAAGGCTACAGAGAAGAGTAAGAGTTCATACCACCTCTCCTCCCCAAGTCTAACCACTCAACTTCATGCATCACTTTTATGGAGAACAATTTTAACATGATAAAAATAAATAAGAACAGGCTTGCTTAGAATAAGAAAGAGATAACGAAAGAAGCCCTAATCATAGTTACATTTAGCAACAAGATGATGTACAGCACTGCCATAAAGTATATTTTCTCAGCTAAGCTTCCACCTTGAAAACTAGCCACCCTTCTCTGTTTACAACCACTTTATGTTCCCATGTGCTTCCTTCCTCTGATGTTGTAAAACCCTGGCTGCATTCCTCTCTCCTGGGATTTATTTAACCCTCTCTTTGCCAGAAAACTTGCTTCCCTCTCACAGGGCTAGTAGAGCTGCATACATACACACACACATATCACAATGACTGTGTGTCCGTCCCCTGTAGCTTGTAAATCCCAGAAACTGGAAGGCAGATGTCCTAAAATGCTTCAGTTTTACTAAACAACCTCTGTCTGTTGTGGCAGCATCCCTGGGGTCACATTTACATAGAATATGAAAATTAACTTACCAGCTACTCTTTGGACTGGCGATAGTATTCTTTGACTTGATGGTCATGAGAGAGAGACTAGTTTCATTGCTGAGTGTTTTATCTCTCTCTCACTCTCTCAGCATGACACTGCAACTCCTTCTTGCTGACCACACTACCAGGCAGGCTTGCCATAGCAGAAGAGATGAACAGCAAATCATACTCACCAGCAGCAAGAGACTCACTTGGCGTATAAGCACAAGAATCTGAGCACTGTTCTTGGGCAAGTTTTATACTGCCCGCCACCTTTCAAGACCAATTCATGAAATGGCAGTGCCACTGTTCATGAGGTGGGGTCCCAAAAAGCCCATGTTGCAAATTTAGTGAAAAAGTTCCAAAAAATGACTGCGTTACGAGCGTGCGCTGCACAGTTTCTATGCAAGATTCTAACTTCACCAATTTTTCATATTTTCACTCCACATTTTCAACATTGCCATTTTTGCACACCCCATTCAAAACAGTATAGCTGTCATTTTCCACAACCTGCCCAAAATGTGTTTTTGCTCCTGTGGCACAGAATAGCGTGTTCGCTCTGTGAAATCACCTTTTGGGACAAGTGAACCAAATGACACTGGCACTCTTCATCAGGAGAGGTCCCAAAAGGCCATGTTGAAAATTTGGTGCAGTACCTCAAAAAAATGGCCAGATTACACCCGGGCATTGCATAATTTCTATGCACATTTGTAACAGTGCTCATTTGGTAGCCCTTCACAGTGCTATCTGCTCTGGCTAGAACTTGTTTTAGTGGTTATGCACTGTGCCTGGTGCCCTTGTAGTTGTTTGCTATTACTGTACATGTACTTGCCTTTCAGCTTCCTCATGATGGAGATTTGCTTCTATTCGTGAGGTTTCCATTCCATTTAATTCTTGTGCAACTGCATCCTGAGTAAAATGAAAAAAAAAAATATCCAGCATTCTTTATATCCTCTGGGACCAAATTGACTGAGAACTCATTTTCAACTGCTTTAGACTTCTCTGTTTTATTAATTAGACATTCGTTGAGAACTCATTGAGCTGTGAAAAAAATTGCTTCAACTGAGAGCTCACTATAGAAGCACAAAGAGAAGTCCCATGATTGTGTATAGTTTAGAATGTCGCATGAATGAAAACAATAAAAAGTTTGTTTTCCCCAAGATAGTTCCATTGGGCCAAAGCTCGTTTACTGCAGATTCCTTGAAAATCAGGCAAGAGGCAACTTCCAGTTACAGAACAAATGTTACTGTATAAATACAATAGTTATAAACATATCGTATATAGTTAGGTCTTTTTCCATACGTAAATGACACACTTACCAAACCATAATTAACTACAATTAGAATATGGTAACATTATCAATAAGAACACCAAATTAATCGAATCCACTTACATGATTATGATTTGTAAGTACACCCAAATATACATTTATGGAACATAATCAATTTGAAAAGCCCAAACTAATAGATAAATTAGGATATCATTAATGCAGAAATTTTAAACTTTGGTAAAGTACCTCCATTTCAGAAACATGCTTTCATTAAAAAAACAGGCTTCCTCGACATTTTGTTTCACGCTAAAGAAAAGCTTAAAACACACACCTTGCTGCACAAATCCTGTTAGAGTCAAATATACACTGTGCAAACTTTCACAACTCACTTGATCTTGGAGCAGTGCTGCAGTCCACACAGCTGAAGAAATAGGTACAAAATAGGACTCAACTGAAATAAGATGTTGCAGCTCAGCTGGGATATTCTCAAGTTAAAACAAAAACACATTTTAAACAACAAGAAAACACATTTTACAAACAGTTCAAATTCCAGCCCTCTCCCCATTCAAACTTCATAGTGAAGCTGCCCATCTTGCTTTCATAGCACATGGTTTAAAACGTGCAAAAATGCAGGTACTGAATGACACTGACAGAGAAACAAGACCCCACACCACAACATTTTACATCACCCCTATCAGGGATTTAAACTGATTACTCCAGTTCAAATCACTGTTAAAACTAAATAAAAAACATTCAAACTCAGTAAAACTAATGTGATTCACCACAAAACACATTTTGACAGAAAATAAACTCATCAATCTGCAAACAAATGCTTTCAAACTGACAGATTTCAAAACAGTCTGGAAAAAAAAATAGCTTCAGACCCAGTGCCGTTATCTTGGTTTCACTGTCCACACAGAGATTGAGCACTTAATTTGCATACCAAATGGATACACTACAGTATGTGAAGTTTAACAAGCAACAATCAACAACTATGGAAACAATTTTTGCTGCACTATGTTTGCTCCACAAACACTTAAAGAGCGATAAGTCTCATACCAAAAATTAAATCTATAAGTTACTTTGTTTAAAAATTGTGGTCCATTTTGTAGCCCAGATTTTGCTCCCTGTTCATAAAAGTCTGTTTCACTGTAGAACTACTGGTGATGTCATAACCAGAGCTCACAGCCTAGTCCTGTCTGACAGAAACCTTACTGGACTAATTTCTTCAAAGTTTAACAAACTGTACAGTAGTTATAGCAATTATTTGAAAATAAACTCTGGTCAGAGCCACAATGTCTGCTAATGCATTAATGTGATAAGAGATTGAATGATTGAGAAAGGGAATGTTGTTTAACCAGGAATAGCACACTAAGCCAAAGCTTGTTTCCAGATGTGACCTGGGAGCACAAGAAAGTTAAGTGACTTACTCAGGGTCACACAGTATGCAAGTGGGGGTGCAGAGGGATTCAAACCCAGGTTTCCAGGTTTGCAGCTCAGAGCCTTAAACCACTGTGCTATACTGCCTCCAACTTTAATTGAATTCACAGGTTATGTCAGGAAAGACATACTTAGCTGGTAACAACTCATTTTCATCTGAGTCCTGGGGAATGGGAAAAAGGAAAAGATAACAGATAGAAAAATACAGAACATAAAATACATAGACATGGAATAAGTATAACAAAAATAAACAGGACAATTATGCCTAAGAATAAATTGACAAAAATAAGTTTCCAAGCAACACATTGTAGAATTGCCCAAAAAAGAATTACATGGTTATCAACTAAACAAAATAAAAACTATTGGGGGAAGAGACATAGAATTAATGTGTGGCTTAGTAGTATTGTGATGTAAAAGTATCGCATTTATACCACAATAGTAGAAAAAAACGTAAACATTAAGGTAGTGCAGTGAACAGTGGGCCCAATTCTCAAAAGATTACATATGGCGTAACTTGACTTGTGCCAAAGAAAATGGTGCAAGTAGCAAGTTACGCCAGTAGTTGCGACAAATGGTATTCTGCAAAGCAGCTTGTGACATGCCACAGGTTGCTTGTGACAAAGTGGATTGATGCCACCAGTTACACCTTAAACTCCCTGTGACATGGCGCTACAGGGTTTATGGCAGCAGTTGCACCCTATTCTGGAAGGGCAGCAACAAAGTCCTCCAGGGCGCTATTTTCCAACAACCCCTGGGGGAACCATCAACTCAAGTTACACCAGCATATAGCTGGTGTAACTATACTTATGCCCCCAGAGGTTGCCTGCATGTGCAGCCCGCCCATCCCCCGATGGTATGCCACCCTCCCCCCCAGCACTGCCCTGACCCCAAAATACAAAAGCCCCACAGGGCTAAATCTGTCCCCAATGCCCTGACCCAGAAACAGCATGGTAATGCCCTGTAGGGCTATCCATGCCCCCCCAACAAAAAATTCCCATAGGGCTGGGTATGCCCCTGACCCCCAGTACATGTAGTATAGCCCTGCAGGGCTTGGAGCATGCCCTGACCTCCTGCACATAGAGAAACCCACACTCACAAGCTGTAAAATCCTCTCACAATCCCCTAATTGAGGCCATTCACCAAGTCCCCATTATCCCTGGTAGTCTAGTGGCTCACCCTTCATCAGTAGCACCAACCACCCATTCCCCCATGACCCGTTTTAGGTTGATGATTGGCTACTTCTCACCACTGTGGCCAGCCACCAGCTGAACACTGCAGGAGTGCATACTGCAGATAACCATATATATGTACTATATGCTCTCCTGCAGTGCTCAGTCAGAGGCTGGCTGTTGTGGTGAGAGGTGGGCTGTGCCAGTTGCTGGCCTAAAATGGGTTGTGGGGAGGGTATTGGGTGGTCAGGTGCTGCTGGGTGGGAGGGATGGACCACTAGACTACTAGGGATACTCAGGACTTGGTGAATAGCCGCAATTTAGGGGATAAGGGATCAGAGGAATTTTCGCAGCTTGTGGGGTGTGGGTTTCCTTTATGGTACTTTCTGTCAGGGGCATGTGGCAGCCCTGAGGGGCTATTTTTCATGTGCTGGGGGACAGGGGCATGCGACAGCCCTGCAGGGCTTAATGGACAGAGGGGATCTGGGCATGGGGGGCACTTGCACCCTTCTCACCCAGGGTTTGGGCTACAGCAAACCCTTCAGGTACACCCTTCGTTTGGCATACCTGTGGGTTTGTTGCAAGTTGCATGACTTAACATCCAAGACCCTGCCCCTTAAAGAATTGTGTGCAGGGTCCATGAGATCATCCAGACCGGTCGATGTCACAACTTCATGACATGCATAGTGCTTATGGAATCTGGCCCAGTGTTTTCAGTTCCCGACACATAGATCCCATTGAAAATACACACAACACACACACACACACACACACACACACACACACACACACACACACACAGATGTTACAACAACTGTGTGTGCACAACAGGTGTGAGTGTAATTAGCAGAATATGGCAGCACAGCTGCAATATTTCATTTTCAGTGGGGTCCTGCTTTTACACATTTTTACTGTGTATTTAGTAGAGTTGGGACAGCTAAATGCAAAATCTCATTTTTATTGGGGTCCTGCTTTTATGCATTTTTACATTTTTTTGCATTGTATCTCATTTTCAGTGAGGTTCTGATTGTACCTATTGTTACAATGTTTTTGCCAATAGTGACCCATTGAGCTGCAGTATCTTGTTTTCAAAGAGATCTTGCCATATTCTGCTAATCACACTCACACCTGTTGTGTGCACACAGTTGTTGTTGCAGTACCTTGTTTTCAAAGAGATCTTGTTTATGGAGAATGCAGGTAGTTATTTACACAATGTGTCATTTTGGTGTAAAATGAGGAATTTATGATGTTAGCATGGAAACACAGAGCTGGTGAGGCGCTGATATCATAGAGAGCATCCTAATGTTTACAATTTATTTACCCAGGACAACTCAAATGAGTTACAACATTTCATTTTCCATGGAATCTTGCATCTACATGCAGTGTGAAGTACAATATCCCCTGATATAAAACTCTGGAGCACAGTCAGCAACAGTGTTGGTTTAGCACCAACACACTGGCCATGAGTACTGTAGACTCACAATGCAAAAATAAATCAAGTATTGCAAAAGTCAAACTCTGGTTTATTATTTTGATTGCATAAACACAATGCTCTAGCATGCTGTTTGTTCGATTGTCCATTAAAAACAGAGAAAGTTGACACTTGGAATAGGCTTTGCAAGACAGAAAGGCTTTTAAATGTCTCAGGGAGTTTAAACTGAAGCCTTTATCTAATTCTGAACCACATTCCTTACATGTCTCAAGGAGTTATAACTGAAACCTTTATCTGATGGTTTCCTCAGCTATGCTGTGGACTGATACTGTACATCCATCCTCCCTGGGTTGCAGTAGTCAGTGGAGCCATCTCTTTCCAATCCACTGGCACTCAGCGCTGAAGTTTATGACCATTATGGCCTTCTACAACCACTGAGGGAACTTCGGAAAGTGTATTTCATGAGAAAGAATGGTGGTTCTATTTGCCAAATGCAGAATCGTGGAATGAAAAAGTATTAGTAATTATTCCAGACAAAAAATAGGAAGCTTTCTGGACTTTTGTCTAATGCACAATAGTCCAGCTACTCTGTAGCCTCACAGTAAATCCTTACAGAGTGGGAGAGAAAAAGATATGGAAATCAAGTGGCATTGACACAAACAGCACCAAGGGTGTTAAACTGCGTAAACAGGAGGAAGCAACAACAGCAGCTTTACAGCACAAACCATCACCTGCAGGCAATACTGGTCTTCAAGCAACGGGGCAGGCTGGGGGAAAATTCTCAGGATCATAGCTGTGCTAAACCAACACTGGTCAGGTGGGAGGGAGCCACAGGGCAATAAAACAGACTGCAATAAAAAAAATAGCCCTTCAATTCTCCCATGCTCTATATCCTATCCAAATCATGATGCCAGAATTGATTTGTATTGCCTTGCCTGTTCATCTGCCAAACTGCCCCAGGATGCCTTTTTCTGAACAATGTTTCAGGGTGACTAAATTTTATTTTGGGGTTCATTTGAGCTGCCAGAGAATCAACTCAGAATCAGTCATACTCTTACAGCAACATGCATGAGGTCCTGCTGCAGAACGTAGGAGCAGATTGCCACAGTGTAAACAGGGCCCTGATCATCACTAGCACTACATTGAGACTGGATTTTTTGAACAGGCATTGAAATTGGGCTTACAAAATTACTTCTAACATGTAAACAATGTAATTCAGAGACCTCATTTTTTTGGCATGAGGTTGACTGAGGATATGCTGATCCAAATTCTGAATTTACTGATGCTGGAAATTTTGGCTGGACTCATAGAAACATAGAAACATAGACTTTGACGGCAGATAAGGACCGCTAGGCCCATCTAGTCTGCCCATTTCCCTACCTACAGGATAGGCCGCAGATCCTAGTTAACCAACAGCCTTTATCTTCCTGCCCCCCACAAGAATTGCCTTATGTCTGTCCCATGCATTCTTGAATTCTCCCACAGTTTTAGACCCCACAACTTCCTCAGGAAGGCTGTTCCATGCATCCACTACCCTCTCTGTGAAATAATACTTCCTCACATTGCCCCTGAACTGCCCTCCTTCTATCTTTAAATTGTGTCCCCTTGTTCTTGCAAGTCTCTTTTTCTGAAAGATGCTACTCTCTTAGACTTTGTTGATTCCCTTGAGGTACTTGAAAGTTTCTATCATGTCCCCCCTCTCCCTTCTTTCCTCAAGGGTATGCATATTAAGCTACTTTAGTCTCTCCTCATACGGCTTCTCTTGCAGACCCTGCGCCATTTTAGTTGCCCTCCTCTGGACTGCCTCTATCCTGTCTATGTCCTTGCGGAGATGGGGTCTCCAGAACTGGACACAGTATTCCAGATGGGGTCTCACCAACTGTCTGTACAGAGGGATAACAACTTCCTGTTTTCTGCTGCTGATGCCTCTCCCTATACATCCCAGTATACCCCCGGCCCTCCCTACTGCCTTCTCACATTGCTTGCTAACCTTAAGGTCATCTGATATGATTACCCCCAGGTCCCTTTCCTGTTTTGTTATTGTTACTAGCTCCCCACGCATTGTGTATTCTTCCCTGTTCTTGTTTCCCAGGTGCATTATTTTGCACTTTTTGCATTGAATCCTAGCTGCCATACGTCTGACCATTCCTCCAACCTTGCTAAGTCCCTTTCATCCTTTCCACGCCTCCTTGTGTATCAACCCTGTTGCAGATCTTTGTGTCATCTGCAAAAGGCATACTTTTCCTTCCAGTCCTCTGCAATGTCACTAATGAAGACATTAAAAGGACTGGACCCAATACTGAACCTCCGCGTACCCACTAGTAACCGCCCTTTCTTCAGAGTGGACTCCATTTACAATTACCTTCTGTGTCCTGTTGTCCAGCCAATGTTTTACCAGGCTACCACCCTGGGACCCACTCCCAGGCTGGTTAATTTGACTATTAATCTTTGTGTGGACTGTGTCAAATGCCTTTCTAAAGTCTAGGTAGGCCATGTCCACAGCCCCTCCCTGGTCTACTACTTTGG
This sequence comes from Neoceratodus forsteri, assembly GCA_016271365.2. Taxonomy (NCBI): domain Eukaryota; kingdom Metazoa; phylum Chordata; order Ceratodontiformes; family Ceratodontidae; genus Neoceratodus; species Neoceratodus forsteri. Next base: position 1,326,261,507 of record CM057456.1, on the reverse strand, counting down.
TCACCCAGTCAAAGAAATCTATTAGATTCGTCTGACATGACCTTCCCGCTTGAACCCATGCTGCCTTGGATCCTGTGCTCCACTGACCTCTAGGTACTCAACTATTCTTTCCTTCAGAAGTGACTCCATCACTTTCCTACCACAGAGGTCAGACTGACAGGTCTGTAGTTTCCTGCCTCTGTCTTGGTCCCACTTTGTGAAGGGAATCACATCCGCCTTCCTCCAGTCCTTGGGTACCACACCATCCTCCCATGATTTATTAAAAAAGTAGCCAGTGGTTTCGCTAGTTCCTTCCTTAATTCTTTAGAATTCTGGGGTGAATTCCATCAGGACCCACTGCTTTGTCCACCTTCAGTTTAGGAGTTCTTGCAGAACCCTTTCTTCTGTGAAAGGACTGGGATCAACCCCCTATCAAGAGTGCTTCTGTTAATTGGATTAGGCACTTCCCTCCTCTTTGTGACTACTGAGCAGAAATATTCGTCAGTATTCCTGCTTTTCACTGTCCCCTCTGCCCACCCACCGCTCATTCTATTCAGCCTCACTATCCCTCCCTTTGTCTTTCTACGCTCGCTGATGTACCTATAAAAGGTTTTATCCCCTTTCTTAACTGAGTTGGCTATCTTTTCCTCAGTTTGGGCCTTTGCTTTTCTGACTTCCCTCCCTGCTTCTTTCTGCCTTAACTGGTACAGCTCTCTGTCCTGCTCCTTCTGTGTTTCCTTATACTTCCGGAATGCTATCTTTTTCTTCCTGACTTTCACACAGCCACCTCTCTTGAGAACCATAGTGGCTTTTTCTTTCATTTTGATTTGTTTATTTGCTTCACACAAAGGCTTGTTGCGCCTGTGATGGCAGTTTTGATAATTCCCATTGTTGCTCCACACCTCCTTCTAGCCTGTTTGCTAGTGCTTTCTGAGGCACTCTCCATCTTGCCAAAGTCAGCCCTCCTAAAGTCCAGTACCCTCACTTTGTATGGCTTGACTCTGTAGCTGAATTTAACGTGAACCACACTGTTTGATGGTCACTTGTCCCCAGATGGCAACCTACTTCTAGATCTGAGATCCTCTCCTGCCCCCGTTTGAGAGTACGGAGGTCTAAGATTGCTCCCTCATGAGTGGGTTCCGAAACTAGCTGTCTAATGCCTGCCACCTGTAGGGCATCAAGAATGGCCCTGCTTTTGGATGTGGCTGCAGCAAATGTGCTCCAGTTAACATCTGGCATATTCAGGTCTCCCATCAACAGTATCTCCCCTTTCTCTGCCATTCTAAGAATGCCTTCTATCATATCCTTGTCCATTCCTTCCCCTGACATGGGGGTCTGTACACAACCCCTATGTGGATTGTGGTGCCCTTTCCAGTCTCCAAGGTGACCCACAGTGCCTCCTCTCCTCCCTGTTTACTCTTTTGTTCAGTTGCTTTTATCCCTTCCTTTATACAGAGAGCTACTCCTCCCCCTCTTCTCCCCTGCCTGTCTCTCCTGTAGGTTATGTACCCTGGTATGTTAACATCCCAGTCATGGTTCTCTGTGTACCATGTTTCTGTGACTGCTATGATATCCAGGCATCCCTCTTCCATTAAGGCCACCAGCTCAGGGAGCTTGTTGCCCAGACTATGGGCATTGGTACTCATTACCCTCCATTTCCTGATGGCCTTACCCCTTTTGCCCCATCCCTGTCCTTCTTGCCTTTGTCACTTTCTCCATTTACCCCTGCCCTTCTCCATCGACACCTCCATGTTGGTGTTTGCCACACTTACTACCGTGATTGTTTGGGGGCTAGGATTTTCCTGCTCCTTTCCAGTGCCTGCCCTTGGCTGGTTTAAAGCTTGCCAATGAAGCATTTAAACCTATCACCTAGGATCCTGGTTCCCCTCCCAGACAGATGCAGCCCATCATGCCAGTATAGGCTTGCATCACTCCAGGTGGACCCCAGTCCCCAATGAAGCCAAATCCCTGAGCTCCACACCAGTTTTTCAACCACTGATTGAACCATGGCACGGAACATCCTAGCCTCCTATGCCATAGATGGGTAGCACCTCCGAGAAGGTTACCGTGCGTGCTACTTGACTAAGGCCCTCCCAATTCCACAAACTCTTCCTGCACTTCTCTAATCCCTTTCTTAGCCAGGTCATTTGTCCCTAGGTGGACAATGATATCCAGCTCCCTCCCCTGTGCAGCTGCTCTGGCAATCCTGAGGATTCACTCCCTGTCCCTCCAAGCCATGGCGCCAGGCAGGCACCTTACCTCCCTCTCCCCTTCCTTGCCCAGTTCTACCTTCCTAACAATGGAGTCCCCCACCAGGAGTTGTTTCCTTCCCCTGCAGGGTCCCCTGCCACCCTCCTGTGGGTCTCCTTGTGGAGATTCCCAGCATCCTCCTTGGTCTCCACTGTAGGTGCCTCCATAGAGGAACCACACTTTGCCAGAATGGCATAGGAATTGTGGAGAGGTACAACTGGAGGATGTGCCCCTGTTCCACCACCACCACACCTCCCTGAGCCCACTGTGGTCCAACCGCTCCTCTTTCTTGGCAACCTCTGAGGCAACGGCAGTGGCACTGGTGGTCCCTGGATGGAGAGGAGGTCCCACAAATCCTGGCCAACTCAGCCTGGAGATGAGCAACCTCCTCCCTCAGCCCAGAGAGGTGCCTGCAGATGGGACAACACTGCATCCTCCAGAACATCTCCCGAAGACTGCTGTCACAGCCACTGCACTGCACCACTCCAATCATGCCTTATTTCTGACCCCTTAACTGTTTGCAATCCTTACTCTTTCGCCTGTTTTTTTCTCTCTCTCCTTACTTTCTGCCTGTGTGCCCTTTAAGCTCCTGATTGTCCTGTTCTGAGACAAGAATATCCTATATTTCTCAGTAGACCACTTACTTGTTCAGAGGCAGACCTCCAGCAGCTAGAGGGGGCCGGAGAGCTACTCTTGCCCTTCTAGGATGGTGGGTCCTTGGTGGTTCTGTGATCACTCACTTCCTGCCCCTAAACAGGAAGTTCCTGTTGTCAGTCAAATCCTGTGCCTATAAAAATAGAACTAGCTTTCGGTGGGGGGGTGGAGGGGGGAAGGAGGGCAATATAGTCCCAGCAGAGAAGTTCAGTCAAACAGCAGTCCTTTCTCTTGGTGTCTTCTGCCAAGCTATTAGCAGAATCTTTCTAAGGCAGTCTTTAAATGTAGCTTCCTTCTAGCTAAGCCACTCCCCTACTTACCAGATCTTTCTACAAGTAATTTAAACCTCACAGCAGTTAAGTCCTTTCAGTCACCTGAGATTTACACCTAGATGACTTTTCAGTTACCCACTCAGTTCAGTTAACCCAAACACACACTTTTTTGTTTTTGTTTTGTATGTTAGTTTTTTACCCTAAATTAAAGGTCCAAATACAAAAGTTCTTCTACTTTAGTCCCAGCAGAGAAGTTCAGTCACACAGCAGTCCTTTCTCTTGGTGTCTTCTGCCAAGCTATTACCACACTCCACACTATAACAAAGTCCTTCATGAGCTCAACTCTTGCCATGATGAAAAGTTTTTAGATTCTATAAAAAAACTTAAAATCAAGCCATTCTTTAGCTCACTAAATGGATTATGTAATGCTTGGCCAGATGGTTATGATTGTTCTTTGATATTTGTAATATAAAAACATGGTGTGTGATTGTCAGTGCTTCCATGAGTGCCCCCCCCCAGGTTTCAGTTACAGTCAAGTGACCTGAAACCAGGAGGAAATTAAAAGACTAGAGTGACTTAATTAAGGGTCTCCTATAATTAGAACTAATCCAGCTGCCAGGATATAGGGTTCGTAAAGTTTTATGATGTCTTAGAGGAAAAACATTTTATACCATGGTGTGAAAAGTCATAAAACTTCTTTGTTGTGCTGTGGGAATAGAAACTGCTCGAGATCAAAAAGGGGATGTTAATTAAGGAGTCATATTGGGAAATTAGTTTTTGCTGAAGTCACTGTATTTAAAATATCTCCTGACAGGAAAATCATTGTTTGCATAATTTTTTATTTTCTAAAAGGAGAAGCTAGATAACATCATAGAAGGTGTGGAAACACAGCATTGTAAACTGTATTTTTTTTTAAATATTAAGTTTATTTTATTGAGTTTCTAAATCCAACATACAGGCATCATTAAACAAAGAAGTCATATAATGCTGAATGTATACCTACAGAACAGACCTTCTAACAACATAAATGTACAGCAATTGTTGAGTAAGAATGTATCTTGATGCCAGTATCCCCCCACCCTCTGCTCCCCAGTCTTTCCCAAATCATCACATTCCCAAAACCCCCTTCCCTCCTACTCCCCCCACCACAAATAAGAGCCTATGTAATTATGAATATATGTCTGTAAGAAACCATAATAGAAAGGATGGTTAACCTAGAAAGGAGCACTTATACTAGAAGTTGTTGTGTTAGACTGGATTAATAGCAAATTAAAAAGGGGATCCCAAAGTTGTTTATATTTTTCCATTCTATGGGTGAACCCAGCAATAACATGTTCTGCCTGGATAGAAAACATTATTTCTTTATACCATTCAGTATAAGAAGGTGTGAGAGCATCTACCCAATATCTAAATAGTACGTTTTTGACACAAACAGAAATAAGTGCCATATAGGCCCTTCAAATACGGCCCTGGAGGGTTGTGTAATCCCCCAAAATACAGATCTTAGGGGTAAACTTATCTGAGAGAGCTAATAATGGGTCCAACTGGGAATTAATACAATTCCATAATGGGGAAACCCTGTCACATGACCATAACATATGCAGCAGATCCCCCTGGACTTGTGAACATTTGGTACAGAGATTAGATGACAAGAACCCCATCCGATATAGTTTAGTTGGGGTATAGTACATGTTGTTTGGAACTGCATGTATCTACACCGGTCCGATTTGCTATATCTATATAAGTGCTTCCAAATTCTTGGCCAACATCTAGGGGGCACAGACGTTAGAAGACAAAACTGTATTCTTTGTTTCAACTGAGTGTCGTATCTTTTTGTGCTCTTAAGAAACAAGATCTAACTATAAGCACTATAGAGGTAATACATTAGATAGAAAAAGTCTAACTGTATGTTGGTAGGAGTTTGTCTGTAGTTTTCTTTGCTTTTCTTTTAAGGGATTGTATGCTTTGTGATATAGTGTTTTGTGTTTACATTTTACATATTTTTATCCATTTCAGTAAAAACACTATTTTGAAAGACTGCCTGGGTGTGTCTTCGAAGTTCTTTTTGCATGTGTTGTATATAGGGTTAAGACTGACAAAAACTGTTCATAACCTTGATGGTGTTACCAAACTGGGAAAAGGTAAGAATATACCTAAGGTCTTTTATAGAGTTTTATGGGTTCATTTTGGATACCTGGTTAGGTGCTCTTAGGCGAAAGATATCTGGCACCCCACCCCCAAAAAGCAGATTATCTGAGCCTGTACATTTGGGTATGCTATCATAAGATTCACAGTTTGAATCCCCCCAGAACTTGAGACCAAAGGTGATTTGGACCCACAAACAAACAGGAGGGTTACCCTGTCTGTTACCTGTTCACAATACTGCACTCGGAGGTTGACACTGTGGGAGCAGAGGGCCTGACCTGCTGAGTGCGTTTGTGACAGATTATGTAAAACAAAAGATAGGAAAGTGCCCTATATATGTAGAATAATTCCGTCTTGTGAATCAAATGAGTGCAGGAAGCTGAGTGCAGGGGAGTGAAAGGCAAATAAGGGAAGCCCAGAGGAGAGAGGTCATCAGGCAGGAGAGGGGTATAGATGAGATTGTCTGATTTCCGTGGATGCCTCTGCCTTGGAGGGAGAGGGAGAGTGTACCCACGAAGGTGGATGACAAGTAGGGGGGAAGGATTGGATTGAGAGAGGTGGGATGGGAGTTAGAGCACCCAAGGGGGTGCCTGTAAGGAAAAGATTTCATCCACTGACTGGAACCGGGGAAGGAGATAATGAGATGCGAGAAGAGGTCAGGTACAGGCATTGGGGTCAGGGGAGGATAACAGGGGAAGGGATAGTATACTACAAGGTAGAAATGGAGGGTATGGAAGAGAAAACAAGGAGAATGGAGCAGGGAGCAGGTGCAAGGGGGATGAAGTGGCTTTGGTTTCATGGAGGGACAAGGAGAGGAGGTGAATGGGTGGCCCAAAAGGAAAGGTCATGGGGGAAATAGGGAAGGTAAGTTAGGGAAAGAATAGTAGCTATGGGGGATTCAGTCTTGTAGGGTTAGGGCAGAAAAGGGGTGAGGTAGTGCCCATGATGGAAGAGGAGCAGATAGGTGGGGAGATGCTTGTGCAGCAGTCAGAAAGGGAGAAGACATAGTCAGGAATGTAGGGGGAAGAAGAGTGGTAATCCTGCAGGACTTCACAGTTAGGAGTATCTACTGGGGGAGGAAAGAGGCCCAAATATGAGGCAGAGGGTGATATGCATGCCAGAGATGATGTCAGAGGGGGTGTGTCCAAAGATTGGGGAGTTGGTGAGGTGACTTGGGGGAACCACACATATTAATATACCTAGGCACCAATGACCTAGCCAGGGAGGAGGTGAGGGTAGTACAGGAACGACATAGGGTGGTGGGGAAGACAGGGAGGTAACCAGAGCAATTACATTCTCCGAGGTGTTGCCATTACCAAGAGCAAGCATTGCCAGGAAGAAATGATAGAGGAGTTCAATGGTTGTTTGAGGGAGTGGTACAATGAGGAAGGGTGCAGCTGTGTTGGAGACTTAGGGAGGCCTAGTCAGAAAAAACACTCTTTGTACCAGAAAGATAGACTACACCTCAGTGGGGGGGCAAGAATCCTCAGGACAAGCTGGGGGTGGTGGTGTATAGTCCAAAACCATAATTTTAACTGTTGGGGGGGCAGCAGGGCCAAAGACCCAAGGTTTCTGGGAAGAAAGGTCAGCAAACCTCTCCCCCATACCAGCAGAAGGAAACTGGAGAGCAGAGGTTGAGGGAGAGCAATGGGGAAGCAGTAGTGGGGGTAATGCACATGGATAATTTGGAGGGTAGAGGTTGGTTGGAAAAGTGAGGGGGTATCAGTGAGGGAAGGGGTTACAGGCAAAGGGAAATAAAAAGGAAAGCAGATGTGTGAATGGCAAGGAGGTTCAGATTGTAAGTGGAAAGTGGTGGTCCTGAATGCAAGCAGTCTTGAAGACAAGATGGAAGACTTCCAGGTGTTGTTGGTAGAGAGGGGCCTGGATATTGCGGTGGTCACAGAGACATGGGCCACACCAAATCATGACTGTGACCTCTTGATCCCTTGGTTCAAATTATACAGGAGAGGAAGGGGGGAGGTGGGGTTGGCAGTTTAACTTTGGGAGGGTATAACTTGGGCAAGGGAAGAGTCAGAAGAGGAAATAATGTGGATTTAATTAAGGTCTAATAGATTGAGGAAGATGAAATTGGTGGTGGAAAACTGACCACCCAACCAGGAGGAAGAAAGAGACAGGCAACTGATTTCAGCAAATAGGACAGCTGCAGGGAAAGGGCAGGTGGTAATTGTGAGAGACTTTAACCTGCCCAAGGTGGATTAAAGGGTACAACCCACAATCTGAAGCAAGAGTCATGTGATCCTAGATGCACTGAAAAGTAGATTCCTAACAAAGGGCATCCCAGAACCCACTTAGAAGGGGAAAATTCTTGATCTGGTGCTGACAGATGGGGACCATGTCCAGAAGCCCCTGGGTTGGGATGACCATCGTGCAGTGTAGTTCTGGTTGGACAGTGGCTGGAAAAAAGGCCCCACTAAGACTAAAATCCTGAATTTTAGAAAGGCAGACTTCCCAAGGATGGGTGAGTTGCTAAGGGGACACCTGTGAGGCAACAAAGTGGAAATGGGGTGGATCATAAGTGATCCATCATCAAGAAGATAATAATGCCATAAGGGAGAGCACCCAACCTGGTTTGCACAGAGGTCACCCAGATTGTAAGAAATAAGAGGACATCCTATAAGAAGTTCACGATGACCTAGAGGGAGGAAGACAGGGAGGACTACCTGAAGATGGCTAGTGTAGCATGTAAGGTAGTGTTGCAGGCTAAAGCTCAGAAAGAACTGCAGCTAGCTGAGGGAATTGAAAAAAGGGAAAGGCCATTTTTTGGTATATTAGCAAGAAAATAGACAAAAAGGATAGGCTAGTTAGGCTCAGAAAAGGGGAGGGGTAGGTAGAAGAAATTGAGGGCAAAGCAAAAGTACTGAATGAGTATTCTGTGTAGTCCTCACTAGAGAGAGAGACAGAGAGAGAGAGGGAGAGGGAGAGGGAGGGACAGACTGGTGCCACAAGGAGGGAGAGGAGGGGGGAGTGTGCTTGGATAATTTTGTAGAGGCAGATAGAGTGAGGGGTACTTGCCAGCCTTGAAGGTGCATGAATCTCCTAGCCTGGATGATATACATCCAAGCGTGCTGAGGGAGCTGGCAGAGAAGCCTGCAGGTCCCTTGGCTGACCATTCAGTAATTCGCTGGAGTCAGGTGTGGTACCGCATGACTAGAGAATGGCACATGTAGTGCCCCACCATAAAACTGGTCCCAAGGATGATCTGGCTAACTACAGACCAGTAAATCTGATCCTAATTGTGTGTAAGCTTATGGAATCCATACTTAAGGAAAAGTAAGCTTCCTCAAGTAGGAGTAGGATCCAACTGGAAATAAAATGTGGCATCCAAGCTAGTCTATGGCATAGTGAGTCTCAATTGTTGTCATCAGAAATTGTCCACTAGAGGGCTATAGTGAGCAGGCAGTATGTATAATTACTGCAAACCCTACGGAGGACCAAGGAAATGCAAAAAAATGTACACACACCTTCACTAAGGCAGCCAGTCCATTACAGACCACCATATGAGGCAGAAATTATAGTCAAATGCAACATACAAGAGAAGCATTTTGGAAGAAGAATAGTATGTTATTTTAAACAAGATGGCCTTGTGGCACTAAGGGTTGGGGCACTGGATGCCACACCTCACACCATAGTGACAACCCTGGGTTTAGATCTGGACTCAGGTCATCGGGGGTCTGCCGAGGTGGGAGAGGACAGAACAGTTGGAGGACTTCTCTCCTTTCCCAGAGAGGAAGGGTTACAGTGCCTGGCACTTGCTAGCATCAGCTGGGTTAAGGCAGCAAGCACTGCTTAGGCAGGAGGAGTGGCAGCTGCTGATGCCCCACCTTCAGAAGCATGTGTGGAAGTATCTGGGCAGCACTACATGCTCATTCCTCTGGGGCCAGAAACAACAAAATGGGAAAATGGGTGTCGCCTGAGTAGTCACTGATATCCAACCAACTGCTGGCTCTGCACCCGAAGAACACCCAGGCCATGCGGCTTTGTGCAAAGGCAAGGTTTGGTGGAAAATGAGAGTGATGGGGCTGGAGTGGCTTGTGTCCAGTGGCCTACTTGGAGTCAGGGGAAGAAATAGCACTAACTGCAAAAAATGTATATATTTTAAATAAACATTAACATAAGTAACACTACAATAGTGCATAAATATACAATACATGTTTACTAAATAAGTATACATTAAAATAATAGATTTTAAGATAGTCAAAAATATCCTCATATGTATTGAGAAACAAAGGTAAATGAGTATGTAATAATTAATACTTTCTTAAAAATATGTTATTTATGTTTTAGCTTGAGAATGGGGTCCCAGATAGAATGTAAGTCTTCAAAGTTATTAATAATCAAACAACAAATTATTTCATTGGTAGCTAGCCTGCTCATATAATTAAACCATGCTTCTGCAGATGGAAGTCTAGCATTCCTCCACTTACCTAGAAAAAAATCTTTTAAAGGAGAAGTCCACCCAGAATGTGCAAAAACATATGTTATGTAGTGTTTTGATATGTATGTTAAGTCCTAGTGTGTCCTTCCCTCTGTCTGCTATTAGGAGTTTTTCCTAAATTAGCCTGCTAGCTGTATGGTAGTTTTACGACCCCTGGGGATTTCCATCATAAATAGGTTTATTGGCTTTCTTTTTCCTATGATGCACCCTGGTTCATGTGACAGTGATGTAGCTATGCCCCTAGATTAAGCAGGGTCTGTCACAGCTCAGCCACAAAGATAATACTTCTTTCAGAGAAGAAGTCACATTGCTACATTTTGGGTGAGTGTAATCATTATTATTTTTTGATATTAGTACCTTGTTGTGCTATGTTACAACCTACAGGGTGATGTTCAATTTTTGCTACTTAGTACTGGTGCAAAAACTGAAAGTGACTGAGAGGAATAGAGTAAACAGTGACATGATTCACACACACTCACACACACACACATACACACACACACAGCAGAGCATAGCAGGACAAGGTACTGATATCAAAAATAATGATTACACTCACCCAAAATCTAGCAGTTTGTCTTCTGTGGAAGAAGTATTTTCTGTGGCTGAGCTGTGACAGACCCTGTAACAAGACACTGGCTTACTGCAGGGCAATTAGACATCACACCAAAGGGCACTCTGGGAAGACTAGAGGCCATAAAAGAAACCAGTATGCAACCTCCAAGGGCAATAAAACTGCTAGGGAAAGTTAGAAAAACATCTCTCACAGCCAGAGGAAAAGAAAATGTTGGGAACTGGTTAGAAAACAGAAAAAAAGACGACTACATATCTTTTTCTGATTTTAACATGGAGTTTTCCTTTAAGACACACTGACACTGCTGGTAGCCATAACTGTTGACATTTATTAAGTATATTTAGGAATAGTCACCAAGAAAAAAACATTGTAACGTCTCTATGGATGGTTATTTTCGGTGATGTTGATGTTACGCTTATAACTGTATTCCAGATTGATTTAATGTATGGACAATGCCATAAACTAGGATCTAAATTTGCACATGTATCTAAGAATCACCAACATAAATTGCTAGCAAGGATGCTTTTGTTCAACAAATCAGAGTGTGTTAAGTACCAAAGATGTAACATTTTAATTGCACTAGGTGGCCTTGGTATCTTCACTGCACTTGTAAGCACTTGTCTACAGTTTAACCCATTTTTCCCATATATTTCTGGACTTATTTGGTAGTACATTTCATTCACATGTAAAACTGTGTACTCTCTTTCTACTACTCATTTTCCCTCTATACCCTTATCATGTTCCCATTCTACTCCATGTGCTTGAGAGTTCAGTTCTATGTTGCTTTACAGTATTGCTTCTCTTACATGTAAATACAGAATATATGGAAATTGGTTAATTTAAAATTATACTACATCCTTTCATCAGAAAGTGTATGCAGGCTGGCCCAGAGGTGCTGAGGGCTGAGGTGCTGAATGCCACACCTCGCGCTATGCCAGCAACACTGGTTCAGGAATAAGCCTGGGCCATCAGGGGTTGGCTGGAGGAGGAGGGTTGAGCATCCCAACAGATGCTCTCCTCCTCCAGGGTGAGGTGGGTTACCGTAGCACTACCACTGGTGGGAGCATGGGCAGTAGGGCACATGGCTCTTTGGAGTAGAGGTGGGGAGAGCGCTGCTGGGTGCTTGACCAGTCTGGACGTCAAGTCCTCTGTGCTGGCACCCTCAGGGGTTGGGACCTACAGGGGTACAAATGCAAACACCCCCAGAGCATTGTGCACTATGATGCTTGGATTCTGGTACGGCGGGACCCAGTGGAGGAGATGGATGGGGGTATGAGGCCCCCCCGGAGGGGCTGAGGCCCAGGAAAAGTAAAAAAAGAGAAAAAAAATGTATGCAGAAAAAAAGTTTCTTGGTCAATAATATTTGTAAATTACTGTAGTTCTCTCCTGCTCTCATTGAGAAATATTACTTAAAACCTTTTTCCCTAAATTAATATTCAAATTATGCCACATCAAGATTAGCTCTATGTTCATTCCTTTCTGGCACGGTATGTAGGATGCATACTGTACATGATGCAGTTATCTCCAGTTTATTTATTTTTTTGGTTTTTATAAATTTCTCCATGCCACATACATACATTTCTAAATATAAAACCAGTGCAAGACATTATAGGTATGTAAATCCATGTTGTGGGACGGGCTCGATAAATACGAAATGTCTCACATAAATTTAAATTCCATACTATTCTACAGTTCATGCAATAACAGTATTTAATCAAAGTACCAATGGAGACGCAAAAGCAAACTTTCTAATGTTTCATATTTTATTCAATCTCCTCAGCTGTTTCATTCTTTTTTTAAACTCCACTCCATCTCCTGGATTGTAAGAACATAGTGACTGTCAACATGTCTGATCAGCAACAGTCCAGCAGAGGGTCACAGTGGGCGATCAGCTTGTATAATCACAGTTAGCCCCACAAAGGACCATGGAAATGTAGCACAGTGCAATCACTTCATCATTAACACAGCCAGCCCACAGCACACCAATGTATAACCCATGTCAGTCAGATAGAGCATACCAAAGAAGCAGCATAACAGAGCGCTAGTTTGGAAAGAGAAGCAGTACATAGGATTCATAAATGTTATAAGAAGACAGATAATTTCCAGGTTGTTTTTTTAAATACCTTCCAGACACCAGCACGCATTCTAATTCCTAAAACACAACACAAAACATCATGGTATGCAAGTCCTTGAGGGTAGCAGAAAAAGAAATGCCTAATTGTTCTTGTTACAGTGCATGAGTGGAACAGAGCAGGAGTGGAATAGGCAACTGGTGTCTTGGGCATCAGCAAATGTCAGCAGGTTACCACAGGTAATAAGGGGGCTCTGCTGAATGGACGATGGAAAAGGTAAACTACACTAAAGCTTACTGTTACTTAACGTGTAAGTGCATAAGTAGCTACAGATGGTGAGGTAGTGGATAATTGTAGGGAAAGAAGCAGTCAGAAAACAGCTAAAGGTAGGACTATGGGAAGTAACCTATCTGGGTACCATAAAGTAGTAATACAGGTAGGGCAAAAGAGGAAGTTATCAAAAGGGAGGAGTAAATAGGCAGGAGGGTATAGGGTAAGCATTACCTTGAACTAGCAACCATTTTTTAAGGGAAAGCAGGTTACACCCTAGCAAGGGTAAGGTGATAAATTAGATCCAGATAGAGGGTATAGCTGGGAAGGGACAGTAGGGCAAGTTACATTAGAAAAATAGACTGGAGTGACTGATATTTACAGACACGGGAGTGGTGCAGTGCAATGGTTTTGTAGCTGCAGTTTTCTGAGACTTTTTGAAGACCCAGATGCTACTTCATCTGTTAGCACCTCTCTGAGTTAACGGTGGAGGTCATTGGTCTCTGTGCCAAGCTGGCTAGGATCTTGGGGACCTCTTAATCCACTAAAGGGCCTTTGAGTCTGTTGTCAGTGTCCCACAGGTTGCTTTGACAGAGGAGGGCTAACTGGACCTTGATGAGCTCTCGGAGGGTTGGGGTGGTGGTTCTGGGGGACACTCCTAATCATGTGACACTATAGAATTCCTTTGCCACTCTGGCAGTACCAGTATACCATGAAGAGGCACCTATAGAAGTGGCAAGGGAGGATGTGGGGCCTTCCAAAAGGGAGGCCCCAAGGTGGGAGGTAGAGGACCCCAGCAGAGGAGAAAGCAGCTTTTGGTGGGGGACTCAGTTTTCAGTGTGGTAGATATAGGAGCAGAAAGGGGTGGAGAGAGGGAGGTTAGGTGCCTATGTGGCTCTTTGGCTTGGAGGGATGAACAGCAGATCCTAAGGATCATAAGAGTAGCAGGACAGGGATGGGAGCTGGATGTCATTGTCCACCTGGGGACAAATGACCTAGCAAGGGATGGGGCTGTAGTAGTACAGGAAGAGTTCAGGGAACTGGGAAGGGGCCTAAGGCAAGTAGAACAAATGGTGACACTCGAAGAGATGCTACATATCAGCAGCTGTGAGGAGCATGAGGTACTATGCACCAGGAATTTCAACACTTGGCTGAAGGATTGGTGCATGGAGGAAGGGTTTGGTTTCATTGTGGACTGGGGGCTTACCTGGAAGGGTATGGGTCTATACAGAGGTGATGGCCTGCATCTGTTTGGAAGGGGCATTCCAGTCCTCAGTCACAGGTTTAGTTGCTATGCTGATGAACATTTAACCTAGCCAAGAGGGGAGGCAGAAATACAAAGAGAGTCATAAACTGCCTCTCCACAGATTGAAGCAACAGCTAGTGAGAGCCCGAGGGGAGGAAACTCCCTTAGGAAACAAGATGAAGGAAGCAGAAACATAGTAGGGGACAAGGGGGACTAGAATAGAAAAGGTGGAAATGGAGGTGTTGAGAAGGCAATGCACAAAGAGGGTAGTAAAGGGGGAGGGAAACAGGAAAGTTTCAAGAAGTAACAAAGGAAGGAAAGCGGGTGACAGTCAGAGTGGAACTGGGAGCAAGGTGTGGAGAACCATCTGTGCCAACACAAGGAGTCTTGGAAATAAAATCATGGAAAAGGCAGACCTGGATCTTGTGGCCATTACCTGGGGAGACTGTGCAGAGAAGAATTAGGAAAAAGCAGATATCCCGAACAGATACTTCTACCCAGTTCTTACAGTGGAGGGAGAGGGAGATGGACCATATAGAAGCAGCAGGAACACTGGGGGAAGGGAGGTAGTCACAAATCCATTCACAGAGGAATGAGTCTTAGAAGGACCTGTGAATCTAAAAGTGGAAAAGCCTATGGGGCTGAATGGGTTATACCCAATGGTGTTCAGGAAGATCAGGGGGGTACTACAGTACCTGGATCTCTGATAGCCCCATTCAACAACTCACTAGAGACAGCTAGCTTCATGCACTGTGATTATAAAGGCATCAGTTTGTGGTAGCTACTCAAACAGTTGAAACAGCACAGGCTATAGCAAATTAGCTTTATCAGAAAAATGTGTTAGAAAAAATGTATCATAGTTAATACATGATAATGCACTGTTGAAATATTATATACTAAAGAAAGAGTAGAACAAAGAAAGGGGAAGCATGGCCAGGAGATAGTTAGCTGGGGGGGGGGAGGTATGGAAAGAAGAATTGAGGGTATAAATCATGGTAACGTGGGAGAACTGAATAAAAAGTAAATTAGCAAATAGAAAAAGTAAATACAAATAAATAAATACAAGAAAAGGCAACCCATGTACTGGAAGGAAAAGGAAAAGAAAAAGTGAAGAAGAAGGAGGGGAAGGAGCAAGGAAATGAAAAACGTAATATGTTTACGGGCTGACTGTGGCCCAAATCACAAGTATAAGATAATATACATGGTAAGCAAAACAGTGACAAGTAATATATTGAAAGAAGGAAGGAGGGGAAAGGGGAAGAAAAGCAAGACTATTGCAGACAAGAATAACATACATCAAACAGTTTTAAAGATAATTTTGTATATCCAAGAGAAACCTGTGTAAGACAAGAGAGAAGAAGGTGTGGCAAATCAAGGTTCACAAATTAGGTAAAACATGTTGAGCTCAACACCCATCCTTAAGAGTGGGTAGGTAGAAAATGTGGAAATGGATGTGTATGTAGAATCTAAAGGAAAAAGAGACAAACAATTGCAAAGAATATAACATTCCAAGAAATCCTTCAAAATGCAGCATGTTGCATAATCATCAAATCAAATGAATGGTGTAAAGTCCACTTCCTCACTGAGTCCTATCGGGGAGGGGGGGTTGTAAAGTGCCAATCCAGGTAATTTTCTTTTGCAGGAGGATTTTTGTGCGATCTCCCCTCCTGGGGTTTTGTGGCACATGTTCCAGGGCTTTACATTTTAGGCAACTGGAGTTTGAGTTACTTTCTGCCTGGAAGTAGTAACCTATTGCATTTCTAAGATCCTAATCTATGATGGCTATAATATGCTCTTGTATGCGCTTCTTGAGAGGGTGTATAGTACATCCAATATAACATTTATCACAAGTCCACCAAGTCATACTGTTTATACTACAAATGGCGTGGTCCACTGTATGAATTCTCTCAATTCAATGGTGTGAGTTGCTTTAATGAAGCAATTTTCCTCTTATGCAAATTTGCAAATGCTACATCAACCACACCTGAAAACCCCTTTGGGGTGGATCAACCTGATGATATATGTCCTCTCCTAATTAGATGGTGCAAAATGGCTGGACATGATCTTGTCCCAAATACCAGTGCGCTTGCGAAAGGTGACCCTGTGTTTTGGCTGTATGGCATTCATAAGAATGGGGCACAATTTGAGTATAGGTCATCATTTATAGAATATACCACTTACCCTCCCTACAAGATGATTGAAATCCATGGCAAAGGTGACCAATGTTTGTTTTTTTGCTACTATTAGACATACCATTCCATTTAGGTCTAGGTGTAAGTAAAGTCTCTCTATTCACAGACTGTACCTTCTTGAGGGCCTGATCCAAGTCCTCCTGATTATAACATTTTGATAAAAGTCTGTTAATAAGCTCTTGGACCTGCACTGCAAAAACTGCATCATCAGAACAATTCCTAAAGACCCTTAGTAACTGTCCATCAGGCATAGAGTTTTTCAGTTTTCTAGATGGGTAACTGATAGTGCAGGAGTGAATTCCCAACAGTAGGTTTTCTGTAATTTGCTGAAGATGTGTTTGCTCCAGCATGGCAGAGATGGTAAGATCCAGGAAATTAAGAGTTGTATCATGACTCTCCTTTATAAATTTCAAATTCATGGAATTTGAGTGGATGTATTCCATGGAAAACTGGATCTTTTCATCTGTGCCATGCCAGATGCAGACAATATCATAAATAAACCTAACCCAGTAGATACATTTATCATGAAAAACATTCTGTACATGATTGTAAATGAAGTTTTCCTCCCACATGCCCAGGTAGAGATTAGCATAAGAGGGGGCAACAACTGCGTCCATAGCTGTACCACATTTCTGCATGTAATAGACGGAATCAAAAATGGAAAAAAAATTCCTATGTAAGATTTATTCCAGGGCCTTCAGGAGGAAAATTCTAGGAATGTTACTGTCTGTATGGGTTTTCTGTAAGGAATAATATATAGCTGCAATGCCTTGATCATGGGGTATACTGGTGTATAGACTGGTAATGTCTATAGTTAGCAATTTGTATCCCCTTTACCAAGGAAAATCTCTGAGCTGGTCAGGTAAGTGCATGTCATCTCTGAGGCATGAGGTTATTTTGGACACCAGTGGCTGTAAATAATAATCTCCAAAAATGGACAGATTTTGTGATAGTGACCCTACCACTGAGATAATAGGATGCACGGGGGAGTCCATCAATTTTGTGTGTATTTGAGGAAGGGCACACTCAGTGCAGGTAATCTGGTTGGTCACCAGAAGAAATCTAACCTCCTTAGAAGTAATCCACCCACTCTGTACTGCCCTATCCAACATGTCAAGTGGTTGAGTTTTAATTAGCTTCTAGTAGGATGTTTGTGGAACTTCCATAGTCTATGTTTACTTTTAACAACTCAAGGACCTTGCTACTCTGCATAGATTATAGCATAAGTACCATGTTCCCCCCTTTATGGGAGTGCTAATTATTAGACTTTTAATGTTTTGTTTTTCTGTGAGTGCTTTTCTTTCAGAACTAGTGAGATTATTAAAACCTCAATATTGGCTGTTACCATATAGATTCTCATTTTCTGAAAGTAGAAGTGTCTTAAAGATTATAAACATGTTAGAGCATATATTTGAACCAAAAACTAGAAAATTGATTTAAGCTTGAATTTTGTTTGTTTTTTTCATACAAATCTGTGATGTAAGCAAGATCTGTAAGATTTACAATTTGGATGTCCAATGCCTGGGTGTCCTCTGGTTTGTTTTTACATTTTGCACGGTGACACCCTTCTCTAGTCCCATGTCTGGTTCTCCTCTGTTTTGGTACCTTTTTTCATTTGCCTTTTCTTTTTCTGTGGTTTGTTGCTCTCAAAAAAAGAAGCCATAGAGATTTGGGAACTTGAGGGCAAGAAGTGTCAGTTTTGTGTGGCTGTTCAAGGAGACTGGGAAATTGCACAGACCTCCAACATTGTCTGGTTTATTCTTATTATATTGCATTCTCTGTCTTAGCTCAGATCTGCTCCTACTCCAAGAGCAGCTTTTCCTTTCCTAGGTGAATAATCCACCCTTTTCAAAGTCACTTGAATCAACATGACATTTTGACTTTTTCCTATCAAATAGTTATTTTTCAGAGTTGTTGATTTTTGCAATTTAAGCCTTATTTAGAGCATTAGAGTTGGGATGACTTTTATGAAGTTGGAGTTAGCTTTTTTGGTCCTGTATCTCTCTAACAATAGTAGCAAGGTGTTATTTATCCCTCCTTACATGGGCCCTCATTAATTTCCTAGCACGCTCAGAAAGTGCTTCTTGCTAATCAGTTTTTGATTCAGCCTCTTCCAAACCACAGATTGGGTACTTATTCAATCCCAAACCCCCTTGGGGGCCATCCCTGCTCAATATATCTTTCCAGTGTAATTTGGTTACAAACAGTAGCTGAGTTCTCTAAATAACACATTTTCAAGCTATGTAAATAAATTTTCTAAATTAAAGTCTATGTTAGTGGTCTGTATTTCACTCCTAAACCTGTGCAGAATTAGAAAATTCAGAATTCATGGAATTCCAATGGAATTGCAGGACGTTTGGTGAAATTCTGTAGAATTTCATTGGAATTTTGTGGATTTTTTATTTATTAATTTGTTCATAATATGGCTGTCTATTAAGTTTGAGAACTGAAATTTCACATGATTGGTTGATGATAGGTGGTGTAATAGTGTGCCAAATATCATGACATTAGGATGCATTGTCTTAGAATTATAGGCACTCAGAGTCTGTCATTTTATTTTTGTGAGACATTTCATGAATATTTTTGTCTGCACATAGCTCAGGCACCTTTGGAACTAGAAGTCTGAAATTAGGTATATATATATATATATATATATATATATATACATATAAAATGTTGTATTAACCCATACATAACCAAAATGTTATAACATTACAATTAATGCTTTCAAAATTATCTAAAATAACTAAAATCTAAATGTTGTCAACATGTTTGGCTACCAATAGCCCAGCCCCATTTATAGCTTGGGACTTAAGAACTTGGTACACATACTAGTGTTGTGTGAAAGTGAAATATTTTTCATGGCAAAATATTTTACATGTTTCCAAATTACGCAAAATATTTCGCCTAGGCGAAAAGAAATTTCGCCTGATTTTCCAATTTTGCATAACAGCAAAATGTCATGTAAAATGCTTTGGTCAGCCAATTTTTCCCATTCATGCTTAAAATTTCACTTTGTGGCAAAATTTCACCAGTATAACTTTTGATTTTGCCGGTCAAATTTTGCTCCAAAAGCGAAATTTGCAATGCATTGTGGATAAATAGATAAAATATCATGTGCAGCTTGTTTTCAGCTCATTCTGCTGCATGTTGAGTCAGAGAACAGTCTGTTATGGTGCATCAGAGCCAATAACACCTTTTAAAACCTCCTTAAAACTTGTTTTTGAGAGCTAATTGCTCCCAAATATACAGTTTGTTCCTAGAGCTGCTAGGGAATATTTTCTGATTTTGTGGATTTTTGCACAATACTTAGTTTAATTAGGTTTTACTCTTGTCTGTGTCTTTGAAGGAGTTGAGTGGCAAAGCGTAGGTGTGTAAACCAGTGCACACTATTTCTAGCCTTTTACAAATGGCTTTCTCACAAACTGTGAGTGAGTTACTGTTATTTCTTATTAGCTGTGTTATAGCTTGACAATTTTTTTTATTTCTCTGAAAAGTTACTCCGTCCTGTCTAAGAGTTCCTGCTGCTGTTAGCCTGTGCAATATACTATTCTTCTGTATTTAGTTGTGATTATGAATTCTAAAGTTTTGAACACACAGTGCTGATCGGTTATTTAATTTTTTTTGTTTGTTTGTGGTTAATTCTGTTTCCTGGAGTGTTAACTTGTGTCACTTACACTGTGAAAATCAACAGTTCTGTATTTTTATGTTTGCTTGCACGCATGTGCAAGAAACATAGTGCCATCATCCGAGTTTTCCAGAGGTGTGTCAGCCTCTTCCAATTCAGTCAGTGTGCTTGCAGGCATGGTCACAGTGCACCAATCACTGCTCCAGCTGTCTATGACAGCTGAAAATGCAGTGGCATACAGCTGAAAGGGAGAGCTCCACTTCAGTGAGCAGAGCTCCCCCCTCACACACACACACACATGCGCATGCATGCACACTGCGTGCTCATTGCTTCCCCTGCCCCCACACTGTATGTGGACGCAGGGTGCCTAATCCCCGTCAGCTCCATGCCCCCAAAGCATATCCAGGTGCCACACTGGCAGCCCACCCCAGTGGAAAAATTATGTTATGGGCTGACGGGGTGCCTAATCCCCTGCTGGCTGTAAGCCCCTCAAGAGTCAGGTGCTGCTGGGAGCCCACCCAGCATGGCAAAATGATGTTATGGCTGATGGGGTGCCCAATCCCTGATCGGCTCCTGCCCCCCACCAACATCCTTCCAGCTGCCACGCTGAGGCCACCCCAGCGTGGCAAACATCTCTTGTCGTCTCTAAATAAAAAACACCTGTAAATAGAAAAACTGACACTCGGCGCTTCTCCTGCCCTCCCCCACAACCCGCACCCACCACTGTGCCCCTGCCTCCCCACCCCCCACACCATACTTACCTCCAGAGCTTGCGCGATGATCTTAGCGGACCTGGAACATGTCTGCACTCTTCAAAGCCGACCGCAAACTGAGAAATGCGGTAAGCTGTATAATGGGATAGATAGGGTTTTTCAACTTTATTGCATATCTCAGGCATTTTTGGAATTTTTCACCAAATTTTCAACATGGGGTTTTGGGACTCCTCCTCATGAATGCTGTCACTGTCATGGCATTACCGGGCCGAAGGGTGATTTTGCAGCCACTGTGCAAAATCACCTTTCTGAATGATTAACAAAATGACACTGCCAGTGTTCATAGGTGGGCTCTCAAAAGTCTATTTGGAAACTTGGTGAAAAATTCCCAAAATGACTGGTTTTACGCGTGCATTGGCAGAGTTCCACGCATGCTCGTAAGTTCGAACATATTGAATATTTCCTCCAGATTTTCAACATTGCCATTTTACCACACCCTCTTTAAGGAGCAGTACAGCTGTCATCTTCACATCTCGCCTACAACGTGTTTCTCATGTAGCGCATAATGGAGCAAATCAGTGTTAAAATCAATGTGTGGGACATGTTAAGAAAATCACAGTGACACTGGTCATGAGCAGAGGTGTTAAAATGGCTATGTTGAAAATCTGGTGAAAAAATTCCCAAAAATGACTGTTTTAGGAGCGCACATTGCACAGTTCCTACGCACGCTGGCAAGTTTGCGAATTTATAATATTTGCAGACCAGATTTTCAACAGTGCCATTTTACCACACTTCCTTTGAGGAGTAAAGCTACCATTTTTCACATCTCACCCAAAATGTGTTTCCACACATGTAGCACACAATAGTACAGTCAGTGTGCGAAAACAATGTTTGGGACAGATTAAGAAAATCACAGTGACACTGGTCATGAGCAGAGGTCTTAAAATGGCTATGTTGAAAATTTGGTGACAAAACTGCATAAAATGACTGTGTTATGAGTAAGCATTGCGCAGTTTCCACGCACCCTCGTAAGTTCTTGAATTTATAATATTTTCAGTCCAGATTTTCACCAGTGGCATTTTCCACACCTCCTTATGAACAGTACAGCTGTCATTTTCCACAACATGGCTGAAATGTGTTTTCAAACTTTCAGCACAGAAATGCATGGTCGCTGTGGGAAATCATTGTTCGGAACTGATAAAGAAAATCACACTGACACTGTTCATGATCAGAGGTCCCAAAATGCCTGTGTTAACAATCTGCTGTAAAAAAATCCCCAAACTAGTTACATTATGGGTATGCGTTGCACAGTTTTTACGCACGCTCGTGACTTCACCAGTTTTTTTAAGATTTTCACAGCAGATTTTCAACATTGCCATTTTTTACACTTCCCCATGAACAGTATCGCTGTCATTTTTCACATCCTGTTCAGAATGTGTTTTTGCACCTGTGGTGCCTAATGCCATAGTCGCTGTGCAAAAGCAGTTTTTGGCTAACAAACTGATATTGCCACTGTTCATGAGGTGGGGGTCACAAAAAAAACATGTTGAAAATTTGGAGTGAAAATACCAACGAATGCCTGAGGCGTTAGGGTTTCCAACCATAACGCCCTACCCTGTAGGTAATGACAGGCATCAGGGTTGTGACTTGGGATTCTTGCCTGTCATGCTCATACCATTCCACCCCCACCCACACCCTGCAGCCAGTGAGAGGCATCAAGGTGTGCCTCGGACTCTTCGGGCCCAAACTTCACCCCATTCTCCTATACTGCACCCCCATCTCACTGTATTTCCTGATGGAATGGGGTGCGCATAAGGGCCAAAGACCCCAAGGCACACCGTGACACTTGTCAGTGTCTGCAGAGAAGGGTGTGGTGAAATGGCATGGTCGTTATGCCTGACGACCCAAAGGCACACCCCAATGCCTGTCACTCTCTGCAGGGTGGTGGTGGGGTTGGCTTCAGTTCAATACTTCGCTGCCATTCCTATTATGCAGCTCTGTAACTTCTACACTACCAATGCCGGTGCCAGCAAGAAAACATTCGGCATTGACAAATGCTTCTTTGTATAGAAACTTAACTGCTTTTACTTGATCACTTGAACTTGTCCATTTACAGTTTCACTGCTTTGGTGAATTGCTCCCCTGTACTTTATTGCTGGAGCTTGCCTCTGCACATTGTGCAGTGTTCCTCTTTTAGTTGACGTTGCTTACCATTTCTCTGTCACATCATTGTTTACTACCTAACACACACAGTATAAAACATACATATTGATATTGTAGTTTTCAAGAGATTGATGATCCCTCCCATTCAGACCACTACCATACTGTAGTACTCACCTTTGTCAAAGTTATATGGTTGTCTCTGCCCTTATATCTTAAAAAAAAAAATTGTGGTAGCAACTAACACATTACAGTACTTCATGTGTCCAGACACAGTTGATCTGTATTTAAAGTTGGTTACTTATGCCCTTTTTCCCCCATGTGTATTGCTTTAAGTCCTGTTTGAGGAAAGAAAAAAGTTACCTCTTTGTTTTTACTAGAATAGGCTACCTACCATATATGGCATTAGTTGTACTCTAGAGTGCTGCTACCTGTTCTGATTGTGTTTGGACTTGTAAGGAAGCCAGTACTGCAGGTGTGACATGTGAGGTGTTATTCACACAGTTAGCAATACATCATTTTTTGATATAATCCCAGAGAAAGGCAGAGCTTTGAAGCAGCAACCAGCAAAAATGCCTGCTAAGTGATGGCCCTGTACAGGGGGATACGTGGCAGGGGAAATGAGGAAGCTAAGAAGTCTGCTGAAAAGAGTACAACTTCAGTTCCAGATTTCCATAGCAGTGAAAGCACATGTATGTCTGCATCAGTGTCTTCTGCTGTGGGATCTGGTGGTGTGGCAGGTACCAGCAAAGGAGTTGTTGGAAGTACTGGCATCATCAGTAATGGCAAGGTGCTTTGGGTCCCCCATGTAGGCTTCCACCATTCATTCTGCTGCCCTAAGTCCAGCTGCCTCATCTGTCTCCTCCTCCCTTTCCTCCATATCTTCCACTCCCACCTGAAAGAGAACATCCCAAATGGGATTGCTTGCTGTTTTCTGCTGTGCCTTGCCCATTTTCTCTGACTAGGTTGCCTGTGAGCCACTGGTGATGGTAGCAACACCTGTTTTCACTGCAGTGCTTGCCTTTTTCTTGTGTGCAGCAAATACCATTCTAAAGAGGTTCTCTGTCAATTTTTGTACTTGTTGACAACCTCCTTCAATCATAGAAGGCAGGCCATGTTTGTAGCATGGATCCAGCATGGTGGCAATTGCAAAGTCATCCGACTGTAAAATGCCAGATACATGGGGTTTTGTGTCCAGCACATGGAGCATGTGATCCACTAGATCACAAGTACCATGATCCCCACTTGCCTCTGTCTGCTTTCGCACATTCACTGGTGTCTGACTCAGCACACGTATGAGGGGTATGGATTGACTTATACAAGCAGTGTCCCCACTCACTGCCTGTGCAGCATGCTTGAATGGGTAAAGAATGTGTATTAGCCCATCCATTTGGTGCCACTACTCTGTTGTTAGAGTGATGGACACTCCAGCACTGTCACAGGTGATGTGCATCAGCAGGTATTCTGACACAGCCTTATATTGTTCATACAGCTGGTCAAGCATGCATTGACTCAAAATAATAGGTGCTCAAAGTCAGTCATTTTATTTTTTGTGGGAAATTTCATTAAAATGTTATCTGCATATAATTCATGCATGTTTGGAGCTAGAAATCTGAAACTAGTTTTATATATATATATATATATATATATATATATATATATATAATTATATGTAGTAAGAACCTATAAACCTGAAAAATGTTGTAACATTTCGATAAATGCTTTCAAAATTATACTAAAATAACTAAAATCTAAATTTTGAAAAAAGGTTTGGCTAACTATAGCACAGCCTCCTTTAAAGCTTTAGTCTTCAAACTTGCTGAACATAACCATGACGTATGCTTCCCTAAATCTTGAAATTGTGGAGAAATTTGGATAACATGTTTTAAAATTAGATGGCCATAACTGAAAATTAACTGCTGACAAATTCTATTTTCCTGTTTTTCTAATGGTACTATATTCTGCTGATCATGTCACTATGCAGACTTCATTACCACTAACTCATAAACTTTAAATGTAGCTATAATCTAAGCAATCTGCACAAAATAGTATGCATGACGGAATTAAGTCATAAGCTACTGCTTGACATAGAAAAATAGAATTTGTCATAGAAAAGGACGGTCTGCCCAGATGGTTCCTGCCTAGTCTGTCTCCATAGAACCTAAGTGGTCTCTATCAGCCCTCCCTCCTCCCTGCCTATTTACAAATATTACCCTATGTCTATCCTACTCATACTTGAAGCCCCCTTCAGGGCTGGGTGAAATGTATCACTAACAAGATGTATTTGGGAAGTGCACAATGAATATTTAATTACTAGAACTGGCAGTGTGAATTTATTTTATGTTTTATTTCTGTTTCAGCAAAAATAATTAAAATACGGAGTATGCTCTTTTGTCTGAAGAAGGAACATTTAGTTCTGAAACATCACAATTAATATTTCAAGAGCAACTGATTAAACTTTTCAAGAATAAGAGAATACAGCATGAAAAGCCTTTTGGATTCAGAAAAACTTTATTTGAAGGTTGAGTGAGATACTGTTTGCTGTTTTGAAATGTATCTTTGGCCAAAATTGCAGCACATCTCTTATGTTGAATTTACCAAGGTCCATAAAGACATGTACCAAGTTTCCCATCTCATTATTTAAAGGTGACTAAGTTATAAGCCTCCAAACATTTAAAAATTTTAAATTACAATTCACAATTATGTAAACTGCAGAATTTAAGCTCCTATAACTTTAAAACTAGAGCATAGAATATCACCAATCTTGTTAGTTTCACTGACCCTAAATATTAGGTTTTCAGGCCGCCCCCCCATGACCCTGCAGCAGAGCGTCATGCTGCCATGCTGGCGAGCTGGGTTCAGAAGTGACCCTGGGAAGACATGTCAGAAGACAGGCCATGGCTGAAACAGCTGCCACTTTGTCAGTGCAGCTCAGTCAGAGAGGGTTGGCTGTGGGTTTCACTAACACAGTGACCCTTGAGGCTCGGCCAGGGAGCTTTCTTCTGCCTCCAGGAAAGCCATGGCTGTGTAAGGTTAACAGAGGCACCGCCCCCACTGGGGAGATGGGAGGGAAAAAAATGTTGGAGAAAAACCTGGTAGTCAACTGAATGATGGCTGTGTTCAGTCTGATCAGGGTATATCTTTGTGAGCAGGATATATCCCTGAGAGACAAGCTGCTGGCTGGGAGAAAAAAAATCTTTTGAAAAAAAAGAGTCTGTGTCAACTCTCAAATCTCTTGTTTAAAGGCTGGTCAAGTTATAAGCAGCCAAATATTCTAAAATAGCATCAGTAATTAAAGTTGGATTTAGTGAGCTTTTTTGAAATTGTGGAATGTTGTGATACTTTTGTCGATGCCATGTCCATACATTTTGCCAAGTCATATGCTTGAGTTGACATTGTAGAGGAGGGTAAAGTGGCAATAAGATAGCAGTCATAGGAGGCTCTATAGTAAATGTATAGTGGTGCCAAGTGTGGGGACTTGTCAATTTGTCTTGGTCGTTTCATTCCATGACAACTCAGCCCAGACTATTAGGTCTGGCATCAATCAGCTCCCACTTCAGTTTGCCCCTGAACAATTCAACCCCACTACATATTGTACTTAACAATTACAGTACAACTTCCACATCTACACCCCTCAAGCACATTGCTTCATCTGGTGGGCAAATTGTTCCCACCTGGAGTTTATTTTAAAATATTTAATGCTGGGGGGAATTATCCAAGGATGTACTGATGTGGGAGCCTATTGACGCTGAAGTTAATAGTCCAGGGTGAGTAGTCACGGAACAAAATGACTTGGACAAATTGTTACATAGCTGCCAAGTGAGTAACGAACCATGAAGAATAGTCATGGACATCACTGTACACTACCCTGAATTCTTGCAATATGCCAGATAGCCACTAGAGCTCACTGACTTTACAAGACACTGGTTAGGCCCCATCTGGAGTACTGTGTGCAGTACTGGATGCCGCACCTTCACAAAGACATTAACAAAATGGAGGCAGTCCAGAGTACGGCAACCAAAATGGTACAGGGACTGCATCAGAAAACATATGAAGACAGAGTAATGGAGCTTAATATGTATACCTTAGAGCAAAGGAGAGAGAGAGAAAGAGAGAGAGAGGTGATACGATCGAAACATTCAAACACCTTATGGGCATTAACAAGGTGAAAGAGTCTAACATGTTTCAATATAAGAAAAAAGGCCAGACAAGAGGGCACAGCATGAGATTAGAGGGAGGCCAATTAAGGGGTAATGGGAGGAAGTTCTTTTTTACAGAAAGGATGGTGGATGCATGAAATGGCCTGCCTCAGGAAGTGGTGGATATGAATACAGTACAGGGCTTCAGACAGGCATGGGATAGGCATAAGACAGCAATACAGATGAGTATGAATAGATAATCCATTGACAGAGTAAAGGTCTATAGCACATTCACAAGGTAGAAAATAATGGGCAGACTGGTTGGGCCTTGCGGTCCTTATCTGACATCAACTTCAATGTCTCTATGTTTCTATGACTTAATGACTTGTGGAAGCACATGCACATACAGCATTATTTCTGTACAATCCCACCTGCTGACTCTTTAACAGCCCTTTAGATAACAATGCATATTTTTACTATTTGAAAATAATGGTGCCAAGTGATGTCAAGCCTTAAAATTAGTTGTGACTTAGGCCATTGTGACAGATATATCTGGATATCTTTATTCATGATGGAGCATGATGCTGGGCATAGCTGTCACAGGGTGTTGGAGGGGTATTGCAGGGCCATGATGCTAGTGCAAGTAAGGTGATTCAGTGGTGATAAGTGCTTTGTGAAAGTTAAATTCTGTAAGTGGAATTCTAGTGGCATTGCTTATTATGTATCCATGATTTTTTGAGCAAATTTTTCCAAGTAGTAATTTCTAAAGTAGCCACAATTAATTTTAACCTACTAAACCACATTTAACCTGCTTAATTAGATTCAAGGATATATTTACTTTGATATGCATGCCAAATCTTGAGTGTATACCTGCCATGGTGGCCAGCCCAGTGGTGCTGAGGGTTGAGGCACTGGACGCCATACCTTGCACCACACTGGCAACCTGGGTTTAGGAAGAAGCCCAGATCACTGGGGGTCAGCAGGGGAAGGAGAGGATTGAGCATCCAGAGGACTGCTCTCCTCTCCTGGGAGGGAGGGAGAGACCTGTCCCACACAGATACTGACACCCGGTGGTGACCAGGTGTACTATAGATGTTGGGACTATGCAGAGGAAGATGTCAGGTGACCTTCCAGACATGTGTGGGAGCATCCACATCACAGGCTGGGCAGCATTGTATGACCCATGTCTGGGGGGGGACCAATCAAGAAATACCCTGGTGTGCTGAGGAGGTGATGAGGGTCTCAGGGACCTCCCTCACATCCCCAACACTGGACAAGCAATGTCAACGATCCACGTCTGACTTCCAGAGAGGGATGGACCCCTTTAAATCTCAGAAAGACACTGCCAAGGTAGGAGTGGTGGGCCCTACCCCAGCGGTGATCCGAGGCACTGGGAAGTCTCTTGATGGAAGAGAGAGTTGAAGTGGTGTGTCACGGTGGGGAGTAGCAGGGGTCAGACTCAAGTAGGTACCTCCAAGAGATGCCTCAGTGTGCAAGAGAAAGAAACAAAGTTTGAAAAAAACACCTGCCATAATATTGGCGTTACAAACACCCAAATATTTAAAAAAAGTTTCACACAATTTAACAAATAAATTGTGAAATTTTGAATGCCTGTAACTATCAATTTACATAACCAATTACCTCTCTATTTAACTGTTACTATGACTCTTCCAAGAAAGTAAGCATATAAAATTTCAGTTATCTAGCTCCAAAGATGGCTAAGCTGTAAGCATAGAAATATTTTCTGAAATGTTCACATGAAAAATAAATTACAAGAATGTGAGCTCCTATAACTTCCCATCCCCTCAAGAAAATACAGCGAAACTTGGAATACTCTTAGGGCCCCTTCCAGGCAATATGCATGCACAACTTCGGGTCTCTAGCTGTAATACTGACGTGAGTCATGACCAATTAAAAATATTTAGTAAATTTTGAAAAATGTCAGCATGGTTTGAAAAGTTTACAAAATTTCTCAAATATTTCACAGATACTTCTGAAGAAGGACTATTTGGTCCAAAAGCCACAGCACTTTGTTCTGGTTGTTACATCTATGTTGGTCCATTAAAAGATATCAAATCATTAGCTTCTGGATCAAATATTTCACAGCATTTCATGAAACTTCAATGAATTCAAAATTTGATGATTTTGCCCATCTCTTCCCCTATTGTTTTCACCTCCACCACTTCTGCTGGTAGTCTATTCCAGGCATTTACCTCTCTTTCAGTGAAGTAGTACTTTCTCACATCCCTTCTAAACTTGCCTCCCTTCAGCTTAATTGCATGCCCTCTGATGTTGGTGCTCTTTTCCATTCAAAAGAGATTCACCTCCTGCACCCTGTTCTCGTCATGACCTACTTGTAGGTCTCTATCATGTATCATCTTCCCCTCCTCTCATCCAGGGTGTGCATGTTGAGATCTCTCCAGTCTCTCTTCGTAGGGCTTTGGTGTAAACCCTGTACCATTTTATTTTCCCTCCTCTGGACTGTCTCTACCCTGCCTTTTTTTAAAACATATTTTATTCCCCTGGGTGCTCAGTTGGGACCTTCCTCCACCACCTTGCCAAGCACTGATGCCACTCACCTGAAATTGCTCCACACCATGCCTGTTAGGCCTCTGAGGTCCACCAGCATCTCACCGCTGTGTTGCCCCCTGGCTTACCCCCAGACCCCCCCCCCAGTACACCTACAGCCACTTCAGCATTACTTTCCCACAGACCATTTGGCCACCTACAGCAGAGGTGAAGATCCTGGAGGGCCCCCTCTGACAGGCTGTGAGAGGAGTCTGGCACTGAATGCGGTGGGCAGGCAGGGCCCCCCTTGACCATGCCATGTCACTGGGTGTTGGTATGCCAATGCTCCTATGTGATCACGGCACTCACTCCAATGTCCCCATCAGACACTATCTGCTGCCCTGCCACCTGTGGTCATCAAGGTGGTGGTAAAGCAGTGGATCAGAAAGGCCCCCTTCCTTGGGATGCTCAATCCTCCTCCCTCCAGCTGGCTGTCCGATGACCCTGGCTTGTTCCTGAAGATGGGTCATTGGTGTTGCAAGTGGTAGCCCTACTGCTGTACCAGTGGGTCAGCTGCCTCCAACCTGTCTATGTATATTCTTAGATGTGACTTCCAGAACTGGACACAATACTCCAGGTGGAGTCTCATCAGTAAGCAATACAGTGACAACATCACCTCACTCCTCCTGCTGGAGATACCTCTCCTAATGCATCCCAGCATCACGCTGGCCCTATCTACTGCTTTGCCACATGGCCTTGCCACTCTGAGGTCATCAGATATGATAACCCAATTGTTCCTTTCCTGCTCAGTGACTGAGAGTAACTCCACCATCCTATACTCAGTTCCTCCGTACCCCTGCCCTAGGTGCATGATTTTGCACTTTTTGGCACTGAACCCCAACTGCCAATATCATGACCATTCCCAAGTTGACCCCTAACTTAATTATTGCTTGCCACCTATGAAGCTATTGCTTGCCACATAATAAGATATTTTATACCTCCGAATAGCAATATATTGTAATAATGTGGCTGAACTGAGATGGACTTTTCTACTTCCTTCTGACATACAAACCTGTTGAAGCTTGCACCAAGGCCAGACTTTGCAACTTGATTTTCAGGCATTTTTTATGTGATAATAACAGGGTAAATAAAACAGCGGTGCAACAGTAATAACAGGGTAACTAAAACAATGATACACAATGACTTTAACTGAAGCAGTTAAGCAGCAACGTGAATACAAGAAGCCCTCTGTTGTAGATTTCAGTTATTGAAACGTGCCCTGAAGCAAAACAGACAAAAGTCTAATCAACATGGATTTTTTAATTGGTAAAAAAAAATCTTTAAAGGGACACTGTCAACTTTTTTTATCATGTTATTTCTAGGTAAACCCCCAGATTTTATGACTGCTTATGTTCTCTAAAATTCATTAATGCTGATAGTTGTTTTATTTACTTCCTTTCTTAGTAGAACAGAAATGCATGCTAGTGGTGTAATTATACCCAGCCTTTTGTTTCATGTCCTTGATCTGCTCTTACTACATACTTCCAGAGCATTAGGAAAACATGCCTAAGAGTTCAGTCACTCATGATTCAATAGGATTCTATCCTCCCACTGCCTCATGAGTGGCTAGACTGTGTTTGGGTGTTACAAATCTGGGAAAGATGCAGTGGCAGTTTATCAAGGGAATTTAAACAAACATGCTTTTATGTGGTAACACCATTATGTTGGGCAGTCTGTTTTTCACTTTTTAAAAGAAAAAAGAATCAGAATCAAACTATCATTCACTGTACATAAAAGATTTATACAGACTGTGATCAATCATAAAAATGTGTTTTTAAAACTAGGGACATTTCGGGGTCTAAGGGGGTTGACAGTATCCCTTTAAATACAAACTAGTTTGTATTTATATAACATATTTCTCCTTTTTCCATATTATGGCAAGGGAAGTTCTTCTCATTAGTAACCTCAACACAAACTGGCTGTGATCATCCTCCAAGAAAGACCATCATTTACACTGTAAGCCCTGCACATCACAAAACTTATTTAGGAACCCTCCCACCTCAATCACTGGTCCTTTTAATTGATTTTACAGTTTATTTACCCAGTATAAGTTCAGCTGAGATGCACCACCTTGCCTCCAGTGAGATCCTGCTTCTACCCATTTCTGCAGCTGGGTGTACTGGAGCACTGGGAGGTTAATCAGATTGCCCAAGGTCACACAGTGAGTTTTTGACTCAAGCAGGGTCTGATCCGCTGTTCTGGTTCCCATGCCAGTGCTCTAATCAGTTGACCACACTGTCTCCTAGCTTATCTTCAGCAACCATAGGCCTCTCTTCTGTTTGAGAAAAATCTTCAAACCTAATGCACTTCCCAAGACCATCTTATCCAGCTCTCGCTAAAATTTGGACTTTCCTTTATTTTGATTGATTTTGCCAGTATAGACTGGCTCCTATCAATAACTCTCAAGATGTGGATGAGGCCCTGGACTATTTCTACAGTAATTTCTTCAGGGCATGGGAGAAACACACTCATTCTCTGCCATACCAAAGTAAACAGCTGTCACCTCCCATGGGCCTTGGCTGATCTTGTAGCCTTTGGAAAAGCCCATGATACAGTTAGGCCTCCAACAAAGCCTCAGGTTCTCCTATATATCTGATCTGATCTGATAACCTACAGGAAATGCAAGAATACCCGCTTTAAACAGCTGTGAGCTGCTAAAGGAAACCACTTCAAAATCAAAATCAATTTCCAAACCAATATATACCACATATTTAAGTTCTGGAAGGTTGTTTGCAACCTTTTGTAGCTCCTCCTCTTCCTACTCCCATTCTGCACATTGGAAACACCCTTAACTTTTCCTTTTTGGAAGATGCCATTGCTTTCGGCAAGTACCTTACTAGCTGTTAGTATTCCCTCCTTACCAACCTCCCCATCTCACAGTTCCCCATCCTTCTTCTCTCACTTCTCCTTTAGGTCCACTTTTCTTTTCTCCTCAGTATCTCCAACAGAAAGAAATGAGGCCCTACTCATCCTTGCGTTTTCCAAAATAACAGCCCAAACAGTTTAGGCCCTTCAAGCCAATTCCTTTCAACCACATCTATTGTAGCATCCATCTCTAGCCTCCTGAACCCCTTCACTTCTTGGTAGCTCCCCAGGCTTGGAAGATTAAGAAGGTCTTCCCCTGCATAAGGGTGGTTACACTACTACAAACAATGTCCAGTGTGGCCACAATATTGCTTCAAATGGCCTGCAAATGAGGTTTTCTATATTTTTCATTTCTTCTTTTTATCATGTTTTAAACAGGGGGTTGTTAGTTAATAAACATCACCTGAGATTTGAGAAAGCCTAACTACCAATTCACAAAATTTCTTGTTCATTTGGGTGTGACTAGCCTCATATTGTTCAGCCTTCTATACTGCTTCAGAAAAGTTCTGTGGGTTACATTTTGCCTTGTTTCCAAGTTTAACAAGGCAGTCCAAGGAAGGAAAACTAAAATGGTGCAGGGGTTGCATGAAGAGCCCTCTGAGGAGAGACTGAGGGATCTCAATATCTGCACCATTAAAGAGAGGAGAGCGAGAGGGGACATAGTAGAGACCTTCAAGTACCCATACGGGGGTGAATAGGGTGAAGGAGGGGAGTCTCTTTCAAATGGGAAAGATCACCAGGACCAAAGGGCTTGCAATGAAGTTGGGGGGGAGTTAAAGAGGTATGTGCAGAAGAAAGTACAATAACACTAAGTTTCCTTAACTAAACTGTAGTTACAGTGTGACTACACAGTAACTGTATTGTGGCTGCAATGTAGTTACATACAATACACATGTAATTACACTGTAATTACCCCTTAATGATCACCTACTTCTAAGCTACATTGACACTGACACTGAAGTGACCAGAAGTACTGGAAGAACTACTTCACTGAAAGAGTCATAGAAACCTGGAATAGACTGCCAGTGGAAGTGATGGAGGTTAAAACAGTAGGGGGCTTCAAGCATGTGTGCGATAGACAAAAGGAATTAATAGTGAATAGGCAGGGGAAGAGGGAGGATCACTGGAGAATAGTTATGGTCGGCAGAGACAGACTAGGCACAGACTATCTTGGCAGACTGGGTGCACTAAGAGGGGTCCCTTTCTGCTAACAAATTATGTGTAATGAGTTCTATGGAATAGTGCCATCATAGGTCAGAGATTTTCTTTGCTTAAATAAGCTGTTGACTTTTCAGATTAGCAAATCACTTATACTACTAGATCTGGTGGCATGTCTGTGGACACTGTGAAGTGGTGGTTAAGTTTTCTCAAATCTCAGATGATGTTTGTTAACTGAGAACCCCTGTTTAAAGCATGATAAGAAGAATAAATGAGTTAGATAAATATTCAAAACCTCGATTCCAGGCCTTTTGGAGCAATATCGGGAGGTGGGACACACTGGAGTTTGTTGATTTAAGTTAGTCACTCACAACGACCACTCCAAATATAACTAAACTGATCCAACCATCCAAGGTTGAGCAGATTAACTATACATCTTGAATTTGAAGATATTACACTGCTACTCAAGGAAATGATTGTCTGATTTCCTTAAAATAAAATAAACAAATAAACAACCCACACATTCCCAAGTTCAGTAATATGTCAGACTCTCATAGGATGAGAATGTAGTGCAAAGGGCCACCTGGAAAGCTCATTCTGGGGTCCCACATGGAAAATTTTTAACAGGAGATCTCTGCATTTTATATTTGTTTGGAATGATCAGAAGACCCAGTTTAATTAGAAAATAGATGATACTGTACGTGCAAGGATTTTCAGAGTTTGGAAGGTAGAAACAATCCAAATTTGGGGGGGGGGGCTGGAAATCTCCAAGGA
Organism: Neoceratodus forsteri; assembly: GCA_016271365.2. NCBI lineage: Eukaryota > Metazoa > Chordata > Ceratodontiformes > Ceratodontidae > Neoceratodus > Neoceratodus forsteri. The sequence continues at coordinate 1,326,227,395 of CM057456.1, read as the reverse complement.
GCAATGTACAACCTATCCAAATCAGAACTCTCCTAACTCACTAGCTACCTATCTCACCCATCCCTCTTCAACCTGTTGCAGTCTGGTCCTCATCCCAGCCATTCCACCATCAACTTTCTCTGTAAGCTTATTGGAGTGGATCAGAGACTCCTTACATTAATTGTGTTTATTAACCTCTCAAAAGCTTTCAATACAGTCTCCTACCCCCTCCACCTCAGTAAGCTAATGAGAGCTGGCTTATTATGTTACTACCTGTCCAACCATATTGAATCAATTCACATAGGCAGGACTATCTGTCTGGTATAGTAAAATAAATCTTGCACTCACCACTTCTTCCAGGAGAATGTCTTTCTCATAAGCTGCTCATAAATCCATAGAAACTGGTCTTTGCAGCATGGAGAAACAACTTTACTGTAGACAAAAAAAAGCTAATGTGAAAAAGTGCTGGTGGGCGAGCATCAGCCATGCTGAACATTTCATGTAGTTCATCTACACTTTTTCAAAAGTAACTTTGAAAATCGTGGACAAGGCACATCAAATGTTAGGTGAGCCTGCTATTAGCCCACTAGCTCTAGTCAAATTTTTTTTCTGTGGATTTGTGACCGGTTTATGTAATGAAAAGCAAAATTTCTTGAAAGGAATGGTGAGTGCAGGTTTTCTTTTCCATACCCATGAATTGTTGTTTTTTTTTTTTTGTTTTTATTTTTTGCAGTTAATCTTCTTATTGGTGTATATATATATATATGTATTAGAGGCAAAAAACTCTGTTTAATGCATTAGTTAGGGTTGTTCCACAGCGACAAAAGTGAGGAAATTCGCTGTTAGGGTTGAAAACCCTAACTCCGAATTCACCCTCCCAGCACCACACACACACACACACACACACACATTCAAGTATGGGGGAGGACCAAGTCAACACAACTAATGACAGACATCCAGTAGCAGGTGACAGAAATAACAAACAATTGTCTAAATGTACTACAAGACATCCCCACCCACCTGACCAGGTACTGCATGCTCAGTGGAGATCAACAGCAAAACTGAGGCCATGTACACCAAACGTACACATTCCTGATTGCAGCTGCACACAACGTACCACACTTAGTAGTTGCATGGCCTTACCTACCGATGCCCCACACCACACCACAACTGGTACTGTGCCATTAGTCAATATAAATGCTGAAGGTGCACGATGACAGTTGTAGAAAAGTTTTAACACTAGTGAGTATACATTAATTAACAGAAGTACATAAATTAACCACAAGACACTAGCATGCTCAAGATAAAAGTAGTGTTACATTTAGTAGGTGATTTACATAGTAGTACATTTACTGCAATGGTTTACTCAAGATAGAGAGGCAGATGTAAGCGTATGGAAAAGCATTGCCTGTTCAATGCTCTGAAATTCATACTGCCAGTATCAGATGCATTCTTACTGATGAAGGTGTCCTGCTCATGTACATACATAGACCTTCAGTGTGTTTCAGTACTAAAGATGCAGTAAGTATTCTTTGTAAGAAACACTGTAATTGCATGGATCAGGCCAAGCAACTTCTAAATATCATAGCACTACTGAGCCAACAATGACGTACCTGTATCGGAGATGTATAATGGATAGATTTTCCTGTAGGCACTTACTGAGTATGTTGTACCTGATAAAGACAATCTCATTGCATCGGTGTGACTAACTTATTCAAATAGTAATACATTTACTATTGTTGCAATGAGTGATCTATGCCACTTATGGACACAGTGTAATTTTTTTAACAGTTGTTTCATACTCAGGCTGTATGCCTAGTGTTTGGGTTTGCTACACTTCTGTCACTGATGCTATCAAGTGATAACTATGTTAATTGTGGTACAACAGGAATCAAGTAGGTATGGTGTAGATATAAACAGAATGTCTTTTAGTATTGATTTAACTCACAATGGGGTAAGTGTACTAGGACAGCGGGGTTATTCTCTATCACTGACTCTGTCAGTTATAATCACACTAACGTTTCAATGACTGTAATGATCAAGTTACACTGTTCATCTTCATGAGTTCATATTCACAGCCATTCTCCAGTAACTAGACAGTGTATGGTGTAACTGGGTGGGACACTGTGTTAAAAGCTGCTACAGTGCCTAGCAGAGGAAACTATCTACTCATAAAGACAATTAAGCAATAAGTCATGACCAACAGTTATGTTAAATGGTCTGTTAATCACCCTGTGGGGTTTAATGTTGAATGAGGCATAGCCGAGTGCCACATGTCCTAGACAGTGATAAACTGACCATTAACATAATACCTGGGAGTGGCTTACTGCTATCATAATAAAACTGTTTTTAAACAACATTAAACCATGTTCATCATATGGTTAGGCTCTACATGTATGTTAATAAAAAGTAAACATAAGGCTGTTACAATGTTTACAGTCAATTAGAAGCTGCATTTCTCAAACCCTTGTTATAATCAGAGATATTATACCTGTACAACTCCTTGGTTTTGCTGAACTCTGTTGCTCAGGTGGCCCACCACATGTGGTCTGGTCTGGTGTGGAGCATCGGTGAGTAAGGCCATGCAACCAAGTGTGGTACATTGTGCAGCCTGCAATCAGGGATGTAGTACGTTTGGTGTACATGGCCTCAGTTTTGCTGTTGATCTCCACTGAGCATGCAGTACCTGGTCAGGTGGGTGGGGATGTCTCGTAGTACATTTAGACAATTGTTTGTTATTTCTGTCACCTGCTGCTGGATGTCTGTCATTGGTTGTGTTGACTTGGTCCTCCCCATACTTGAATGTGTGTGTGTGTGTGTGTGTGTGTGTCTGTGTGTGTGTGGTGCTTGGGGAGGTGGTTGGAGTTAGGGTTTCAACCTAACAGCAATTTCCTCACTTGCTGTGGAACAACCCCAACTAATGCATTAAGCGGAGTTTTGCCTCTAATTTCCTTCTTTTTGAAAATGGTAACGAGAAATAGTGATGTAATGCAGCGATGGGGCTGTGAGGGACCTTTGGGCACAGCGCTCCCCTCTTGTGGCATAATGTGAGGAGCAACAGCAAACAGAAATGCTAACAGTGCACATGGTAACACAAGCGCCGAATGAGAACAGAAAAGGTAACGACATCGCGTGGCATAGACGGAACGGTCTGCCACGTGATGTGTTATCACATAGTAACATGGTGCCTGCAAATGGAAATGTCAATGAGCATGGTGATGCAAAGTGAAACAGAAAGAGAAACAGTACTGTAGACACAAATGGCAAAAAATAACAGAAAAGCAAGCACAAATGAAAATGCAAAGGATAACGCACATAGGGCCCCGTGCTCCCAGCACGTAATGTGGCAGCTGGAGCGTGGGGCCCAAAGGGCCCCACACTCCCACCACATGATGTCTTGTGGCATAGTAACAGGAACAGCAATGCAAACAGAAGTGCTAACAGTGGCGCACAAGGTAACGCAAGTGCAAATGAGAACAGATAGGATAACAAACACGGTGGCGTAGACGGGAACGGTGTGCCACGTTATGTCTTGTCACATAGTAACATGGTGCCTGTAAATCGAAATGGCAATGGGCATGGTGACGCAAAGTGAAACAGAAAGAGAAACAGTACAGCACATACAAATGGCAAAAAAGTAACAGAAACGCAAGCGCAAATGAAAACGCAAAGGATGACACACGTGGTGGCACAGACGTCAACGGTAAGTGAAACGGGCATGGAACCGCAAGCGGAAAGGGCAATGGTAACAGTAATGTAAGCGCACAGGCTAGTTTTCACAAAAAGCTGAATAGAGAAAGACAGTGAGTACAAAGAATGTATGCATAATAATGGGTATCAGAGCAGAAAATGAGGACTTGGAATACTAAATAAGTTATATCTCAGGAACCGTATGACATAGAAAAAAATTTAAAAGTCGTATGATTTATGACTGTCCTGGCTAGTTTGTACTTAGCCCCCAGGAGGCTGAAATTTTCAATAAAACTCCATTATCTCGCTACCGCTGAGATACGGGCCCTGAAAGGCGCGGCTTACGCCGAATGTTATCCTATGGGAAAAACTGTCAACTTTGAGTGCTGTAACTTTGCTGCCATGTAATATTTTTTCAATACAACACTGAAAGGCACATCTGTGTGATGTCGTCTCCGTTCCTCAAATTTCAGCTCAAAACTCCCAACGGTTCTTTGCAGCGCAATACAAAGAATTGCTGTCATTTTCCACAGACTAGAAAACTACTGTCGGAATTTGCGAAAGCTTTCGCAAAAATTTGCGACACTTTCGTGAGCACGAAAGTAATTTGCGAAAGTACTTTTTCCAGAAATTTGAAAAACATATTTCTGGGGTGTTTTACCACAAAATAAAGACATGGCAAGCATCCTCAGGGCCCGACTAGGTGAATACAAAAAAATGAGGTTGCTAGAGGGTCCCAAATTTAAATGCCAACCATTTTTCTGATCATTAACTGAAAATAAAATGGCCGATTTGCGAAAGTAACAGGCCCATTTGCCAAAGTAAAAATGCATTTGCGAAAGTGTTGAACTTTTTGTTAACTTTTCCCATTGACTTATAATGGGAAACTGTTTTTTGAATAACTTTTGAACTGTTTAATATTTTTTCACAAAATCTTTGAAAGGCACATTGGGGACCCTGGCCGCACGTTCCCTGAAGATTTTGGGCTGGTCGCGCAAACCGTACGACCTGTAGGTGCGACCAAAGAATTCCAGAAAAGCGTAAACGTGCGCACAGATCACACTTAATAACTCCACAGCTGTATATCCAACCAGTACGAAACTTGGCAGATCCCAAGGCCTATGGTTCTTGATCATAAATCCCAAATTTCAGGCAAATCTGTCAAACGGTTGCAAAGTTATTAAGGTGCAAAGTTTTGGGGTTTAACATAGAAATGGCTCCTCAACCCTAACTATGGTAGCACTACCGTGCTACCATAATATATATGTCAGTGGCTCAGCAGGTAGCACACTCGCCTCTGAGGCTGGGAGATCAGAGGGCTGTGGTTCAGTTCCCACATCTGGCACTTGGGTTAATATCCAGTACTAACACTGTAGTGCAGCATGAGAGGGTGCTGCACTTCTGAGGTGCCGTCTTCGGATGAGACATTAAACCGAGGTCCCATCTGCCTGATTGGTGGTAGTTCAGGTGGATGTTAAAGATCCCATGACACTTATCGAAAAGAGTAGGGGAATTTCCCGTGTCCTGGCCAAATTTCTCTCATTCATTAAAAATACCACCAACAGCTTAATCTGGTTCAAAGTCAGTTGGCATTCATCTGTATCCCCCTCCCCTGGGTCGTGCCTGAAAATAGGCAGGAATTGTCTAGTGCACTTACCCAGTCAACAAAAATGAAATAAATAAATATATATATAAGAGACAAAGAACCTCTGTGTGCAAACACTGAGGCAAGGGTTACCCCAAAGGGGATTTGGCTGGGAAGCCAAGTTTCAAGAAAATACAAAATCACACATGCCCCCACAATGCAAAGCATCATGGGCTGCATATGCAAATCACCACAGAATGTTATGCTGGTCCAACTTTTAGCAGAATTGCACGGTGCCGAAAGGCCTCTCACACAGTTTGCAAAGGGTGCTAACAGAAGACATAGACACGTGTTTCGTCCTACCAGGACTCATCAGTTTGCCTCATCTGCTTGACACTTGAATGGACCAGCTACCCTTAAGGCAGTGTGCCTTGGATATAGTGTGGTGAACCCATTAAAATAAAAAAACACCTCTTTGTCTTTTAAATATTTTTTATTTTAATGGGTTCACCATAATATATCGAACACACTACTATAGGCACACTAGTCCATTCCACTGAGTGTCAAGCAGGCAGAGGCATACTGATGAGTCCTGGTAGGACTAATAGAACATGGAGCACGTATTTCGTCCCTGCCAGGACTCATCAGTATGCCTCATCTGCTTGACACTTGAATGGACCAGCTACCCTTAAGGCAGTGTGCCTTGGATATATTGTGGTGAACCCATTAAAATAAAAAAACACCTCTTTGTCTTTTAAATATTTTTTATTTTAATGGGTTCACCACAATATATCCAAGGCACACTGCCTTAAGGGCAGCTGGTCCATTCCACTGGGGGTGTCAAGCAGACGAGGCATACTGATGAGTCCTGGTAGGGACAAATACGGTCTATGTCTCTATTAGCACCCTTTGCAAACTGTGTGAGAGGCCTTCGGCACCATGCGATTCTGCTTAAAGTTGGACCAGCATAACATTCTGTGGTGATTTGCATATGCAGCCCATGATGCTTTGCATAGTGGGGGCATGTGTGATTATATATATATATATATATATATATATATATATATATATATATAAAATAGAAAAGGAAATACATATTCCACAACACAACAATATATGTATAATGATATGGTTGTACAATACAGACAATAGTTCATATCAATACAGCGAATGGTAAAAGGAAGGTGAAGGAATAAAAGTCTATGCAATTGTGTACAGGCGAATAAGAAAACTATGTTAAACAAGCTTGACAGTTACATATTCGGAAATATGCCCTGTAAGTCAGATTAAACCAGGAAAAAAAAGGGTGGAAGTTAGAACAAGTTCTTGAAAAAGATTATTTAGTAAGTATATATATGTTGTGGTGTTGAATATCTTTTATTTATTGAAGATTTCCGAATTCGAGCCTTTTAATCAGACTCATTTACAAAGGCTCCATGTCAGAATACAAACATTGTTAGGCAAGAATACATCAAGTAGATATATAGAGAAGGGTTACATATAACTTATTAAAGGGAGTGCATTACAAAACAATGAGTGAGCTTTGCAGTTCAAATTATACAGAGTTTATTACATAGGAGACAGTAGACATGAGTAACTCGGGGCAAAACAGGTACCAGGTTGGGGAGAGGCAGGATGGGTATCCTTTTGTCAGTGTGAAAGAAGGCAGCATGAGAGTCCTGTGTCAGTGGAGGAGGAGGACATGGGGTAGTGGACAACTGAGGAAATGGTTTATGGAGAGTGGGGTGGAGACCCAGAGTTTAATACCAGTCAGGAGGGGCGAAGACCCAGAGTTTAATAAAAGTCATAGGAACTGAAAGAGCGGAGGTGATCCCTAAGGAAGGATTTAAAATGAGTGAGCTTACTGTCAGAGGTAATGGAACTGGGAAGTACATTCATCAAGTAAGGGGCCCTGTAGCTGAAGGTTCTCTGATGGAGGGAGGTCCAGCATCTAGGGGACCAAGAAAGGGGATTTGGTGGAGCAGCATGTGTTTCTTAACACAGAAGCTGGTTGTAGAAGGTCAGAGAGCCCTGGGGGACCATCTTTGCACCCAATTCAGAGCGTGACTGACTTATAATTTGGTATTTTTGGGATTATCTATCCCTTTATCTACCTGACAAATAGGTGACCCCCTCCCCCCCAAGGTTCTGATCTTAGTCCCAAATTACTCAATATTTTCTAAATGACCTGCTCACTACCAGTACAGTGTCTCTTCCCACATCTACATGTACATGGATGATACAGTGCATTTTGTCAGTAGCCCAGAAAGTGGCTCATTCAAAAGCTTTAATACAACCTGATTTTTCTTCCTGAAGACATGGTTCCACTAGCATCTGTTGACCTTGAATGAAACAAAAATAATATACATGACCTTTTGATTCCATATGTAAACTATCTAAAAATTTACCTCCACCCACACAATTAAAACAATGGATGGTTTCCAACTAGCTCACATCTCATCTTTTAAATAACCTTGGAGTCTGGTTGAAACTGTCCCTCAATGTCTGCATGTACATTGACTCCACCTTGTTGGTAAGTCTTGCCTCACCACAGCTTTCAGCTGGGATTGCACTCATAAAATGATTCTCCCTGTTTGTGACTGTGGAGATCATTGTCCATGGAGCAGCGCCTAAGTCCTCTCTAAAAAAACTGGATGCCCTCTACCATCCTTTCTGCTTTTTTTCCCCTTAACCCCCCCCCCAGCTCACCATGAGATGTACTCAAGTCTGAGATGGTTCTCCTTTGTAGACCAGCAGTTCATTCATAGTTGCTTATTGATTCCTAAATTCTGGGTTTACACTCACTCCAGCTACCTTTCCTCCCGTCTCATGTTGAATCTACTTTCTGCCTAGGCACTCTGTCATTCAAAACCACATTCCTTCCTTAGACCTAGGTACTGGCTGTCTGCTAAACAGGCTGCTCTCTCCTGGAGAACCCCTTGACTCTGGAACTACCTCCCTTCTCAGGTACAGGCCTCTGATATTGATGATCTTGTAGTGTAGTGTAGTGTAGTGTAGTGTAGTGTAGTGTAGTGTAGTGTGGTGTGGCATGGTGTGGCATTGCATAGTATAGTATAGTATAGTTTAGTTAAGCAAAAAGGTACTACCAGGGGGTATGTTACTGTTTTAGTTAATCATCCCCCGGGGCGTGATGTGGCACAAGGCTCAGCCAAGTGCCATATGCCCCCAAGGGGTGATTATCTACAACATTAACATAACCCCCGGGAGTATCTTATTGCTATTATATAAAGGGTATGCTCAATTTGTTAAATAATTTTGAAATGTATGTTTTTTATGTTTGCTTGCACGCATGTGCAAGAAATATAGTGCCATCATCTGAGTTTTTCAGAGGTGTGTCAGCATCTTCCAATTCAGTCAGTGTGTTTGCAGGCGTGGTCACAGTTCTCCAATCACTGCTGGAGCTGTCTATGACAACAGTTGAAAATGCAGTGGCATACAGTTGAAAGAGGGAGCTATGCTTCAGTGAGCAGCTCCCCGCCCACACACAGATCAACTGTGTTGGTTACCTGATAGATTGCTGTAGTCTTGTCTAGCTTACAGAGACAAGCCACACATCATTACTTTAATAAACTGTTCCCTGCCACAGCAGGACCACCAAAATGTGTGGGTGCCCAACAGTCCTTACACACGCCAGCTCTCCAAAGCACACCTTCATGGACTCCATGGGTTCTAATCCTCCAGGAAAAAAATACCTCAGCATTTGATGTGAAAACTCAGACTTCGTTGTATGTATAATTCCAAGCGTTTTCTCTTACTCGACTCTGTCAATATGAACTCCCCACTGCTAAAACCCATGCAAACGAACTTGAGCGTACTGTACTACCTGCAGCTGAAGCAAAGAACAGACAGAATGCACAAAGAACATACTGCTATGCATTTCAGCAGTGGCCAGTGGGGGAGGTTTTCATGACTGAAGCACTTTTATGCACCTTTTAGTGCTGTCATATACACACCCCTGTGTGGTAATTCACTAAACTGCACACTTAGTCTGGTAACGCAGCTTCAAAATATTTTTTTTTCTCTGAATTGCCATGAGCTGGCATTTTTATGTGACTACAGAAACAAGATGCTGTATGTCAGCCATGTGTCTGCATTCTCACACTCATCCCCCTCACAACTCTCAAACAAAGCCAATGGTGCTTACTGAATTGAGAAGAGTTACATGGATTTCGGAAGTTGTGCCAGATACAACTGCACATTGTCTCATTCACTCTCTTTGTTTCAACCCTCCACCTCCACTTCTCTTCGGTAAAGCATGAAGGCTAGTTCACATTAGCACATTCAGATACTTAATAATTCACACTTCCTTTCAAATCAGGGAAAGGCATGTTGTTGGTCTACTACACTGTGAAAACAAGCATTTGTCAATGCCGAACGTTCGCTTGCAGGTATTTGCAGTGGTATTTGGCACTTGGACATGGCTTAAAAAAATCAGTGACAAAGAAGTACAAGCATTTGTCAATGCTGAATGTTGTTTGCTTCTAAGTGCTGTTTAGGTATTTGGAAGTCATTGGAGTGCAAATATTGAAAATTCGTGAACTTACGGGCGTGCGTAGGAGTTGCGCAATGAACACTCATAAAACAGTAATTTTTAGGAATTTTTTCACTAAATTTTCAAAATAGCCATTTTAAGACCTCTGCTCATGAACAGTGTCACTGTGATTTTCTTAATGTGTCCCATACTTTGAGTTCGCACACCGACTGCACCATTGTGCGCTACATGGGCGGAAACACGTTTTGGGCAGGATGTGAAAAATGACAGCTGTACTGCTCATCAGGAGGTGTGGTAAAATGGCAATGTTGAAAATCTGGAGTGAAAATATTGAAAATTCGCAAACTTATGAGCCTGCGTAGGAACTGCGCAATGCCGCTCGTAAACAGTAATTGTTAGGATTTGTTTCACCACATTTTCAACATAGCCATTTTAAGACCTCTGCTCATGAACAGTGTCACTGTGATTTTCTTAATGTGTCCCATACATTGATTTTGCACACCGACTGCGCCATTGTGCACTACATGGGCGGAAACACGTTTTTGGGTGAGATGTGAAAAATGACAGCTATACTACTCATAAGGAGGTGTAATAAAATGGCAATGTTGAAAATCTGGGTAAAAATATTGAAAATTTGTGAACTTACAAGCCTGCGTAAGACTACGCCAACACTGCAGCATAAATAAAGCAGGGGTCGTGTACAGAATCTTTCACCAAATTTTCAAAATAGGCTTTTTGAGAGCCCACCTTATGAATGCTGGCACTGTTGTTTTGTTAATCAGGCCCAAAAGGTGATTTTGCGCAGTGACTGCGAGGTTACCCTTCGGGCCCAAATAATGCCATGACAGTGACAGAATTCATGAGAAGGAGTCCCAAAAACCCCATGTTGAAAATTTGGTGCAAAAATTCAAAACAATGCGTAAGATATGCAACAAAGTTGAAAAAAAAACATCTAGCCCATTACACAGCTTACCGGCGTTTCCTCAATTTGCGGTCGGCTTTGAAGAGTGCAGACGTGTTCCCGGTCCAGCAATGATCGTCGCCCGAGCTCTGGAGGTAAGTATGGGGTGAGGGGGGTGTGGGGAGGCAGGGTGCGCAGTGGGTGGTGTGGGTGTGGGAGGAGGTGGGGAGACTGTGTGGGACCGTTTTTAATTTACAGGTTTTCTTTTTTCTATAATTGACGACGCGGGACATTTTCCATGCTGGGGTGGGCTCCCAGCGTGGCAGAAGGATGGCTGGGGGGGCTGTGGAGCCAACGGGGGATTGGGTACCCCCGTCAGCAGATGATGCGGTACATTTACCACGCTGGGGTGGGCTCTCAGAGTGGCAGTAGAGAAAGCTGTTTGGGGGGAGGTGGAGCCGACGGGGGATTGGGCACCCCCGTCGGCAGACGATGCAGGACGTTTGCCATGCTGGGTGGGCTCCCAGTGTGGCAACAAAGATTTGGGGGCGGGCGTGACATGCTGCAAGCACACAGCGGTGGTTTTCTTTGAAGAGAAGACCACTGTTGTCATACACAGCACCGCAGCGATTAGTGCAGGACCGCCACGTCTGCTCAATAGAGCAGGGGATTGCACAGGGCAGGCACACCTCCAAAGTGTCCCATTCTCCCAAGACGTTCCTTGCACATTCGCGAAAGCGAACATAAAAACCAAAAACAAATGATGGACTTTAGAGGATACAGTAGCAGTGCTATCACATTGATTTTGCATTTTTCTGTAACTCTAGTGCAAATTTTCCTCTCCCCCGTACATTTCATTATTTCACATGAAGCAGAATTGCTCTGATGCCCCTGAAGCAAATGATTATTTACCTTTTAATGGACCAACATAGATGTAACAACAAGAACAAAGTGCTCTAGCTTTCGGACCAACCAGTCCTTCTTCAGAAACTCATGGCAGTTGTTTAGAAAATACAATACTTATAACAGCTAGATAATGCAGAGAAAAACAGAAAAAAATCCCCATTGGTTTAAAATACTCATTTAAAAAAAAACTAAAAAAAACAGAAGATGATGTCAGAGAAGTTTAACAGTATTATACTGCCTTCAGTCAGAAGCAACCTTGGGTTAAACGTGTTGGTGGAACACACATACAAAGAATCCTACTGCATATAAATTTAATTGACATAAGATAACACTGCTGAAGCAGATAACTCCTAAATCAAGCTATGAGTGTCACAGTTAGTATAAGGATGTGATTACTGAAAGGCAACCCCCACCCAGATTAAAGACAAACTAAGATTGTTATAGGGCTCATGAAGTTTCAATGTCTGCATTATAGACAAGAATTTACCAGTAAAGTTGTCTTAAAGACATAAGTGCACACTGTGTGATGTAAAACCTAGCTGGACCTGTCACCCAGCTGTACTCTCCAGCTAGATATAAGGCCCAAGAAATTTCAAAAACCTCAGGACTATATAAATGATAATTTAAATATAAATTGATAATATTAGTGTCAAACAAAAAACTCTAGTCGAGGAACCTCAAGGAATTAAGACCACATAGCCTGATATGTACTGATGTCAATATACACTGAGAATGTAACAGCTTGATATACCACAAGTGTCTAAGGAATCTGAAAAAGAGATAAAAATGTAATTTCTCTCCTCCTCTTCATACAAACAATACACCCTAACGTACACCCCACATCACCATAATGTGGGTGGGGGAGATACATAGCTTTAAGGAGATGTTGTCTCTCTCTCTCTCTCTCTCTCTCACCCCCCCTTTTTTTTCCCCTCTCTCTCTCTCTCCCCCACAGACACACACACACACACACACACTCTCTCCTAGTGAACCTATATTCACTTCAGTCACTGCAATTGTTCCCCAAAATAATTCAACTTGTCATGAAATCCTGAGTAACAGGGCTTATGTCTGATGACCCTGTAACCAATGCAAGTCAATGGGAACATTTTCCCTGTAAATGACTCCCTGTAGATCTGGGAGCCTTGCTGTATGTAGTCTGCCAGGGTCTTACAATATAATTCTTATTTTAATGCAGTGCATTCAAAAAAATTATACTGAAGCAAATGGTTTGTTGCCTTTTACTGAACCAACATACATGGATGTTACAAAAAGAACAAAGTGTCTAAGTGTTTGGCCCAACAAGGTCTTCTTCTGAAGCTTACATGAGTAAACTTACAAGGGATGTTCTAGCCTGTGGGACAATGGTTTCAACTATGCCACTGAATTTGAAAAAAACAGCAATTAAATAACTTAGGATAATGCAGGATATATAAATGAAATCAGCGCGCACATGTGAAGGCATTGTTGTCATGTCAAAAGACAGCAATAGTACAGCAGCTAACTGAATTCACCTGCTTTTAATTGCTGTTTTAAAAGGTGGATTTTTTTTAAATATCCTGTAAATAGTTTCACAATAATTCCCTCATACCTTTTTACCAAGTGTCTGCTCTACCTAATTCAATGGTTGGCAGCTCCTCCACAGCACACAAATGAACAGAGACTATTTTAGTTGTCATTTTTCATCTCGCCCAAAACATGTTTCTGCGCATGTAGCGCACAATGGCACAGTTGGTGTGCGAAATCAATGTTTGGGACAGATTAAGAAAATCACAGCAAAACTGTTCATGAGCAGAGGTCTTAAAATGGTTATGTTAAAAATTTGGTGACAAAAGTTCATAAAATGACTGTATTACGAGCGAGCATTGAGCAGTTTCCACGCACCCTCATAAGTTCATGAATTTGTAATATTTTCAGTCCAGATTTCCACCACTGGCATTTTGTCACATTCCCTTATGAACAGTACAGATGTCATTTTTCACACCATGGCCAAAATGCGTTCTCGCACTTCCAGCGAAGAAATGCGTGGTCACTATGGGAAATCACTGTTTGGGACAGATTAAGAAAACCACCATGACACTGTTCATGAGTGGAGGCCCAAAATGCCTGTGTTAACAATCTGCTGTAAAAATCCCAAACTAATTACATTATGGGTGTCGTTTTGCTAGGCAGTGCTCACCATGACTTCACCAGTTTTTCTGATATTTTCACTCCAGATTCTATTGCCATTTTTACACCTCCCCATGAACAGTACAGCTGTCATTTTTCACATCTTGTTCTAAATGTGTTTTCACAACTGTGGCACCAAATGGCGTAGTCACTGTGCAAAATCAGCTTTCAGCTAACAAACTGATATTGCCACTGTTCATAAGGTGGGGGTCACAAAAAAACAATGTTGAAAATTTGGAGTGAAAATACCAATGAACATCTGTGGCGTTCCCTGTAGAGACTGACAGGCCTCAGGGGTGTGACTTGGGATTGTCGCCTGTAATGCTCATACCATTACACCCCCACCCACACCCTGCAGCTAGTGAGAGGCATCGAAAGTTGTGCCTTGGACCTTCATCCTCAAAGTTCACCCCATTCTCCATACTGCACCCATCTCACCATATTTCCTAATAGAATGGGGTCAACATAAGGGCCAAAGACCCTAAGGCACACCGTGACACCTGTCGGTGTCTGCAGGGTAGGGTGTGGTGAAGTGCCATAGCCGTTATGCCTGACGACCCAAAGGCACACCCCAATGCCTGTCAGTATCGGCAGGTTGCTGGTGGGGTCGGCTTCAGTTCAATACTTCACTGCCATCCCTATTATACAGCTCTGTAACTCCTACACTACCAGTGCCAATGCCAGTGAGCAAACATTCAGCATTGACAAATGCTTGTTTTAAATTAGTTTACAGTGGATTTAAAAAGAAAAAGTCTGTCTATGAACATTAGTGTTCTGTTGCTTCATGTTGTTGTGACGCAAGTCTGTAGCAATGGAAATGGGTGCACTAGGCACTGGGCAGCAAGCGGTAGATGTAAAAACATGTTGATGTTGACAAGTTTAGTAACTAGAGTGCGTCTTTTACAATAACACCAGAACTCTTCACTGGGCATGAGTGCATTCAAAAACACACAATGTGGCCATTCCACAAGTACAGTGGTAGTGCTACTGCATATGACGCCAGTGACCCAGGTTCAGTAGCGAGCCTGAGTTGCTGGAGGGCCAGCTGGGGGGAGAAGGATCGGGTGCCCGCAGGGCTGCTCTCCTCCAGGGAGGAGGGGCTACAGACCTCTCTGCTATACTGCCACCTGAGTGACCACAGATGGTGGTGCAGTCGAGGTAGCAGTAGACAATGGGAGGGGCTGACATCGGCCGAGGACCTGAGAGAAGGCATGTCTCAGCATGCCCTCATCTCATTGGCCCTCCCCAAGTGCAGATGTTGGTGGAAGCAGGGACCAAGAACACAGGAAAAAACCCATGGCTGCACCTGAAGACAGGCCTCAGCACCAGTGACTGGGGAGAGACTGAGGAGCAGCTCCGGGTGTCCGCTCCCCTGAGATCTGGAGGGATTTGGGGGTGTTCCCTCTGCCCCACTGGGGGGGTTATCCGGGGGCTCGATGAATATTGGAGCAGAAGCACTCGATTGGAGCAGACGTTCTCGGGTCCCACCAGCGCAGCTTGAGTGATGCATTGAGTACCCGGAGCGGCCATGGGAGCAGAAGTGGGCATAAAGAATAAGTAAAAAAAAAACACACACACAATGTTGGGCTATAAACAGAAAACATTGTAAAGTAATCTTTAGCCAGTCTAATGTTTAACCACTTTATAAGCTGCCGTATATCAACAAAAGCTGTCTGTCTGCAGTGATAAGATACTGGTTGATGACACCTTGACATTTCCATTTGATGGACAAGTTTGACAACCACAACTGTTCCTAATACAGCTTCATAACAGGTGAATTAGGTTGGATTTAACAAATGCTGTATTGTTACATGTTACAGTAACTCTCAGTCTTGCTCTGAACCATACCGAAACCACATGGTTCTGTCATGGTGCCTAGCCTCCTAACCTGGCTCACAGCGATATTCAACAACGATAACAAAACAATTGTGTCTGCAAAAATGTTTTTTTCCTTTCTTTCACTGATGTGTGTTGCTGTCATAGTGGTTCAAAAAGTCAGTGCATTTGTTTGTTGACCCCGACTGCATATACTGCATTGTTACATTCCTCCATAGCACACCAAAATCACTAACTTGATTACCAATCTCAATGCTATGATTTTTTTTTATGTTTAAGGAGCACATCTGATCAAGCGTTCTTACTTGACATGGATATTGAACCCTACAGATGTAAAAGCACATTGATGTTGACGAGTTCAGTAACCAGAGTGTGTTTTTTTACAATAACGCTGGAATTCTTCAGTGGGCAAATGGCCAAAACACTGCTATAAGAGGGACTGTGATTACCATGGTTGTAGTTAAAGGTGTCAGCACTTCAACTCACTCAGTGTTGTTTGAAACTGTTGGGTACAAAACAAACACAACTTTTGACAATGTTCTTTTGACTGTTGTAACATTTCTTTGTGTACTTGCTGACATGCCTTAATGGCACCTCTGAGTTCTGATATTGGAATCCCTGAAAAATAGTAGGATGGTCATTTTTGAAATCAGTTCTCCAGTGATTAAGCTCTACAAGTATGTTAATATTAAGGAGATTAATGTAGGGCTTTCAGAATGCTGACAACCAAGCAGATTGCAACATTTCATACACCCTTTTTCTGTTGTCTTGCGCATGCACAAGCAACATTTTGTGGTAGTAGGAGAAATGCAGAGGTGTGTCAGTGCTGGCAAATTCAGGGCATGCTTTAATAGGTGCGTCCCTCATTCTCCAATTAGCCAGCGTGCTAGCGGTGACACAAGTATTATGCAAAGTGCCACCAACTTGAAACAAATGTGCTGCTGCAATCTGAGACAAGCTCATCATGCAGCAGCACAGATGACACACCTACCCTATGTGCCTTGCCTGTTGAAACATTACAATAAACCTGGCAGCGGCTCCCCACATCTGCCTCTCACAATCCACAGAAAGTTGACTTCAGGGGTGAGAAATTCCCCTGTTGGCATGCCCCCTTCCCAGTTCAATTTGTTTGCCAATGGGGTGCCCAATCCCCATCAGCATAATGTCCCCCAGTTTAATTTGTTTGTCAACAGGGGAGTCCAGTCCTTGTTGGCATCATGTCCCCCCCACCACAACACAGACATGCTTTCTTTGCCAATGGGTGTGCCCAATCCCCATTGGCTTCAGTCCCCCCCCCAAAAAAAAAACAGGTGGCACACTGGGAGCCCACCCCAGTGTGCCCAAATGTATGTTTTTGTAGAACCTGGAAAACAAAAAAAAACCTGTCACAATGTTTTTTTTTATTTGTCCCTGTAAACAAGAAAATGGTCAGTATGTCAGTAGGTAGTTGTCAGTATGCCCCTCCTCCTCAACACACACCCACCCTCTGCACACCCCACCTCACCCCATACTTACCTCTGAAGGTACGGCGCGGTGATCTTCTTTGGCACGGGAGATGTCTGAATTTACGTCTAATTTCAAACCTGTATTTGATGTGGTGTTGGTGAAGCTGTTTGAATTGAAGACATGTTTATTTTGGTAGCAAACCTATTTTTGGGTCTTTGAGTAGAATTGTGATTCATTTTTGCTGGCTTCACTAGCTGCAAAGTTTAGTGCATAGTGGGGGAAGGGTGCTAATGGTCTGACCAGAGGCCTCAGCTACCTGATTGTTTCTGGAAGACTTGGGCTGGTCCCACCCCCACAACCCCTCACCCCACCTGCCCCGATCCATTATTTCCTTTATACCAGGGGTTCTGACATCACTTCCTCAAATGGACAAAGGATATGCACCTGTCACAGCAGAACCAGAAATCCAGAAAAGGAACAGCAGCGAGTGAAGAGGTGACTGCTATCTCAGTGGAATGGAAGTAACTGCAAATCAAGGAGCTTTCATTGTTACTTCTTTGCATTTCTACTGCATTGTGGAAAGGAGGAGGAGTAGGAGTTTGAAGAAGGTTGTGCAATAGCTACTTAAAGTCTCTTTTTGGGTGTGGATAGGAAGGATAGGAATATAAAAAGCAGTTGCTCAATCTATCTAAATGTGTGCAACAAAGGCGGTAAGGGAAATAAAGAAAATGTTTTGCACTGATAGAGGGGAGAGGGGAGACTTGGGGGTGTTTGGTATCCTGCATCTGAAGGGTGGGGGTCACAGGGCAACGAGAGCAATGGGTAGGGTAGTAGGCTGCAACAACTGCGGTGCACCAATCTTTCTAAAAATTGCCTGGAGTGTGGGGGGATGTTTAGTGTGCAACCACATAGAAAAACTTAGAAAGGAGATTGAGGGTCTGCAGGAGGAACTAAGACAGGCAAGGCAGACTGGGGTTGGGATTAGCCCAATACTGGAAGGAGGAGGGAGGGGAGATGAGGGAGGGCAATTTGAGACAACAGTGGTGAGGAGAGGATCAGAAGAAGGAAAGCAGAGACAAAGGGGCCCAGACCAGGAAGAATGATTGCCGGGGACACCAGGCCAGGAGACAAAAGACAAATGGAAGGAGGAAATAGGGACTTGTGAGGTGAGGTGAAGAAGTGGCAAAAGTCATGGAGTGGAAAGGAGAGAACAGATTACTATGAAGAGACAGGGAGTGGGCAATTGTGAAGGGTCTTCAGAAAAAAGTTTTGCACCGCTAGAGAGGAAGAAGGAGGAGGAGGGAAATGATGACATTAGAGGAGTAATTGATAAATGCCTGGACCAAACCAAAGCAGGGGAAAGTTCTGCTGGGAGAATTGCAACAGGGGCAAAAGGGGGAAATAATGTGCAGGAGGAAGAAGAGGAGCTGGAAATGAGAGAGGGAGATGAATGGAAGCAAGCAGGGAGTAACAGGGGTGGAATCTTAGTGCTGGGGGACTCAATACTAGGAGGAGTCCGGTGGGATAGCAAGGGGGAGAGGCATAGTCGCATTTGGGTGGATGCCATGCCAGGAATGACAGCGGAAAGGGTTGGACAATCTGTTCTGAAATATGCTAGAAGGGGTAGGGACAAGCCTCATTTAATTATACATCTTGGGATGAATGACCTGGCTGACAAGACAGTACATATAGTCCAGAGGAGGTTTGAGGAACTAGCACAATTATGTGAGGGGGCAGAAAGATCAGTAACTTTTTCAGAGATACTTCCAGTGCCCAAGGCAAGCACAACAAGAAAGCTGAGAATAGAGGAATTTAACGGATGGCTAAGAACCTGGTGTTGTGCTAAAGGGTATGGGCTGTTGGGGGTGGGAGGGACCTGGGAGGACAGTAGTCTCTATGCCAAGAACAGACTACACTTGAGTGAGGAGGGAAAGAAATTGTTGAAACAGAAGATGGAGGAATACATAGAGGAAGTTGGGAATTTAAACTAGGAGCGGGGGGTGGCAATTGGGCAAGAGACATGCAGAGACCACAGGTTGGGAAACCATATGAGCTTAACCCCCATAACAGTGACAAAGGACAAATGGCAAGTACTATTGGTGATGCTAGTAAAGGAGGGCAGGATGGGAGGGGGAAGGGTGGAAGGTAGTTACCCTTAATGCTAGGAGCCTTGGAAGAAAACTGCAAAGTTACAGGTGCTCATGGCAGAGGGAGAGGTGGACATTGTAGCCATCACAGAAACATGGGACACCCAATACAATGACTAGACCTGCTGTACCAGGGCAGGTTATTTCGTGAGGGACAGGGTGACTGGGAAAGGAGGGGTGGCACTATATGTGAAGGAAGGACTGAAGTGTGTAAGGGAGGAAGGGGAAGAGGGTAGTACGGAGTCACTTTGGATGCAAATCCAGGATTCCAAGAATAGGATTCTCAGAATGGGAGTGGTGTACAGGCCGCCATCTCAGACGGAGGAGTTAGACAGGGAACTAGCGAGACAGATCAGGAGGACCTGCAAGAAGGGTGGTGTGGTGATTGTGGGGGACTTCAACATGCCAGGAGTTGACTGGAGTACCCCAACAACCAGGAACAGAAGGGAACAGGTACTGCTGGATGCCTTCCAGGACAGCTTCCTGCTGCAAATGGTCAGTGAACCAACCAGGTTAGGGAATTTCCCTTGACCTTGTGCTGGCAAATGGGGACTTTGTGAGAGAATTACAGTGGAGGAACCACTGTCATGGAGTGACCACCACTCAATATGGCTCACATTGGATATGGGCAAGGAAGGAGTAGAATCTGGCACAAGAGTGCTGGACTTCAGGAGAGGTGACTTTGGGAGGATGGGGGAAGTGGTAAAAGGATACCTGGCCAGAATTCAATCTATTATGTACACTAACCAGAGGTGGGAGCTCATAAACCTGGGGATAGTGGAAGCAACCAAAACCTGCTGCAAGGCCCAGAGCAAGAAGGATAGGGCTAGGAAACCGAGCTGGTGGAGCAAGGAGATCATGGAAAAGGTAAGGAGGAAAAGAGCTGCCTTTAGGAGGTACAAGAAAACAGGGAGGGGGAGGACAGGGAGGAGGATATAAGAGCAGTAAGGGAAGCCAAGGCATCTATGAAACTGAGGCTGGCACAAGGCATTAAGAAGGGGGAGAAGAACTTCTTTAGGTACATCAGGGAGAAAAGGAGCTGTAAGGACCACATTGTAAGGATTGGGGGGGGTTGGGTGGAAGCCGAGGGTGATAAGGCAGAAGCAAAAATGATTACTTCTGCTCGGTATTTACTAAGGAGAAGAAGGAGGGTGACACCCAAGGGGTGACGAATGGCAGAAACAGGGGAGGAGGGGGTGACAGATAGGGAAATCATGGAGGGCAGAGTTTGGGAGGGTTTGAAGGCACTGAGGGTGGACAAGGCGCCAGGCCCAGATGACATCCACCCCAGGGTACTGAAGGAGCTGGCAGAGGTCCTTGCGGGAACTTTGGCAGGCCTATTTCATGCCTCACTACATTCGGGTGTGTATTTCAGGACTGGAGGATGGCTCATGTGCTGCCCCTCCACAAGACTGGCCCCAAGAACAAACTGGGAAACTACAGTCCAGTGAACCTCACATCCATCGTGGGTAAGCTAATGGAGACTATCCTGAAGGAGAGGCTGGTGGCCCTCCTAGAGGCCAAAGGACTACAGGACAGCAGACAGTACGGCTTCGTACATGGCAGATCCTGCCAAACCAACCTGGTGAAGTTCTATGACTGGGGAACTAGGCAATTGGATAGGGGCCATGCAGTGGATGTCCTGTATCTGGACTGCAGTAAGGCATTCGACTCGGTGCCGCATGGAAGGCTTGGAAGTAAGTTAGAAGGCACAGGGGCGGGTGCAAAGCTGGTGAGATGGGTAGGGAACTGGCTGAGGGAAAGGCAACAGAGGGTGGTGGTGAGTGGGAAGCTCTCACACCCATGGGTAGTGACGAGCGGTGTTCCACAGGGCTCGGTGTTGGGACCAGTGTTGTTTGGTATATTCATTGCAGACATGTCATTGGACATCAAGAGCAAGATCAGTATGTTTTCTGATGATACCAAGGTAGGAGTGGTGGTGGATGACCTAGGGGGATGGTAGGGGTTGCAGGATGATCTGGCAAAGCTTGAAATCTGGTCAGACACCTGGCAACTGGGGTTTAATGCCAAAAAGTGCAATGTGCTGCATTTTGGGATGAAGAACCCAAGGAGGAGTTACGAGCTGGGGGGAGTCAGCTAGCCCAGACAGAGGAGGAGAAGGATCTGGGGGTGCTCATTACAGGGACAATGAACAATTCGGTACAATGTAGGAAGGCAGCTGCAAAGGCCAACAAAATGCTGGGTTGTATTGCAAGGGGTATATCCTCTAGGAGGGAGGAGGTGATTCTGCCACTGTATAGGTCATTAGTTAGACCGCACTTCTAGTACTGCATGCAGTACTGGCACCCGTATCTGAAGAGGGACATTAAGTTACTGGAGGGGGTGCAGTGCTGGGCATCAAAGATGATCAAGGGGCTGGGGGACTTATCATACGAGAGGAGGCTGAGGGAGTTGAACATGTACTCGCTGGAGGAGAGGAGGGACGGGGGAAATGATTGAAACCTTTAAGTACATGACAGGAATAAACAAGACAGGTACAGAGGGGCTGTTCAAAGTAAGGGAGGGGAGGGACACCAGGGGCCATGATATGAGACTGGAAGGAGGACGGTTCAGGAAGGAGATGAGGAGAAACTTTTTTACAGAGATGGTGGTGGCTGGGTGGAATGTGTTACCTGTAGAAGTGGTATGCAGTAGAATAGTGGACTGCTTCAAAAGGGGATAGGACAGGACAAGGGGGATGGTCAGTGAAAGGGAAGGGTGGAAGGGAGGGGCAACTGCAGAATAAGGGGTGCTAGCTGCACATTTGAGCAGACTTGATAGACCTCTAGGCCTTTATCTGCTGGCAAATTTCATATGTTTTTATGTTCCAAAGTTGACCGCGAACTGAAGAAACTCACAGTAAGCTGTATAATGGCATCAATGTGGGGTTTCAACTTAGGTGGAGCCATTTTTGACTTTTACCCAAATTTCAACAGTTTTGGGACCACCCAGAACAGCGCACTGTCATTCGTTATTCGGTCCCGAAAGGTCATTTCGTGGTCACTGCGCGGAATCACCTTTTGATTAACCAATTAATGAATTAACGAAATAACAGTGCCACTGTTCATGAGGTGGGGTCCCAAAAAGCCTATGTTGCAAATTTGGTGAAAACATTGAAAAAAATGACTGTTATGAGCATGTATTGTGCAGTTTCCACACATGCTCATACCTTCGGCAATTTCTAATATTTACACTCCAGATTTTCAAAACTGCCATTTTTTCACACCTCCTTATGAACAGTACAGCAGTCATTTTTCATATCCAGCCCGAAATGTGTTTTTGCACATGTGACACACAATGGCGTGGTCATTGTGGGAAATCAATGTTTGGGACAGAATAATAAAATCACAGTGACACTGTTCATGAGCGGAGGTCCCAAAATGCCTATGTTGATAATTTTGGTTAAAACAATCCCCAAAATAATTGTATTACAGATGTGCATTGTGCAGTTTCTATGCACACTCATGACTGCACCAATTTTTTATATTTTCACTCCAGATTTTCAACATTTCCATTTTTTTACAACTCCTCATGAACAGTACAGCTGTCATTTTTCACATCCTGCCCAAAATGTGTTTTCGCACATGTGGCACACAATGGCGTGATCGCTGTGGGAAATCAATGTTCAGGACAGATTAACAAAATCACAGTGACTCTGTTCGTGAGCGGAGGTCCCAAAATGCCTATGTTGAAAATCTGGTCAGAGAAATCCCTAAAATAATTGTGTTACGGGCATGCATTGCGCAGTTTCTGTGCACGCTTGTGACTTTGCCAATTTTTCATGTTTTCTCTCCAGATTTTCAACATTGCCATTTTTTTACAACTCCTCATGATCAGAACAGCTGTCATGTTTCACATCCTGCCCAAAATGTGTTTTCAGACCTGTGACACCATGGGGCAGTCTCTGTGCAAAATCACCTTTCGACTAACAAACTGATACTGCCACTGTGCATGAGGTTGGGTCACAAAAAGCCCATGTAGAACATTTGGAATGAAAATACCAAAACATGCCCGGGGCATTAGGGTTTCCAACCATAACGCCCCACCCTGTAGAGACTGACAGGCATCAGGAGTGTGACTTGGGATTGTTGGCTGTAATGCTCACACATTCCACCCCCCACCCTGCAGCCACTGACAGGCATCAAGGTGTGCCTTGGGCTCTTCAGCCCCAAAGCTCACCCCATTCTCTTATACTGCACCCATCTCAGCATATTTCCTTATGGAATGGGGTGAGCATAAGGCCCAAAGACTCCAAGGCACACTGCGACACTTGTCAGTGCCTGCAGGATAGGGTGAGGTGAAATGGCGTGAGTGTTTTGGCAGACAACCCAAAGGCACACCCCAATGCCTGTCAGTCTCTGCAGTGTGGTGGTGGGGTTGGTGTCAGTTCACTATTTCACTGCCATTTCTATTATGCATCTCTCTAACTCCTGCACTACCAATGCCAATGCCAGTAAGACAACATTCGGCATTGACAAATGTTTGGTATGGTATAGTACAGTATAGTACAGTAGAGTAGAGTCTAGTACAGTACAAAAGCATATGAAAGGGTGTGCACCAGGAATGTGGTGCTCTCAAGTAAAAATCGTTGAATACATACAAAAAACTTGGGCACTCACCACCAAAGATTGCTGACACCATTTATAGAAAAAAAGATTTTATTTGTTAAAACACAGCTTAACACATTTCTGGTCCATTTCTCAGTACAGTACAGTATAATACAGTATAGTATAATAAAGAAGAAATCAATGTACCTTTGGTCTTCTTCTGCCATCAAATTCTACATTTCTGAGTTTCTGTGTTAGAGAACTGACCAAACCTACCTGCAGCTGATCCCCACCCTAGTTGGCATTGTTCTTTCTATTTTACATCTCTTTTTCTTATCCCCCTATCACTAGAGTTGTCCTACTCAGCTAGGCCACCTCCCAACCCTGTACTCCTCTTCTCTGTCACTTTCCCAGTACCATGGGCTCCATGGAATCTATCCTTCCACTTGTGGTCTTCATGGTGGATTCCACTGGGGGCTGAGATAACTACCTTTCTGGTGTGTCAGGTGTAGAAGGAGTTAGGCAGCTGGATTATGCTGCAACGCTACTCCTTAGAATTCTACATTCCTCAGGATGTCAGTGGTGGGGATGTCAAGTGCCCCTGTGCATGGAATTGCATGCCCATACATGGTGCCAGCCAGTGTCCCCTTTCCCAATCCACTCAGACTGCACTGCCAATTGCGATCACTCATGTGGGATTATTGCATCAGAGCCTGCTGCCCTCCTTCCCTGGAAAAGGAACCCATCCTCTGGGATGCTCTATCCTCCTCATTGGCTGTAGACAGTCATTCCAGGTTCATTTCAGTAACTAAAACACAGCAAATTATTTATCGTCTTCCGTATCAAAATAGTGCCATGGGTTCTATAGCTTCTAACTGCATGTATAATAAAAACAAAGACATATTCACAAAGTGCAAATATAGAACTGAGAAGTAGAAGATAAAGAGTGTTGAAATCATCCAATGAATGCACATATTTGTTAAAATCTATATTTACAACAAAGGCCATTCAAAGCTTTAATGTTTCAGTATATGGTAGTTGAAAAGATGATGTGCTCGTACAGTACTTTATTTTGTTAATATAAACAGGTAAAATACTATGAAGTACTGAGCTGAGGAGTTTTTCTGATCTGAACTGAGTATGCATACAACTTCTCAGAACAGTTGTTTTCTATCACAGTTTTATATTTTGTGATTCAGACATCAGTCATAACACTATCTCTTTTCTCTTCTTTAGATATTCAGCAACCACTGGTTATCACACAAAGGCCAACCTCTAAGGCAACATTTTCTACAAGGTTAACTACCACCCATGCCACCACCACCACCGCCACCATTACTAAAGCAGCTATCAGTACACCATCAACCACTACTACAACTGCAAGCAGGAAACAATTAGGCCCCTCACAGGACTACCATCACAATTCATTCTACTGGCAGTAGATCAACAGGTCAAACTTCCAGCATACAAGGCAGTACAGACTCAAGAGGAAGACTTTCCGTAACAAGAATGAGATTTAATACTTCCTCAGTGGGGACCAGGCCTTTACCAACTGGGAGAACTACAGTATTACAGACTGGTGCTGAAAGCCCTTCAAAAAGCAGGAAAGCAACATCTGTGAATGGTAGAACGAGCTTAGCCATCGGAAGCACAGCAAGAGGTGAAGTAGAAAGCCCATCCATCACACGCGGCAGTACATCAGTGCAGTCTGTGTCTCCCAATATGTCTGGTCCATCAGCACTGGATAAAGAGGAGGGGGAAGAGAAGAAAACATCAGGCTATAGAATAATTACTTGTGCTGATGCTCCTTGTTTCCCTGGGGTTCCTTGTGAGCCAAGTCTAAATGGTACCTTCAAATGTGGGCGCTGTCCTTTTGGCTATTATGGAGATGGGATCACATGCAGAGGTATTATATTTTAATCTAGTTCAAAGCATGAAATACATTTTTTTTTTTCTAATAGTCAGTGTCAACGTGAGAGACAAGCCTCCTTACAAGTTCAAAGTACCCTGGACAGGTCTGCTGAATGATTGATAAAAAGCAGCTTTTGTAAAGAAAACAGCTTTACTAATTACAGAGCCCAAAAGGCCCTATTATTTTCAACTGAACTTGACATTATCTAAAGCAATGCCATGCTTTTTTTGGAAGAGGATTTAATTTGCTCTTGCAAGCTTTCGCACTTTCTACAGTGTGATGCATTATTTCTTTTATATTTTGCCACTAAAATGTTCATAAAACTCATTTTGAAATAGTTACCAGTTATACATATCCCAAAAATGTGGTGATTTAGTCAATGAAAGAGCCACATGATTTGATTATCCATCTGTCCTTATATCACTAAATGTAATCAGAAAAGTATGCAGCTGTACGATAAATGCAAAGCTCATTCTTACTGTCATATCCTGTGTAACTATGATGCAGCTTGTTCCCATTTCATGACAAGGGCTTTGAAACAGTCTCTCAAAATAATTAAAGCAATTACACACGAAAGGCTGTGGTACACCATGCGATACTGTTATCCTTCAGGGTGTTCTGAGGTCTGGGGATCTTAGCTTTGCTTATAGTTCCTTTAGCACACCAAATAGTAAGGATATCTCATGGAATCACACATTGTGAAATGTATTATATGTCAGACCTGATGCCGTGGGGGCACTACTCAAGTTCAGTGCAGCCAGGTCTAAGGTCCATGTGCTATGGAAATTGTGTGTGTGTGTGTGTGTGTGTGTGTGTGTGTGTTGTGTGTGTGAGGGGCCAAAGCACTCCAAGACCAGAACACTTAAAAAACTAAATTTTCCACCCCAGTTGTTTTGAGTTGATTACTGCTTTAATCAACTGTTATTAACAGAAATACTGTAGATATTTCTTGTGGTCTCTGCAGAGTCCCACCACATTGGGAGCACTGCCACTAATTACACTTTGGACCCTTTCCTTGGCCCTCATTTTCTCCTGTTCCCAAGACTGCTTTCCAGCATCAACATACTGTATGAAAGATGCTACCATGAAAATACAGGCACTATCTTGTTTAAAAGTTAGTGTCCTACCCTCATTCTCAGGTGAAAGGAAGCTTATCATGGGAACCTGAGGGCCCTGGAAATAAATTGGCATACCCTACACAAATATACCTTACTGGTGAAATGGAGCAGCACCAACTGCATGCAAGGTCATTTCCCTGTTCTGCCACTCACCATCCCTGAGCAGGTGTAAATTGCTGCCTCTGAGGCTTGCTCTGGGGACAACCTCCTCTCTACTCCAGGCATACCTCTCAGCTGTCCCTGATTTTCAGGCACATCCCAGATCTTTCCTTAAACATGATCTCTGTGGATCCTAAAGTAATGACTTCTGTCACTAAAACTAGGGATATGAAGAATAACATTGTGACAAGCATTAGTGTAACATTATATTTCTCTACCAGAAACTGTTTTTTTTTTATATTAAGCCACACAATCTAGCAGGCTTCTTGCACTTTTTTTCCCATCTTTTAATATTTGTCCCCAATTTTGGTCATCTGTCCCTGATTGTTTAAGCTCTTTTCCTGATTTGTAGGACAGAAGGTTAAGAGGTATGACTGGGATTTGAGGCTCATTTTCTACAGAATAACAACCTCCAACCATCACATGATCAGATCAGGCCTCACAGCCCCCTGGATGGGTCCCATTGAGAGGGGGAGATCCAATAGTATCTCCTCATCCATCATATCTCTCTCTCCACTGTCTGTACTCATCCCTATAAAATGGATAATGTTATATATGGGCCTGTCCCATGAAAAGACAAGGCAGCTGATTGGACTCTGCATTGAACCCTGTAACTGCAGATTTGTAGCGGAACTCTAGGAATATAACACCATACCAAATGGATGGGGGGCTACATCTCTATATTGTTATGATCTGGGAGGCACCCTTATTGATATGAGTGGTGTAACATGCATTCTTCTGGGGGTGGGAATGGCAAATCAAAGTTCAGTGGTTCTTACCTTAATAAAAATTAAAGCGAGACCACTCATATTAATAGAAGTACCTCTAAGCTGTTGTAGTATATTACTGATAGTGGAAATTAAAAAAAAAATACACTTTTTTTAAAGATCCCCTTTATTTCAGTAAGACTAACATCAGCACAAAGTTAATTTCAAGGGCATCACACATAAGACCCTCTTATGGAAACAAGAGTATCTCACACAGATTACTCAAACAAGCATTTTGATTGGTTGAAAGTGTCACATTATGCTCTAAATATATATAATTAAATGGTATTGCATGATAACAGGTGTTTTGTGGTAGGAGACCTGCATGCCATGGTTGTGTTGAAGCACAAGGCCAGGGCCTAGCTCTTCTACCACCTGAGAAGTAGTGCTGTTATTGTACCACAATGTACCCCTGGGGTGCCATATTGCGATTATGAAACAGGTAAATTGGCTTACTAGGAAATAAATTGTTTGTAATTATAAAATGGACATAGCAATCCTTTAACCTGATATGTTAGCTATGGTGTTTACCCATGGGGTAAATCCTGCAACAACCTTAAACACATATTTAAATTCATTTTACACATATAATCATATAATCACAATAAGGCATTCCAGGTGGTGGGTAATTTGGGGATTACCCACTTCGTGTGTGGTTAAGTCATTTGACTGTGCCTCATGACACACCACATGAGGCATGGGTAAATCCTCCTATAGACCATGTCCTGTCATGCCTTATTACTTAAATCATTGTTTATTAAAATTAAAATTAAAATTAGTAAACAAAAAAAGAAGGGGGAAAAAATAGTTATTCTAGAAAGGCTGAGTATTACAGCTGGCCAACAGGTGGCACCAACTCTGTATGGAAAATGTATTTTTGTCCTGTAAGAAACAAAGTGAGGCGCCAAGCTACAAGTAAAGGCAACTTGAACACAGTTTCAGTGTATCAGCTTAGGACAAGGTGGTGTGCTAGCAGGGCTCAGGGATCACAGTCTGCAGTTACAAAAGTAGTATGGAACCAGAAGGATAGAAGCTGGGAGCAGAGCCAAGATCGACAGTTGAGAGTGGAAGAAGAGCCTGCCTGTTTTTGTCACAGGAGTGCAAAAGACTTTTTGTTTGGGGTGGATAACATAATTAGGGGTACAGTACAGGCTACATTAAATTAAAATTGATATGAGTATGTAGCTCATTATTTAATGAGTTATTCTTTGGCAGTTTTATTTAAAATTATGCATTTTTAAGGTCTGGACTTGCACATAAAAGCAATGTATAAACTTAAAATATATGAAGTTTGAACAAGAGAATGGCATGCAACATTTTATTACACACAATGCATTGTTAACCTTTGGAACAGATTACCAACAGTTATAGTTGTAAGCATTATCAAGTCAGAGTTCAAATTGAAGTTAGCCGGATACATTCTTGATTGACATGATCCTCCCTAGTGCGGGTGACTGATAGAGCATTCATGGGCTAACAGCTTTCTTTGCTCCTACACACTGCAGTATGATCAAAATGAGTGAGAATACATGGTCAACTACTAAGCTATAAAATCTTTGGATTTCATGCTATAAACTTAGTGCTAGTTAGTTAAGTTTAAACACCTGGGGCCTGATATTCACAAATGGAAACGCAGAGTGCAAAGGATTGCACTGTGCTTTGCCATCGCCCAGGATCCCATGGATGCTAAATTCAGTCAGACAGCACACCAGCACTATCCAATTGAATAAAGGGACATGTCAGCTGAGTGCTAAGTCAAGCAGAGGTGCCCGGACATGAATCCTTGCTGTGTAGGGAATAGTGCCACCAGACCCAATAGTGCCGGTAGCCCCCTGAGAAAGATTCACTAGCCTGAGTCGATACACAGGGTTATTAACCTAGTTTTTAGCCATGCCTTCACCTTTTAACAATTTTTCAATAAAATTATTTTTCCTCCTCACATTTTTGTTGTGTGCCCAGCTCCATTCTCGGTTTGTGTAGGGAATAGCGCCACTAGGCCCAATAGCGCCAGTATCCCTAGATGTGATATTCAGATGGACCCATGCATATGAGCCCATTCTGAATGGAAGGCACTAAGGGGCCATTTTCATGGCCATTACAGGCTCATTTCCATGGAAAGCGATTGCAGGTTTGCGTGGCATAGCCCCAACCTGATTGCGGGGTCCCATAAGAAGTAGGAAATCCTTGGTGTCTACTGGTTCTGCCACCTGCTGATCAATGTCCCATAAAGTATAAAATATATCCCTGGTGCCCAGTCAGTGATCCTCCCTCCATCAATCACAGGCCCATCATTGAATTAAAATGGCCCTAGTGCCTAGTGGTCCTCACCCCAATCTATCCAGCACATACCTATCAATAATGTTCCCTGGTGTCTAGCGGACCCTCTCCCCTGTACCCTAATCACTGGCTCATTGTGTGCCTCAAAAGTCTCTGGTCTCTAGCTGACCCAACCCCCACCCTCTGATTGTTGTCCTGTGAGTTGCGTGAGATATCCCTAGCATCCAGTTGGCCGCCTCCCCCCGGTCTCTGATCCCCAGCCTGCAGAAGTACATACAGTCCCTGGTGTCCAGTGCCCACCCCAGTAACCCAGCCCTGTAACAAGAATTATAATCCCGAGTGTCCAGTGGTTCATCCCACCCTCCGATCACCAGCCCTGGTGTGATCCACCTGTATGCTTAAATGTAGTCTGAGTGTACGCTTTATTGCAAAGCTACACTAATGTAGCCCTTTGGGGTAACCATTGCCTCAGTGTTTGCACACAGAGGTTCTTTGTCTTGTACACTAATGTATACTACTGTGCAAAATGCATAACAATAAAGCTCTCTGGCTTCTAATGGCACCCCCTCCCACCAAACCCCGTCCTCATACCATAGTACCCTGTCCCTAGCATCTGGCAGCCCTTCCCACACTGCAGGCACCACATGTTCACCTGCCAAACCCCCTGTACCTCCAGCACTGGTGCCGCAGCTCAGATACAGCAACCAGCACCAGCTCGGCTGGCCACTGTAAGACATGCCGGAGCGTGTGTCCTACATGTACTACAGGATGCACGTCCTCTGTACTCTACAGGCTGCATGCTCCCTATACAATACAGAGGACATGTGCCTTGAACTATACATAGGGTATACACTCTCTGTATGTTATATAGTGGCCGTCCAAGGAGGTGAGAGGAGGGCTGTGCCCATTGGTGTATATGAGCCATGGCACCGGTGCTTCAGGTATGGGGGGTGTGCAGGGTGGGTGTGTGGTACCCACAGTACATGCAGAGCAGCTAGATACCAGGGACAGGGCACTATGGTACGGGAATGGGATATGGTGGGTGGGGGTGCCACTAGAAGCCAGGGAGTTTCATTGTTACAGTTTTGCATAGTAGTATACATTTTTGTAGTTTGGCAACACAGCATGCACTCAGACTGCATTTAAGTTTACAGGTGGATCACACCAGGGTTGGGGATCAATGATGAGGGGGGGACCACTGGACACCAGGGACTCTACATACTTCCACACACTGGGAAATGGAGACTGAAAGGAGGGGGACCACTGGAAGCCAGGGATATCTCACACAACTTATGGGATGGTGATTGGAGGGAGGGGGACCACTAGGCATCAGGGACTCTTTGAACTATCTACAGGATGGGAACTGGAGGGCAGGGTGACCACTAGGCACCAGGGATTTTTCAATCTGTCTATAAGACAGCAATTGGAGGGTGGGGGAACCACTGGGCACTAGGGCCATATTTGACTTTACTGGGGATGGCAATCAGAAGATGGGGGAGCCATTGGATAACAGGGTACTGGTGTGCTTCCCAAACTGACAGCATGGTTCTTGGCTACAGTAGCTCTGGCAGCTGCTAGTCAGGGTTTTGCTCAGTGTTATTTGCACTGTGCAATGTGGCTTGCACTAACCCCTTTGCAGAGTGTAAATGTGCAGAATATTGCACTGTGCCACAATTCTTGTCACAGCAACTCCCTTTACCCACCTGAAAACATTATTTTTTGTGTGTGTGCTAAATCATTTAGCGTGCACAACTGTCCTCTTTGAGTAGTGCACTCTGGAGCAAACTTTGAGCAAACAGGGCATAGTCAGTTTGCCCACCTGACAAAGTTTTGAATATTTGGCCCCTGGTTGTCAATAAATCACTATGAAGTTGCTTTAAAGTTTAATGCTGGCTATACTGTAAGCCATGGTGAGATGTGTTTGAATTAGTGTGTTTATTATTGAATGAAGGGGAGCTGGCAGTATACCCTAGAGGTTTGGAATGAGCTGTGAATGAGCTTGGTACGTCCAGCAGACTTGGATTAGATTCCCACCACCTCCAGTCGCATACTGTGTGACCCTGAGCAAGTCACCTAACCACCCCAAAAGCTCCTGGGTTGCCTCTGAAAACAGAGGGCCTTAGTCAGTTAACAAAGAACTAAAAGAAAATATATAAGACCAGCCATAGTAGCCCACTTTTAAGGGCCATATAAAGGAACTGTGTCTTGCACTGTAGTATGGTGGAGGGGTGATAATTGTCTGGCCTGGGGCCTCAGTTAGTAATAATTGGAGGTGGGAATGAGTCACATTTCTGACTGTAGGTTAGTTTTAGCTTGCTATGTAACATATGTCACTGGAGAGGAAAAGGCTTTTTTTTTGGTGGGAGGCAACATGAGTGGTGATAAGTTGTGATGAAACTTGTTTGAATTATTTTGTTTATTATTGACTACAGAATAAATCTGATATTGATGAACTTTTTCTTGCCCTGTCCTTTGGGGGAGGGTGATAACTCTCTGACCTATTGAAGTGGGTATTGAGTCACATTTCTGATTTAAGATTGGTTTTGGTTTTCTGGCAGGGCTACCCAGCAGTTCCTGACTTTAGGATAAATTTGAGCACTCATCCAGCGTGTCTCACCATGGTTGTTTTCCATCACTTGAGTGGGACAAAGTAGGAGGGGAGCATCTGTTTTAAAGTGTCTGCAGGCATCCACAATTAGGCAGCATATGCAGGAGACTCTGTAGGGGTGATACAAGAGGAAAGTAGGAGAAAACTGATTAGTGATTACAGTGTACTGGAAAAAAACAGCAACAGGGAAGGTAGCTACACGTTGGTAGGGTAAAGGTGAGGTAGGAACACGTACTGTAGGAGGGTTAGAAAAGGGAAATAAGAGGTACCCTATCTAGAGTAAGGTAACAAGTTACAAGTATGTGAAAGGGTAGGGTAACAAAACAAGATCAGGCAAGTTGTAAGAGTAAAATACATCCAGAGCAAATTAGGTACAGGTACTGTAGGTATGTTACAAAAGGGAAAATAAGAGACACCCAACTTAGGGTACAATATCAAATAAGTTTCAAGTCAGGTGGAACAGAGAGGTAGGAATACAACAGGCTTAGAAAGGAGGCAGCAGGGTGCAAGTAGATTTAAATAGGCAAACAGTAAAGGAGGGAAAGATTGTGGGAGTGGTGCAGTCCAATGGGTGTGGGGCCCCAGTCTTTCGAGACACATTCTGAAGACAGGGGTGCTATCCCATTTGTACTTGCATCTCTGAGTTGAGGACAGAGGTTGCTGGACTCCAGATCAAACTGTCAAGGGTGCAGAGGACTTTCTGCACAAACCAGGGGCCACCAAGTCTGCCACTGCTCCCCCAGATAATGCCTAGGCAGAGGCAGAGTGGCTGAACCTTGGTGAGCTCCAAAAGGATGGGTGGTGGCAGGAAGGGTACATGCTCCTCAGTCTATACCACTGCAAAATTCCTTCATCATACTGGCAAAATGGGGCAGCCAAGTGGAAGCACCCATAGCAGTGGGAACTTTTTGTCGAGGTGTTACCTGTGTTTGGCCAGGGACAGGAAAAGGCATGCTGCACAAAGGCATTTAACAACTGGTTTATGGCATGGTGCATGGAGGAGGGCTTTTTCCACACTTAGGACTGGAAGCCAACCTATGAGGATATGAACTTTTATTGGAGTCCAGCCTGTATCCTTCCAGGAAAAGGATCATAGTCCTAGTGGTAGGTTTAAATGCTACTTGGATGAGCATTTAAAGTAGCCAGGAGGGAGGCTGTAAAACCAAGGGGGGCAAAAATTGCCCTCATTTGTTGGAGCAGCCGGTGGGGGGCCTCAGAGAAGTAAACTCCACTAGGGTTGGGGAACAAGTAGGCAAGGGTGGGGACAAAGAAGAGGACAAGGGGAGTATACATCAGGAAAACAAGAATAAAGGAGTACAATAAACAGATAACAGAGAAGGTAAAATGGAAGAGCTCAGTCGGGGAAGCTTCATGGAACAGCACAGACAGGAGGGAAAAGCAAAGAAGAAGGCAGGCTAGAAGGGAGTAATGTATGGAGATTGATGTGAGCTAATGCAAATAGTCTGGGAAACAAAATTCTGGACCTGGAAGACAACATGGCCGAGGCTAGCCTTAACTTTGTCGGCTATAACAGTCATGGTGTACTACCAGCCATGACTGGGGCATGGCCATAGGAGGCTACTCTCTGTTCAGGAGAGAAAGGGTAGAGAGAAAGGGGAGGAGAGGTTGTACTATGTGTGAGGGAGGGGCTCAATGTTGCAGAGAAATGGGGGAACTTAGAGGAAAAGTAAGGGATGGAGGTGCTCTGGGTCATCCTGGAGACAGGCTCTGGGCCACTGCCTGCACAGGGGTGGTATACAGACCTCCAGCACAGGGAAAGAATTTGGATAAGACACCAGAGGAAGCCCTCATCAAGATGGCAAATAAGGAGGAGGTGCTGCTAGCTGGTGATTTCAATCTGCCAGATATGTAGTTGAGCCTTCCAACTGCAGCTTCGGCAAGAAGCAGAACCATCTTTGACTGCCTAAAGGGACTTTTCTCAAGCAGCTAGTCAAAAATCCCACTAAGCATGGGGCAGTGCTGAACATGGTGCTTACAAGCAAGGACATTTTCCACTTCAAGTAGTGCCTATCCACCACAGCCCTCTGCTTTCTGCCCCAAGTAAGTTAGCAATCCACTTTCTGTATGTCCCATGTTCTGTATACCACCTTGGTGTACTTTGCTCAGAAGCTTGGCATGTACCAGTGTCAAAGAATTTGCTGAAGTCCAGATAAACTATGCCTTTTGTCCTACCCATGTCTATCACCCTAGTCACCCCTAAAATAAGGTAAGCAGGTTGGTTTGCCATGATCTGTCCCATATAAAGCCTTGTTGAGTGAGGTTAGTTACCTTGGCTTCAACCAAGTACTCAGTTATTCTGTCTACAATAATGGCTTCCAGGTTCTTCTTGCCCAACACTGATATCACACTGACTGGCCTGTACAGTCATAGTACAAGACATGGCCAGAAATGTCCAGAAATTTCTGTGATGTCTCTATGGAAATTCCCCACCTGCCTGTAGTGCCACAATAGTGCCACCAGAATGAATCTCTTTAGAAATATTGCTAAATATCTTGAAATATCTGATTGTGCCTTGTGCTGCAGATATAGTTTCCACGATCAAACCTTGTCCCTTCTTAAAAATGGGGACCACGTGGCTCATGTTCCAGTCCTCTAGAACCAAGCCGATCCAGAAAGACTGATGCAAAATTTCTGTGAGCGGCCCCAGCAATTTTTTCTTGTGCTTCTCTATGATCCTCAGTTGTATCCCCTTCACCCCTAGTTTTATCTTCACCAGGTAGTCAGCTGGCAGAAAGTGTGTGATGTCTGCAGGCAGCATTATAGCTGCCCTTTATAAAGTATTCATGCAGCATGTACACGCTACAAGATTTACATAGCTCATACTAATGGAGAATCTGTATATAGTAGATTAATTGCAAAAAAAATTTGATTGCACTAGATAGGGTTAAAACAATGAAAGTAGGGAAATGTGGCATTAGGGTTTCCAACCCTAACACCCCACCCCCACCCTGCATGCAGCAACAGCCGTGGGTCATGCCTTGAGTTTGTCAACCCTAACAATCACCCCATTCTCATATACTGTACCCAGCTTTTTATTTATTTATTTAACTTTTGTTAACCAGGTAAGAGCCATGAGCCAAGGCCCTTTTTCAGGCATGACCCGGGATCAAAGGTCAAGATGTCAAAGTACAAAATGTACAAAATCAAATATTGCCATACAAAAAACAAAAAAAAATAGGCATACATCAACAACACAACATCACTTCTTCACATCTTAGCTTACTTACTCATGGAATGGGGTGAGTGTTAGGGTTGACGACCCCAAGGTACAACCCACGCCTGTTGCTGCCTGGAGGGTGGGGGTGGAATGTTAGGGTTGGAACCCTAATGCAACATGTCCCTACCTTTGTTGCTTTAACCCTAACTAGTGCATTAATGAAGTTTTTTGCAATTAATTTCCTTACTTTTTGAGATAGTACGTTTTCTGTAATTAGTTTTTATAAATGGATGAGCATTTGTCTACAATTAGTTTTTATAAACACCTGGATTTCTATGAAAAAACAATAACCTTTGACCATATTCAGCTGAGAGTGTGGGATGCATGAGTATTTTTTGAGAATTCATTTTTATAAACACAAGTTACTACATTGGGGGGGGGGGCAGCAGCAGTTGTTTGAACTGTGAGCTGTATAACCAAGCAGATGCAATAGACTGTGAGGCCTGCATCTGCTGGCACTTTTGTATGTTCATTAATCATATATATAACCACAAAAAAACATTACCATATTCAGCAGAGGCTGTGGGTTTCAACCCCAGGTCTCCATGTTTATAGACCAGACCCTTAGCCACTACATTGCATTGACTCCATAGATAGCACTCTGACATAATTATCTTATCCAAAGTCAAGATAGTTCTGAGCTAAAACAGCCAATAATATTTTCCTGTTTCTCTGTATAGCCAAAAGTCTTTCTTTAAAAATAATTTGCATATATCTAAACCATTGAATTGTCTGAAACTTTTTCAATTCGCACGAACACAAAATTTATACTCTAATAAAGGAATAAAACACAGCAGTGTGTGTGTGTGTCATGCTGGGAAACATCACGCCTTGGGTGTTTGAGCACAAGGCTACAGGCTGAGTGTGTCCAGCACCTGAGAAGTGACGTTATTCCAGCATGACACACACCCTGAAGTGCATTATTCCTATTATCCAATGGCTCATTTCTGAAAACTTAAAGAAAAGTAAGATACAATATTTGTATTTTTTGGTTTTACATTTTTAATTCATGTTCTGTATGTGGAAGTATATGGATTGGAAAAAAATAATTCCATAATTTCCATTCTTTCCAGAAGGTGGTGCTGTTGGTACAGTAAACTGTTTCTAACTGTATGGTGGCTCTCTTAGGCACCCCCCAGCCCCCGTCTGTTCAGCATTCTTCAGTGTTTGATTCTTGTTTGGAAAGACTGGGGGAAATACTTTCAGAAAACTTTTCAGTTTTTTATAGTAACAGCTGCGAGCAGGACTGGGAGCAACAATTGGAGTTGGGATTGGAAGAAGTGTTATAGCAATCTTAGGTGCTACATGCAAAGTCCGCTTCCATTGCAGAGGTGTTTTTTAAGTGTAAAAAAAAGTATTTTAGAGAAAACCCCTCCACAGGTCTATGAAGACTTATTGCTAGACTGTATTTTTAAATGAAGATGCTTAGTGCAGCAGTGGAGGAAGGTAGAGAAGCCATTTGGTAAGTGGCACATGCTCTGCTGTATTTGAAATGGGGACTCTCTGTTCATCATCACCACTAGTGGTACCAATGAAATTATAGGTTTCATTTTGTTATTTGTAGGGTTGTTTCAAATTTGAAGATGTTTTTATCCAGTTTACAGTGAGTGAAGAGATGCACGCACTGCCTTTAACCGTGCTGCTGACCACGGGTTAACTAAAGCCGATCGCACTGACGGCTTCACTTTCATTTTTTAATGCATGGATGAAATGGGGATATTTTGGTATGAAGGGCGTGGAATTGTTATCTAGTAAGTGGGGCCAAACGAAAGAAACTGGGCGACAGGAAGGGGAAGTTAAAGACCGACAGTAACCATCACATTTTTCAATAAAGCCAGTTTCACAGTTGACTGACTGGGGAGTGAGATGGAGGTACCATCTGGACTGATTTTTGTCTTGGGTGATTCAGTCATCTATGTGCTGAGATAACATCACAGGCCCAGCCCTAGACTGACCAATGAGAGCCCAGAATTTTTTCTTGCTATTGTATAGTGTCTATTTTAACATAAGTTAACAAGCATTTGTCAATGCTGAATGTTGTCTTGCTGACATTGGCATCGGTAGCGCAGGAGTTGAACAGATGCCTAACAGGAATGGCAGTTAAGTATGAAAGTGACGTCAACCCCACATCACCCTACAGAAACTGACAGGCACTGAAGTGTGCCTTTGGGCATCGGCCATAATGTTCATGGCATTTCAGCTCACCCTACCCTAAAGTGCAATAAATATTGCATTGTGCCTTGGGGTCCTCGGGAGTTACGCTCACCCTATCTGGTCATAACACTCATGGCATTTTACATCACCCTATCCTGCAGACACTGACAAATGCTGAGGTGTGCCTTGGGGTGTT
Source organism: Neoceratodus forsteri (assembly GCA_016271365.2). NCBI lineage: Eukaryota > Metazoa > Chordata > Ceratodontiformes > Ceratodontidae > Neoceratodus > Neoceratodus forsteri. The sequence continues at coordinate 1,326,189,247 of CM057456.1, read as the reverse complement.
TGGCTTTACAGTCACTCCATTTCATAAGGACATACGCTGAAAAGGGTGCAGCATAGGAGAATGGAGTGAACTGTGGAGTCGAAGAGTCCAAGCCACACCATGATTCCTGTCAGTGGCTTGGGGGGGGATGGTATGGCATGAGCATGACAGCCGGTAATGCAAAGGTACACCCCTGACACCTGTCAGACTGTACAGAGTGGGATGTTATGGTTAGAAACCCTAGTGCCCCAGCCGTTTGTTAGTATTTTCACAAAAACTTTGCAACATGGCATTTTTGTGACTCCCACTTCATGAAAGTGTTTGGGACCTCTGCTCATTAATAGTGGCACTGTGATTTTTAATCTGTCCCGAACATTGATTTCTCACAGTGACCACGATATTCTGCACCAGATGTGGGAAAACACCATTTGGGCAGGATGTGAAAAATGAAAGCTGTACCATTCATAGGTAGATGTGAAGAGATAACAATGTTGAAAATCTTGAGTAAAAATATTAAAAATGCTCGAATTTATGAGCATACGTACAAACTGCACAATGCATACTCATAACAGTCATTTAGTGGAATTATTTCACCCAATTTTCAACATAGGCATTTTGGGACATCTGCTCATGAACACTGTCACTATGATTTTCTTAATCTGTCCTGATTGTTGATTTCCCACAGCAACCGTGCCACTGTGCGCCAGTTGTACGAAAACACATTTCAGGCAGAATGTGAAAAATGACAGCTGTACTGTTCATAAGGAGATGTGCAAAACTGCCAATGTGGAAAATGTTGAGTGAAAATATTACGAAATCTCGAAGTTACGAGTGCACATGGAAACTGAGCAACGCACACTTGTAACATACTCATTTTGTGGACTTTTGTCACCAAATTTTCAACATAGGCATTTTAGGACCTCTACTCATGAACACTATCACTGTGATTTTCTTAATCTGTCCCAAACACTGATTTCCTACAGCATCCACGCTATTCGGCGCCAGTAGTGCGACAACGCATTTCAGACAGGATGTGTAAAATGACAGCTATACTGTTCATAAGGAGGTGTGGAAAAATGGCAATGTTGAAAATCTGGAGTGAAAATATTGCAGCTTTGCGAGGTTATGAGCATGCTTGGAAACTGCACAATGCACGTTCGTAAAAGTCATTTTTTTGATTTTGTTCACCAGATTTGCAACATAGGCTTTGTGAGAGCCCACCTCATGAACAGTGGCACTTTTGTTATATTAATCAGTCCCGAAAGGTGATTTCATGCAGTGACCACGAAATCTCCTTTCAGAAATGAATAATGCCATGACAGTGACTGAATTCATGAGTTGGAGTCCCAATAATCCCATGTTAAAAATTTGGTGCATTTCTTCAGTTCGTGGTCGGCTTTGAAGAGTGCAGACATGTTCCCGGTCCACTGAAGAGCGTCGCACTGGGCTCCAGATGTAAGTATGGGGTGAGGGGTGTGTGGGGAGGTGGGGTATGCAGTGGGTGGGTGCAGGTTGGGGGAGGAGGCTCAGACAGGGAGGCACCATTTCTTCTTTTCAGAGTTTAAAAAAACTTACAGACACCACAGGACGGTGTTTCTTTTCAACAGGAACTTTTGGCATGCTGGGATCTGCATGTTTTGTGGTGGGGGGGGACTGGAGATGACGGGGACTGGGCACCCCCATTGGCACACACTGGGGGGATCACATGAGCCGAGGGGGATTTGGGCACCCCCTCGGCACACAAGAAATGGAGTGGGGGAACATGTCAATGGGGACTGGGCACCCCCATCGGCAAATTATGTTATGAGAGGACATGCCAAGAGGGGGATTGGGCACCCCCATCAGCTTTCTAAGGGTCTGCACAAGGCAGTGGCTGTCCCTCAGCTTCCTCATCACCGCCGCCATGACAGTAGACACCAGCAGTAATTGGCTGTTGCAATCAGGGACTGCCTCATGGTGCTCCCTGATTGCAGCAGCTAATTTCTTTCAAGATGGTGGCATGTTTTTTTAACTGCTGTCATAGACAGCATGCTCTGGCATTGGTGCCACAGAGTCCAGCCTCAGAAAGCAGCGGCACATTGTCTGCAGCAGGACTGCACCTCCAAAACTCAATTCTCCACTGAAGCAACCACAATATGTTGTCTGCGCTGCATGTGCAAGACAACATAAAAAATGACTACTTTACTTCTAGAGCCCTAATGTTTAACATACTGATTGTAGTCCATGTTTCAAAACAACTCACATTTTCATTCTGTCATTATACAAAAAGTAAGCATAGAAATATAGAAACATAGAAAGTGTTGGCAGAAGGAAACCATAGGTCCACTGAATCTGCACATGGTTTCCCAAGACTCAATGTGAGTCCTGGGATCTAGCCCCCCTTTTGCTTTTTACGCTTACCCTGTCCCTCCAATCCCCCATGAGTTTTAGCTCTATCCCACCCCTTTTGAAAGCTGATACAGTTCTATCATCCACCACTTCTGGCGGTAGGCCAGTCTAGGGCTCCACCACTCTTTCTATGAAAAAATCCTTTCTCACATCCTTTTCAAACTTCCTGCCCTGTAGCTTCCATTCATGCCCCCAAGTGGTTGAGATGGTGACCCTTTGGAATAGTTCTAAGTATGGCACCTTGTTGATGACTCTCAAGAACATGATGGTCTCTATCGTATCCCCCTCTCTCTCCTTGTCTCCAGCGAGAACAAGTTGAGCTCCTTTAGGCGTTCCTTGTGGAGGCCCTGTATCATTTTGGTAGTTCTTCTCTGTACATTCTCCAGCCTATCCCTGTCCTTTTTAAAGTGTGGATTCCAAACCTGAATGCAATACTCTAGAAGAGATCTCACCAGGTACATGTAGAGTGGTAGGTTCCCCTTCCTGCTCCTGCTATCAAATCCCTTCCCAATGCACCCCTTCATTTTGTTTGCCTAGTCATAGACTTTGTTACATTAGCTCAATTGTTTGAGGGTGTCACATATGATGATTCCCAGACCTCTTTCTTCCTGAGAGGTGTGCTGAGTTTGACCCCGTTGAACCAGTCATACATCCTGAGGTCCCCCTTCCCCAAGTGAAGCACTTGGCATTTTTTTCTGTTGAACTTCAGGTGTCAGGTGTTAGACCATCTTTCCATCTTTTGCATGTCATTCTGAAGCTCTCTAATCACCTCCATGCTGTTTTATTTATTTATTTATTTATTTAAGAGATTTACTAGGAAGGCATACTGAGCAGAGTACTGCTCGATTCCAGATGCGCCCTGGGGGAAGGGGATTACAAAGGTAACGTAGTGCAGAAAGAAAACATACATAAAATACGTTTGGTACAAAACAATATCAAAACAAGGAAGAGACTTTTGATCTTATCGCACAGCTTGGTATCATCTGCGAAGAGAACCAGCTTGCCCTGAATGTCCACGCCTATGTTGCAGATGAACATGTTGAACAGGATCAGGACCAACCCCTGGGGCACTCCACTGGTGACTCTACCTACACTTGACCTTACCCCATTGATTTGGCTCCTGTCCATAAGCCAGTTTCCCACCCACCTAAGTCCTTAGCAATGCCTAGTTTTTCCAACTTTTTTAGTATGCACTTATGTGGTACCAAATTGAATGTCTTGCTAAAATCAAAGTAGAGGAGGTCCACTGGGTGCCCCTTATCCTCTTTTTTTAGTTACTCAGTCAAAACCTATAATGAGATTCATCTAGCATAACCTGCCTGCTACAAACCATGTTGTCTGTTATCCTGTATATTGTTTGTCTCCAGATGTTGAGTTATTATTTTGTTTTTGTTGACTGGGTAAGTGCACTAGACAAATTCTGTCTATTTTCAAGCACAACCCAGGGGAGGGGGATACAGATGCAGATGAATACCAACTGACCTTGAACCAGATTAAGCTGCTGGTGATATTTTTACTGAATGGGGAGAAATTTGGCCTTGCACTGGGGAAGTTCCCCTACTCGTTTCGAGAAGTGCCATGGGATATTTAACATCCACCTGAACTACCACCTGAACAGACAGATGGGACCTTGGTTTAATGTCTCACCTGAAAGACGGCACCTCAGGAGTGCAGTACCCCACTCATGCTGCACTACAGTGTCAGTATTGGGATTTAACTTAAGTGCCTAGTGTGGGGATAGAACCCATAGCCTTCTGATCTCCCGGCCTCAGAGGTAAGTGTGCTACCTGCTAAGCCACTGACACTGCTCTTTTATTCCACTATATCTTGTTTAACTAGGGTTTCCATTAATTCCCCCACAACGGACCAAAACTAAATTGATGTAAACAGTGATTTTGAACAGACCAAGCTTCCCAAAGAGGGATAGCTTGTAGTTTTCACCTGACTATTCTAATCCCCTCAATTTTAAAAAACAGGTATGCAATTAAGCTCATTATTATTCATGAGCTATGAGGAGACTCTAGTTGTCCAAGCCACACTCCTATTACAGCTAATTTGAAGTGCTTACTGAGTATGCTCAGAACCCACATTTTTAAAATTTAATAACTTTGGAACATATTATTATTTTTCCACCTAACCAGCAAAGTAAATCATTCTGAGGCAAACCATTTGTACCCTGAAAATTTCAGACCAAAATTCCAAACTGTCTGGGTGCTACGCGATGGCAAAAAAACACCACAAAACAGTGATTTTTTTAATGTTTGTTTCTTTGCTATCCACATCTCAGAATTTGCACATCCAACCAGAATGAAACTTGGCATGACAAGAGATCTACACCTTGAGAAAAGCACATGGAAAATTCCATGAAAATCCGTTAATTGGTTTTGAAGATATCAAAGTGCAAATATTGGGGTTTAATATTAAAGTGCCTACTCAGCCCTAACTATAGTGATACTACTGCACCTCTGTAATACAGGAAGCTTGTTCTGCATGGATTTTCATCCTAAACAGAATGCTGTTGTACCACAGTGCAAAGAACATGGGTCATGGTTGTACCCTTCTGTGATACAGCAGTGTTCTACACTGCTGATCACAATTTTCCCACGACCATCTCTAATGAAAGCATAGTTGGGGGAATAAAAAACACGATCCCAACAGATACCATAAAATGGAACACTACAATGTGGACTTAGTTTGCTCTGTTTTCAACAAAACTTTGAAAAATTAAACCTTTAGATGGGCATTAATTTACCAAATTTTTTTTTTAAATCATCTGTTTCTCCATATCAACTGACACTTGCTGCCTAACAAACGGCGAACAACCCGAGAAAGGGACAACAATTTAAACAGCTTAAAAAAAACTTTATTTTTGCTCTATATACTATAAAAAATACTGGTTGGGCTAAACCATGCCCAATCAGCCTGTGCTGCCACGTCAAGGTTTAGATTACAATAGACCTCTCGAGCTTCACTCTTGAGGTCTGTTGTAGTCTGCACCTCTTGGTGGCAGCACAGGCTAGTTGTGCATGGTTGCCAAACCAGTATTCTCTATATAGTTATCCAGTTACATTCTGAATAGTGGGCAAGAACGGCACTAGGTTTGAAGAGTGTTGTCAATAACAGCGCCATACACCACAGCAATATATTAACAGCACTCTCTCCACTACAACAGCAGGAAAGAATGCGACTACCAACAGCGTCAACGTTAGCAGTCAGACACCACAGTGATGACCACTACCATTATAAAAAAAATAAAAATTTTATGTGGGGGGGCCCTGCTCTCCTTCCCTCCCGTGCGGGGGCTCATCCCCATGCCCACATAACTAAAATAATCAACTCTGAGTTGGAATTGGATTACAGGGGGAAATTAAATTTTTGGAGACCAGGATTAGAACCCTGGTCTCCCCATCTGTGCTAGCTGAGCTGCTGCCTTAACCTGCTCCACCACAGGAGCAGCTCTGCCAGCAACCCAACTTTTCTCCTTCTTCCCTAGCACGTAAATAGCAGGAATAGTGACAGAGGTTGCGGTAGTTGCTGGTCGCTATCCTACCCCTATCGCTATTCCTGTTCGCACTATCCTGACCAGGGAGTTTATACGGTGTGATTCAGGAAGCGCTATTCTAACCAGACACCGGCAACAACACAGTAACTGTGTAACACAGAGCACAATCAGAAAAAAAACTCTCTTACCCAAATTGTTCTATGCACCTCACTTTTTATTTGATCCAACAACAGCAAAGATCCAACACCAATAAATATCTATATTGGGATTTCATGTTTTACCAGATGGTCATTTGGAAACTGTACACATTCATGTAAGTCCAAGCAAATGATTGAATCATGTCGGTCTGTGCAAAAGCCCAAATTAAAGTACTGGAAAAAGTATTGAATCAGAATCCAGTAACGTTCACAATAGCTAGAAGCATATAAATAGCAGCCAAAGTTCTTATCAGTTTCCAGGGCCTCAGTAAATGCCAACACCCTTACTGGTTGTATCCATCCCTGACATTTCAATGTCATCATTACTTGATACTGTATTTCACCATTTAGAAGATGCCACCAAATTAAAGTTGCAACTGAAAAAAAAATGGTCTAAATAGAAGCTGCCCTGTTTTGTAGCCTCAATTTCTAAACCAGAAATAAAAAGCTTTTGTACAATGAGATAATGTTATTGCCTGTTACCTTTTAAACAGTGTAATAATGCTGGCATAAGAGAGTATCTAGTTTCCTGCTGAAGTGACAACAGTTCAGTAGCACTGGACTGGTACAGATACAGGGCAGATCCCCTCCTCCAGTTATTAAACTAGTAAGGTTACCACCTACTCGGTTTTTGACCGAATGATTCGGTTTTCTAGGTCCAGATTCGGTCCTCCTGTTTTCACCATTGCAAATTCGGTTTTTATGCTGGGTCAAGCAGCACCTGTGAGATCCTCCACTAACTGTTTCATTTTCTTCTCATCTGACTCTAAGCAAGTGTCTGACATTTCAGTGTACTTGCTTGCTTGCAGTGCATGCTAATCAGGAAGTGCCTTCAAGTGCAAGGCACTTAAAGAGCCAAATGTGTCCCTGTCTGCTCAGTTGTCACCTCCAACTTCACACCAGCAAATTGGAAGATTATTAGTGGGAAGGGTAAACAATACCACCTTAATTAACACCTTCATTTTTCTGAAACCCTTGGACATTCAGACAGGCACCACATTAGGGTAGCCTCTTGACCAGTGCGGACTGTACAATGTGTTTCAGAAACTTTACCTGCTAATCCAGTTTTATTCAGAGGTAGTGCTTTTTCAGTCATTTTGAATGCTCACATACTTGTAAAACAGATTATGTTAAATCCTTCACCATTTTACTTGCATGTTCTTATTAAAAACAAATTCTGATGTCATGTAAACCTTTGTTTGTATACCAGTAAATCTGAGAGGTGTAAAGCAGGGCTATTAAGACCATTAGCAGCAAATCAACCTAATCCTTTCTAGGCTGCATTGTGACTGCTTTGACTGCTGTGATAAGGAATACTTTTATACCTTTAAATGCTCATCATTTTTTCTTTTAGGGTCTGTCCTATATTTTGATATTTCTTACCCCATTGGTTGTTAAATTAATAATCTAATATTTTATTTCATTTCTAGCAGTACTACACCTCTCTCTCTCCTCAGTAGTTATTGCTGTCAATTTACATACTACCTGGACATTCCAGGAAGACCATTCCAGGCATCTCAGATGAACAGCACAGAATAGTGTAGCTAATGTCATGCTAAGCCACAGAAATGAGAAAAGGAAAAGAGGGAGAAAGAGAGAGAGAGCAGTAGCTGGTGAGGAGAAAGGAACACAATCTAGATTTGATGGCACTGCAAATTTAGGTAATTTATTAAACATTATTTTATTTTACCAGAAGAGAGACACTAAGCGGAAGCTTGTTTACAGGTGCAACCTGGGAGCACAAGGGAGAGAAATGATTTGTGCAGGGTCACACAGTATGCAAGTCTGGGCTGTGGGATTCAAACCCTGGTCTCCAGAATTGCAGCTCAGAGCCTTAAACCACTGTGCTATACTGCCTCCACACTACATATCACATATCATGCTATCTGGTATGTATGACTGATATGGAAATACAATAGGGTATTTAACAGTATAGAATAGTTACTACCACTTTTAAAAACGTCTGTGACATTACAAATAGCTTTAGAGTAGGAGCAATGGGAGGGACAGTAGCACATCCTAAAATGGCAGATGATATTTGTAATTACAGCTCGTCCACCATTACTGGTGTAGTTTATTTATTTATTGAAAGAGTTTTACCAGAAAAGGCCACCTGTTCCAAAATAGCCAGTTGTCAGAGGTGTCCTTGTAGTCACTCGATGTGTCAGCTAAGCTGTGTACACAAGATAGAAAGTCCCCTGAACCCTATCTCTAACCCCACCAACTGTTAACACACACTGAAATGTAAAATATTTAAATCTAAATCAAACAAACCAAAAATAATAATCATGATGTACTTTAAAGAAGTTGTACACAATGCAATATCAGCAGCAATTCTGAATAAATCAAGCGAATCAGAGTCCAAGCGATGCCCTCATAAGTCATAAAAAGGGGTGGAGTTTGGGGGTGTGGTTTAGTATTCGGTTTTCATCTCATCCAAAGGTGGCAACCCTATAAACTAGCGACTGCTCAGTAGTGCTGACAGACAGAGATTCAGGTACAGGTACATCCATCCCCTCCGAGCCTCCCGCTAAAGTACCCAACAGCTCAGTACCATTTGGTGAGAGAGAAAGAGAGAGAGAGAGAGAGAGAGAGAATTGGGTACTGGTACAAGCACATCCTCCCCGCCTTGCCTTCAGCTAATACAAGGTACATGGTAAACTAAGACTTTAAATAAAGAAATACCATTTGAGTGTGTGTTGAGTTGAGTGGAGTGGACTTAGTGGTGAAGCAGAGAGTGTAACACTTTATTCAGAGGCTTAGCACAAAAGAGGATATAAGAGACTGAACAAGTTCCAATAAGGCATGTTACTAAATAAAGCCACTCCTGGTTTGTAGCATCCCTTGTTTAGAAGCTGCAGCTGAAAATGCAATAGAAGCCATAGATTCTGAATGGTGAAATATGGTATCTTCTTTAGAGTGGCATCAATTCAGAGTAAAAAAGCCCTTTTATACATCTAGTGTAAAGAGACATTATCACCATGAGATGACGTGAAATAATTCAACTCAGCACCATGGTGATTCACATTAAAAAGAAACAGAAAACAGATTGATACACAATGTGGTATGCCAGGTGCAAGCTGGAAACGCCAGAGTGACTAGAATGAAATTAGCAAAGGAGCACAGAATGGAAGTCTAAAGGTGTCTTGGGGTATGGTACTGAATGGAGAGGGCAAAAAAAAAAATGTGGAACTGAAAACAAGAACAATCAAGCAAGGGAAGGGTAACAGGAGATAACCAGGGGAGGTAAGGCCTCAGCAGCCAAGGGTTAGTATTAATTAGGGTTGGGCTAAAGCTTGGCTAAATTACCAAATTCTGCTTTTGCAGAGTTTTCATGAAATTCTGTAGATTTTCATGAACTTTTGCAGAACTGTTTATTTGCTCATAAAGTAGCCACTGCTACAGTTAGAGAACTGACAATTGGCAAGCTTACTTGCTGTAAGGAATGCCAAGTGAATGCCAAAGTTCATGACATTTGAATGAGAAGTTTTTAATTTATCGGTGCTTAAACGTCAACAATTTATTTTTGTGAATATTTCTGGCAGTATTTCTTTGCTTACAACTTTGGCACCTTTAAAATTAGATTACTAAATGAACTGCATGCATGACCTTCTCAGAAGGTTCTTGGAAACTGCTAAATGTGGAGTGATTAGGTTAAGCAAATTTAAAGTTAAAGTGGTTCATAATGTCATAGTGTTATTACTTGTGAAATGTTTTGAAAATGTTCCAAAAATGTTGATGTTTGTAATTCTGCTGTTATTATAGGTTTATACTTGTAATTTGGTAGCATTCCCAATGTCAACAGATCCAGGAATCGAACAGTGCTGGAGATATTTGATTTAGTAGTTTAACATTTACAGTAGAAATACCGTAAAATACTAATTGGTAACATATGCTCAAAAATGCATGGAAGCGCAATAGGTAATGCCACTAGAATTTCACCAGTGGAATTTATTTCCTCACAACACTTATCATCACTGAATTTACTGTATTTTGCTGTGCTAAACTATTTGCAGTCCTCACATTTATTTATATGTAACTATATCCCTCCACTGTTTTTTTTCCTTGAGCTTGACCAGATGAACTCATATGAAACTGCTTGTCAGACTTCTTGTTTTCAGAGACACCCTCCAAAAAAACAAAGCAACCTACTCCATTTTCTTTTAGACCTATCCCTTTAAAATAGCCAGAATTTCTCATTTTTAAGGAGACGCAGAGAGAGGAGAATAGTGCAGTGTACCAGAGAAAACAGAAGGAGACAGAGAAAGCAGTAAGGATCGCAAAGACACAAACTGAAAAAAGGAAAGCTCAGACAGCATCACAAGGGGACAAGACATTTTTAGGTATGTGAGTGAAAAAAAGGAAGACAAAGTAAGGTATTGGAAGGTTAAAGTGGGAGGGGGAGATGGTACAGAGGAGGACCGAGGAAAGACAGACATCTGGAACAAATGCTTCTGCTCAGTGTTCACAGTAGAAGTGGAAGGGGAGAGACCACAAAAAAAGCATTAAGAGCTTTGATGGGAGGGAAGTTGACAGTAGTTATTTTCTGAGAAGAGGGTCAAAACAGAACTTGTTAACCTGAAAGTGAACAAAACCATGGGGCCAGCTGGGGTGCATTCAAGGGTGCTGAGGGAGCTCAGGGAGAAGGTACTAGCTGCATCTCTAACAGACCTATTTAACACATCACTGGAGACTGGAGACTGGAGTGGTCCCAGAGGGCTGGAGAAGGGCAAATGTAGTCCCATGTCACAAAACTGGTGGCAGGGTAGAGGTGGGCAATTATAGGTCAGCCTGACATTGGTTGTGGATAAGTTGATGGAAACACAACTAAAGGAAAGGATTGTGAAATATCTTGAATCCAGTGAGTTACAGATCTGAGGCAGCATGGATTCACAAGAGGGATACCATGCCAAATAAATCTGATAGATTTCTTTGACTGGGTGACCAAGGAGTTAGAACAGGGTGGAGCAGTGAACTTGGCCTACTGGGATTTCAGCAAGGCTTCCATCACTGTTCTATATAGGAGACTGGTAAGCAAGCTGGGTAGCCTGGGGGTGGGCAACAAGGTGGAAACCTGGGTAAGAAACTGGCTATGGGATAGGAGACAGAGGGTAGTGTTAAATGGAGTTTGCTCCAAGGAAGGGAGGATGACCAGCAGAGTGCCTCAGGGTTCAGACCTGGGACTGTCCCTCTTTAATGTCTTTATTAATGACATAGTAGAGGAGCTGGAAGGGAAGATCTGCCTCTTTGCAGATGACACCATGATCTGCAACAGGGTGGACACTCTGGCAAGGGATGGAAAGGATGGGCAGAGATCTAAAAAAAACTGGAAGAGTGGTCAAGGGTACAGCAGCTGGGTTTTACTGCACAAAACGTGCAAAATAATGTGCTTAGGCCACAGAAACCCAGGGGAAGATTACAAAATGGGTGGAGTGATACTGACAATGACCAGGCAGGAAAGAGACCTGGGAGTAATCATATCAGATCACTAAAGGTGGCCAGACAGTGTGACAAGGCAGCCAGGAGGGCTAGTGGGATGCTGGGGTGCATAGGAAGAGGTATCACCAACAGAAAGAGGGAGTTGGTGTTGCCTCTATACAGATCATCAGTAATACCCCACCTTGAGTACAGTGTCCAGTTCTGGAGACCGCATCTCAGGGAGGACAGACAGACTGGAGGCAGTCCACAAGAGGGCTACCAAAATGGTGCAGGATCTGTATCACAAACCCTATGAGAAAAGGCTAAAGGAGCTTGATATATACACCATGGAGGAGAAGAGGGAGAGGGGGAATAAGACAGAGACCTTTAATTACCTCATGGTGGTTAGTAAGGTACAGGAAAGGAGTATCTTTCAGAAAAAAAAGGTGCTCTAGGACAAGGGGACATGCTATTAAGCTGGAGAGAGGGGCAGATTCAGGAGAAATGTGAGGATGTATTTCCTCACAGTAATAGTGGTGGATTCCTTGAACAGCCTTCCAGCTGAGGTAGTGGAGATGAAAACAGTGGTGGGGTTAAAAAAATGTCAGAGATAAACACAAGGGAATCATAGGGGTTGGAGGGAGGAGAAGAGACAGCGCCATGGATCAAGTCGGTCTGCAGCACAAATGAAAGTAGAAAACATTGGGCAGACTGGGTGGACCAAGTGGCCCTTATCTGCCATCAGATTCTATGTTTCTAAGGTGCTATTGGGTCATTTGCATCCCATGAAGGCCTCATTACAGGCCTGGAGCAAACCTGGATTGTACCTCCACTACCCCAGATCACCCATCCTGTCAGTGTTATTGAAGACCCTGGTAGTCTAGTTTTCCTCCCTCACCCCCTCATTGCCCATCCAGCATGTAAGACCACATTGTCTTGCTTGTGGTGGTTCACCCACCCCCAATCACCCATCCAGCATGTACTATCTTATTCCCTGGTGTCTAATGGACCCCCACCCTCTGATCACCATCCCACATGTAATATATTCCCTGGCATCAAGTGGTCCCTGCACCCAATCACCCATCTAGCATGTGATATCATATTCCCTGGCATCTAGTTGTCCTCTCACCCCAACCCACTCCCCTGTCCTGTAGGTCTGTACATAATCCCTGGCATCTAGTGGCCCCTTATGAGTGCTATGATCATTAATGCGCATAAGTTCCCCACCACTGATTGCTCATCTGTGGCAACATCCCATTCCCTAGGTAGTCCTGTTACAGCCCACAGCAACCAGTGTGCCAGCACCACCCTCCCCTTTTATGGCAACCAGCACTGCCCCATTACTCACCAGCACCTATAACCACCAAATGTCTTATGCAACTGGTGCTCACTGCCAACTTTTTGGGAGCTGTCTCCATTCATCAGACATGCTGATAGGGAACCAGATGGCACTAGGGTTCTGATTGTTGGAAAAAAAACTCTGCTGTATCCTACTCCAGTGCTAGTGTATGTCTAGCACTAGAAAAGATGGCTTTTGGGGATAGCTCAATTATAAAAAGGAGAAACTTGTTAGGTTGCAGGAGTCTAGACCTGTTGACACAACACGACACAGAAGCCCAGCTATCATAGGGAGAAGTTTATTCCAAAACATGCAGAAAAAAAGCGTACCTGATGGAAGTTCAGAAACCTCCAAACACCATGATGTTGGCATGCAAACTCAGTGAAAAGCAGTCTTACAGACATTCTTATACTATAGATATGAAAGTGCATTACTAGGTAACTGATTCTTCCAAAAAGGCAGAAGAGCAGAATACAGCAATTCTATTGGTGGGCAGTTAACACCTAGGACAGTTAGATCATTACTTGTTCTGCATGTACAAACTGATAAGAGTAAAACTGACTAAGGTTAACCTCAGGTAACAGTACAGTGATTCATAAAAGGTGTTGAATGTTACAATATGGCAAAAAGCTGTAGGTGGCACATAAGCACTACGAAATAATCATGCTGGATAACGGATCCTAAGTACATAATAAAAAGTGTGAGTAAATACAGATGTACCTTATGCTGCATTAATGGGTGTTGTAGCATGCATGGAGGTATATGGGATGTCTAGGTCTACATACCCCCCCTTGTTATCTGGTTAGGAGGCAACACAAAAGAGGTAGCACTGAGGGCTAAAGTTTAGTAAATAGGGTGGCATAAAGAAAATGTTACTATGCACGATGTTGTTGAAGAGTGCGGCAGCATAAGATTAAAATAAGGAGAATAATCAAAAAGTCCTGAATAACAAAAAAACTTTAAATATCAGTTCTAACCAAGTATAAAATAATGCAGTACTTAAATCACCATCCTGAAACAGTTCATTGAGAGAATTACCTGTTTTAGTAATAGTATTACTAGTATGAATGAGGTGTGTATCCTTTCTGTCTAATAAGGATTTGAGATTCAGGGTGAGTGGGTCGATGTGCACATTAAAAAGTGGCGATCAGGTATTCAAACTAACAGGTATTCAGATTACTGAACAGGAGGTACTGAAACAAATAAACAATCTCAAAGCAGATAAATCTGTGGGCCCTGATGGGACACACCCCAAATTTATTAAAGCACTGTCTGATTTATTATTAGGTCCAATAAAATTATTATTCAACGCATCACAGAGGGGGAAGGGGATGGTAACAGACTGGAGAGATGACATAGTTACTCCAATCTTTAAAAAAAGGAGATAGACAGTGTGTCAAACTACAGGCCGATTAGCCTCAGATCTGTGATGAGATAAATTATGGAAGGCATTATCCAAAACAGAGTGAAAGAGCATATCATACACTATGGGATTTCTGATATCGCACAGCATGGGTTTAGTTCAGGAAAGTCATGTCTTTCAAACTTATTGACCTTTTCTGAACCCGTTAGTGCCGCATTAGATTTAGGCTTTTCCATAGATGTGATCTTTCTGGATTTCTCCAGAGCATTTGATGTTGTCCCACATAAAGAACTTATTGAGAAATTATTGGAAATTCACTTACACACCAATATGCTGTAATAGCATGGGTAAATTCATGGCTACATAACAGAAGACAAGTGCTTAAAATCATGGGTTACTGCTCTGAATGGGAGTGTGACAAGAGGGGGGTGCCCCAGGGTTCGGTGCTGGGCCCTAAACTTTTCAACATTTTTATTTCAGGAACACAAACCTCTGACAGGACTTAGATGTCCAAATATGCAGATGATAGTAAATTAGGTGTGATTGTTAACAACTCTGATGATGGTGAGCTACTGCAGAATGAGCTCAACCAAATAACTAAATGGGGATTGACTATGGAATACCGACATGCCATTGCCCAACATCCAGGAGCCCAAAAATGATATCTTGACAGTCAGTATCCTGACAGTCGGGAATTTTGTTGTCTTGTTTTTTCCTATGTTTCAGGGGGCTCTGCCACTTCCCCCTGCACACTCCTTATTTTTGATCGCCAACTCTGCCATGGGCAATTCCCAACAGTTGGGATACTAACTGCCAGGATAGAATTGTTGGGCTCCTGGGTGTTGGGCAATGGCATGCTGGTATTCCATAATACTCCCCTAAATGGGCAGATGCCAACAAATTGAGATTCAGTGGTGAAAAGTGCAGGGTCATGCACTTCAGACATATGAACCCACATATGAAGTACAAATTAGGTAATACGATACTCAAGGAAACCTTGAATGAAACAGGCCTGGGGCGATTATGACAAATAATTTGTCCTTCAGCATTCATTCTAAGCTTACTGCACAGAAATGTCACAAAATCCTCAGCTGTATCTTTAGAAATGTCAGCAGCAGAGACCCGTGTGTTATCATTCCTTTGTATTCATCTCTTGTCAGACCCCACCTGGAATATTATTCCCCATTTTGTGCACCACAGACAATCAGAGATAATAATTTTCTGGATAGCCGGCCCGGTGGTGCTGAGGGTTGAGGCGCTGGATGCCACACCTTGCACTACGCCCACACTCCGGGTTCGGGAATGGACTCTGGTTGCTCGGGGGTCAGCAGGGGGAGGAAGGATCGAACGTCCCAGTGGATGCTCTCCTCCCTCAGGGGTAGTTACCGGGGACATGGAAGCATCCAACACTCCCGTAGAGAGAGCCAGTGGAAGCACTGGGCCTCGAAGGGTTCGGCGGCTCCAATATGCCGGAGTCAGGGAGGAGGGATGTCGTACGGTGCGTGAGAGGATGACGTGCACTAGCACATCGCCTCTCTAGACATAAGTCCTAAAGGCACTGGCATCCTAAGGGGGCTGGGGAAACTAAGGGGAGGAAATCAGGGAAAAATGTATAAACCCCAGCCCCACAGGCAAAAATGATGCTAAGGGGAATGGGACACCTTGGGGAATTGCCCTGGTGGATGGAGTAGGAGGAGGTACAAGGCCTCCTCTGAAAGCCATGGGAGCTGGCAAGTGTAAAAAAAAAAAAAAATTTTCTGGAGAGGGTGCAATGGAAGATGACTAAGGAAATTAATAATATGGCAGATAAGTCGTATTATGACAGATTAACTGAATGGGGTCTGTATTCTGTGGAATACAGAAGATTAAGGAGGAATTTATGTTACTTATATAATGCAAGTAAAAACAGTTTTTTTGTGGGAAGCCATTGGTTTACAGAATTGTCCAAAACTACTGGCTACCAGATCACACAACCAACAGACAAGAGGTAAAGTGTGCCGAACAGCCAAAAGAGGTAAATGGTTTAGCCGAGGCATGGTGACCACATAGAATATGCTACTAGATTAAGTGGTTTCATGTAGTATTCTGGAGTCATTTAAAAATGTGCTAGATCAACATATGGGAACCTAAAATGCAGACATTACCACTAATAAGTGATGAGTTACTAAAGGTCTATCTGCCCTCCCGACTCGTAATCTACCTATGAACCTATAAAAAGTGATAAATACTGTTCTATAGCATTGACAAAGTCAGGGTTACTATTAATGTAATCAAGTTCCGGGGTGGCAACAGGGGTGATTACAGCATGGCCAATGATAGTGGGCTCATGTGGCACAAAACAGAAGTTGGGCATGTCAACACCACAGGTGTGAGGTCCATAGGAGAAGTTCTTTTAGTTGGTCACAATGCAATGTTGTTCTTCACTCTGATAGGTAAATCAAACTTGAGGAAGACATCACTTCATCAGTTGCACAGTGCAGGTAATCTAAGCATTGGTGAGCTGGCTGGTGAGGCACTGCATGGCTTCATAAGGCAAATGTCCAGTAGATGTTGGAGGAGGCAATGTGATATTAACAGGAGCAGAAGCAGTTTCAAACAGGTCATCATCAAAAGCATATGACCAATTCATAGAGTTCACAGAGTAACCACACATCGGTATAGTTACGTCAAACACATCACATCACCACAAATAGCAGTAGCCTTGTATGGCACAGCAATCAGTATGTGGGGCTACCCAGGCATCAATTTGAGGATGAAACACCAGCATAGGAGGAAGGTTGAGACGTTCTCTGTAGATACTGCCCTTAAGATGGCCCATGTACTGGATTTTAGCCAACTTATTGAAGACTGAAGAATCCTTATCGAAGATCGGCAGGAAGACCATGAAGAAGATGTACATGGAGTCCCTGATAGCACAATGACATGTCGTATAACAATGTCCTTGATTAGGATGTGGTGTGACATAACCCAAATTTATGGCTGTGGCTAAAGAAAAGGAAACAGTCTTGGACATACACATGGTAGTGCATGTCAATAATTTACAATATGGGCAGTACCATTTAGCTATACATTTATCTTGGATCAAATCAGGAATGTGCCCTGATTCCAGATCTCCGAAGAGATTGGTGATAGTGTTTATGGTATAACTACCATAAGCTTAACCGATGATTTCCCTGCCTATCTGGTTCTGTTTAACTTCTTTATTATTATGTGCAAATCAATTTGTTAATCTTATTTTGACTCTCATTAAACAAACATACTATATCATGCATGTTATACACCGTGAATCTTTCCTCCTGTGATAAACACGAACATACGAACATATGAACATATGAATGTGCCAGCAGAAACAGACCACTCAGTCCATCTAAGTCTGCTCAAGTGTGTAGCCAACACCCCTAGTTTGCAGCTGCCCTTCCCCCTTCCCTTTGTCATCCCACTGCCTCCCACCTCCCCCACCTTTACTCTCCCCTCTTCCCTGTTCCATGTCCTTTTGAAGCTGTTCACAGATTTACATGATACCACCCATTCTGGTAGGGTGTTCCATTTTGCTACCACCCTCTCGGTGAAATAGTGTCTCATTTCCTTCCTAAATCTGCCCCCCTCTGTTCTTAGCCCATGCCCCCTGGTGACCCTCCCCTTCTTTAACTTAAAGACCCCATCTGCCCCATCTTTATTGATTCCCTTCAGATACTTGAATGTCTCTATCATGTCCCCCCGTCCCTTCTATCCTCCAGGGTGTACATATTCAGGTCTCCCAGCCTGCTGTCATAGTCTCTCCCCTCCATTCCACATATCATCCTTGTTGCCCTCCTATGCACCCCCTCCAGTAGCCTAATATCACACTTTAGGTATGGCCTCCAAAACTGCACGCAATACTCTAAGTGCAGCCTTACCAGCAACCTGTAGAGGGGCAAGATCAGCTCTCTTCACCTGGATAAACCAACAATACCATGTAGCATGGGCTGTTTGACATTTTGAGCTTGTTTACTATTAAAGTAATTGATATGGCACCTAATTGTTGCTAAATCAGTTCTGTTCTTGACTGACAATCCTGTGCAAAATAAACCTGTAACAGTACCTGCAATTCCTGCTAGGCCTGTGACACTCAAACTCCATTTAGGGCGTTTGGAATGGAATACATCTCTATGTTCAATAGTATGTTGTCAAGCTACAGGGTCATGTACACATGCTTGATATGCTGTAACAATGTTTAGTAACACGGTAGCATGAAATCTAGATACATTTTTACTGTAACAATGGCGAAATTCAGCCAAGTTCCAATGAGTAATACTGAAAACAAGAACATGCATAAATTAAACATTATGAATGTGTCCATCGGAATGAAGTTGCAACCAGGTCACTGGGTGGGCCTTGTCCTAGATTTGGACATTACAAGGGTTCATCAGGTTCTGATCAAGCTGGTATGACTGTGAGGAAAAGAGAAGCAGTTGCAATGGATTGAGTCAAACATTCATGGCGCTTGGTGGAGTTAAAATAGTTAGTGCAAAAGTCTGACCCAAATGCTGCTGCAATGTTATATGACTCTGTATGATGTTTATTAACCTGGTGTAAGCACAGAGTTCCACTGGGGCAAATGTAGGCATTAGGCCAACCTAGAAGCATTCCTTTGGCAAGGCGGGCCACTTGAAGGCCCTCTTTTATAGAGTTGCCAGTTCTCCATTCAGTTTGTACAGTGGAATTATCTGAAGAAACCACCATAGCATTGAGATGAGCATCTTTTCCTTCATGCACAGTCACATGGTTAGATGGGAGTCAAATGGTGACACCACCATTATGGGATGCAGAGATATGAGCCTCAGGATATACAGGATCTGGGTGTCGAAGGACTATCTGGAGATTCTTTGAGGCTGGTTCCAGAACACTCACAAAGGCACACAACAAGAGACCAATTGCCAGCAACAATCTGAAAAACAAAAATGAAGATAGGTAAAAATACAGATCTCTACCCCCCCATACACCCATCTGGGGGAGGAACACTAATCACCTTTGTATAGTTTCAGTTGATTGGCTTGGTATCACTTGTCCACTGGTTTCTTACAGTATGTTAGCAGCACTTGATAGGCAGCAGGGCCAATTTGTTCACTATGTTGTAGGGGCCAGCCCACTTGCTAGACAGTGGATGGGCTGGTGTGGCAAATCACAGTACCATGACTTGATCACCCACTTGCCAATTGACTTATTTGACATTTTTGACTTTTGCTGGGCCTTACCCAAATTCTGAGCAGCAAAATGATAAGTTTGGACTAGATTGTCCTTTGGCTGTTCAACATACATGTCAGCTGACACTCTGTCCATGGTTTGGGTGTTGAGATCTATCCTCAAATGTTCCAGCAGTCTCATCAGCTGGCCTGTCATCACCTCAAAGGGTCTGCACTTGGTTGCTGCAGCAGGGATAGCTCTGATTGCCATTAGGAGTAAGGGCAACAGAGTGTCCCAATTTTTGGCATTTTCATTTGCAAACTTATACAGCATCAACTTAATCTGCATCTTGGCCCTCTCTACTTGTCCAGAAGACTGGGTATGGTAGGCTATGTGAAACTTCTGTCTAACTCTCAACAACTCCAAACATTCCCGCATAAGCTCTCCAGTGAAGCTTGTTCCCTTACTGGAGTCTACCTTAAGGGGTAGGCCAAATCTGGAAAAATACCTTTTTTACCAGAATCCTAGCAGTGGCTTTTGTGGTGTTTGTTCTGCAGGGAAGTGCTTCAACCCATTTAGAAAAGAGAACAGTGATCACACATGCATACTTGTTGCTCTTACTAATATTGGGTAAAGACCCAATGAAATCAATTTGTATGGCATTCCAGGGACTAGATTGCCTCTGTGGGAGTAGTTTGGCATTTTTCTTAGCGGGAATAGGATTATTCTGGATACAGGTGATACAGTTGTCCACATAGTGTTGGACATCTGCTGATTGCGTGCGCCACCAACCCACAGTTTTTAGTCTTTGTATAGTTTTGTCTACACCTTGAAGTCCACTTGTGGGTATGTCATGTCCCTTGTAGATGAACTCTGATCAGAGATTCTTGGGGACCACCCACAATTTTGTGTACTTAGATGTGTACAAGACAAACTTCTGCTCTGTACAGAGCAGGAGATTTCCAGAATGTCTCTTGAAGGGGTTATTCCCAGACATATCTTTTTCTGTCTCTTTGGAGAGGTATTCATATTCCTCCTTTATTTCAGGATCTGCCATTTGTGCTGCAGCCAGATCCAATGGGACCACTCAGGTTCTCTTCTCTGTGGCCATTGGGTGGGCCTCAGTTTGGGGTGGCATCACCCATAGCTCCCTCTATCAAGTGCCTGCCTTGGCCAAGGTATCCATTCAATCCATTGTACCTGTGGTATGGATCCGACTTTGAATGGGCTTTAATCTTGTAAATGTAAAGCTTGAAAATACTGTTTTCAGCTAGACTGTTAATGTACCTAAATAGGTCTCTGTATTTAACAGGAGTTCCTTCTGAGAAAGCATACTCATGGGTCTTCCAAAAAGGGAGAAACTTTAAGAGAGTTACACGCCCATGATGAGTCAGAGAAAATGATGGTATCATCCTCCTCCTCCTCTTTGCCATAGATGATTTCCAAGGCACAGGCAACAGCAGCCAGTTCTGATTACTGTGAGGACTGAATGATACACTGTCTAGATACCTCAATGGTGTCACCCCTTGGACAAAGGACCAGACCCCCAAATCCTGCCACTTGTTCTCCCTTTTGATAGGAAGAGGAGCCATCCCTAAAAATACAGTGGAAATAGGATCTACGAATGTAGTCTTAGTGGCTGGTAGAAAAGGGCCTGGTTCTGGCAGAGTGAATGGCTCTAGGCCACATTCATCTGGGCCTCCTTAGTAAAGGAATCCGTGTACCAGGATAGGCTCTATGATGCTGGGTCAACAACTATTTTGTCGACCAGTATCACAGCATGGATTTTCGTTGACCACAAGTTGTGGTCAACATAAATCCATAAGGACACCTGATCTGTTTTTCTATCCCCCTAACCACCCATGCAAGGGGCTCTGCCCCCCATACCCTGTACTAAATATAATCAACTCTGAGTCAGAGTTAATTAGGGGGGGAGGTGCAGGACTGGAAGACAGAGTACCGGGGTCTCGGGTGCAACTTTACAGTGAACTGTCAATGTTATCCGCATCTACGTTGTTCGCTGTAATGGTGTCACTGTCGGGCGGGCGTGCCACCAAGGCAAATATTATTTTTGTTGGGTGTACAGTGATATCTCAGTCTTGTAGCAGGGGTGACCAGTGGGTAAGACCAGTGGGTAAGTCTGGTGTTTGAGACATTACCACCTTTGTCTCGGTCTGATAACAGGAAATTGGTGGGGGTATGCTTGGTATGCAGCATGACTGGAGAAAAGCCTATGATGTAAGTGAAATGTATGACAGCCCAGAATGTAGCAAGGAGGTGCCTCTCACAGAGATAGTACTTCTGTTCTACCGGGGATTGTACCTGGGAGGCATAAGCAATGGGCCTGAGGGTTCTATTTACTTTTTGTGCCATTTACTTTTTGTGCCAATACTGCAGATAGAAAAGAGGGTGTTGCTAGACCATGAGGATGACATCATATTCTGCCTCATTTGCTTTCACTGCTGCTATGAGGTATGAGCCAGAAATAAGGAGCAAGTGGCCAAGGCTGGGTACCTGGAGTAGTAACCTATTGGCTAAGTCCACCATGCACCCATATCGAGTGAGAAAATCCAAACCCAGGATGCTCTGATGATGATGGAGAATCATGAAGTCAAAGCAATGTTGCACTTCTATGGTACGGACAGTGAGAGGTATTGGTTTGGATGTAGTCTTAACCACGGTCCCCTTGAAGGTCTGGGCAGAAGTGGCATTACTCGTTGACCGGTGAGAGTGTTTGAGACTTTAACTGCCCTCCCACATTGAAATCTTGTACCATAGGGGAAGAGGAATCTGCTCCGGAAATGGCTGCTATGACCCTTGTTGATTCAAGTTTGGGTGGGGACATAATTCAATTTTGGATATGTATGCCTGAATGTGTTCTTCTTGTGGCTAACAAATTCTTGTACAGAAGTCCAGATTGTTGTTTTTTTTTCCGTTATTTCCCTTCGTATCTGATTGGTTTGACTTTGATCGATATTTCTGTTTCTTATATCCCCCTTGCTTTGGTACGAGGATTTGTCTACCCTGAAAATTGCAGACCAAAATTCCAAACCATTTGGGTGCTAGCCAAGTTCACAGAAAACCCAGCAAAATGAATGGGGAAAAAAAAAACCAACAGAAAATTCACTTTTAGCAGTATCCAGATCTCAGAGTCCGCACATCTGACCAGAACAAAACTTGGCACTTCCAGAGATATAACCCATGAAAACATGCATGTAAAATGTCATGTAAATATGTTTCAACAGTTGTGAAGTTATTAAAGCACAAAAATTGAGGTTTAACATTAAACAGCCTACTCAACCCTAACTATAGGGAACAAGCAGTTGGGCCCTTGTCCCCATTGAAAAAGCCATCATTTATTTTTCCATATAGCCAAGAAAGTCTTTTTCATCCACTTTATGTGAAGAGTTTGCTCTGTTTTTCTCTGACAGAGTGTCGGCTAGCTGGTCGGGAATTCCGCCAGTGAGCTCATCAATGCCTAGCAGTGGTCAGACCAGAAGGAACAGAAGCACTCCACCAATCTGGGAGGAGTTCAAGCCAATGGAGATGTGAGAGGTCACTAGGGTGATTTTAGAGCTGAAGCATACCTATTGAGAACTGGACCCAGCCCCGACACTTTTCTTAATGAGATGTGGCGAGTCTGCTGGCCCAGTGTTTGACAGGATTGCTAGGTGTTTGATGGTGGAGGAGAGTTTCCTAGAAACTTTGAAAGAAGTGCTGGTGAGACCCTTCCATAAGAAATCTTTCCTCGACCCAGACATCCTGGTGAGTTATTGTCCCATCTCCTACCTGCCATTTTTGAGTAAGGTTGTTGAGAAACTTGTGGTACAACAGCTTGAGAAGCCTCTCGTGTCCTTTGACATTTATGAGCCATTTCAGTTGGGTTTTTGGGCCAGACACAGCATGGAAACTGCATTAGTTAGGGTGCATAATGATCCACTCAGTGCTAGAGATAGAGGAGACAAGTCAATTTTTGTGCTCCTCTATCTCTCCTCAACCTTTGACACTGTGAATCACTTTGTGCTTCTCAATCAGCTCTGTGAGTATTGTGGACTCACCAGTATTGTCATCAAGTGGTTTGAGTCCTATCACTCTGATAGGGTGCAGCGGGTGGTGATGATGGGGAATTTCTCCTCTTCCCCAATGCCTCTGTCATGTGGAGTTCCATAGGGATTGTGTACATCCTGCCCCTGGGTGAGATCATTCAGCAGTTTAGCATGGAGTTTCACTGCTACGCAGATAATACCCAGCTGTATTTGTCATGTGTGCCTGGAACACCCAATGTTGTAGACATGCTTAACACCTGTCTGACTAAAATCAATGACTGGATGTTTTCCAGCTGGCTGTGACTTAACCCAGATAAGACAGAGGTACTGGTGATTGAGCCAGGATGTGGGCATAATGGGTCATCACCTGGAGCCAACACAGGTCTTTTCCTGGGGTCAGCTCTGTTGGAGGCTTCCATGAGGGTGCGTGATCTTGGTGAGATCCTGGACAGCAGACTGACTTTTGAAGATCAGATATCATCTGTAGTCAAAAGAGTTTTTTTCCACTTGAGAAACATTGCCAGGATCAAGCCCCTCATTCTGCCCGAAGATCTGCCAACTCTAGTACATGCTTTTGTAACTTCTAGGCTCAAATACTGTAACTCTCTATACTTTGGTGTCATGGAAGGGACCCTCTGCAGACTGCATCTGGTGCTGAATGCAGTGGCCCAGTTACTGAAGGGCCTGTCCAGGTCCAGTCATGTGACCCCAGTCCTGCATGCCCTGCACTGGCTGCCTGTCAGGTGGAGGGTCCTTTTCAAGGTAGGCTTGCTCACCTTTAAGGCCTTATACTGACTGAGTGCTGGCCGTCTGTCAGAGCTCTTGATACCTGCAACTTCTGTCCACTCCATCCGCTCCTCTTCAAGGGGCCTCCTGGATATTCCCAGGGTTTGGCACAAGACATCTGGTGATTGAGCATTTAGTGTCACTGGACCGACCCTGTGGAACTTTCTAACACCTACAGTCCAGAAGGCCCCCCCTTGATCGGGGTGTTCAAACTGAGGCTCAAGGCCCACCTCTTCTGCATGGCCTACCTGGACGAACTGCTTCCCCTGAACTGCATGAGTCACAACTTATAGATATATTTTAAAAAACTGTGATCTGAATTTTATTCTTTATTTATTTCTTGTTTGTATTATTGTTGTTATTTGTACTGCTGTATTGTCAGGTGCCCAGAGCCTCTGGGTTTGGGCACCACACAAAAAAAATTTGCCTTGCCTTGCCATATTATAGTAGCCAATTAGCCTATATGACACCAAAACCATCCATAATTGATGGTAATTAACTAACATGTAATTACAATATGCTATAACAGTTTACTGTAGTTAACACTCTATTACAAATGTGGACAAAATATACACCTGTTAATTAATTACAACATTCTGTAACAGTGTAATTAATGCTCTATTACAAGTGTGGATAAAAATATATGCATGTTATTACAGAACTATTAACATGTGTAACAACCACCTGAATAACACATATAACAACAATCTACTAACTATTCACAATTCAGCCCAAACAGGTTCTCCAACTACAGCCCTTGCTAAAACAGCCCCCCAATTCAATACAAACCACTTTTACTGCTCCCTCCATATCACTTGACAAACTAACAAACATGCATCGAAATCAAAGTTAAACCTTAGGCTGCCAATAGAATTAGAACACATAGTAATTCTAGATTGATATATCAGTCCTCTGCACAACAAGGGTTAAAATGTATGCCTCCTGGATCACTTTCTAAACATTTCATATGCTGTTCTGCATTTCCCTAAATGTGTAAAACAGGCCTTGTGAAAAACTCAACAGAACATTTCACATGCTGTGCTGCATTTCCCTAAATGTGTAAAACAGGCCTAGTGAATAACACAGCAAACATTTCACATGTTGTGCTGCATTTCCCTAAATGTGTAAAACAGGCCTAGTGAAAAACTCAGCAAACATTTCACATGCTGTGCTGCATTTCCCTAAATGTGTAAAACAGGCCTAGTGAATAACACAGCAAACATTTCACATGTTGTGCTGCATTTCCCTAAATGTGTAAAACAGGCCTAGTGAAAAACTCAACAAACATTTCATATGCTGTGCTGCATTTCCCTAAATGTGTAAACCAGACCTAGTGAAAAACTCAGCAAACATTTCACATGATGTGCTGCATTTCCCTAAATGTATGAAACAAGCGTAGTGAAAAACTCAGCAAACGTTCCACCTGCTTCATTCCATGTTGAGGTCTTCAATCACACTAAAGAAAAAAACCGTTGAACCAGCCTTCCTTTTATAAGCCACTGCACTATGGAAACCTTAAAGAGACTAAACTATGGAGAACTTCAAATGTCTTATAATATGGAACAAAACTACCAACACACACTGAAGTGAACACCACAGAACTATGAAAGCACTCTCACTTAAACATGCTGCACCAAAAAAAAAAAAACACTTTCTCTTAAAGCAAAACCTACCAACCTTATGTATTATAAAAAATAAAAGATGGCAAAGTCCAGCATATACATGAAATAATACCTTCTTGTGGTTAAACAAGCTTATAAAGGCTACATGCCCAACAGGTTCTTAGCTTTATGGCTTGCTCAACCCCTTGATGGTAATATTTCCTTGTATTCCACACACACGCAGACACACATCTATATATATATATTTACAGTATGCAAGCAATAACATACAATGTAGTGTGGTTTATCGCCTGATAAGAGCACGCCAAGGAGTGTATTAAGGCACGAGGTGCTTGCACTGAGTTCCTTATGCCACTGGGCATGCTCTTAAGAGGTAATAAACCACACCTCAGAGGGTGCTACTGCACTTATAAAATGGGCCTCCCCCAGTATAAACCCTCATGATAAACTTTTTTTTTTTTTTAAGATAAGCTAAAAACTGTTAAAGATAATGTAGAGAACAGAGAAAATATTCCCTTTGTAGTGCAGGCTGCAGACCATATACTCTATAATATGAAGCATATTGATGTATTTCTCCCTTCTCCCAACTCTGTTTCTCCGAAGACATAACACAACACAAAACACATTTTAAATTTTGTTTATTTTTCAGTTGGGTGTTGTTTTTAAGTTGCAGAAGTGAGCATGTGCTTTACAGGCTGCCATTATCCATTGTTAGTGCATCATTGTGGTCCCAAATTTGTGAGTGTATTGCCATCTCCTGGAAGATAGAAACACTTTTTTAATTCTAGTTTTAGTTAACAGTCATAGACAGCATTTATAGTAAGTGTGCCCTTTGCTGGCCTCCATACTTAGTCAGTGGTTGTGGAGCGCATCTGCTGGCAGGGGAATGGCTGAGCAACCACAGCATAGATAACAGTTTGAAAGTGTGAGCATGCCTAAGGGACTGGTGATTGGGATGGTTCAGCTTTTGGTTACTGTCACTGTCGGGGGGAGGTGACAGCAAGAAATGTAGGGAGGACTGGAGAAGGCCCAAGGAACACAAGAAGGACCAACGACTATAATCATTAGCCCTGCAATGTGCATAGCAGCATGCTGTGGATGAGATGCCAAGGGCAGGGGAGAGGGTTTCCATCTTGATTGGAAAGTTGGGTCCTTGTGGAAAACACAACACTCATTGGATTAAGAACAGCTTCTCAAAAGGAGCACAGGTCAGATTTCTTTATTTAAATATAGGGAAGGATAAAAAAAACATTTTGTCTACGGTAGTCTTGTACAGTGTGAGTCATCCCCACAGTGTGAAAAGTAACCAACGTTGTGTTACTGGGGGCCGGGGTGCAGGTCATCAAGTACAGAGGGAGTTCTCAGCGAGTGAAGCTCAAGAGCAGACTCTTTGGGACACAGATTTTTGTTATTATGAGTTCTGACTGGCTGAAGAGGTGCCAGTTGGTACAATATGTGCTGATAAGGACACGGCCAGAGGTGCCTCTCAGCCCATCAGGACTCAGAAAACTCCAGACCCATTTTATAAATATATATATATACATATATGTAATCGATAATCCACTCTAGGGTGTGTGATGCGCCTGATATCACGCAGCGCTTGGTGTGTGTTCAACCACCCAAGGCATGCGTATATCAGAGCGCACGCACACCTAGATGGATTATCTATCTTATAAAATGGAAATAAATGTTTTAGTGGGAGAACAAAAAAGTAGTCCCTGTGTGGCATAAGAATTAAAAAAAGAAAAAAAGGTTTGTTGCATTTTGCTTATTTTTATTTGGAATTGTGTAAAAGGACTGCATTTTGCCTTATTTTATTTAGATTTGTGTAAAAGAAGGAGCGAGGTGAGGCTAGTGGCAGACAGAACTTTCAGTTTTATCACTGACATGTAGCGTGACCGAGCATGGTGAAAGTGGAACATAATGTGCAGGCAAACTGTGAAAGCAAGTGACACTCTGTAGTAAAAAAGGAAATAAACTCTGCATTTGAGCTTATTTAAATTTAAAACAATGTAAAAAAGCTGCCGTGGGAAGCAGTCAGTGAGCTGAGGTGAGTTGCGTACAGGACTTTCAGTTTTATGACTGATGTGTAGCGTGACCGAGCGTGGTGAAAATGAAAGGTAATGTGCAGCCAAACAGTAAAAGTAAGTAACACTGTGTACTAGAAAAGCAAAGAAACTCTGCATTTGAGCTTATTTAAATTTAAAACCATGTAAAAAACTGCCGTGGGAAGCATTCGGAGAAGTAGCGCAAACCAAGAGTGTTGGCAGCGTCAGAGACGTAATGCAGGGCAGAGCGGTGTTGCTCTAGCAACTGTTGCTAGGCAACACTCGCGCTCTGTCACAACGTCTCTGAGCTGCCAACACTCTCGGTTTGGCTGGTTCAAATGTCTACACGGCTGCTTTACAGTTTCAATTTAAATAGCTCAAATACGAAATTCTCTTTTCTATGCAAGTATTACTTACTCTTGACTGCTGCATTTCTTCAGCGTTCGATCTGCTCACTCGGTGATTAAACGAAGTCCTGTCTACAACTTCGCTTGAACTAGCTCTTCTTTTTAAACAATTCTGAATAATACTAAGGTAAAATACAGTTACTTTGCTTATCACACTGAGGACATGCTTTCAGTGTCTGGGTGGTTATTAGGTAGTGTTATTGACCAAGCTCGGTCACGCTACATGTAACTAATAAAAGTGAAAGTGGTCCCCACTCGTTTTCCTCCCTGTAAAGAGGACGGCTTTATTGTAAGAATAGTAACTGAAAAGAAATAGGAATACAAAGCTCTTTTTTTTTTTTTAGTCAGTGTTAGTTTGAACTTTGGTTTGTGGGTGACTATCTGTGGTAGATGTGGAATGATATGAGTACTGGTGAGAAGGTTTTGGAGGATAGAGGATAAAAAGTAGTTCAGGCGTGCGGTTGTGCTGGGAGGTGTGCGTCGTTGGGAAATAATGCACGGTCATGTGATGCATTCTGTCCAATCATGTTAGTGGAATTTCTGTGATTTTACCACCCATTTTATAAATATATATATATCTATGTATATACATATATATATATATATATATATATATATATATATATATATGTATATGTATATATATATATATATATATATATATATATATATATATATATATATATTCTATGCAAAAAACTTAGTTAATGCATCAGTTAGGGTTCCTCTACAGTGAAAAAAGAAAATTGATTTTAGGGTTCCCACCCTTTGCACCCCCCAGCCCACCCCACCAACAGGCCTCAGAGTGTGCGTTGGGGTCCTTGAGCCTAACTCTCACCCATCCCATGTGTAAACAAGTTGAGATGGTGCAGTGTAGGAGAATGGGGTGAGAGTTAGAGGCACTCAAAAATAATTTCCTAGTGCCTGTTTCAATTGCGCTGGTAATACACACAGTCGGTGGCTGGCCATGGAGGTGAGAGGTAGGCTGTGCAGTCGCCAGCTGGGGGAAGGGTGGGGGTGCTGGGTGGGCTGGCAGGGCTGGGTGGGGGGTGTGGGGCCACTAGACTACCAGGTATTCTAAACTGACATTTATTTTATTATGCTTGGAGGGGACAGCTAGACTACCAGGGATATCAATATTAATTGTAAGAACTACAGATCGGAGTGGGGGCACTAGACTAATAGGGATATAATTAAAAATATACATTAAGACACAGGGGGCACTAGACTACCACTGATAATAAATAAAGATATTTATCTCATACTCATTGGGGGGTGCCACTTGACTACCAGGAATAAGAGAAATCATTATCTACATTGACATGATGGGGAGGGGGCCGCTAGTCTACCAGAGATAATAAAAACTACAGTTTTTTATACACATGTGCAAGAGCGATGGCCCCTGAGAATAAAACACCCTTATATTACTCTATAGGGCAACCCTGGGCTACGAAAATACAATTTACAATCTGGCCACCTCGTTCCTCGCTCGTGATGCACGATCACGATCAAAGATTCTCGCGATCAAAGAATTTGCAGGCTCGTGATCAAATATCGTTAGTAAGCCACGAACGAAGAATTTAAAGGTTAATAACTCTGTTTTTTTACCAGTTTAGATGGAACCAAAGCCATGGCTTGATAGATCGGGGTCCCCTGAGTAAAACCCATTGAAGATTTACTTCACAAGGTAACCCAGAGCTAAGATATTTGTGTTTGTGCAATTGGAAAACTGAAAACAAGATGGTGGGGGGGGCGCTAATGAGCAGCTAACTGGATAGATGTGCCTGGTTGCTGCTCCATGCTAACAGTCAGTAAAAGTGATAAGGGAACACCTTTAAACTGTAAATTACTCATCGAATTTGGTATAAATATATGCAGGAAGGCGATATGGAGGAATATTTGACACCCAATCCAGGAAAGAGCCAACATTTGGCTGGCAAAGCTGGAAAGAAGGTGGCCACCACTGCGGCGGGTGAAAGCGTGAGTGTTATCTCACTTTCCATGGCCGAAATGAGTGTGCTGGGCCGTGAAGAGACAGGGCAAGTGATAGCAGCATTAAAACGTAGGCTACTGAAGCTTGAAAGTAAAATCGACCTCAAACAACAGGAGGTCCTGGAACAACGTTGCACAGTAGTCGAATCGAAGAGGCAGAGGACCGTATATCCAGGTTGGAGGATGAGACCATGGAGGTCCCAGGGCAAGTTACACTGTTACAGAAAGAACTGGAGGAAGTCAAAGAAGTGATCTATTATCAGGAAAATTATCACAGGCGCCTCAATTTGCACCTCAGGGGACTTCCAGAGGAGGCAGAAAAGGGCAATATGCTGAGGTTCTGTGCTAAAATCCTACCTGAGCTGTTGGGGTTGCAACCAAAGAATGGGTGATTGAAACTGAAAAGAGCTCACATGGCTGTGATGCCTCGGCCCTTAGGAGATCAAAGACCACGACAGGTGATTATGCAATTTCATGCTTTCCAGGATCGGGAATTGATTTTAAAGGACTATCATGAGAAAGAATCACTGATGTTCGAGGGTGCCAGACTTTACATCTCCCAAGATTATTCGATTCAGCTCCTTAAAAAATGTAAGCTATTCAGCCCACTCATGGTTCAACTCAGGAGTCTTAAAGTAGAGGCTTTCTTGATGTATCCGGCAGTCCTTAAGATCTGGCACAAAGACGTAACATTCTCCTTTTGGGAATTCCCTAAGGTCGAACAATTCGTGAAGGAACTACAAAAGAAGCTGACTAAGTGAAGGAGCTGGCTTAGAATGGGCCATGGAACTGTTATATGATTCGACTGTTGGACGTTGGACAGTTTGAACTGCTTAAAGTTTGGTACTTTTCACCTAAATGTTAATTTCTTACTGTTTTTTTGCTATATCTGGTTTTGTTGGAAAGCTGAATGTGTTATATCTGGTATTGGGGGACTGGGGCACTCATCATGAGATTGTATGCATTGGCTGCAGTGGCTGGACTGATCTGTGGTACTCTCAGCCTGTTTCAGGATGCAGGGGCATGATTATACATGGGAGGGGCCTGGTGAGGTCGATTACGGCCTGTGGAAGGGAATTATGCTGTTAAATACAGGCTGGGAGTAGGCCCCTGTGGGATTGAGCCAACAGGTTAATCTGTTGGGGGCGGGGGGAGAAGGGGCTCAGCGTGTGTGTTGTTGGTGTGGCCTGCTTCTCTCCTCATGTTGCGTGTAACCTCTGCATCTTATGAAGTATACAGAGAGATTAATGGCAGAGGGCAGATGTTTGTGTAGGGTGGGGAGGTATGCAGAGGACTGGATGCGAGGAGACCTCTCCCCTCTCCCCTATTTTGTCATATAGATGGTGGTGGTGTCTTTGGGGGGGTTCATTGGTAAGTACGGTGCTGGATCAAGCTGAGGGCACCATGTGGGCATAGGATATGCATATGGTCTAACGGAAGAGTGCTGAAGGGTTTCTTTTCTCAATATTTTGAAAGCTGAATCTTTTCCCTTTTTCCTTTTTTATCTTTTTTCTTCCTTATAAGGAGGAAAGAAGGGGGCAAATTCAGCTTACAGATACAGCTATGTTAAAGAGTAAATGTTGGTGCCGACCGTTGCTGGCGCAGCAGGGCACACACATCCAGGGAGGGTTTACTGACACTCATGCTAGGGCAGCAATTGGTGTTGATGTTGAAGGGGTATAAGGGTAAGAGATATGTGTTTGATGTGTTATGGCTGGGGGGATGGAAGGAGGGGTGGGGATGGTGGGGGAGAATGCTGTCAATCACGTTGAAGATGGCACAGGGAGGGGTGGGGAAAGGGGGGTTACTGTTTATGTTTATCTGTATATAGTCCATTATTATGTCTTGAGGGATGCATTCTATGCTGTGTGCAGGTTAATACAGTTACCATATGGAACCCCAGTTGTAATGGCTAGGGAGACAGAAGCGGAGGGAACGAGATTGGCTACATCATGGCTAATAGGCAGGAGCTGATGGTGGTCTCCTGGAATGTGCAGGGGGTCACTAACCCAATTAAATGAATTTCACTTTTGGTGGCACTTAAACATAGGGGAGCACAGGTTGCACTACTCCAGGAGACCCATCTGTCAGATGCAGAGCATGTTAAGCTTGCACGATGCTGGGTAGGCAAGTGCTTTGCGGCCTTGTACTCCACACGTAAATGAGGAGTTGCTATACTCCTGCATAGGCACTTGCCAATGGAGTTTACAAGACTGGTGAGAGACCATCGAAATGGGCAATATATTTTCATAGTGGGACAATTATTTGGGGAGACAACTACCTTGGGTAGTATCTATGCCCCAGCAGTATATGACGCTGGGTTTTTCCCTGAATTCCTGGACCTAATAACCAAGGAACAGTTTCCAGGACTCATTATGGGTGGGGTCCTGAATAGTATGATGGATCCCATATTGGATCACTCCGAAGTAAGAGAGGGAGGACGGAGGCACTGGGTCAATGGCAGGAGGGGATGGCAGATATGGACATGGTGGATGGTTGGAGGATGTTGAACCCAAGGGCTAGAGAATATACATTCTTCTCTAGCCCTCATGGGACATGGTCCAGAATTGATTATATATACATGCTGCGGGGCTGGCATGATAGAGTGGTGGATTTTTCCCATTGCCCTATTCATGTGTCAGACCACGCCATGGCTATTGGTTGGATTCAGATGCGGGCAGTGAGGGATATCCCTCCTCTGTGGAAATTCCCAACATACATGTTCTCTAACCAGGAGTTCAGGGAATACTTGGTGAAGCAATGGCAATGGTACAGAGAAACCAATAAGGGAACTGAAGTGTCTAAAGCCATGTATTGGGATGCGGGTAAGGCCTTCATGCAAGGTAGCATTTATGGCCAAATATAAGAAGGAGAAGAGTGAAAAGAGACAGGACATTGAGAAGAAGTTAAAAGACTTGGAAAAGAGGGTGGCTAGGGGAGAGTGGGGGGAGGTAGAACAACTGTTAGCGGTCACCAGGGAGGCCTTGAATGCTTTGGTCAGAAGTGAGGCAAAGTCATCCTGGCTATATTGTAAACGCTATATGTTTGAATGGTCCAACAGACCTGGACCCCTTCTGGTGCGACTTATGAAGTGGGGTAGATGCCCCAGTAGAATAACAGGGATAAGGTGTAGGGGAAGGGTAATGCTTAGAGACCCTCAGAAAGTAACTAAAACTTTCCGGGACTTTAATAAACAGTTGTATAAGGCTGAGTGTCAAGGTCAGGGACAACATATGAGGGACTTTCTGGACAAGGTACAACTCCCCAGGCCTTCGCCCATTCAGAGAGAGAGAGAGAGATTAAACCAACCCATTACGAAGGAGGAGGTGATTAAGGCCATAGGGAGATTGCAGCGGAGCAAGGCAAGTGGCCCTGATGGATTCCTTGAAAATCCTGGCGGGGCAGACAGCAGAAGTGCTTAGTGAGTTGCAGCAGCATGGGGAGGAGGGGTGGGCTTGCACCTGCCCACTATATGTTTTGATGCCCTGATTTGTTTGATACCCAAGCCAGGTAAAGATGGGATGGAATGCCCATTCTTATAGGCCGATATTGCTTTTAAATTGTGATCTTAAAATCATAGCTAAAGTATTGACCACAAGGTTGGAGGACGTTATACCAGTGTTAGTTCACCCAGACCAGATTGGGTTCATCAAGGGTAGATTTTCTTATCACAATATGAGAAGGCTGCTTAATGGAGCATGGAGAGCAGTACTAATAAAGGAAAAAACATATTATTTCAATGGACGCCGAAAAAGCGTTCGACAGGGTGGAAAGGAGGTGCCTCTTTGAGGTATTACACCAGTTTGGTCTGGGTGATTCATATATCCAGTGGGTACAGGGTATGTATCAGGCTCCTGAGGTGTGGATTTTGGTTAATGGGTGCTCACAGAGGGTTCTGAACTGGGTAGGGGCACAAGGCAGGGCTGGCCCCTTTCTCCTCTGTTATTTGCATTGGCATTAGAGCCATTGGCTATAGCACTGCGGCAGTGCCTGGAATTTTGGGGTATAGAGGGGGCTGGGAGACCACACATAAAGTGGACCCGTATGTGGACGACATGCTATAATTTGTCAGGGACCTGCAGGTTTCTATGCCGTCCCTGTTGGCAATAATAGATACTTTTGCGGCCTTTTCTGGTTACAAAATAAACCTTAGTAAATTGGAATTGATGTACTTTCCTAAAAGAGAGCAGGAAGATGAGCACTGGGGCCTACAGGGTAAGTCTGTGTCCATTACATATCTAGGTATTATGGTGGGTAGGACTATTGGAGCATTGTATGGGTTAAACTATACACCCTTGCTCAAAAAAGTGGAAGCAGACCTGCGGCGGTGGATGCAGCTCCCTATCTCATGGTTGGGCCATGTTAATTTGATAAAAATGAATGTCTTACCAAGAATATCATATCCCATGCATATGATACCGGGAGGATTGTCAAAAGGAGACATTCACCGAATTGAGAAAGCATTCACTAGCTTTATATGGAGGGGAAAGCGCCCAAGAGCCCGTCTCCAGCACCTAAAAGCTGAAATTAAAAAGGGTGGGATAAACTTTCCAGATCTCTGGAATTATCATCTGTCAATACAGCAACGTTATGTGGCAGACTGGGTGCACCGCCCTGCTGTGGCAAGTTGGGTTGATCTAGAGCAATGGGGCTGCCCAGGTCACCTCTCGGCTTATCTGCATAATAAGGGCCTTAAGGCCTATTCCACCCAGGGCTGGGGTAACCCATTAGTGAGAGCAGTGCTGGAGGCTTGGAATCATCTCAGGAAAAAAGGAGGGACCTGTAAAGGGGAAACTCTGCTGCTACCTGTGGTGGAAAACCCCCTTCTTCCTCCCTGGGTTGGAGGACAGGGGTTTCAGAGAGTGGTTAATTAAGAGGAGCCCAGAGCATAGGAATTCTAATTAAGAATGGGACTTTTTGCCCATTAAGGGATATTGTTCAGGGGTTGGGATTACAGGGGCAACAGGTATTTTGATACCGTCAGATAAGGGCATTTGCATCAAAGCTGGATGGGGTGGGGAGCACCCATAGAATTGGCAGTCAACAGAGACCCTGATTTATCATACACAGGCAGACCCGAAGGGTTTTATTGGAAAGGCTGAAAAAGTAGGGAAACAGGACTACCCAGATCTCACTCAGAAAACAAGATTATTGTGGGAAAGAGACACGGGGGTGCAATTTCAGAGAGTAATTGGCAATTACTATTGGAAGGCCATATGGGAGTTCTAGTATGTAATAGATTCAAAGAAGCCTTCTATAAATTCTTACATAGGCTCTACTACCCCCCGGTTATAGTTCATAGGGCACACCCAACTGTATCTTCTCTATGTGGTAGATGTGGAAGCAAGAGAGGGACGTATATGCATTGCTTTTGGTCATGCAAGGTGCTTCAGGCCTTCTGGGGAGAGGTAATTGGGGAGGTTAGTAGAATGGCAGGATATCCCATGTGGGCAGAACCAATTGTAGGTCTATTTGATATGGAGCAAGGAGTAGAGGGAGATTGTGACCCATTACCATGGTGGATTAGTGTGCTACTTGTAGTGGCGAGGCACTGCATACAAAATACTTGGGTCACCTGTGTAACACCTTCCACTGCCCAATGGCGTAGGCTAATACTTCAGACACTGGCCCTAGAAAGCTTGACCCTCATGATCAGAGATAGGGTAGAATCCTTCGATAGGGAGTGGTCTCCCTTCCTGACATCGCTCAGTAGAGAAGAGGAGAATATATTATGGATGGGACTGGAATGAGGAGGAGGTATTAGGGTGCCTAGAGGCCTGTAGCTCGCTGGAAGTAGATTAATTTGAGAAAGGGTTGACTGGAAATGCACATGTAATTGTAATCATATATGTATGAACTGGACTGATATAAATAGATATGTTAAACTATTATTGACTGTACCTGTAAGGTTATATGGAATGCATCTGTGAGTTTGTTTGTATATTCTGTTGTTCATGTTGTGTACTTTGTTTAAAACCCTTTTCTTTGAAATCAATAAAAAAGATTGTGCCAAAAAAAAAAAAGATGGCGGAACTCGCGATCAAAGACTTTTTCAAATTCCTCAGGGACAAAGAATCTTGAACCGTGTGGCTGCAAATTCTTTGATCGCCAGGCGGGACGAGATGGCCAGAACCCCATTCTTTGATCACAAAATATACACTTACATTTTCCCATTGACTTATAATGGGAACTTGAAAGTGTCATAACTTTTGAATGCCTTAATTTTTTTTCACCAAACAAAAAGTGGCATGTTTGGCCACCAAAGCTCTTTCAAACTAGCCATCTCACAGAGCAGCACACCACACAATGGCCATGCAGGACCACATTCAGAATGCCAAAAGGTGCCTCCAAAAATGGATAATTTTGCATTATTTAGCGGTTTCATACACAAAGACCCGGCACTCCAACCAAAACAAAATTTGGTAAATCAAGAGAACTACCATGCCCCAACATGCATATCAAATTTCAGGCTAATCCATTGAATGGGTCCAAAGTTATTAACACCCAAACTTTTGACTTTAGTATGCAACTGACCATTGAACCATAACTATAGTGACGTGACTGCGCCACTATAATATATATATATATATACACATACATATATATATAGTAGTGATGCAGTAGTTAGGGTTGAGTAGGCTGTTAAATGTTAAATCTCTAAGTTTGCAGTTTAATAGCTTTGCCCACAGTTTAAGAGATTTGAACAAAATCTTTCATGCATGGTATCGAGGATAAATTCTCTTGATGTGTCAAAGTTTTTTCCAGTCAGATGTGCAAATTCTGAGATCTGGATAAAGAAAAAAGTGAAAAAAATCAGGGGGTTTTGCCTTTTTTTCAACACCTAGAGCCCAGACAGTTTGGAATTTTGGTCTGAAATTTTGAGGACAGAAAGGGTTGCACCAGAATGGTAGCTGTCATGGTTTGGTGAAAACACATTAATCCACTCCAGAGTTATAAGATTTGAAATCTCAGTTCTGAGCACTCTCAGTACATTCAGTTGGATAGCTGTTTCATGCAAACTAAGAGTTTGGCCATACAAAACAGGATCCTGTTTTGTGAGGGAGGTAATCTTGTTTCATAAGCAAAACATTCTTCTTTTACATTGCAGCCATCTTGTTTTCATTATTTTCCAAAACAAAAATGCTTTGAAAACCTATAAAAATCATATCCTAGAGAGACACCAACACACAAACGGGACTCTGTTAGCTGGGATCTGCAGTTAGAACTATGTTTTTAAAATATTTCAAAACTCTTTTTTCGTGAAACAATTTTCTTATTTTGTATGGTCCTCAAAAAATAAGAATAAGGCATATGAAACAAGAATAGGATCATGTGGAATAAGAATTTGGACTCAGTTTTTTTCACATTCTTGTCTCGTATGAAGCAATCCTCTTTAATGCGAATGACACATTCTTCTCACAAAACAGGACTGGTTCATATGAAACAAGATTTTGGGTTTAGTTTTTTCACATTCTTGTTTATGTGAAGCAATCTTCTTTCATGAGAATGATACAATCTCATGAAAGAATTAACTGATAGAAAACAAGATTTTTGGACTTTAAGATTCTTATTTCAAGTGAAGCAATCCTCTTTCGTGAGAATGATGCAGCGTCATGAAAGAGGATAGGCTGATGAGAAACAAGAATTTAGACTCAGTTTTTTTTTCACAATCTTGTTTCATGTGAAAACATCCTTTTTCACTTGGAATGACACAGTCTCATGAAAGGGGATTGTTTTATCTGAAACAAGAATTTTTGCATATTTAAAATTTAATAAGCTATAACTCCATCAGTATTTGGAGTTAAGGGACAATCTATATATCAAAAGAAAGGTCTCAATAAGTACTATAAAACTACATTCAAGGGCCATATGAAAAACACAAAATTAAAATATTTAAATTCCCATAAGATAACATTGCAACTTTAACAAGCTACAACTCTGTTAGTCTTTGGAGTTATGGGACAAGGTCTCAAAGAGCACTACAACACTAATATATAATACCTCCCCACCCCAAAATAACTGGGGTCATATACAAGAAAACATAAAAATTAAAAAAGGAAATTTACCATAATATAACATTGCTACTTTAACAAGCTGTAACTCAATCAGTTGTATGAGTTAAGGGAGAAGCTAGATCTCAATTGATCCAAAGAAAATACAGTGAGCAAATTTTGGGTGGTAATGTGAAAAAAATCCACTGAAGCACTTCAAATATGCAAAAATATATAACAATATTTTATTTCACAATTAGACATTTGCAATAAAGTGCTCCATAAAAATATATATTTGTCATCTCTAACATTAAAGACAATGGCCTGCATATTCAAACTGTACCAGGCAGGAGCACACGCCCAGGTACAGCACAACTGAGCTGTGCCAGGGCATGGATTTGGCGATATTCAATGGTGCTGCGCCATGGCTCAGCATCATTGAATATGGCACTGAGGGAGCATGCACTGCGCCAGTGCAAGTGGCAGAACAAGAGCAGGGGGATGCACTAGTGGAAGTGCAGTTGCGCTAGGTGCATCACCCATGATATTCAGCACTGGGCATGCAAATGAGTCCATTATGCATGCAAGGCACAAATGGAGCCATTTGCATGTCATTATGGCCCATTTGCATGCAATGTGCCAATCCCCGGTGACTTGTGCCTGGTGCCCTGCCAGGCTACAGCTGTTGGGGACCAACACCCTGCAGTCCCATGGTGATCCATGGGCATATGTAGAAAGGAACTCCCTGGTGGTCTAGTGGACCACCCCCCATCTGGCCTGATCATGGGCATCTGTAAAATAAATCCCCTGGTGGTCCAGTGGTACCCACCTCCCCACCTGCCCACTTAGGTCCCAGCACTCCCCCCAGACAGCAGCAGGCAGCAGCACCCAACCCACATGCTGCCAGGCTGCCTGCCAACTGACTGCATACAGTATGGTCTGTATGCCTATTGGTCCACTGTGTGGACCAATGGGCTTGCAGACCATACTGTACTACACAGGCTCGTTATGTGAATGAATGCATTCATTCACATATTGGGCCTGTGTAGTACAGTATGGTCTGCATGCCCATTGGTCCATGCAGTGGACCAACAGGATGTACAGACCGCACTGTGTAGCAGTCAGTCAGTGGGCAGCCATGTGGCATGCGGGTGAGGTGCTGCCACCTGCGCTGACTGGGGGCTGGGTGTGAGGGACCTCAGTGGGTGGGTGGGAGGGGGTACCACTGGACCACCAGGGCTTTATTTTACAGATGCCCATGATCAGGCAATGGGGGGCAGTCCACTGGACCACCAGGGATTTATTTTACAGATGTGCGCGATCAGGCAATGGGGGGCGGTCCACTGGACCACCACTGATTTATTTTACAGATGCCTGTGATTGAGCGATGGGGTGGAGGAGCACAGTGCTCCCAGAGCAGGGAGCTTGTGGACAGTTTTCTGGGTAGGCGGGTGGCCACCCACGACCAGCGGCTGCCGTGTTGTACTCTGCAATATGGCAGCTCACCTGTGGGTGGCTAGGACTTGCTCCTGGTTTTACCATGCACATCTTTGCACCCCTCTTAGTGGGGCAAGGCGAGCTTGTGCCAGCATGTGCATCACACACCCCAGGCTGAATATCGGGATATGCCACATATGCATGGGCATGCCTCCCTCACTTGTGCCACATACATTATCAATGTGCATTGGGAGTTGTGCAGAGCAACTTGCCCCTCTGAATATCGTGACTGGGCAAGATTGGTGGCTGTGATGGCACAACCCTGTTGCTCCATGTGCAACACTTTTGAATAGCCAGGCCAATGTAAACAAGACAAAGTGGACTTTATCAGATGTATTCTAGGAAAACCTACCCTAGGCCAACACACTACCCACCAATAAACCCCTGCGCTTCACCAGAATGGCTTCCATAGGGGGGGCAGTCTCAGAGCCCTTTGCATCTATAAATATCCAAAGTGCACATGCTACTAATTTGTGACTAATTAAATATGCCAGCAGCTTTCTTTAATCAAAAGTATTGTAGATTAACATTCCACTTATAAATTCCATTACATACTGAATAATTTACTATTTTACATGCATCATGTTAGTGACTCCATAATTAAACATATAAAAAATGTCTTGCTTGAAAAATCTTTTTGACATGCCAAAAAACATTTTTAACTTTAATTTTATGACATACAATCAACCAAATTTGCATAAGATTGTATGTTGATGTCCACCAAATACAGAAAAACACCTAGTTTTAAAGTTACCACTTTAACCCCAAATGCAAATCAATATATAACCAAAAACTAATTTTCTGTTAATAATAAATAATCTATCTGGTGTACATCATTTTCATTCCTTTCTTCTTCACTCCAGGTTTACTACCTATTGGGATATTTCCTAATTAAGCATTATGTACCACATTTCTGAAACTGTACTAATTACCATGATGTTGTTATTTGAAGTTGTTATTATTCTTGGTTTACTTGTCTGCTTAAATGTCTCAGGACCTCCTTGTGAATGAACTTGCTCAACAGAGTTATTTCCTGCAATAAACTTGAACTTGAACATGATGAACAAAGCCATTCACATATTTGGGACCATCTAGTACAGTAGGCCCTGCAAGCCCATACTGTACCTGTCATTTGGCAGGTGGCTGGGTGGTATGAGGGTGGGTAGATGCCGCCCGCCGATGACAGGGGGGAGCGGGGTGGGCAAGGGGTTTTGTGTGGCTGGGAGGGGTGGTGGGGTGCCACTGGATCACCAGGGATGTATTAGTCAGAGATGTACTGTGATCATGGCAACGGGTGGGGGGGGTTCCACTAGACTACCATGGATGTATGTAAATGACAGATACCGGCGATCGGGGATGAAAGAGGGAAGGGATACCTCTAGACTTCCAGGGCATGTTGTAATGTACATTTACCGTGATTGCGGAACTGGGTTGGGGGGTCCACTGGACTACCAGGGATGTAACTACACCACGGATACCCATGATCGGGGTCATGGGTTGGAGGGGGGGACCACTAGACCACCAGGGACAGTTGTCATGTACATTTATTGGGGCATCGGGGAATCAGGAGGGAAGGGGCCCACTAGACTACCAGGGGTTGTATAGTTGTACATCTACCATGATCGCAACTACGGGGCGGTGATGGCCCGGGATCCCAGCTGTACATGTCATGCTGTGCAGGGCACCAGGCACAAGTCACCGGGCTGACCTGCACAAGGCATGCAAATGGGGCCATGATAACATGCAAATAGCCCCATTTGCACCTTGCATATATTATGGACTCTTTTGCATGCCCCCTGCTAAATATAGTGGGTGATGTGCCTAGTGCAACTGCACTTGCACTGGTGCATCCCTGTGCTCCCTGTCTGTGGCTTGTGCCAGCACAGTGCCACTGTGCCATGCACAGTATGTGCATTGACCTTGCCATATTCAATAGTGCTGCGCCATGGCACATCACCATTGAATACCATCTAGCCCTGGCCCCAGCAGATCCCAGTTGCACTGCACCCAGGCTTGCACCACTGCC
Organism: Neoceratodus forsteri; assembly: GCA_016271365.2. Taxonomy (NCBI): domain Eukaryota; kingdom Metazoa; phylum Chordata; order Ceratodontiformes; family Ceratodontidae; genus Neoceratodus; species Neoceratodus forsteri. The sequence continues at coordinate 1,326,147,483 of CM057456.1, read as the reverse complement.
AGGCACAGTCTGAATATCTGGGCAGAGAGTATATAAATGTGCATCTTTTTTTGTACATAATAAAGAAAACCACAAGTCAACATAAAGTTGGTTTTAACTTGTCTAAATTCTATTAGAAGATCTTTCTTTTTACCTTTGGCACAGATTTCATATCTACTTTCATGTATAGTTCAAAAAGTGTCTACATTTGAAACAACATTATTCATATGCAAAAAACATAAAAAAAGATACATATTGACATATCCATTTCCACAGAAGTATTCAAGCAAGAAGTCCATGTATGAGTTCTTTCTTCTTGCTTTAAATTCACAATGTTCTTTTTCCAAAAATCCATATCTCAGATCTATATATGATTCCATTCTAAAGAACAGGAAATAAACATCGACATTAAGTATTGAACCCATGAACTCAAATATCTAAATTACAGTCAAAAACAACTTCAGAGGTAGCACTGGGAAGGAGGTGCCCAGAGTAAGAAACAACAATAAGACAAAAGAAACTCTGGCACTCACCACCTCTTAAATTTAAAAAGCGAACACTCGGCTATATATTTACATACTTTATTAAGAAGCAATAAAACTCCACCTGACTCATTTCAGACAAACAGTCCTTTTTCAGTCAGTTGTCCCGAAGATCAAAACCAAAACCAAATTATAAATATGGTTTGAAATCTAGTATGTTATTTAAACCCTGCGGTTTTAAACTATTCAGCTTCCATATTCAAAAACTCTCTAGCTGTTGAAGCTTTACTTTCAACGATGTTTTGATATTATTTGACTTTCTTTTTAATAAATCAATCAATCAATCAATCAAGTCTTTATCCAGGCGAACACCATTGTGCAAGCTCATTTACAAGGTGGACCTGCATCACACAAGGTCAAAGAACAATACAACACATTTATGTACAGGCAATGAATAGGCATTATCATACATATCACTGAAAGGGAGAGTACATACAGTGCCAAGGTAAGTATGGTCAGGTGATGTCTTAACAAAAGATGAAGGGAAAGGAAGCAAGTAGTGGAAGCAGCATAAATAGGCCAGTTATATTATCAGAAAATTTTAGGAATGCAAGTCGGGCTTTAGAGGGCATGGAGTAAAACACAGCCAAGGGTGGGTGAGGTATGGGGGCAGTTGCTCTAGGAGGACTGCTAGGATAGTGGGCTGGGGACACATCTGGAGGAGGTCAGGGGTAGGAAAGGGTGAGGAAAGCAGTGTAAGAGGAGAAATTTAGTAAGGTAGAGGAGGTCAGGGAAAAGTGGTATTGCACAGGGCAGGGAAACAGTAGGCAATAGAGCATTTAGGCACGAGGAAAGCAGTTGCATAACTCCTTAACAGTTTTTGCGTAAAAGGTTTTAAAAACTGCAAGACTAACAGGAGTGTTCAGTTTCATTGATTTCTGTAAATTGTTCCAGAGAGAAGGCAGCACAAAGCCTATGGCCGCTCTACCGAACCATGTGTTGGCCCTGGGCAGTTTCAATGAAATAAAAGAGAAACTTCTCAAAGCATAGTTGCCAGTCAAACTTAGAGGCAGACAGTCAGCAATGTATTGGGGAAGTTTGTTGGTAATGGCTCTGAACATCCAAAGAACCGTGTCTCTATTCCGCCTATACTTAAGGGATGACCATCCCATGGCTGCATATAGGGAGCAGTGGTGGGTGGAGAAGGGAAGCCAGTTAAGAATCTTAGTGCTGTGTGGTACAGCATGTCCAATTTACCAAGACATGCAGCAGTACACTGGCTTTAAATGAAGTCAGCATAGTCGATTAGGGAGAGGAACGTGGATTGGACTAGTTGCGTTTTAGGGCATACGGACAAAACGTTGCGGTGTTAATAGGCGCGGTTAAGATGGCGTGGTCTGTATGTCGAAAAGACATTCCGTCGATGGCTTTTAGGCCGCGGACATTTCAGGACATATTTTTTGAATAATCCCGCAACTAAAAACCTTCACTTCCTTTGTGGCCAGTTTCACATGCCAGCTTAAACTCCCAGCTCCAAAACAAGTTTAGTTATCAGATGGACCCGACTTACAGCCTCAGACTGACTGATTTAGATTGCATCTGCTCTGCCTCTGTTAATTTAGCTCTCTTCTGGAATTAGTTTAGTTATGTCCAAAATTGTTGCTGTTTTAATCCTAGAGCTTACTAATGCTACTTACAGTCTAAGCTTGGTTTTAATTGTTTAGACGCTACCTGTTCTCAAAAACTGCCTAAAACATAATCCTATTTTTTACACAACTACAGTTCCCTTATAATAGTAGCTGCTTACAATCTAGGTTAATTGCTCATATTTACCTCTGCCTGTTTCTCTAAATCTGCCTAAAGTTTAAACTTTTTACCTAAGTCTCTACCTAATCTATATTCCTTCTCACTAATCCTTTGTCTGCCCACACTCCCACCACCCCCTGCCTCGCTTGCTTTCAGAGGCACTCCCCTCATTCTAGCTAATCCCATTTTGTGCTCCTAGCAGCCATCTCTCCCCCCCAATTAAACTAATTCTTCTTTTGTGCTCTCCCATTCTCTCTGTCTCCTTTCTGCCCCCCTCCCCGCCCACTTCATCAGTTACTTTACTAACTGTTCTCTCACCTTTTTATTTCTTTCTAGCCGGAGGCCCCTGAATGGGGTTCTTCAGCCCAACTGCTCCAATCTTCTGCCTAAGCATGGCTTGGAAGTTGCCAAATCCTGCCCCCCCCTTCAGATTGGCAACCACTGTTGAAGGAAGGCACAGCATTCACAACATCAGCGGGACCAGCCTGAACACCAGGCACCATTAGACAATATGCTGATATTTACAGAAGTTTGGAGCGACTATTTGTCCGTTTCTCAACAAATTCAATTCGCCTTTTTTGTTGGTCGTGACCGCATTAAATATCAGCAAATTGTTAGGCACCATGACATCCTTGTGACCAGTAGTCCACTACAGATTGTCCGCAATGATTTGTCCGGCGGCAATATGTCCGCTCATGGCGTTTTAGCATCTTTGGTCAGGAGGCGATTTATCCAAAAGAAAAGACCAAGCCTCTGCCTCAGTTTTTTTAGTAAATCCTAGACGTGGTCCACAAAGGAGAGTCTGTGGTCCAGCCAGAGCACCAGGTACTTGAATTTTGTCATGAATTCCAGCTTTTCTCCTAGTAAAGTGGCGATGGGGGTACCGAACCGACCATAGAGGGGTATGCCATGTGATTAGCAGGTGAGAACAGCATTGCTTTTGTTTTCTTGGCATTGAGTAATAGCTTTTTATTTAGGAGTTGACACTGCAACAGACTGAAGTCAGTTTGCAGGTCTCCACAGGCAGCTTCGGGTGATGGACAGCTTAGATAAAGCACCGTGTCATCTGCAAACAGGTGAATATTGGCCTCCTTGATACCGACATCTATATTGTTTATATAGATAACAAACAGCAGGGGCCCCAGGATGGATCCCTGTGGTACACCTCTTTTTAGCAGTTTGAGTCGGGAGAGCTTCCCTTCAGCCTTTACCTGCTGATGCCTATCTGTGAGGTAGTCATTAAACCAGCACAGGGAGGATGAGTCCATGCCTATCATTTTTAGTGTAGAAAGGAGCAGGCAGCGATCGATGGTGTTGAAGGCCTTGCTAAGGTCCAGGAACATGGCGTAGATGAAATTTCTGTTCTCCAGATCTCATTGCCAGTTGTTAGTTACATTTTCCAGAGCCGTGATAGTACTATGCTTAGCTCTGAACCCAGACTGTATTGGGTTTAGCAGATTTGTATTGTCTAAGAAGGTTCTCAACTGAGCGTTCACAATTTTTTCCAGGAGTTTTGAGAGTATGGGGAGGAGTGATATTGGTCTGTAGTTATTTAGATCACAGGGGTCCCTTGATTTAAACAGGGGGATGACGTGGGCAGTTTTCCACAGGTGTGGGACAGACCCCTGCGATAAGGACAGCTTAAAAAGGTGAGTGATTAGTACAGCTAGGACATGGTATGCGATCTTAAGGAAGTATGGGTCGAGTGAAAAATTTCCACATTCACTCATAACTTGGCAATTTTTCCATATTTTCCACCTAATCTTTAACATAATCTTCTTATGATCCACCTCATGAACACAATAGGTGAAACTTTCAAATCCCACCAAAAGGTGATTTTTCAGAGTGCCTGCAAAAATCACATTTTGGGATGGATTTCAAAAATTTCACCTACCTTGTTCATGAGGTGGAGTCCAAAAAGGCCGTGTTGAAAATTTATGTAAAAATATTTAAAAATGACAAAGTAAAAGTTAAAAATATATTGAAATGCATCAACCCATCTTACCTTATTTCCTCATATTACAGTCTCTGTTCCCAGAGGAAGACATATTTTGCATCAGAGAGTGGACCTATGAAGTGGGACACTCATTAGGCAAATGACAGTTTGTGGGGGTGTAGGTGGTTGGTGTTGAGTGGGGAGATTGGGGTGGAGTTGGTGGGGAGAGTGGAGATCAACGAGGGATCAGTTTCTTCATTTCAGGGTTAAGAACATCAAAAAAATATCAACAAGGGACAGTTTTCCTTTTTTCAGGGACCAGAACCAACACTGTGGATTGGGTACCCCAGGATTAGAATTGAATGTTCGGTGGCATAAGGAGTGGGCACCCCGGTGTTGTCACCTCTGTGTCTGGGGGGGTGACCTAGAGGGAAGGGAGTGGTATGAAGCAGTACAGGGTGGTCCCCCTGATATGCTTATGAAAAATTAATTAATCACAATTGTGTAGAATGAGGGAGGGCTGCCTGAGCAAGATGTGGGAGGGAGTATAGTAAAAAAAAAGGTGAACTGGGAAGGATGGGGGAGAGTGGGAAGAGAGAGGGAGGGAGGGAGAATAAGCTGTAAGTTTCATTGTTTTTGGTTGCAAGATGAAAATTCCCCTTACACCATTTTGTGTGTTACAGGGGAATTCTTAGCTCATGACCTGAAAAAACTACTCCTCTCACTATACTGGGCACCAGGCTTTTGGGTGCACAGAAAATGTATTTTTAGGCCTAATTAAAAAAAAGCACCCACATTTAGCTAAACGGGTCCTGTTTAGCTATGCGTAAGTGTTTGTTTTTGTAAAAAAATATATACTTTTTATGTATTTTCCATGCCTTTAGTTTAAAAAAAACAAGATGTGGCCACCACAAACCAAAAATGTTTCTTACATCCCAAAAAATACTAAGTGGTATGAAAGTAAACTGTATTCCAAAACCCTACAGCAGATGCTGAGAAAAAAAAAGTTGAATCCTTATAACTCTGGAACCAATTAGTATTTTTTCACAAAATCTTCAAAAGGAATTATCTTGGTATAGGCCCTTTCTATCCTGAAAGTTTCCCCCAAAAAGTTTTGACTGTCTAGGCTGTAGGTGAAAGCTAAAAAATGTGTAATAAGTATAAAAAAGGTAGACATTACTGTAAAAATGACACATCTGGATTTCAGAAATGATGTAAGTGACCATCACAAAACATCCCACATCTTGAGATTGTATCTCCTGGACAGCACACATAATATTTGGGGAAAGTTTGTGATACACTGCCAAAATTATTAAGGTGCAAAGTTAGGGGTTTAACACTGAACACAATTCTCAATTTTAACTACTGTATACTTGGACTACCACACCTGTATAATAGGGTTGAGTTATGTGTTCAGTGTTTAACCCCTAACTTTGTACTTTAATTGCTTTGGCAACATTTTACTAAGTCAGCTGAAATTTTTCATGTGTTGTCTAGGAGGCAAGATTTAAATCTGTGGAAAGTTTTGTGATGGCAGCTTGTGAGGTTTCTGAGATCTGCATATGTCATTTTTCTGTAGCTGTCCAATTTTTTTCATATGCTTAACATTGGATTTTTTTCTTTCACCTACAGCCTACATATAATGGAATTTTTTCCCAAAACTTTCAGGGCACATGTGTGATGTCCTAAGTTAGTGCTTTTGAAAGGTTTCATGAAAAAAATATTAAATAGTTCCAGAGTTATAAGACTTTAAAGTTTTGTGTTTTTTTCTGTTCTGAGCATTCTATGTAGGGTTATTGGGATAACATTATAATACAACACCAAAAATTGTGTCACAGCTGTTCTTGGTTTCTCATCACTTGCTTGTCACAGCAGCACAAAACATTTTTTAATGCCATGAGAGCAACCATCTTGTGTCTTTTCCCCTTGAAATAAAAAAAATGGACAATACATAAAATTGGTGCAATTGTTAAAAACAAACAGCTAAACCTAGCTAAACAGGACCTGTTTAGCTAGATCCTGGTGTGTTTTTTTTTTTTAAATTGTAAGAAATACCACTATTGGGCACCCCAAAATCCAGGGTGCCCAGCCTAGTGAGAGTAGCCATTCACCTGCATTCTCTATATGAGAACAGTGGGACTTTGCTGAGTTCTGCACCCACAGCTGAAGTCCTGCTGTGGGATGCAGTGAGAGGAATAAGCTACCAATCATGAACTCTGTGTCTAGCTACAGTGTCTGTCTGTCTGTTGGTCTGTCTTTTTGTCTGTCTATCTATCTATCTATCTATCTATCTATCTATCTATCTATCTATCTATCTATCTGTCTATCAATTATCCATGAACTAGGGTGCCCAACCCTGGTATCACTTCTCCCCCCAGGTATCCTGTCTGCCCTTCCCAATAAATATATATAAACAGACCAGTGTGATCACATATGGTACCACTTTTCTTGACCCCCTTCCCTCTAGGTCACCCAACCCCATTTTTGTACAGTGGTCTGACACTGGGGTGCCTAATCCCAGTGTCAGACTTTAACCTGAACTGAAGAAAACAGTCCCGGAGTGATTTGTTTTTAACCTGCAAAATAGAAAATTGTCCTTCACCTACCTGGCCCCTTCCCACGCACACCCATCCAGACCACTCTGACCTCCCATTCAGCACCCACATACCCCCTCCCACACACACCCCACACCCTCATGCACATGAACAGGTCCCAGGGCAAATATTCACTCTCCTATTGAATATGCCTGTTGCTGCTGGAACTGCTGACTGCAATATGAGAAACTAAGATTAGTGTTTCAATATATTTCAGGGGGGTTGAACTTTAAACTTCAACATTTTTGCATATTTTCACCCCAAATTTTCAACATGGCCTTTTTGGGACCCCACCTGTTGACCAATGGCAGTGGAATTCTACAAATTAGGCCTGAAAGGCATTTTCCCAGTTAATTGATGAAATCACCTTTTGGGCAGGAGTAACTGCAACTTCTGTTTAACTGAGTCCCATAGCTTTACATTATGGTCAGTACACAATGAAAACATTTGATATAGGATTATTTTGTTTTTGCTTCTGGGTGGGGAGCATTTGTTTGTCTAAAAATTATAAAAAAAATCTAAAAGGTATCTGTAAAGGAAACACCACTCATTTTGTAAATATTTTTGTACTGAACAACTTTCATGATGAAAGTATCATGCTGTCATTTTATTGTTTTAAAGTTATTAGCACTTGTTCACTGGAAAAGTGAATAGAATTGAGTTTTCTGCATTTTTTTGATTATAAAAAATATAAAAGGTATATATAAATGAAACACCACTCATTTTGTAGATATTTTTGTGCTGAATGACTTCCATGCTGAAAGTACTATGGTATCATTTTTCATTGTAAAGTTATTCACATTTGCCCATTGAAAAGTGAATAAAAATTGAATTTTCTGCATTTTTGATGATTATAAAAGGTATCTACACATGCAACACCATTCATTTTGTAAATATTGTTGTGCTGAATAACTTTCATGCTCAACATACCATGCTATTGTTTTAGTTTTAAAGTTATTTGCATTTGAATATGGTTAGTACTGCTACTGAGGCAGAACATTCTAAACCTGAATGAGTTAAGATGGCACTATGACATAGTGGTACTAGATATCACCATGACATAATGCATCAAGAAAAGCTATTGTTATCTTTTCATGTTCAGAGAGATATGACTTTCTATCTGGTCAGTTATCTTAAACAATATGAATATAAATTGTTTATGGCTATGACAATATATTTTTTTTAACTTTCTTTTTATCACTCCTATCTGCCCCTGGTGTCCACTCCTTTGGGCCATCCAACCACTTCAGACCACCTTATTCTCCCTCAGGATCTTCCCCACTAGAGTGACTCTCCTTCCTTTCTCCTTCCTTGCACATCTGCGTCTGTCCCAAGAAATTGGTGGTGGTCTGAATGGCTCAGGGTGGCTGTCATCTAGAACCGCCAAGTTTGTTTCTGTTTTTTCTCTGTGTCCCTTGTTGCCCTGCCCCCGAGACACCGGTGCGAGGACATAGTCCAGAGAGGTGACATGCTGACGCACATCTCTCTCAAGCGCCCAACAGCGTCCCCCCTTCCCGACTTTGATGAATGGAGCCGCCAACCCCTCAAGAGCCGGTGCACCCACCAGTTCCCTCAGGACATCGGGTGCATGCAGCACCCATGGTAACCCTCCCCAAGGGAGGAGAGTATCCATTGGGATGCTCAATCCTCCCTCCTTTCCCCAACCAACCCCTGCTAACCTGAGTCTGTTCCTAAAGCTGGGTAACCGGCGCAGCACAAGGTGTGGCATCCAACACCTCAACCCTCAGCACCACCGTGCCGGCGGCTATGACAATATTTTTGATTGCCAATTAAATCATTATCTAATGCTGATCTTTTTTGTTGGTTTTATAGCAGTATGCAGACACCCATGTGGAAAGAATATGGAATGTGCAGCGCCAAATATCTGCCGATGCAAACCTGGCTACTCTGGTTATAACTGCCAGACTGGTAAAAAGAGTGCAGTGTTGTTGATTAAGAACTTTCTTAAACAAGTTCTGTTTATTTGGTACATGGAAAATGCATTTCATGTTCTTTTATTTTTAAACAGCTGTGTGTCGACCAGATTGCAAGAACCGTGGAAAATGTATTGAACCAAATGTCTGTAAATGTCCACCAGGGTATGATGGGCCAACATGTGATACAGGTAAATAAAGAAACAGAATTGTCATTTTCCTATGGGTGTATTACATTTGCTTAAAAAATAGAAATTGAGAGCATATCAATTTTACCAATTTCACAATTTTGTTCTTATTGGGTTTTTTTTAATAACCAGGGAAAATGGGTTCAAATTAATAATCCTATTTTTGACCACACCCAGCAAACATAGTTTCAAGCTATGACACAATACTGAACATTAATATTCACATTTAATAATTAAAACAAATATAAAAGTATACAGCAGTGATAAAATACTGAGATACATTTTTGAAAGTTATGATATTTGTCAAGTTTCTTAGAGATGATAAAAGTATGTTCCACATAGTACAGGTACACAGTGAAAAGAAGGCTCTGTCACTAAGTTATCAGTTATTTGCACAGTTGGTGTACTTTATTGACACAGAAAGTATCATCTTGAGACTGGTTTTAGAAAGTCTGATAAAACATCTGGTGTACTTTTTAAACTATATTAAGTATTAAAGAAACTAATTATTCAAACATTCCACCTTTGTGTGTGTGTGTGTGTGTGTGTGTGTGTGTGTGTGTGTGTGTGTGTGTGTGTGTGTATGAGGGGGTTATAAACTGAAGAGTACAAATAGAATTTATTACAGTATGTTATTATTTACTAAAAGCATGTAAGATGGATCCTTAAGACAAAAGTATTGTTTAGAAGGTAACAGAATAATGAAAATGGTACAAATATCATTAAAAGGTGCTGTCAGCCTAATTATCTCTTTTTCAGCTATTCTACAATGACAGCATTGCCATGGTCAGGAATGGGCAATAGTATCTGTAGGGTAATTGTTTTTCTTGCTTTAAACTTTAAACATTTTTAAGATGATATCAAACCTCTAATTTATAATCAGTCATGGTTTGACTACATTTTGTATGTGTTCCTTTAAAGTAAGCCCTGCACTGAGTGCAATACCCAAAATTTAGTTTGTGTTATATGTTCCAAGATAGTGGCATCTATGTACTGTATTCTTGTGTCAGTTTGTTTCTTTAGATTGTACTTGGCATTTAAGAGTAAGACCTTTGTTTCTTTTCATTTAACATATCTTTTTAAATAACCCAGTTCTGAAGTCCTGTATTATATACAAAACTCCACAGCAGTCCATGTGTAAGTCTTTGTTTTGTAACATCAATGATTGTAATGACATCACTAACCTCAGGAGAGAAGTTCAAGAGGTCAGTGTGTTGTCACAAAACCCGAGATGAAAACACAGACTTGTATTTACATGGACTGCCATGTTTTATTTTATATACAATAGCATTTGGTTAGAAATATAGAACAAGGTGAAAAAGACACACTTATAGCACATAGGGCTGAAAATAAGTTCACTGACTACTTTGCATGCTGAAAGAATCACATAAGCACAGCTCAGAAACAATTCATTGCTAGTCATCACTAATCAACTTAAACATGGTAAATTAGTTAAAACATAGTAAATTAGTTTCCATTGAGTGATTCTGAGATGTGACGTAATAAAATTTGCTGAAGTTGGATGAGTCCTTGATAAAAGCAGTACAGTGTTTTCCCTGGTTTGGATTATTTATAAAGGTAATTGTCTGCCAGAAGATGTAATGGCCTCTTTTGAATTGTGCATCTATTTTCCTGATCAGGAAGAAATTTCTCATGATATGACATGATTTTTATAAAACACACTGCTGGTGTCACATTTACACATAACTGGGAGAGGCTAACTGTTCTCTTTGTAATCAACTGATTGCACTGCATGCCCTGAGATTCCAGCACCAGCAGTTGTTGTACTATTGTTCTGACTTCATCTCAATGGTACAAATTTTTGATGTCAGAGCCATGGTACAGCAGCTTTTAAAAAGTGATTGACTTGATTTTCATCTACAGTCAGGGCCAACCATATACTAAAGCCCTAGTGAAGGTTTTCCTCCTTTCCACCTTTCCCCTCCATTGACCCTCCCCCTTGTCCTGTCCCATCCCCTTTTGAAACAGTCCACTGTTCTACTGGATACCACTTCTGCAGGTAACGCATTCCACCCTGCTACCACCATCTCTGTAAAAAAGTGTCTCCTTATTTCCATCCTGAATCTTACTCCTTCCAGTCTCATATCATGGCCCCTGGTGTCCCTCTCCTCCCTTGCTTTGAACAGCCCCTCTGTACCTGTCTTGTTTATTCCTTTCATGTACTTAAAGGTTTCAATCATGTCCCCCCTTTCCCTCAGCGAGTACATGTTCAACTCCCTCAACCTCCTCTCATATGAGAAGTCCCCCAGCCCCTCGATCATCTTTGTCACCCTGCACTGCACCCCCTTCAGTAACCTAATGTCCCTCTTCAGATACGGGCACCAGTACTGCATGCAGTACTCCAAGTGCTGTCTAACTAATGACCTATACAGTGGCAGCATCACCTTCTCCCTCCTTGAGGATATACCCCTTGCAATGCAACCCAGAAATTTGTTGGCCTTTGCAGCTGCCTTTCTACATTGTGCTGAGTTGTTCATTGACCCTGTAATGAGAGCCCCCAGATCCTTCTCCTCCTCTGTCTGGGCTAGCTGCACTCCCTCCAGCTGGTAACGCCTCCTTGGGTTCTTGGCCCCAAAATGTAGAACATTACACTTTTTGGCATTAAACCCCTATTGCCAGGTGTCTGACCAGGTTTCAAGCTTTTCCAGATCATCCTGCAACCCCTGCCATCCCCCTAGGCCATCCACCACCACTCCCATCTTGGTATCAGCAGCAAACAGAGTGATCTTGCTCTTGATGCCCAATGATATGTCTGCAATCAATATCTCAATCAACACTGGTCCCAACACTGAGCCCTGTGGAACACCGTTCATCACTACCCTTGGGTGTGAGAGCTCCTTAGTCATCTCACCAGCTTTGCACCCACCCCTGTGCCTTCTTACTTACGTCCCAGCCTCCCATGCAGCACCATGTTGAATGCCTTACTGAAGTCCAGATACAGGGCATCCACTGCATGCCCCCTGTCCAGTTGCCTAGTTACCCAGTCATAGAACTCCACCAGGTTGGTTTGGCAGGCTCTTCCATGTATGAAGCCATGCTGTCTGCTGTCCTTTAGTCCTTTGGCCTCTAGAAGGGCCGCCAGCCTCTCCTTCAGGATAGTCTCCATCAGCTTACCCAGGATGGATGTGAGACTCACAGGTCTGTAGTTCCCCAGTTCATCCTTGGGGCCACTCTTGTGGAAGGGCACCACATGAGCCATCCTCCAGTCCTGAGGTACACACCCTGAGTGTAGTGAGGCATTAAATAGGTCTGCCAAAGGTCTCACAAGGACCTCTGCCAGCTCCTTTAGTACCCTGGGGGTGGATGCCATCTGGGCCTGGAGCCTTGTCCACCCTCAGAGCCTTCAAACCCTCCCAAACTCTGCCCTCCATGATTTCTCCATCTGTCACCCCATCCCCCCCCATTTCTGCCATTCAACCCCCCTTGGGTATCAAACTCCCTATTCTCCTTAGTAAATGCAGAGCAGAAGTAATCATTTAGCGCTTCTGCCTTATCACACCCTGCTTCCACCCAACCCCCCTCCTTCCTAATCCTTACTATGTGGTCCTTAGAGCTTCTTTTCTCCCTGATGTACCTAAAGAAGTTCTTCTCCCCCTTCTTAATGCCTTGTGCCAGCCTGAGCTCCATAGATGCCTTAGCTCTCTTTACTGCTGGTGTCATCTCCTTCAATTCGATCAAGTACTCCTCCCTGTCCTCCCCCTCCCTGTTTTCTTGTACCTCCTTAAGGCAGCTATTTTTCCTCCTTACCTTTTCCATGACCTCCTTGTTCAACCAGCTCGGTTTCTTAGCCCCAGCCTTCTTGATCTGGGCCTTGCAGCAGGTTTTGGTTGCCTCCACTTTCCCCAGCTTTATGAGCTCCCACCTCTGGTTAGTGCCCATACTAGGTTGAATTCTGGCCAGGTACCCTTTTACCACTTCCCCCATCCTCCCAAAGTCAGGCCTGCTGAAGTCCAGCACTCTTGTGCCAGATTCCACTCCTTCCTCGCTCATATCCAATGTGAGCCATACTGAGTGGTGGTCACTCCCTGACAGCAGTTCTTCCTCCATAAGTTCTCTCACAAACTCCCAATTTGCTAGCACAAGGTCAAGGGTATTCCCTAACCTGGTTGGTTCACTGACCATTTGCAGCAGGAAGCAATCCTGGAAGGCATCCAACAGTACCTGCTCCCTTCTATTCCTGGTTGTTGAGGTTCTCCAGTACACTCCTGGTATGTTGAAGTCCCCCACAATCACCACACTACCCTTCTCGCAGGTCCTCCTGATCTGTTCCACTAGTTTCCTAACTCCTCCATCTGAGAGGGTGGCCTGTACACCACTCCCATTCTGAGAATCCTATTCTTAGAATCCTGGATTTGCATCCAAAGTGACTCCGTACTACCCTCCTCCCCTTCCTCCCTTACACACTTCAGTCCTTCCTTCACATATAGTGCCACTCCCCCTTTCCCAATCACCCTGTCCCTACGAAATAATCTGTACCCTGGTACAGGCAGGTCCCAGTCATTGTATTGGGTGGCCCATGTTTCTGTGATGGCTGCAATGTCCACCTCTCCCTCTGCCATGAGCACTTGTAACTGCAGTTTTCCTCCAAAGGCTCCAAGCATTAAGGTTAACTACCTTCCACCTCCCCCCTCCCATCCTGCCCTCCTTTACTGGCATCACCAATAGTACTTGCCATTTGTCCATTGTCACTGTTATGGGGGGTAAACTCATATGGTTTCCCAAACTGTGGTCTCCGCATGTCTCTTGCCCACTTGCCACCCCTCGCTCCTTGTTTAAATTCCCAACTTCCTCTATGTACTCCTCCATCCTCTGTTTCAACACTTTCTTTCCCTCCTCACTCAAGTGTAGTCTGTCCTTGGCATAGAGACTACTGTCCTCCCAGGTCCCTCCCCACCCCCCCCAACAGCCCATACCCTTTAACACGACACCAGGTTCTTAGTTATCCTGTAAATTCCTCTATTCTCAGCTTTCTTGCTTTACTTGCCTTGGGCACTGGAAGTAACTCTGAAGAAGTTACTGATCTTCCTGCCCCCTCACATAATTGTCCTAGTTCCTCAAACCTCCTCTTGACTATATCTACTGTTTCAGTTATGATATAAAGTGAACTACAACACATTAGCTAGTCTGCTGATCAATTTTATGAGGCACACAAGGTCAATAGCCTTAGAAAAATGAACAATTGAAGCTTCTGTTAGTTTACTCCTATGCAGTTTATTTAAAACATCATTTGTAAAAATATGTCTAGGATCAGTATTGCACTGCGTTTTTTTTCTTACATTAACTGGGTTCTCTGTTACCAAATTATTTCTGTTAATGTAAAGAACTACTCAGTCTTGTATAGTTCTGGCAATATCTATATTAGTCAATAATTTACCAAGTCATTGGCATTGGCATTTTTGAAAATGGGACTGACCCAATCAGTGCCCTTTTTCATATGTCAAATATCACCTCAGCTTTTGTATGATAAATTGAACATATCAGACAATGGTTTAGCGATCACACTAGCTATTAACTTGAAGAGATTTGGTCCAACCCAATTGCTATCTGCTTTTTGTTGTAATTGTTAACCTAGTTAAAGAAGTATATATGTCAGTGACTGTTGTTCTCTGAATTGTAGATAACATAGATTTTCAGTTTTAGACTTTTCCAAATTTGTAAAATGTGTCGCAAAAGCAATCTTTCAGGATATAATCCCCCTGATGTTTACTCCTGTATCCATAAAACCCTGGTACATTTTTTGTATTAATAAAGAGCACAGCTCAAAAAGCTGTATAATCCTTGTATATAAAATGTCTAGGTCTGCTTCCTCCATGTACCGACCAATAAGGTTGTTAGATAAAATGTTCTAAACTTTTATTTAAATAAGTTTTACTATATCGGATACTTGGATTACATCCAAAAACATATTGTTAGCATTCCCAGGGGTGAAAAAATCATTCAGTAACTGATCATTGTATTGTTCCACCACATACTGTATTCTATTTAGATATCTAGAAATAAGATATCAAAATGTTTTCATGGTCTTCATAGGTTTAAAGTATGCATTACATTTTTTAAATATAAATTTATTGTGAATTAAGCTATAGTCCCCAAGATTCAATGACATTTTAAAAATTCTTGTTAATTTATACTGTTAACATGCTCCTATATTAAATGTGGAATGCTAGGAGAATTAGCAGAATCTTCTTCTTCTAATAGGGGAACCAGGTACAGTTGCCTTTTGGCTCCCCTACTAGTAATTGTGTATGTATGGGTAGCCAGTTAATACCGCATGTAAATAACAGCACAGTGAAATCTTCATGGTGATAACAGCATGAGTAAAAACAGCTACAGGAAAACTATAATGTGGACATTACAGTGTTGTACCTGTAGCTGTTTGCGCTCTCACCAGCCACTGTTAGTTTGTGGCTGCCTGGAGGTGAACCGCACTGCCCTCCTGGCTCAGTGGTTATAGTAACAGGATTTGCAAGGCAGTGCACATCAACCTGTCAGTGGTCTGAGACTCAGCCCTTCCTTCTGCATTTGCGCATTTCCATATTTTGTATATCTGCATGTTCATTGTATTAAGTTCATTTTTGATGTTTCACCTGTCCATTTCTGTTACCCCATCAACTTTGCTCCCCTGGACATAATCCTCCCTCATCCTGACTTTCTCTCCTAACCCCTGAGTTTGCCCCCCCAAGCTGATTATATTTTTTTAAGGGTAGTGCAGGGAGCATAGCCCCCACATAGAATTTTTATATTTCCTCTTGTGTGTCATGTGGTTTCAGGTGTGGAGGGAGTGTGCGTAGCTGCTTGCTGGAATGAGAGCTCATTTGGCTCACTTTTCCCCCCACCACTGTATTTCCCCATGCTGTTTGGATTGCACTCTTGTCAATCATACTATTAATGATTAGTGGTCTTGGCCTAGATCTGTATGTATATGTGTGTATGGTTCCAAACATTTGTCGAACCACATGCCAATACTTTCATATACTAATGATATGGTAAAGTTAACCCTTGACCCACAAGATCTCTTTTCAATACACTTTGTGATATAAAAAATTTACAAATTAATATTACAAAAACTAAAAGTATTACATTTGGTAAAAAGCCTCCAAAATAAAACCAGACAACTGAAAAAACAAGACACTAAGGTAGTTAATAACTATTGATACTTGGGATTATATTTTGATGCATTGCTAAAATGGTACACTCAAGTTTCCACTCAGTCAAGAAGATTATTTATTACTTTAAGTAGGATGTTCTCTAATAGAGGTATGGTGTGAAAACTGTTTGAGATGATAGGAGAAGCAAATGTTAATTTTCAGGCATTTTACGCCACTGAATCCTGGAGTTATATAAATCTATCTCAATAAGAAGTTTTATTTTCCAAAATTTACATATTATTATTTGATCTCCCTCCTAGTTCCCTGTCATTTATAGAAAGCAGAATTAAGTAGATTAGGAATTTAAATCTTCACTAATGCTTGCTAGACTTTGTTTTTTTATGGGGAAAATTAACAAACTATCAAAAATAGATTACCAGTTTTAGCTTTGAAAGTGAAACTTCTATTCAAGCTGAGCTGTTGAAAGATGTGTTTTTTATGTTTAAAACTTACTAATTGAGATGGGCTTAGACAACATTTGGAATCTTTCAATAAATAATAAAGTGGCTCATTCTTCATATAACAGAATATTTAGAAAATGTTTCTGAGGCATGGCTTATTAAATAGTTAAAATAAATTGCTGAATTTCATGGTTTTCATTAAATGAAATCTACACATGCTCTAGAACCGTACCTTAAATTAATGACTGATTCCAAAATTCAGAATCTAATAACAGCTTTTCTTTTTAATTTGAGTCAGAACCATGATTGGCAAGATAAAATAAGATAAAGAAAACTCCCCTAACTATCAATTGTTTTTGAGCTCTTATTTATCTGAACATATCTACTACTGTATATTATTGCAGCTCGTTCATGTTACTCAAATATAAGGGAACGTTTCTGAGCCATTACTTGGAAAGAGTTCTTTTATTACCAAAGCTCATAGTTTTATTATTTACAGCAAATAACAAATCTGTCTTAACTAACCTTGCTCTTATTCTTAGCAAAGTGGTTGTGCAAAAGAAAATTAAAATGACTAAACTGCAAATTCAATAATCAATTAAATATTCATCTGTTGACTTTTATGTAAGCAAGTAGTAATACCCAACAGAGTGGGTGGTATTGGGCAATACTGGACTACCCAGGGGCATAATGAGGTCCGATGCCACAAGCAGAGGGCCTTATAGTCCCTGGAAGGTCCGATATTGCCCATACCACCCAACCTGGAGGGTATTATTGCACTTAGAAAATGGGTTAACTGTGGCACTTTTATGTTGCTGTTTTTAAAAGTTGCACAGATTAGAAAGATATAGTAAGTATACATTTTAATTGTTGTGCTTGCAAAGTAGTTCCTTGCTTTATGTGCTGTTCCTTCTTCTGCTGGCACCCCCTCCACCACAAAGAGTCATTTGGGTGTAATTGTCCCTATTCGCCCAACCTATAGGAGATTTGTTTTTAAAGTTCTCCTTACCAGTAGCCTGGAAGAAAAAAAAAACATTTTGTGCCTTACTTGAAGCAGTGCTTTTTTTTTTTTACTCGTAAATTCAGACTGTTAGCTGCGTGACCTTAGTTGATGCTGCATCGCCAAACCAGGAAGTGCAGAGCAAGACATCCGATGTGGCAGGGCAGCACTATGTGTTTATAATTTTAGCAGAAACTGTGCTGGGTGTTACATTTTAAATTAAATAAGATGCCAGTATTAAATATTGATAGCCCATTCATGGCTTCACGCTGAGTGGTGTATCACTTCTGTATGTTCGGGAGCCAGGACTGTAATTGTGCGAAGGAGATGCTGGTAATGAGGTGGGTTATGGTTGAGCAACCAATATATCTGAGGTGAAGGATTTTCATGCCACAAAGTCCACAAATGACTGGTAAGACAAAAATAAAAAGATAAAAATTAAACCTCGAGACTACTGCTATTAAAGTGACTGGGGTTGGGGACAGACAGGAATGGAGCAAAAACGGGTCAGATTTGTAAGAGACATGAGTAAACTATGATGGGCTTGCTAAGCGAGGGGAAAAATGGTGGTGATTTTAAATTTGACACTAGGTGTGGTTAGCCAATTAGGAAACAGAGATGTGAAGTAAGATATTTAATTGGGTGAAGGGGCACTAAAGACTGGCTCTTTTTATTTACAGGGCTCTCACTGTTAATTAATGTACCCCATGCCAGCCAATCAGGTTTATTTACGGTATTTGCAAAGCCCATTTTCTAAGTAATAATATCTAACAGTGTGTATGTTATTGGGCTATAACTAGGAGCATAATGAGGCCCAATACCATAGGCAGAGGGCCGTATAACCGCTGTAATGACTGTTATATTCCATAACACCCACCTTGGAAGGTATTATTGTGCTTAGAAAATGGGCATTTTGTTCAGATGCAAAAACAAAAAGAAACTTTAAAATGACTGAAAATGAAGAAGAAAAATGACTTATTTATAAAGTAGTCCCTCTACTGGTACATTTGCCAGTTTGCCAGTAGAAGGTGCTGCTATTTTCATATACTGTATGTGTGTTTTGACTTCTACTTTCATCTGCACCCCCAGAGCACTTTATTAATAAAATAAATTGCCATATCCCCCTAAATTCCCTGACGCTGTACATTTTTTTAATTTTTTCTCCATGAACTCTTGCTTCTGAGTTCCATTTCAGCAGGATACTTAGTGGGTGGCCACACTACTGGGTTGCAGGGAGGGACAGAAGGTTGAGGGAGGTTGATCAAGGAGCCACCAAGAAAAACAGTATAGAAGTAATCCTTGAAAAAAAATAGGTATGTTTGCTGTTCCTTTTTTTCTGCTGGGTGCTGAGCTAGGCTAAAAGTTTAGTACTACGTGGATTGGGCCAGGGAGTGGTCACAGCACTTTCCAAAGTTTCACTCCCAGTAGATGGAGAGGTGCTTTTGGCTAGGAGCAGATACTGGATTCAATAGCATTTGGGAGAGTGTGGGACAGCAGCTTTGATTTTTTGTGAAATGTGTGGCTTTTTTTTCCTTGAGAAGGGAGAATTTGAAGAGATTTGGCAATGTGTGTTTGTACATTACTATAGCACTATCTTTGTTTTGGCTTGCGGCTGTGGTGTGTGATCTAAGGACAGGAGAGGGAGGTCATTTGCCCTCTCTCTTTCAGCTAGTATTTTTTCCAGTGAAACGTTGGTACACGGATACCATGTGGTGATGTGTGCTGCCAAGAGGGACTTGCTATTTAGACGGCATTGTTGAAAAACAAATGTATGGGTCCAAGAGTGTGTTAGCCAATCAGATTTTAGTTTTTTTGAGCCCATTTTCTAAATATGGATAACTTTCTACTGTATGTTTATTGCTTTGATGCAGTTTTATGTTTTTTTGTTAGTGAAATTAACTGTAAAAACCATACTGCTGAACAATACATTTATGTACAGTGATGTACTAAGCATTTGTGACTTCCTCTGGGCATGTCAAATCATGGTTTTATTATTTAATTGTAATAGACTGTGTATGGAATTTTAGTCCCCTGAATGAATTGCTAGAATTTCTTTAGGTACTTTAAACTTGCTTAAGTTTTAATTTTGATAAAATTATACATACAAACATGTTTGCATATATATATATATATATATGTTTATAATTATTGGTTGGGATTCAAACCCAGGTCTGGTCTGTTGGATGTCACCAGATTTGTAGCTCAGAGCCTTAGACCACTGCTTATACTGCTCCATATATATATATATATATATAGAGAGAGAGAGAGAGAGAGAGAGAGAGAGAGAGAGAGAGAGAGAGAGAGAGAGAGAGAGAGAGAGAGAGAGAGAGAAAATAATTCTATTGGCCATCATGTTCCTCTCTCACTCCTGTCAACTCAGTGGGAGTATCCTGTTGCCTCATTTTCATCAAACTAATAGTTGAATCTGAGTTTGAAAGTCATTATAGTATCATTACCTGATCATACTACATGTGCTGGCAGTCTATTCTAAGTGTTCACATCTCAGTTGTTTCCAATGTTTCTCATTAATCTTCATCCTTTCAGTGACCCCATGTCCTTTCTCCTTGTGCATCTTGAAGATTTGCACTTGGCCTGATGTTATCACTTTAAGATACTTCAATAGTCAAATTGTGTCTCCAAAAAGTCTTCTCTTTTCCATGAAAAACAACAATTTCAGTTCTGCCAGTCAATCCTCCACAGCCTGCACTGCTCATCATTTAACTTAATTTACATTTAACCATAAAGTGGACAGGGGCAATGCGCTTTTTCATCCATATCTGACAGAAAACACAAAAATTGATAATACAAAATATATCTTACTAACTTACAAAAATGTGCATAAACTGAACACTTTAAAATCCTGAGACATCATAACAGTTGCATACTAAAGAAAGTTCAAAATTTTAAGAGCAGTGCTTAAACTCGAGGGGAAAATGTCAACAATTTTATAGAGTGACAAGCTATTAAGCAAAAAGGAGCCAGCCCAAGAAAAGATACATTTACCAACTGTCACTTTTGTTTACTTTAGTGAAATGTATTGCCATTAAGCTCCAGGTAAAATGAAAGTTAATATGTAAAACAAAGTTGCAAAACAAATTATGCCCCAGTGTCAGGTTCTTTCTTGTTTAGTCATGTCATGACACTACTATCACAATGTCCTCAGTGATGACTAGTCATAGTCATTTGGAAACACACAGCAATGTAGCAATTAGCAATGATGTCAATGATGTATGTCTCTGTCTACTGTTGCCAGTTCTTGTCCAAAGGTGCTGATTGACAAGACTAGACAAAAAGGAACCTGACACTGTGTACCACTGTACATTCACCAAGCCATCAATCATCCAAGTCGCTTTCCAATGTATGCTCTGTATAATGTTTTTATATGTTCTCAGACAATGAGAGCAGAACTGTACACTGTAGTCATGATGGAGCCTGACTAGGGATTTATATATATGGTATTATAATGCCTCTTGGCCTGCTTACAAAGTTTCATCTAATGTATGCCATGATTTAATGCACACCATGGTTTAATACTTTTTCATTTTAATTCAGAAGAGCAAAAGGTTGCACAGTGGCTTGATAAACTTTGAAATATGCAAAATTAAAGTGCAACAAAGGATTAATCAGTAATCTGATTGGGTAACATCAGCAGTATAGTGGGGGAGAGAGTGTTGAATATCCAACATTTACTGTTTAACAGGTTTTCAGTAAGAGCAGCAGGAGGGGCTAAAGCAGGTCAGGAGTTACATAAGCCAGAGAATTCACTGCAGCTGCTTTAAAGGGGCACTGTCAGCTTTTCCCCTTCATTTTTGGCCAAATATGAACAGTGTGCCTGCTGGCACACATCTATCACATGCATACTGCAGAACATCCATATATACACAAAATGTAATGCTTTTTTACTGTTTTTATACATTTTGACAAAGTAGCTTTCTAGTCGGGTCCACATAAAGTCCTCCGCATACTGGAAGCACATCCAGGTGGCTACGCTGCCTGCCATGAGCTGCGGTTTTGAAGTATGATGCCAGACTTCAGTAGCCACATTGCGTGGGTCTCAGCGTGTTTCTAAATGCCCATCCATAGAGAGACTCGATATTGAGTACTGGATCACTTTTGACATCGCAGCCCAAATCTCACGCATGTGAACCAGAGGCATAACCAAAGATCTTGTGCATGTGCAAGAGCATGCCGTTAGTGCGCATGTTTGGGATTTGAGCTGCAATGTACAAAAATTGATTACAGTACTCCCAGTGCTCGGGTTGCAGTTGCTTATAGATGGAGCATTTTAGAATAGTGTAAAGGACCTGCGCAATGTGTAACTGCATGTTGAGTCTGAAAAAAATCATACTTCAGGGCTGCTCTCATGGCAGAAATGCAGTCTTGGCCTGGATGTGCTTCCAGCATGCTGAGGACTTAACGTGGACCCAACTGGGAAGCTACTTCATCAAAATGTATAAAATCAGTAAAAAAGCATTACATTTTGTGTATATAGGGATGTTCTGCAGTATGTATGTGATAGATGTGCCAACAGGCACACTGTTCACTTCTTTAACAAAACCATAAGTGTGCTGATGTGTCCCTTTGGCAGTTACTGCTTTAGTCAGGAATCAGACTCATACTCTATGAAAGCCAGTTTCTAGTCTTCTTTAACTTTAATTTAAAAGGGCAACCAGAACAGTAAATGCTATGGTTACTTCCTGGTTCAGCAGTATGAAAGTGCACCTCCATGAGCAGCAGTGAGTTGAGCAGGTGTGTGTGTGTGTGTGTGTGTGTGTGTGTGTGTGTGTGGCATTCTGTGAAGTGCTATGAGGTTAAATGCCATACTGAGATTTAACAAAAGGGACCTGGAAGGAAGAGGGACAGGGGGCAAGAGACTCAGCATAAAGTAGAGGCCAGGCTTGGTACCTCAATTCAGGCTGCGAGTGGTGAATTGCTCTAAAATTTGGGGTAGTGTAAATCAGAAAATATGGAAGGGGATTTGAGAGGTCAATGTAGGAAAGTTAGTGTCTGGTAGGGTTAGCACCACCACATATAGGGTATGGTGATAATTCACAGTTGGGAGGGAATTTAAGATATTGCAGTAGGGTAGCTATAATCAGTGTAGTGTACAGGTACAGTACAGCAGGGAGTTAACCAGCTGCAGAGATTGTGGCCACTCATCTCCTTAGCTATGGGTCACAACCATTTAAGTAGGAGAGTGTGTAGCTCCAGGCACAGTTAGTAGCAATAAGAGAAGATATATCCCTGATATATAACCAACAGAGCTAGTACTCACAGGCACACACCCCACTGCTACTCCCGTAAAGGCCCTCTTGCCCAGGGGCTTGGAGTTTGGTGGGGAAGGGGAAGGGTAGTAGTAGCAGCAGCAGCAGCAGTCATAAGAATGCCATCCAGCTCTCCCAATTCTGACTGCAAATCACACTGCACCACTGAAGGAAGCACAGGTATTTGATTCCCTTGGGGGAGTGTTCTGAGCTAGTTAGGAAGAGAGAGCAAGATGGTGTGGTGACACCCACTGGAGAGAACAAGAAGAAACAGCAAGGAGCATCTTAGTAGAATGAGACTTTGTGCTTGGGAGGTGGAGAAGATGGCAGAAGGAGGGGGAACAGGGAAGGTGTGGTCAGATGCCTACCAGGTGCATCTGCCTTCCAGGATATTTACAGGATAGAGATGATGGTAAAGGGAGAAGAGGGGGAGGTGTGGGTGCTGGTACACCTGGGTACCAATTATCTTACAAACTAGCCTCTCCAGATAGTCTAATGTAACTTTTGGTTGCTGGGAGAATGATTGAAAACACACCCAGTTTTCCTAGCCTTTTCCAATATACTTCCTCTCAGTGGTAAGGGGAAGGGGAAGAATGGGGTGAAGAAGAAGAAGATGATTGAGGCATTTAATGGGTAGTTGAAGGGATGGTGTAAGGAGGAGGTGTAATATTATGTGGGAGACTGGGGGGTGCTTTAGGAAAAGGATGCTCTTCAAGAGTGATGGCCATCACCTGGCAAGAGAGGGGAACTGTGCACTTGTGCAAAGGTTAGATATCTACGTAGGTGGACAGTTAACCTTAGAGGGGGAGACTGATGCTGGTGGAAACATAGGGGACAGAGAACAAAATGGTAACCTAACTAGGACTTCCCCAGAAATGGGAGCTAAGAACAGTGAGGGACAAAACAGGGGTCATAAATAGATTAGGAGAAGGTGCCATGTGGGAGAGGTTCAAAACGTCAGCAGGGATCAGGAACACCAGGAAGTTAAAGAGAAAAGAGGGGGAGGACAAAAGGCGTGGAGCTGTCATGAAGAGGAAGGGTAAGGGTACAAGCTGGGAGACAAGCTTCCTGAATTCCAGGACCTTGGAAATAGAATGAGTGAACTACAGGTGATGGTGGCAGATGTATAGGACTATGTGGACATTACATAAGCATGGGTTACTGGCAATAATGACTGGGACCTAGCATTACAGCAGTATACCATGTATAGGAAGGATAGGAGTAAGGGATGTGGGGGTAGGGTAGGCCTCAATGTTAAGGATGGCACAGAAGCTGTAGAGCACAGGTTCATCAGGAAAGTGGATGGGAGGCAGAATTGCTGTGGGTACAGCTCATGACAACATCAGGAAATAAGTTGCACATGGGGTGGTCCAGAGGCTTCCAGGATGGGGGTGGGGGTAAGGGAGATGATAAGCTGGGGCAGGAATTGACAGAGACACAACAGAGGGAATGGAAGTGGTGATGGGAAAGCTCAATCTATCAGACATAGATTAGGACATTCTCTGAGCTGGACACTCTAGATGTCAGGTCCTGCTAGATACATTGTATGACTGCCTGCTGGTGCAGCTGGTCAGGGAACTCACAAGGCAGGCTGCCATTCTCAATGTGGTGCTTACCATCTTGGAAATGGTTGGTGGAGTGCAGATTGGAGTACCTATTTGATCCAGTGGCCATAAGTCCATGTGGTTTGAACTGGTCCTGGGTAAAAGTATACCCTCATCAAAGACTGTGATTCTGGATTTCAGATAAGCAAATGTTGACCAAATGAGGGAATTAGGCACGGGAAGTCTGGTTAGTGAACAAGATTAGGTGGGTTGAGGAGAGGTGGAGAAAAATTGAAGCCAGAGTATTGTGGAGCAGGTCAAGGGAAGGGAAAGAGTTCTTCAGATACATTAGGGAAAAATAGAAGATGAGAGGGTGAATTGTAAGGCTAATGGAGGGGGATGATAAAAGAGGATTATAAGAAGAAGGCAGCCATTCAAAATTGACTGCATCTACTCAGTATTCACAGTGGAAGATATTGAGCCTCTGCAGGAAAGTGTCATAAAGGCAGCTGCAAGGGGAATCCTAGAAATGGTACAGGTGGAAATAACATAGAGTAAGAAGAGAACTTGCAGCCTTAAAAGTAGATAAGGCACTGGGGCCAGTTGAGATGCATCTGAAGGAGCTCAGGGAACTGGCATCAGAAATGGATGAACCTGTCAGGGTAATTTAATAGCTCACTACAGTCAGGAGTGGTTCTGAGAGATTGGAGGACAGCAGATGTGTACTGCATAAGGGAGAGGATTGGGAGGAACCAGTATTGTAGCCAGAAATGTGTTTTATACATTCTTTTTCCAACTGCTGCCCCCCCCACCCATTAAAATATGTACACATCCTCTCCAACAGCTGTTCCCATTTCAAAACAAATCAGATTATCAGATGACACACCTAATCTTTAAACAGGCAGTACACATGCATATGTACTAAACGATAGAAGTTTAAACTGATATAGACACAAAGTGGTCTGCACTAACACAAATACTCTAGATTAGAATGATAATGGTAAAAAAGGCAGATGGTTTGGGACAGGTACTCAAACAAACTGTACACATATGTGTACAGTGAGCAAGCATGCCTACACCCTTGGGAGGAAACAGGAAATTACAGACTCATCAGTCTTATCTGCATTGTGAGTAATGTATGCTGATATACGCATTTAGTCAAAAAGGATCTGGTGGCCTACCTGGAAAGCAACAGGCTCCAGGATGGTAAATAACATGTATCTGTGGCAGAAAACCTTGTCGGACCAACCTGATACCATTCTTTGACTGGGTTACAAGGGCAGTAGATAAGGGACAAGCAGTAGATTTACTCTACTGTGACCTCAGCAAAGCATTCAATATGGTGCCACACAGAAGGCTGATGAAGAAGTTAGAGGGCCTGGAAGCAGTGAAGGACCTAGTTAAATGGAAGGGTATTTGGCTGGGGGGGAGACAGCAATAGGTGGTGGTTAAAAAGGTCAAATGAGGGGAGAGGGAGGTCCTGAGTGGGGTGCCACAGGGGTCAAGCCTGAGACCAGTCCTTTTCAATCTGTTCATCAGAGACATAGGGAAAGGAATACAGGGCAAGATTGTGTATCTCTGCAGATGGTACTAAGCTCCGTGGTAGGGTAGACAATCAAGAGGGGGTGAGGGAGTTGTAGAAGACTTGGAAAGGTTAGCGCGATGGCCTAAGGTTTTGCAGTTGAAATTTAACACCAAAAGGTTAAAGGGGATGCTCATATGGAATACAAATCATAGGATGGAATACTGAATTGGGCAGTTAGGCTGGTCACTACTTCAGAGGAAAGGGACCGGGGAGTCATAGTAAGTGACCTCCCTAAAACAAACCAGTCAATGCAACAAGGCCTACAGCAAGGCAACCAGATTGTTGGGGTATACTGAACGGAATTTCAGTACCAGGAGGTGAAACTCCATCTGGAATACTCTACCTAGTTCGGGAGTACCCACCTGAGTAAAGACAGAGACAGGCTAGAAATGGTGTAGTGTAGGGTAATCAAAGTGATTCAGAGATAACAGTCCAGATCCTGTGATGATTGGCTTAGGGCACTAAACATGTACTCACTGGAGGGCAGAAGACAGAGAGGTGATGTGACAGAGACCTTCAAGTTCCTGTAAGGAATAAACAAGGTAAACTGTGAGGAACTATTCAACAGAAACTGCGGGTCAAAAACAAGGGAGCATGAATAGAAGCTGGCAGGGGTAAGATTTAGGAGGGATGTGAGTAAGTTGTACTTCATAAAGAGAGTGGGTGAGCCTTGGAACAGCCTAATAGCTGAGATGGTAGCAGCAAAGACCATAAATGGGCTCAGTCATAGCTGGGTCACAGTAAGGGGATTCATAGATATGCAGAGGGTTAGCAGTACAGCAAGGAGAGCAAGGGTAGAGATGAGGGCAAAAACCCCATCTAGACAACAGCGCATAGGGTTTGGTAGGACAAAACAGGGCAGACTGGATGGATCATAGTTTTTTTTTTAATAAGTGTCTGTGTTTATATGTTTGCCTTGCTAGCTGCTGCCTCACGCTGCTGTTCCCATTTAAATTTGTTCCTGATCAGCACTCCCATGTTTTTTCATTGCTTGGTTTCAGTAATATCAGTGCCATTTGGGTTGTATTTTGGATTTATGTTTTGTGTTCTTAGATGCAGAACCTTGCATTTCTCAATATTGAAGTTAATTTTCCATTGTGCTGCCCATTTCCTAAACTTATTCCAATCCCTCTGCATTTTGTCTATGTCCTGTTGTAATGTAACTGCTTTTTCCATTGTGGTGTCTACAGCAAACTTGGTTATTTAGTTGATATTACCAACCTCCAGGGTATATTTATCAACATATTGGACAATATAGTTGCCAGAACAGATCCCTGTGAAACCCCACTAGTTGATCGGCTACCATTTATTATGACCCTCTGTCTCCTGTTTCATCACAAACATGTTATGCTTACTTATTCTAGTTTGTGAACTTGCTTCCTATGTGGTATAGTATCAAGTGCACCACTAAAATCCGGAAATACAACATGCAAAGGATTTCTCACATCTACTTCCTTGCTGACATATTAAAAAATGCACTGTTTTATTTGACATGGTTTCCCTTTCTGGAATCCATACTGGGCTACTGAGTCCAGGTGTGTGTGTGTGTGTGTGTGTGTGTGTGTGTGTGCTTGTTTGCTGACTTTATTTCTTACTGTGGTCTTCAGCAGCTTCCCTAGTATTGACATCAAACTCAAGTGGCCAATAGTTCCTTTGGTGTGCCTGAAACCTTTGTTTGAGCATTGGCACCACATGGGCCACTCTCCAGTCACCAGTCATACATGCAGTCATAACAGATAATTGCCATTCGTAGGGATAGATCTTCTTTGAGGATATCTGCCTTTACTGAGCCTCATCATGGAACTGTAAGTCATTGTCGTTACCTATGTGACGTGGGAAGCCCCATCATGCCTCAGTTGTTTCTCTTACCATCAAACACTCATCAGACCACCGCTACTAAAGAATGCCATCGAACTTTGCAATCACTTACACTTTTCTGTTTTTTTTTTTTGGTTTGTTTGATTTTTTACATTTATGATGCCAATGAAAGAAAAGGAACTGCTGTACCACCACTACTGTCGTGGTAAAGTTAAGATTTTTGAGGATGAATCTCGCAATGTGTGCATGCACTAGATAGGCATCCCTCATGATGTGAAGGCCTGCAGCATTTGTCAGAGTTTTAACCAGGCTACACCGAGATGTTGAAAGAAGGCCTTAAAAGTTCATTTAGAACTAAGGGCAGTAAAAACATACAAACACATGGAATAGCCAGCAGAAGAAGGCCTTGTGGGCTATTGAGTCTGCTTAATTGCAGAGCCCCTATCCAGAGATTACAGTACCCCCCCCTTTAACCACACAGTTCAGGGAACTTGGGGATATTTACATAAAAAACTGTCAACAATTACTAAACATCCAATGTATAGATAAGCATTTGTCAATGTAAAGTGTTGCTTGCTGTCATTAGCAGTGGAAGTGCAGGAGTTAGATGCAGTATAGGAATGGCAGTGAAGTTTTGAACTGATGGCAACTCCACCCCCAACCTGCAGAGATGGACAGGCATTGGGGTGTGCCTTTGGGTCATCACCCATAACAGTCAAGACATTTCACCTCACCCTACCCTGCAGACACCTACAAGTGTTGAGGTGTGCTTTGAAGTGTTCGGGCTATACACTCACCTCATTCCATAAGGAAATATACTGAAATGGGTGCAGTATAGGAGAATGAGGTGAACTCTGGGGCCAAAGGGTCCAAGGTGCACCTCGATGCCTGTCACTGGCTGCAGGGTGGGGGTGAAATGGCATGAGCATCATTGCCAACAATCCCAAGTCTCACCCCTGATGCCTGTCGGTCCCTACAGGGTAGGGCGTTATGGTCGAAACCCCTAACACCCTGGGTGTTTCTTGATATTTTTACTCCAAGTTTTCAACATGGACTTTTTGTGATCCCACTGCATGAACAGGAACACTATCAGTTTGTTAGGCAAAAGGTGATTTTGCACAGCGACTGTGCCATTTGGAGCCACAGGTGCAAAAACACATTTTGAACAGGATGTGAAAAATGACATCAATACTGTTCATGAGGAGGTGTAAAAAATGCCAATGTTGAAAATCTGGAGTGAAAATATAAAAAAACTCATGAAGTCACGAGTGTACATAGAAACTGAGCAATGCACACCCATAATGTAATTAGTTTGGGGAATTTTTACAGCAGATTTTAAACATAGGCATTTTCGGACCTCTGCTTATGAACAGTGTCACTGTGATTTTCTTAATCTATCCCAAACACTGATTTCCCACAGTGACCGTGCTATTCTGCACCAGAAGTACGAAACACATTTCATCTAGGGTGTGAAAAATGACAGCTGCACTGTCTATAAGGAGGTGTGGAAAAATGTCAATGTTGAAAATCTGGACTGAAAAGATTACAAATTCATAAACTTAGGAGGGTGCTTGGAAAATGCACAATGCACGCTCGTAATACAGTCATTTTATGGACTATTGCCACCAAATTTTCAACATAGCCAGTTTAAGACCTCTGCTCATGAACAGTGTCACTGTGATATTTTTGATCTGTCCTGAACATTAATTTTGCACACCGACTGTGCCATTGTGCACTACGTGTGTTAAAAAAAAACACATTTCAGGTGAGATGTGAAAAATGACAGCTGTACTGTTCATAAGAAGGTGTGGTAAAATGGCAATGGTGAGAATCTGGAGTGAAAATATTAAAAATGCTCGCAGTTTAGAGCGAGCGTAGGAACTGCACAACACATGCTCATAAAACAGTCATTTTTGGAAATTTTTTCACCAAATTTTCAACATAGTGTTTTGGGTGCCTACCTCATGAACTGTGATACTGTTTCATTAATAAGCCCCAAAAGTTAGTTCCGTGCATTGACCACGAAATCACCTCTTGGGACCGAGTAACAAAATGACAGTGACTGAGTTCATGAGGTGGGGTCCCAAGAACCCCATGTTGAAAATGTGGTGAAAGAAATTTCCAAAAATGGCTGAGATATGCATCAAAATAAAAATAAAAACATTTATGCCATTATAGAGCTTACCGGCATTTCTTCAGTTTGCGATCGGCTTTGAAGAGTGCAGACGTGTTCCCAGTCCACCGAAGATCATCACGCTGACCTCTGGAGGTACGTATGGGGTAAGGGGGTGTGTGGTGGTGGGGTACACAGAGGGTGGACAGGAGTTGGGAGGGCAAGAGAGTCAACGAGGGACCGTTTTCTTTTTGTTACAGGTTTTTTTTATTTTGCAAAGATGATGTGGAACTTTTGCCACACTGGGGTGGGCTCCCAGCTTGGAACCTGGAAGTTTTTGGGGGCAGTGGAGCCAATAGGAGATTGGGCACCCCTGTTGGCCAAGGAGACTTTTGTCATGCTGAGGTGGGCTCCCAGCATGGCAGATAGAAGTTTATTTGGGGGGCAGTGGAGCCAATGGGGTATTGGGCACCCCCATCAGCCATACAGTGTGCTGGGGGGTGACACATGAGCCATGCAGGGTGCATTATGCCAACAGGGATTGGGCTACCCCATCAGCAAATGAACTGGGGAAGGGGTCATGCCGACAGGGGGAATTGGGAACCCCATCAGCTTTTTTTTTTATTGAAATGTTTCACCCGGAAGGCACACTTTACAGTAGGCAATGGCTTTCCGTTGGCTTCCTTGGGACTGTGAGAGGCCAACGGAGAAGCCATCACCATGGGGAGGCCACTCAATCAGCTGTTTTGGTAGCTTGTAATGCACCAAAACAGCTGATTGTGTGGTGACGTGGCCCAAATTTCCTGACGCATTTAGGCATTCTCCCTAACTGCTGAAAGCAGTGTGTTTTTTGCACATGTATGCAAGTAACACAAAAAATGAAAATTATTTTTTTAAACATGTAGCAACAAAATCACAAAAAATAGGTGCAATAGCTTACAAACTATACACTGAAAAAAGGAAGAGACATAAAACAACTCATACACCAGCATGGAGGTGGTAGGACTAATGAAACCCCCCACCCCCTTCCCTCCAGTTCTAACCGTTCCCTTTTCCCTGTCCCAAACATTCTTGACCCTCTCCCACATGTCTTCTAAGTGACAACCTCAGCTGGGAGTTCATTTCATCCTGACACCATTCTCTCTGTAAAGAAATGCCTTCTGGCTTTTTTATTATACTTGGCAATAAGACCGAAGAAGATTGACTGTCCGTCAAGTCTGTCTCCCGTAGTAGTGGGTCAAAAATGTCCCATCCATAATGAAGCAAGTGTCTGTCTAATTCATTTTTAAATGTAATAATGTTTTTATTTAATACTATGTGCTGTGGAAGTCCATTCTAAAGCCTACCTGCCCTCTGTGTAAATGAATGTAGTCTGTCCTTTATTTTGGTGTTTTCTAGTTTGAGTTGCAAATTGCGAGATCCCAAATCGAAAGTAATGGTTTTATACTCAAAATCTGTCTGTGCTCTCAGCTCATTGTCACTCATTATCTTTTACATTAATAATACACCCCTTCTAGTGCACCTCTGCTCCAAACTGTAAAGTCCTAAATGTTTAAGTTTTTCTTCATATGATTTATGCTGCAATCCAGTGACAATTGTTGCTACTCTATACTGAACCTTTTCTATATTTTTCTTGTCTCTAAGTAGGTACAGACTCCACAGCTAAGAGCAGTATTCAATATGTGGTCTTATAAAGGATCTGTACAAAGAAATTATAAGTGTTTACTTCTGCAAACGAAGGCTTTTTTAAACACAACTAATAATGTGATTTGATTTTTGCACTAATCCAGCACAATGGTAACTGAATTTCAGATCTTTGTTAACTAGAATGCTTCAATCTTTTTCTGACTCCACTTCCTTAATAATAGTATGATTTATACAATAATCATACTTGGGGTTGTTATTACCTAAATGTAGTGTGACACATTTGCATACATTAAACATTATTTTGTTATTTACTGCCCATTATTCAATTTTTTTTAAATCATGTTCAAGTTTACATCTACTTTCAAATGTATTCACTGGGCTTCCCATTTGAATATCATTTGTGAATTTGAGGAGCCTGCTTTCCACTCCCATGTGCAAATGTGCCACATATACTGAAAAAAGAGCCGGACCCAGCACCGACCCCTGAAGCACCCCACTGCTCACAGCACCCTCCTCAGACACCATTCCTTGACTTTACCTCTCTGTCTCATGTCACTCAGCCAATTCTGTACCCAGATGGGGATTCTCTGATCCAGATCTAATCTGTTTTAATTTGTTGACTAGTAACTCATGTGGGACTTTATCAAAAGCTTTTTGAAAATGTAAGTATATAATATCAACTGGTAACTTATCATTATTACATTTATTAACTTTATTGTAAAAGCAAAGTAACTTGGTGATAAATGATCTGTTCTTTTTGAAACCGTGTTGTAAGCTAGCGACTTGATTGTCATTTAAGAGGCAATATAGCCTAGAGGTTAGAGTAACGAGCTGTGAATGAGCTTGGTTCAGCAGATATGGGTTTCATTCCCTAAACCTCCACCTGCATACTGTGTGACTCTGATCAAGTTGCTTAACCAGACTAAAGCTCCTGGGTCACCCCTGAAAACAGGCAGCTGTGCCAAGTGGGCCTTAC
Source organism: Neoceratodus forsteri (assembly GCA_016271365.2). Classification (NCBI taxonomy): domain Eukaryota; kingdom Metazoa; phylum Chordata; order Ceratodontiformes; family Ceratodontidae; genus Neoceratodus; species Neoceratodus forsteri. The sequence goes on along the minus strand of CM057456.1, from coordinate 1,326,115,047 downwards.
CCAGTTAACAAAGAATAAAAGATTCTAATTTTGTTTTTATCAGGCCTTCCATCATTTTGCTGAGCATAGCTGTTAAATGTATTGGTTAGATGTTAATGACTTGTCACCTTTTTTAAAAATGGGCACAACAGTCGCCATGGTCTATTCTTTAGGTACCTCCCCAGTGTTGAAAGATGTATTGACGATCCTTATCAGGGATCCAACTACTATATATAGTTTCTTGCTTCCTTTAATAATCTAGGATGTGTCGTTCTTAAACTTCTCCCCTTCAGCTTGTAACAGTGCTCCCTGGTTGTTTAGTTTGCACTGAGATGAAAGAGGTCCCCGATATCATGATTTAAGTTACGGAGGGTGAGAGGGACCTGAGGGTAGTGGTAGATCCAGTTTGTTCTACTACTGAGTCAGTCCCCCCCTTTGTTAATGTGTTTACCACTGCTAGATCCCTCAATTTCCTGATCAACCTCTTGTGTGGGTACCAAGGCGAATGCTTTGTTAAAATCCAAGTATATAATATCAACCAGTTGTCCCTTGTCTGCCATCTTTGTTACCAATTCAAAAAGCTGATCAAGTTTGTTTGGATCTTCTTAATATAAATAAACCAGTTTTGTCTTTTGTCCTGAAGCCTGTTTGTCTCAAGGATACCTAGCAGTATTTCCTTCAGAATGGACTCCATCAACTTCTGTCTGTCAGCTGACATATCTCGCTCTATCCCCCCCCCCACATCATCAGCATTGTGATCTCACTGAGTGTGACATCACTGCTGCTTAGGAACAGCTTCCCAGTGACTGCCAGCTCAGTCACCTGTGATGTCACTGTCAGTGAGATCACAGTGTTGATGATGTAGTGGGGAGACAGAGATAGATATGCCAGCTGTCAGGCTTATAACTATTCCACACATTCAGCACAATATTATCACACTGAAGACTTTCCAATAAGTAACAAGAAAAAAGAAAAAGAAAAATACTTCAGAAATAAATAGTTACAACTGACCACTTCTTTAACTTTGTATCATTTTCCTGTCTGCCTGTTTTTGCTCCACTAACTCGTTAATGTGGACCTGTCCAAGGCTTTTGACACTGTCAATCATGAACTCCTGCTTAGTGTCCTTCCAAAGCTAAATGTGGCCCCTGAGGCTACGGCCTGGTTTAAGGATTACCTCTCAGGCCGGTCTCAACAAGTCAAAATAAATGCCACCATCTCCTCCCACAAAGCAGTCTGCTCAGGGGTTCCACAGGGATCTATACTTGGACCACTTCTTTTCACCCTCTTTTTTAAACTCTCTCCCAAAGGCATGCAGCGGTCGTCTTCTACTCTATGCTGATGATGCGGTCCTGTTCTGGAAACACCCACATCCTAGTACCCTCCAACTTGCCCTACAGGGCTTCTTCTGGGAACTTGAAACATGGTTCACTGAACACCGCCTGATCATCAACTATAGCAAAACTAAGGCCATGATCTTTGTGCACCGCCAAAGCCCTCACAGTCAGGCTGCACTCCTAATCAAAAACACACAAGGCGCCTCTCTTGAACAAGTTAATAGTTTTAAATATCTGGGCATCACATTAGACACCTCCCTCTCCTACCATAGTCACGTTCAACTCCTCGCTTCCACTATCAATGCCAGAGTAGGTATCCTCTACAGACTGAAACACTGCTTACCCGCACAGGCCATGCAGCTTGCAGTCTTCTCCGCAATCCTCTCCCTAATTGACTACAGGATTGTGATCTATGGCTCAGCAGAACCCACCACACTACGTTACATTAACATTGCCATGAATAAAGCCTGCCGTCTAGTCACTAGCAGCGACAGACTTACCCATACCTGTGAGCTGTATGCTCTAGCTGGTTGGCTTAACTTCCAACAAAGGCTAAAGTACCACACCTGCATCCTCGCACAAAAGATACATCTCCAGCAAGCCCCCGCCGGCCTTCTCCCCATCGTCAGCACTGCCCCTATCAGGCGCAATACAAGGCTCACTGCCAACCCTCATTTCTTATTCCCCGTAGAACATCCCTTGGCCAAAGATCCTCTACTACCGTGGCTCCCACTTTGGCTCAATACGCTACCTCTGCCGCCTCTCTAACCCATAGCATCTACCATTTCAAAGCAGGCCTCAAAGCTCAACTTCTTGAATCTGCCATTTGTGATTGTGGCTAACCCTGCCCAATGCGTGTTTTCCCCGTACCCTCCTTCTTCCAACACAGGGTCTCTCTAGATCCCACGAATAAGCATTGCCTTCATGTCTTTTCTATTGTCTTCATGTATTTTCTATTCAAGTGACCTACAGACTGCTGCCTACACCTGACAACAGTTTTTATCTAAGTTAATGCCTGGACTGTGTTTCCAGTACTGTATTGTCAAGAATGCTTGTCTGTATGTATATTTCTGTACTTGTTTACCCTCCACCTCCTGTATCTGACGTGGAGCCTTTGCAAAAGAGTCTGTGACTCAAAGGATTGTAATTCCGATTCTATTCAATAAATAAATAAAATAAATAAATGTTAGTACTCGCTGTTTCCTTTCCCATATTCAGCTGACACCACACTGTGTGGTGGTCACAACTCACTAAAGGCTTATATACCTTGATATCCCTGACATGGTCACTGTTTGTTAGTACCAGATGCAGAATGGTTCCCTTTCTGGTAGGTTCGGTCACTTCCTGGACCAGGATCCCATCCATTACTACATTCAGGATCATTTGGCTCATGACGCATGAGGAGGACTGGACACTCCAGTTTACCTTAGGCAGATTAAAGTCCCCTGCTATCATAACCTTACCCCTTAGAGTGTTTCCCAGTTCCCTGTCTTTGTCCTCATCTTGATTTGGTGGCCTACATACTATGCCCAGCCTCACCTTCCTTCTTGTTACTGTTTGTATCTGTACCCACAGAGCCTCTATGTTCTTTCCCCCTTTCTCCTCCCTGGTGGCAGTGATGTCCACCCTGACATGAAGTGCCATACCCCCATTCCCTTTCTCCATGTCCCATCTATAGAGAGTACACTTTGTTATAACAAGGTCCCATTCATTATTCAGGTTAGCCCAAGTCTCTGTGACCACCTCCAGATCCACCTTCTCCTCTTCAGTAATGGTCTGCAGGTCATCCATCTTATTGCCAAGCCTTCTATCATTTAGGAACACTGACATCCATCCCTTCTGGTTCTTATCCCTTCTTGTTTGACCCAGAGTTTTCACTCTCCTCTGTCCTCCTACCATCACCTTTTCTTGTCATCCCCTTGCTCTCCCTTTTTAGTTTTTGCCTACCCTTACCCCTCAAGCAATGGAGGACAAACAGTGTGCATTACAGACTGCATTGCTGTCTTCACTAGCTCCTCCTCACAGCTCCTCATTGACCCACTACTCCCTATGGTTGACGGTGCCCCCTGCAAAATCATCTAATTAAAACAAGGATAAAGCTGCTAAGTCAGCAGAAAAACACCACCAAACTAACAAAGGGAAGCAGTAAAATCATGAACCAGTTCTGGTTTCCCACTTAAAAGATGTAAGTCCACTAAAAATGACTGACACCAGGCTAAGCCTCATGCTCTTCTATCCCCCCAACCACCTCTCAGACACCGCTATTGGGATTTGGTACTGGCTCTAATCTCCTGCTGGAGGATTCATAGCTAATTCCACCATCAAGTACTGTCCCGTTGACAAATCCTTCATTGACGACCACATCAGGGACTGTCAACATGGGACCTGAAGAAGGTGGAAATACTGAATGAATACATCTGTTCTGTATTCACTGAAAAGGGGAGGGTCAGGGATCACAATTAGGCAACAGACACGAAGGGGGGAGAGGTGGACAAAAGCCCATTCACAGAGAAAAGATTACTAGAAGGGCTTGCAAAGCTGAAGATAGAAAAAACAATGGGGCTGGATGCGATACACCCAAGGATACAAAGGGAGCTGCAAAGGGAGTTATTTTTTTTTTTTTTAAATTTAAGTTTATTGGTTTCAAAAATAATACAGCCAAAGACGATAACAACCAAGAAACAAACCGGTAAGCCAAGACCAAACCAAACCTCCCCCATGAACAAATGTACTGAATAACAGGGCACACTTGAGAGTAAGAAACAAAACATGAGTTATCATCTATCAGTCAGAGTGCCAAAGAGTATATACCCCCACCACCCCCTCCCTCCCCTTCCCAGGGTGCACCAGCTAAAATCATAAACTTACAACTTCTAGAGTCTGTATATCCACACTTATTAAACAGCATACTTGGTGACCTGACCAACAGTCCAAATTATAATAAGAGGAACGATCTTAAAACCACAATAAAACAGTACACTAAAAGGTAATGTCTACTATGCTATATGGTATGAGGGTCCAGGATCAGGTCATCAAACCTTATCATTAAGGTAGACAGAGAGACTGGAGCTTACCCCATCTTTTATGAAATAAGTCCATACGATTCTTATAGCTGGCAATCAAGTTTTCGGACTGAGATACGACATCAACTCTTTTAACCAGTCCGCATATGATAAAACCAACTGGTCCTTCCAGTGCCTTAGAACCAGCTTCTTGACTGCCATAGATACCAGGGCCATATGATACCTACGCCCACACTGTCTATAAGAGAGAATCACCCAATACACAAATTCGGGACAAAAACCTACTCAGACCCAGAAGGGAATATAAATTGTCCCGAATCGAGGACCATAGTGGGGCAACTTTAGCACAATCCCAAAAAATATGAATTAAGTTGCCCTCACCTTGTGAACACCTGAAACACTCTGGAGTGGGGATCAATTTACGCTGAAAAAGTTTAACCGGGGTGTAGTACAAGTTGTTAACAATATTATATTGCACTAACCGAAACCTATCTTGGGTGTGATATCTATGTAGGTTAGGCCAGAAAGTTCTCCAAAGCGGTACATCCTCAGGAAGAAGGTATGTCCAGACCGAGGGACCCCCAACCTCCTCCCTCAAGTTAAAAGTCAAAAGATAGGAGTAAATCTGCAAGATGGAATGGGGTTGGGATGCCAGCATAATAATGTTGGAGAGAAAGGGATGTACCGCGGATTGCTTAAACACTGTACCGAATTTGTTACCCACCAGGTGTCAGAGTTGAAACACCTTAAAAGTCTGTCTACTTGGGATGTCGAATCTGGTTAAAATATCACTTGAAGTAAAGAGCGATGCTTGGCTGAACAAGTGCTCAACCCTGGAATCTTTAAGTTGTGGGAGCCAGCTTAGTCCTAACCAAGAATCTCCTAGTCTGATATTGGGATTGAGAATTATCGGCTGCCCTAGATCCGTGTGGTTGGAAATCCGAAAAGACCTAAGACATTGGGCCCACACTTTAAGAGAAACTGCCACCGTATCGTCAGAAATCAGTTGTGAGAGTGTTTTTGGGGTAAGATAAAGTAGAGCGGATACATTAACTCTAAGCTCTGAGAGAAAGGCCCTCTCCAACTGAAGCCAGATTGGGGAAGACATCTCAGCATTCACAGAAAACCATCTTCCCAACTTGGACAAGTGGGCTGCCCAATAATATAACTGAAAATTCGGAAGTCTTAAGCCTCCTCTTTCTTTAGGGAGTGATAAGGAGCCATAAGAGCAACGTACCCCTTTCCCCCTCCAGATGAAAGTGGAAAACAGACTATGGAGCTGCTGGAAAAAGGAAAGAGGGAGCCAGAGGTTGGTGAGGTTCAGTGGGTAAAAGATCCGGGGGAGGACATTCATCTTGATAATACTGATTCTGCCCCACAGAGAAATAGGAAGGGCTGCCCAACGTTGCAAATCCTGACTAATCGAGTCTCTGATCTTAGTTAAATTTAATTTCTTGAGTAGGGAAGGGTCAGTAGAAAAATAGATCCCCAGATACTTAATTGAGCTGGAGGTCCATTTCATTCCAAAGGGAAGAAAACCTCGCTTAAAAGTATAATTATTTAAGGGAAAGATCTCACATTTCGAAATGTTTAACTTATAGCCAGAGAAGGAGCTAAACTGCCTAATAATATCCAGGGCTGCTTCTAAAGATGTTACTGGGTCCGATAGATGTAACAGAACATCATCTGCATACGCAGATAGGACTAAATCCCGATTTTGGAGCCTGACCCCTCTCACCCGAGGGGAGGACTTAAGATTAATCAATAGAGGTTCCAAGTATAAATTGAACAATAAAGGGGAAAGGGGGCAACCTTGTCTAGTACCGGCAAAAAGACGGAAAGAGAGGGAGAAAACCCCATTGCAGTAAATTTTTTCTGAAGGGCACTTATAAAATACCTGTATCAGATTCAAAAAGGAAATCAGGAAGCCCATTTCCTCCATCACTATCCATAAAAAGGACCAGTCGACCCGATCAAATGCTTTCTCAGCATCTAGAGAAACTAGTGCAATTGGGTCTGAGGCGGACCGGGCGTACTGTGAAATATGTGATAGGGTCCTCAGATGGTCAGCTGCTGATCTCCCTGAGACAAAACCAGCCTGCTCGGGGCTCAAAAGTTCTGGCCAAATCCTTTTAATCCTCTCAGCAAGTATTTTGGCTAGTATTTTAATATCATAGTTCTGGAGAGAAATAGGATGGTAACTAGCCGGATCAGAGGGCTCCTTGTCCACTTTGGGAATTAAAACTATAGTGGCCTCGAACAGAGCCGGATCAAGTTCCGATGAGACTGGGAAGTAATTGTATAGCTTAAGCAAAATAGGAATTAGGTCTTTGACAAAGACTTTGTAAAAATTTGCTGTGAATCCATCTGGGCCCGGCGCTTTGTCTGGGACTAAAGAGGCAATAGTGTTTTGGATTTCTTCGACTGAGATAGGAGCTAATAAGCTCACTTGCTGAGACTCCGATATACTCGGAAAACCAGTTCCTCTTATGTAGTCTCTGATGTCTGCTGTCGAATAAGATGTCGGGAAGGGACTATAAAGACTCGAATAGTATTCCTTAAAGATCTGAGCAATATCTCTGGGCGAGGAGACAGTACTTCCAGATGGGGAGGCCAAAGAAGGAATGATCTTCGAACTTTCAAGCGCACGCAAGCGCAGAGCCAATAATTTACTGGATTTTTCACCGAGATCAAGATACCTAGCCTGGGTTTTCACCAGAAAATACTCTATCTTTTCTTTCAGAAGATCCGAGTATTCATTCTTAGCTGAAAGAAGCTCCTTAAGATCCGAGACCGAAGAAGTTGACGAGTACCTGCCTTCTAACTCCCTAATCCTACCCACCAACTCTAACGACCTAGCTAATCGTGCCTTCTTCCTGAGGGAAGCCATCTTAATAAAGTCACCCCTAAGATAACACTCTTTAACGCCCCCCATATCATATCCACTCTAGGTGGAGTTCATATTATCGGCCAGAAAGAGAGATATTCTAGAACTGATTTCTGAGACACACTGGTGGTCCTTTAGTAATTGAGTATTTAGTCACCACATGGAGTCACGAGAATAATCGGGATTTAAAGAGAGTTGTAGCCAAACCAAGGCGTGATCCGACACAATGATCGGCTCTATACCAGATAGAGATGCATTCGGAAGAAAGGAGAGACTGACTAATATCATATCCAGTCTTGATTTAGTACCGTGTGATTGGGATTGAAAGGAAAAGGCACGACAAGAAGGATTGGCAAGACGCCACGGATCGCCTAAACCTAACATTGAGACCATTTCACAGAGGGCTTTCTGAGCCGAAGAGGGTGTATGCCTATCTTGGGGTTCTCTATCCAACGACGAGGGAAAGGGTACATTCCAATCCCCCCCTAGTATATACTGAATTGGCAAGAAGCTGGCTAATTTATCTGTCAGCGTCATGAAGAACTCAGGGTTACCTCCCACCGGTCCGTATATTGAACCAAGAACTACACTCTCTCCGTTTAAATTACCTTTAACTAGGATAAATCTCCCTTCTGGATCTGAGTGAACTAGGTCTTTGATAAATAAAACATGTCTTTTAACAAGAATCGCCACCCCTTTGCTGAAACGAGAATTCCCGGCAAGATAAACTTGAGAAAACCCAGACCAAGAAAGCAACCTATCCTCGTCACGGCCTAAATGTGTCTCTTGCAAAAAAAGGATGTCGGTGTGGAGCAGGGAGCAGTGATTAAAAACCTGTAAACGTTAAACCCGATCCCTGAGCCCTCTCACATTCCAGGATGCTATTTTAACTGTATTCCTAGCCATTTTAAAATTTCACACAACAATTAGATATCCAGACAAGGTAATTTTCATATACCATAACAAGGTACACCTCACATATAAAAATCTGAGACCCTTTCGTGTCTCTCTCCCTCCCTCCCCTACAAGAAACCCCCAACCTAGCCGGAAGTTAAGTGGAGCATCAATCGTGACCCCACCCCACATACCCCACCCCCATCCAAACTCTGAGCTTAACTAACAACCAAACAGCCCCAGATGAGTCCCCCATCCCCCCAAACGAGATCATGAAAACCAGTACTATAGCCTGTGGTATGCAGACCCTCCCCCCCAAGAACATCCCAAAGCATAAACCCACCAAAAACTATGTACAAATGGAGGTCCGTACAGCAGTGGTCCCAAATGTAGCCTATTACCACGGATCACGAACCCCCCTAATCCCCATGCAAACCTCCAACCTCCCAGAGCCAAGAGCTGATAGCCACGTACTACCAAAAACAAGTACGTCCTCAGCAAAAATATGATCCCCACAACAGCTGACCAACACCTACCATGAGTCAGCCCCGGGCAGAGATTAGCAACCCCCCCAACACACGGCTCACAATCCCACATCCAGCGAGCAGGTCCACTAAGCCTCCCTCCCTATAGCCGCCAACCCCAGCCCCACAACATACAAAATAAGGCAGGAGAACTTGGGAGCAATAAAGAAAGGGGAATAAGGGGAAAAGAGAGAAAAACAAAACATAAAAGGTACCTAAACCTCAAATGAGAGGACACCCCCTAGGCCTCGTCAATCCGGACATCCCCACAAAGCTCCAACTCACCTCCCCATCCCAGTGAAACAAATGGGCCACCTACCCAAGTCCATGCCGATCGTGGGTTGGGAAAGCAGGTCCCACACACGCCAATCCAAATGGGAAGCAAGGGGAGCTCACCGGAAAATCACCACAGAGGTTGCCGTTTCTGAGGGACCCTTAAAACCACCAAACCCCAAATGGTCCGTCCTCCAGGAAGTTCCCATCCAGAAACTGCGCCCATCGAAAAAATGTTCTGCCGCCGGTATACACACATCGATAAAACGGAACCAGGGACGCGGACAAAGACCCAGACCCAGCTACCCACCATGCCCCCATCCCAGCAGCCAGCCCACCAGGAGGACCCAAAAGAAAGAACAGGACAACCAAGACAACACGGAGGAGAGCACAGCGACAAGACAGAAACAAAGGTAGGTGACAGGGAGGGTAGGCAAGCGTGAGACAAAAGGCCAGGGGGTCACACCAACAGCCGACAAGGGAGCAGACACAGACAAGATCCACAGCAGTGAAAGTGAGTCAAACGAGCATTAGAACAGCTCTTTAGAGTCCACCATATAGTCCTCAGCCGGGTCCCTTAAACAAATCGGGCAGTCTATTAGTGAGCTCTGTGAGCTGCTTCTGGGTACCAAAACTCATGGCTGAACCTCTGATAGTCACTTTCAGGGTTGCAGGATACACCATCCTGAACGGGATCGCTGGCTATTTAGCTTCTGCACTATTTGGTGATACGCTGCTCTCTTTTCACGGATTTCCTTGGGAGATCCTCTATCTGGATCCTCGAAGCACCCCACAGGATCTCCTTTAACTCCCGGGCCTTCAGATATACGTGTTGCCTTTCCAGGTAACTAAGAAATTTAATGATGATCGTGGCGCGGTGGGGATCCGGCTGTAGGTCGAGGGCGCAGTGAGCGATGGGCCCTTTCAAGATGGTAGGAGGCATTTATGGGAGATGGGCCCACTATTTTAACAAAAAACCTTTGTAGAAAGGCCATAAGGTCTGGGCCTTCTTCCAGCTCCGGGAGGCCAATTATTAACAAATTGTTTCGTGGTTTTCGCCTCCAGGTCCTCGGTCTTAAGTTGCAGTCTCTTCACCTGTTGTCTCAGCTCTGTTATCTCCATCTCAGCCCTGGATCTCCATTTTTCAGAGGAAGCGACCCTAACCTCTACATCCGGGACTTTTTTGGAGACATCAGAGAGGTCGCTACGTAAAGATTTGAGTTCCCCTGTAAGCTCAACAAGAAGCTCCTTCAAAGGACTAAGCTCCTGGAGGAATTTATCCTCCGATAGTGGCGTGGGTTGTATTGCTTTTGTCCTCCCAAGGTCCTGCCTAGCTGGGGCCTGGCCCATTGCTTTTTCGTGGGCCTTCTCAGGGGATGCTGGAGGAGTGTGCTTGGTAAGGGCCTGTTTCGCATCCACATCCATCGCGACCCAGCTAGGGCTTAACATTTCAAAGTAGAGTCCTCTATCGATGACAAATTATTAGAGCACTTGATATTTAGTTGAATTTTGTCGAAAAAACGTCAGGATGCACCTTAAATTCTTCAGTTAAGGCGGCCAGAGGGGGGAGCTCAGGATCCCAGCTGCTGCTTAGATGGATGCCATCACGTGACCCGTCCTGCAAAGGGAGTTAGCAGCACCTCTGGTAGCCATGTTCACAGAGTCACTCCACACAGGAGTTTTTCCTGAGGACTGGAGGAGGGCACATGTGGTCCCTATACATAAAAGTGGAAGCAGGGAGGAGGCAGGAAACTATAGACCAGTCTGCCTCACCTTAGTGGTGGGTAAGATCATAGAGTCACTGCTTAAGGAAAGAATAGTAGGATACTTGGAATCCAACAGTGCCCAGGATCTGAGACAACATGGAGTCACAGCAGAGAGGTCTTGTCAGACGAATCTGATAGATTTTTTTGACTTGGTGATGTAGGAGGTATATCAGGGGGAGCAGTGGACATTGCTTACCTCAATTTCAGCAAGGTCTTCGACACAGTCCCAGATAAAAGGCTGGTTAACAAGAAGGGTAATCTGGGCATGGGACATAAGGTGGTAAGCTCGGTTAGGAACAGGTTAACAGACAGAAGGCAGAATGTGATGTGAATGGGATCCAATCTGGAGGGGGGGGTAACCAGTGAGGTACCTCATGGATCAATCCTTGGGCCAGCCCTGTTTAATGTCTTCATTAGTGATACTGCAGAAGGGCTGGTAGGAAATATCTGCCTGTTCACAGATGACACCAAGATCTGCAACAGGGTGGATACTACAGATGGTGTGGAGAAAATGAAGAGGGACCTGGGTAGGCTTGAAAAATGGTCCAAGGTGTGGCAACTGAGGTTCAACTCAAAGAAGTGCAAAATAATGCACCTAGGACATAGGAACACTTGGGAGAGCTACATGATGGGGGTGAGGAGGTGCTCATGATCACCAAGGAAGAATGGGATCTGGAGGTTATCATTTTAGACAACCTAAAGGTGTCGAAGCAGAGTACAAAGGCTGCAAGGAGGGCCAGTGGCATGCTGGGGTGCATAAGCAGAGGTATCACTAGCAGAAGGTGGGAGGTGGTGATGCCATTGTATAAAACACTAGTGAGGCCCCACCTAGAATACTGTGTGCAATTCTGGAGGCTGCACCTTCATAAGGACATAGACAGGGTGGAGGTGGTCCAGAAAAGGGTGACAAAGATGGTACAGGGCTTGCACCAGAAAACATATGAAGAGAGATTAAGGGACCTCAATATGTACTCACTGGAGGAGAGGAGAGGAAGGATCAGGGGGGACATGATAGAAACATTGAAGTGCTTTAAGGGCATAAACAAGGTGCGAGGAGGCAACATCTTCCAATTTAGGAGGAGTTCATGAACGAGGGGGCATGAGATGAAATTGAAAGAAAGCAGGTTAAGGGGAAATGTGAGGAAGTCCTTCACAGAGAGGGTTGTGGATACATGGAATAGTCTGCCACATGAGGTGGTGGGAGCAAGCACGGTGGAGGGATTTAAGCATGCCTGGTACAGACATAAGGGAACCTTGGGGGGGCAGTGGTGAAAAGCCATTGACCAAGTAGAGTCAAAGGCCACAAGCAAGTGTTGGGCTTACGGGTAGACTGAATGGGTTTGACAGTCCTTATCTGCCAACAATTTCTATGTTTCTAGATGCTGTTTCAGACTATGTCTGAGCTTTTTTAATGACTCCTGCCCATGGCTCCACTGTTGACAGTAACCATCGAAGCCACCTGGTCTGTCACTGTCGACTTTGTCAGTGCCACCAGTGATCCCAATGTAGGTTAGTAAAACTAGCCAAAAGCTTTGTTTGTCAACCTCCAGTGCAGCCTTCTCCTGCCATCAACTTGCTACCTATCTCCACTGAGGAGGAGGAGGAGGAGCTGGAACATTTATGTAATTATTTGTTTGAAAATTGGTAACCAGGAAAGGTACACTGAGCTGTGGCTTATTTCCAGGCATGACCTTGGTTGGGGGGGGGGAGACAAAGTATAAGGTACTAAAAATCAAAATGGTACAACAAGCAACATAATGGCACAAAGGAAAGTGCACACAGTGCGCAAAAAGACAGGTGATAAAAGACAGTGGTAGTGGTATAACAAAGTGCGAGCAGGAAGAACCAATACATTGCTATTTTTATAAAAAGAGCATAAAATATATGTAACCAGACTCAAAATGCAGGATTAGTGAGAGCATTCAATAGGAGGGGAAAGAGGTGGACAGGGAGAGAACCAGAGTCAGGAATGGGGTACGGCAGGAGCACAGCAGGGTAGGTGAAGTTTAAGCTGGCATTTGAGAAAGAGATGGGAGGGAGAAAGATGGAGAGCAGAGGGGATATTTTCCAGATGGAGGAGAGGTGATAAGTGAAATGTAATCCCAATGTGATGTAGGATGTGTACGAGGAAGAGTAGGAAAGTATGACAAGTGCCCCCCCCCCCCACCAATGTGGTGGGCTTCAGCACAACTTTATCCTCCTGTAGTGAGGAAAGTCTGTATTATACACTTAGGTCTTGTCATGAAAATGCCTTTTTTCAGGCATTGCTTTAACAGCTACAGTCAATGGGATGGGGAGGGGAGGGGAGTGGATGGGGGAAGGGAAGGGAGCTTGTTTCCAGGTGTAACCTGGGAGCACAAGAAGTTAAGTGACTTGCTCAGGGTCACACAGCAAGCAAGTGGGTGCTGATGGGATTCAAACCCAGATCTCCAGGTTTGCAGCTCAGTAGACAATATCACTTAGTACATAGGGAAACATACCAGCAATACATGTTGAGAGCACTATCTCGAGGAAAGGAGGGAGAGGGGGGATATGATAGAAACTTTCAAGTATCTCAAGGGAATCAACAAAGTCCAAGAGGGTAGCATCTTTTAAAAAAAGAGGTGTGCAAGAACAAGGGGGCACAATTTGAAGATAGAAGGGGGCAGCTCAGAGGTAATTTAAGGAAGTATTTTTTCACAGAGAGAGTTGTGGATGCATGGAACGGCCTTCCAGAGGAGGTTGTGGAGTCAAAAACAGTGGTGGAATTCAAGCATGCATGGGACAGTCATAAGGCAATTCTAGGGGGTTGGGGTAGGAAGAAGTAGGCTGCTGGTTAACTAGGATCTGCAGCTTATCCAATAGGTAGGGAAATGGGCAGACTGGGTGGGCCAAGCGGTCCTCATCTGCCATCAAAATCTATGTTTCTATGTTTCTATCGTCCCCAGGTTTAAATGATAAGTTTCAGTTGTAGCCCTATTTGGTAAAATGAGAACCATAAGAATATCCTGGTGACCTAGTAAAAAGCCCTTACAGATCACAATGTACATATAAAGGAACATAATTAAATATGACTTTGAGATCGGTATTCACTGAAACACGATTAGCAGAATTGGCAGCATTAATTTAGGCATGTGCATGTGTTTAAATGTCATTATATACAAGCACTGCAAACTTAGACACATATCCACTGTGTTTAATTTTAATTTTATGTATTATTTAAATGCCTATTTTTATTTAATAAACTAGTATATCTCCCTCCCTTTTCCTTCCCCCTTCCCCAATTCCCATCCCACCTCCCCTTCACTATGCTCTCATAATTATTCACTTTCGAATTAAGGCAATACAATTATGTATACCTTATAGGAGTGAAATTACTTGTAGCTTTGTTTTAATTGCTTTTTAATAGCCTCTGTTCCCTCTTCCATCCACAACTCCACCCCATCACCCCCTTCTTTTCCTGACTTCACCATTGTCTGATATACATGGACTTTACTATGGATGTCAGTGCAATTGTACTTGTACAAAATATGCAGAATGGGTCTTTAGGGATGAAAATGATTTGCACTGTTTGTAATTGAATGCATGTTTCACTTAGAGATATTTTATGAATTAACTTAACAACATCAGTTTTTAATTTATCATGTGATCTTCTATCTTGTGATACCTCATGGGATTATTTAAGACCTTGAAATCTCAGACTCATTCACTTCTTGAAAAAGAGCCAGTGTGGCTTGAAACGTAGGAGACTTTTTGTACAGTGGGAGTACATTTGTTTGTGTTTTTATGCAGAATCAATGTATTCAACATGAATAAAATGATGGAACTTGGAATAGCCTGAAATTCCTGTCATGATCTGGGCAGAGTGTAAGAAACCAGCTACTTCTCCTTGCACTTTAACCACTATGCTATACTGTCTCCTTTATAACATGCTAACATGCTTGTTTTCGACTGATTCTAGTATTGGGCTCTGATGTATTTCTATGTGCCAATAAAGATTAAATATAAAAAAATGTAATTATTCCCTGGTGTCCAGTGGTCTCCCCATCCTCCAGTCCCTGACCCCATTTAAAATTAATTATTCCCTGGTGTCTAGTGGTCCTCACCCTCCAATGCCTGGCCCCATTCAAAATAAAATATTACCTGGTGTCCATTGGTCCCCCCTTCCAATGCCTGGCCCTATTAAGAAGAATGCAATCCCTGGTGATTAGTGGTCCCCCCACACCCTGATCACTGGCCCCAGTAGAAAGAAAACCTTCCCTGGTGTAATGTGGCACCCCCACCTTCCGTTTGATTGCTGCAGTTTCGTACAAGAAGTCCTGAGCATCTAGTGGACACCCACACTGCTGGCACTGGGTACACCACCTTTCCACCCCCTAACCACAATTGTTGGTGCCACAGGGAGCCCATATGGGGACTGCTACAGCCCTTCTCTCACCACTTCAGACAGCTGCCACATGCAATGACAAGGAGCTCATTTCTTGTGTACTGTAAAGGGAACATGTGTACTGGCTACAGTAGACAGTACACATGCTCCCTTTATAGTATGCAGGATGAACACTCCCTATCTTGCATATGGTGACTGGCTGAGGTGGTGAGAGGAGGGCTGTGCTGGTTACTGTATGGTCTCCCTGTGGTGTCGGCGATTATGGTAAGGAGGGTAAGTAGGTTGGGGGGGTCACTTGATGCCAGGGACTTCTTATACAGAACTGTGGTGAGTGATCAGAGGGTTGGGAGTGCCATTGGACATGAAGGAAGGTTTTCTCTCTACTGGGGCCAGGGATTGGAGGACAGGGGTACCACTACACACAAGGGATGGCTTTCTTCTTAATGATGCTGGGGATCTGAAAGTGGGGGATATCACTGGACATCAGGGAATACATTATTTTGAATACGGATGGGGATTGGAGGGTCAGGGGTACCACTAGACACCAAGGAATACTTTATTTTGATTGGAGATAGGGATCAGAGGATATAGGACCACTGGACACCAGGGAATACTTCATTTGTAACAGGGGCAGTGATCGGAGGATGAAAGGACCACTGGAAACCAGGGAATAATGTAATTTTAACAGGGACAGGGATCAGTGGAAAGGGAACCACTGGACACCAGGAATACCTCATTTATAACAGGGACAGGGATCGGATGATGAATGGACCACCAGACACCAGGGAATAGTACCCTGGTGGTAAATGGTATACAGTCAGAAGAGATGCAAGTCACAAGTGGGGTACCTCAGGGATCAGTCCTGGGGCCAGTCCTCTTCAACATCTTCATTAGTGACCTTGCAGATGGACTAGAGGGTAAGGCTTGTCTGTTTGCAGATGACACCAAGATCTGCAACAGAGTAAATGATCCAGATGGGGTGGGCAGAATGAGAAGAGATCTGGATAAACTAGCAAAATGGTCAGAAGAGTGGCAACAGGGATTTAATGCAAAGAAGTGCAAGATCATGCACATAGGGAAGAGAAACCCTGAAGCCACCTATAGGCTGGGAGGGGAGTTGCTAGCAGTCACAAAGGAAGAAAGAGACTTGGGCATCATCATCACTGATGACCTGAAATCATCCAAGCAGACCTCTAAAGCAGTAGGTAAGGCTAGGGGTGTTAGGGTGTATTAGTAGGGGTATCACAAGTCGTAAGAGGGAGGTAATAATCCCTCTTTGCAAGACACTGTTAGGCCCCATCTGGAGTACTGCATGCAGTATTGGAGGCCACACCTTCACAAGGACATTAACCAAATTGAGGCAGTCCAGAGAAGGGCAACCAAAATGGTGCAGGGACTGCATCAGAAGACATATGAGGACAGATTACAGAGCTCAATATGTATACCCTTGAGCAAAGGAGGGAGAGAGGTGATATGATCGAGACGTTCAAACACCTTAAAGGCATTAACAAGGTGAAAGAGTCTAACATGTTTACATATAAGAAAAATAGCAGGACAAGAGGACACAGCATGAGATTAGAGGGGCGATTAAGGGGAATGTGAGGAGATTCTTTTCACAGAAAGGGTGGTGGATGCATGGAATGGCCTACAAGAAGTGGTGGCTATGAATACAGTGCAGGGCTTCAAACAGGCATGGGATAGGCATAAGGGAGCAATACAAATGACTATGAATAGATAGGCCACTGACAGAGCAAAGGCTGATGGCACATTTATAAGGTAGAAAAAAGAAATGGGCAGATTGGATGGGCCTTGCGGTCCTTATCTGCTGTCAATTTTATGTTTCTATGTTTCTATAATTTTAATGAGGATGGAGATTGGAGGATAGGGGACAACTAGTCACCAGGGAATAATTCATTAGTAATGGGGATGGGGCTTGGAGGATGGGGAACTACTGGACACCAGGAAGTAATGTAATTTTAACAGTGATGGAGACTGAAGGGTGAGGGGTGCCACTAGACAGAAGGGAGCAGGTGTGCTCCCCAACTACTAACATGGCTGTTGACTGCAGTGGCTCCACTCCACTGGCTGCTAGGGTTGCCTGGAGTATGATGGACTTCTTCTCTGTGGTACTTGTGCAGCACACGGTGGCCTGTGCTCTTCCTTTTGCACAGCACTAATGGATTGAATATTGTGCTGTGCCCATATTCATGTCCCTATCCCCTCCTTTTGTGCACCGAACCTTGTGTGCACACTAACCCACTTATTGTGTGCTCCTGGCCTCATTGAATATTACACACAAGTGCAAACCCAAGGCAAATGGTGGGAAATCACTCTGCCCACCGGGCAAACTTTTGAATATTGGACCCCTAGTGTTTTAAATTTCTTATCTTGCCAAATAACATTGTAAAGCCTTTTTACATTGTTGGCACTTGCCATACCCTTGAGAAAGCCCACTTGTTATTTCCCAATCAAATTCTCAGTATTTTAGTGAAAATTTTATAATCATTACTAAGAAGCAAGCTGGACCTATAACTTGCACAGTTGAATGAATCTTTTTAATTTTTAGGTATTAGAGTTATATATGCCCAAAATATTGTGGGTGGTAGTTTTCCATGTGCTTGAGAGTCAGTAAAGACTTTGAGTAAGTGCCCTGAGATTTCAGAATAAAATACGTGATAAAATTAAATCTGGCAGGCCATCTGAACCTGGTGTTTTTCCTTTGGGCAGACATCCAATGGTTTCCATGACTTCTTCCAGGGTCCAGGATTTTTCTGGAAAACTAACCTCAGATTCAGTCAATTTATGAAGGTTAGACTAGGGAGAAATTGTTCAATATCCTCTTTCTTTAAGGGATCTAGTTTCTTATGTATCCCCTTAAAAAAACTGTACAACTGCATGAGTAATCTGCTTGTTCCCCAGATGCAACTTGCCCTTAGCATCCTTAATAGCAGGAATTATATTCCTTAGCTGCCTAGTTTTCAACCTGTGAGGCAGCAGTTTACTCGCTTTTTCCCCTGATACCCAGTACCTCTGATTAACTCTGAAGAGGGCATATTCAGCCTTAGCCAAGTAGATTTTATGTATGTCATATTTTATGTCTGTGATCTTTTTGAGCAGGGGTGCCCTTTGAGGCTGGTCAGTTTATAAAGGGCCTCCAAGGTTTTCAGGTTTTTTTTTCCATCTCATTAAGTTGATTCAGGGATTCTTTCATTTTAGTTGAAGAATAATTGATAATTCTCCCTTTAATATAAGCTGCATATGATTCCCATAGGCTAGAGTCAGATGTGACACCAATATCATTAATACAAAAGAAGTCTACAGTTTCTTTGAGCAGCAAGTCATTAAAAGCAGGATTTCTTATGAGGGAAGTGTTAAATGTCCACCTGAAGCTCCTACTAGAGTGCTCTCTTTGTAATGAAATAGTAGCACCTATCAGACTATGGTCAGAAAGCACTAACGGTTCTATATTCAACCTAATTAGACCCTCAGCTATGGTCTTGGACTTGAACATGTAATCTAGTCTACTGTGTGAAAGGTTTCTACCAAAAAAAGGGTGTACTCTCCATCTGTGGGGTGAGATATTTGCCAAATGTCAGCCAGGCTAACACTCTTGGTCAGCTGATTCAGATAAGTAGAAGTCTTTGTAGTAATACAGTATTTTGGAACATGGCTTGTTACGCTTTAGAACGAGACCTAGAATCTCATTAAAGTCACCTAATAGGTTAATTTTGTAGTTATGAAAGGTACCAGGTTGGACAGATAGGGAGTCAAAGAAATCTGCCTGCAAGTTGTTGGGAGAATAAATGTTGTGTAGACAGATTTTCTCATCATCAATTGTACCTAAAAGGGATTGTGATCTACCTTCTGAATCCACAATATGTTGACATTTTATAAAATTGACAACTTTACCAATAAGAATTGCTACTCCTCTTTTTTAGGTGTAACAATTGTGTTCTACTTGTGAGACCCATACTCTACATGACAATGTGTCTCTTTTTTTAAACTTTTTATTTATAAGTTTCATGCAGTACAAGTACATTAAACATACTGAGCAATGCAATACACCAAGCACAATATTCAATGTGTAGATATACAGATAGGTAAGTCATTACTACCTTCGTTACAAGAATTGGGAGGAATTCCTTTTAGTTAATTAAATCAAAACTTAAAACAGTTTAAGCCATGCTGCCAATGCTTTTAACTATATTCATCCTGGAGAGGCTGTGGGGTCTAAAACAGTGGAGGAATTCAAACATGCATGGGACAGACATAAGGCAATTATAGTGGGGGGTGGCAGGAAGTAGGCTGTTGGTTAACTAAAATCCGCAGTTTATCCAGTAGGTAGGGAAATGGGCAGTCTGGGTGGGCCAAGTTGTCCTTATCTGCTGTCAAAGTCTATGTTTCTATTCTCTGAATATGACTACTTAAAAAAATGGCCTTCAGGCCTTTGTGTTGTTCCCAATAACATATATAAAACTCCAAATTCCCTCTCAGTATACTCCCCGCCAACATCCATTTGCTTTGCAACAGACAGCAACCAGAAGTAAGATTCTAACAAGGCATCCCCTTATATCCTGTAAGCTGTACAGTGTAACTTGTTCTTTTGAAATCTGGTACCATAATTAAGAATACTTGTCCAGGAATTAGAATAGTTTCCTATACCATTATTAACAGCATTCAAGCCATATATACTGTAACTCAGTATGACCAAACTTTACAAATAACAAAGTCTTGTAATGTGCCAGTCAACAAATACAATGAACACAAGTCCAAGCAAAACAGGTTAAAGCTCCTTGTGTGTTCCAGAAGTAAAATAAAGTTCAGTACGCAGCCCTCTGGGACCTATTCCATAGGGGAACAAAAGTGAGAAAGCCACTTGCAGCTCTTTGAACCTCCAGCTTCTCTAGGAGCTTTGTGCTCTCTCTCTGATCCATATAGATGTAGGCCTTCCATCCTACTGTTACATGTAAGTGAGCCAGCACAAGCATGCTATTTGGGGTTTCCAATGTTCTCAGTTGTCGTCGGATTGCATTGAAACTTTTTCTTTTAAGATGCATAGCATATGAGAGATACAGGAAGAGCATCACTCTGGAGCCATCCATTTCTACTCCTTTGCTGTTTCTAGCAGCCTGAAGAAGTCAGTCCAGAGTAGCCACAGATGTGGTGACCAGCATGATCACACATGCACCTTCAGGCTGACTGCTGGCTCATAGCAGATTCACACGGTAAGTCCGTACCACTTGGTTCTGAAAGTCCATCCCATGTGTATTGGAAATCCAGGTTATCAGGTAGGAGAGAAGATCCTCTCCCTTGACCCTTTCCTGCATCCCAATGATTCAGACATTAGCAGCTCAAGTGAAAATCTCGAGGTGCTCCAGTCGGGACCTCTGGAGTGCTTGCTCCTTAACACAAGACTCCGCAGTTACTTGGGCCCATTCCAATGAACACTCCACTGCCTATGCTGTTTCCACTACTCCATCCAATTTCTGTTCAACTATGACCATACTTTCACTGTAAGAGTGCATCTTTTTTATCAATTTGCTGAACAGTCTTAGTTAATGTAGTCATCGCCAATTGCAACAATTTCAGCGTTGCTGGCCCAGGTCCCTCCAAACTCTGCTCTGTGGTTGAGGAGGTTGTAGGAGTAGCCAGGATTTTGCAGGCCCCACCACGAAGGGCAAAGAAGTTTGCTTTTTGATCTGTTGTTTTCTAGCCCATTGCGACAAAGAATTCACAGGTTAGTCTCTGCACCACACTTAAATGGTTTAGATAATTGCAGGACCTCTGAACAAGTAAACTAGTAGAAAATTAAGTTATTTTAAGGATGTAGGCTAGGGAGCTCTCTGAAAGTGTGTCCACACAGCTAAGCAGCAAGCCACACACACCATCTCGTCTAAGTGTCTCTAGAATCAATGTTATATCACTTTTACATTTCTTTTAGATACACAAGAATTTTCTTCCTCTTAATGGGTGGATCTGGCCCATTCACATTCTATGATGCTATTTTTTAAGGCTTTCATTTCACTACTGTATATAAACCAACTAAAATACAATCATTTATGTACAAAAATATAATAATCAAGTATTACAACTCTATGACATCATACATATATATATATATATATATATATATATATATATATATATATACATATATATATATATACACATACAGCATATGTGTATACATACATATGTACATATATAATGGCGCACTAGCACCAGTATAGTTAGGATGAGAGGGCAGTTTAATGTTAAAGCTGAAATTTTAAACGTTAATAACTTTTCAGCCATTCAACAGATTTGTATGAAGTCTGGCATGAAGAAGTGCCTGGGGTAGACCTGTTGAATGCCAGATTTCATGTCAATCTTTTGAAGAGTTCAAATGGTATTAATGATTAAAGATTAAAAATCCCTTAAATGACCAATTTTTCCCCAATTTTTTTGTCACATGTATCTATGAAACTGCTTTAGGTACTGGTTTCAAATTTTCATAGTACACTGTCTTAGTTCCACAGAAGTGCCTTTTGAAGGTGTGGTCCAAAAATATTAATCCGTTCAGAAGTTATTGAATTTAGTTTTTTCCCATTAATCCCTATGGGAAAAAGTTAGATGTCCCATGCAAAAGTTTTTGTGCAGTACGTTTTGGTGCATGAAGGGTCGCATTCAGCCATTTCTTTTGAAAGAAAATATTGTCTTTCCCTTGTAGGAGCACATAGAGCCAGCTTAACTTTCACAGATCTCTGCTGTGTCCACCATTGCAAGCTTAGCTAGAGGACCACTACTACCCCCACTTTCCTGTGTGAGAACACCAGGGTTTTCTTGACTTCTGCAGCCACAGCTGGAAATTGTGCTCCTGGCTGCAGAGTCATTCTTCATCTGCCCCTTTTCCCTGGTGTCTAGTGGCACCCCCAGCTCATTGTCCTTTATCCCTGGTGTCTAGTGGCACCCCCATCATGTATCTCCTCTCCCCAGCAGTGTGGGACAGTGGAGAGCCCACTCCCACTGTCTCCAGTCATTTATCCCCCCAGCAGTGTGGGATACTGGGGAGCTCACTCCCAGTGTCCCAACATATTTATTTATTTTAAAGCTGACATTGGGGTGCCCAATCCTCATTGTTGGCACTACAACCCCCAGCCACTGTAGGACACTGGGGAGCCCACTTCCAGTGTCCTGATCCCCCAAGCAGTGTGGGACACTGGGGAGTCCACTCCCAGTATCAGCATATACATTTATTACCCCCCCACACACACACATATGCACACACCAGTGTGGGACACTGGGGAGCCCACTCCCAGTGTGTCTCAAAATCAGTCCCTCAACATCTTATTTAAAAACAAAAATGGTCCCTCATCATGGGACACTACAGAGTCCACTCCCAGTGTCCCAATACATGTATACGCTACTCCTAGTGTGGGATACTGGGGAGCCCACTCCCAGCGTCCCAAAATATTTATTATTTCTTAACTTCTTGTAATAAAGAAAACTATCCCCTGATGTCTTTTTTTCCCTGTATAAAAGAAAATGGTCCCTCATCATTCCAGGCATCTCTCTCCCCATCCCCCCTCCCACTGAGCACCCTCCTCCCCACACCCCCATCACCCTATACTTACCTCCGTAGGTCATCCGCTGTCATCTTCTGTGGACCTGGATGTGTCTGTACTCTTCAAAGCCGAACCGTGAAGGGAGGAATCAAGGCAAGTGCCATGTAATGGCTGTCAATAGCATTTTCAACTTATATCTCAGCCATTTTTAGGAATTTTTGCACCACATTTTTGACATTGGGTTCTTGGGACCCCACCTCATGAACCCTGTCACTGTCATTTCATTAATTTGACCCATAAGGTAATTTTGCAGTTGCTGTACAGAGTCACCTTTCAGAACTGATTAATGATAGGAAAACGCTTATATTCATGAGGTGGGATCCAGAAAAGCTCATGTTGAAAATTTGGTGCAAAAAAAAAAAAAAAAAGTTATTCACTGTTGTTGAAATTTTTCTACGCACGCTCATAACTTTGGACATTTTTAATATTTTCATTCCAAATTTTCCACATTGCCATTTTTTCACACTACCTCATGAAAAGTACATCTGTCACTTTTCACATCTTGCCCAAAATATGATTTTACACCTCTGGCGCTGAATTGCACAATCACTGCAAACAAAATCACATTTCAGGACCGATTAAGGAAACAACAGTGCTAGTGTTCATGAGGTGGGGTAACAAAAAGCTCATGTTGAAAATCTGGTGGAAAAATTCCTAAAAATAGCTGTGTTATGCAGGTTAGATGAAATTTTCCTATGCAGGTGCGTAACATTTGTAATTTTCAATATTTTCACTACAAATTTTCAACATAGCCATTTTTTCCACACCACTGCATGAACAGTACAGCTGTCATTTCTCACATCCTGTCTGAAACATATTTTCACACCTGTAGCATGGAATGGAGCAGTCGATGTGTGAAATCACCTTTTGGGCTTAAGTAATGAAATTACAGTGTCACTGTTCATGAGGTGGGGTTCCAAAAAGTCCATGTCAAAAATCTGGAGCAAAAATACCAACAAATGCCTGGGTTACTAGCTATGTTTACAATTTGGTCGCCTATGGCACAGGTATGGAATGGGTATGGACATCCCATTGGATGCCTGCCCAGGTACAAAGCTCCACACCTGTCTGCCCCCCATGAACCTACACACCAGAGGGGTGGGGTTATGGACAGATGGCTGGTGATAGTGAATTCCAACCCATGCACACATGTCCACAGGTGCAGAGCCATGTGCGGGGGGAGTCCATTTCATGCATGAAACCTGACCATTTGTTGATCGTAGCTTATATCAGATAACAGTCCTCAACAAAATCCATAAACTGCATTCTTCATTTAGACTTAGCTATGCCCTCTTCCAAGTATACATCTTATCTGGATAGCTGAAGTCTCCAAGCAAGTTCTATGCTGTTCATATCACACAGTTTGATGTTCTGATTCTTTTGATTAGCTGGTGTATAGTAGACTGTTTGTAACTTCCTCTCCAGTTCCATTAGATATTTTTTGCCAGTGTTAATCTCTGCTTTGTTTAGAGATTCTGTATTCCAGTCACTTGGAATTAACTACAAATATAGGGCCCTATTCACAAAAGGTATAGATGGGATACGTGCCGTGTAACCCTGGCGCATAGCCCACCTGCACCTGGTCGTACACACTGCACCCCATGCACCATTCACAAACCCACAACACCCCCCCATGCACCCAGCACACTGGCCAAATGTGCAGTTCACATGGGGGTGGGCCTGGGACAGGTGCAGGGAGCATGTCTGCACTACGCACCATTTATGATGGCAGGGGTGCCTTGAGTGGGGGGCAATGGCTATGCCTTCTGAAGGCAGTCATCAATGTTACACTCCCCCTGGATGTCACCACTGGTTGCAGCAGGGATGGTGAGGGTCAATGGACCCCTCACTGTGGCCACCCCTGTCATTAGAGCACATTTGGGAGGGTGTGGGACTGTCCTCTGGGGGTTCCCCACACCTCAGTGCTATGTGTGCATACATGCCCATCAGCAACATGGTGCCTGATGGGCACAAGGCATACACTACAGGACCTGGTCCAGGCAGATGATTGGCTGCATGGCCAGGTCCATAGCCCCGAGCTGGACCATCCCTTTAAACCTATACACTGGGGAGGTGGCTGTATAACAGAGCCAGGCAGGGATCACTGTTCATGACTGCGGTCCCTGCATGGATCTCTGGTGGGTGTGGAGCTGCTTGGGGGGATACATGCAATTTGCAAGTACCCCAACCCCCGCATTTGTGAACAGGGCTCACACAGTATAGTGCTAGGCCATCTCTTTTACCTGGTCTGTCCTTTCTGTACAGTTTGCTTGTTGCCATCTACATTCCTCCCAGATCAAGATGCACCCCACCATGTCTCAATTATTCAAATTATGTCCTTTTCCTACATAGCGATCAGTATCTCCAGTTCACCAAATTTGATCCAGTGACTGAATGCATTTGAATACATGAACCTTTAGTTTGTGCCTAGTTCCTTTTTTCTCCACCACTACTGTTGCATCATTAATCTGGCATATTACATTTTGTCAGGTATCATGCTCAGAAGTATCCTTGGCATTTGTTCCTATTGTACTTGTGACTTTGCTAACCTTTTCCTGTGTCCCTCCACTCTATCACATTAAAACTTTCTCCATGAACATGTAGATTCTGTTCCTAACTGTGCTGGCTCCATGCTCCTTGAAAATGTCTTGCCTTCCTTAAAATGATTCCCAGTTTTTAAGGAATGTGACTTCTTCTTCCTAACACAAACTTATGGTCCATGAATGTATCCTGTGTATCATGATTGTGTGTCTTTGGTCATAAAACTAGATAGCTTGATTCTGTAGGTTTGATATCACTTTTACATTTTTTCTACATTCTCTTTTGCCAATCACTGCCTAACAAAATGTAGTGTCCCTCTTTCTGAACACAGCAAATAGTTCTGCTGCTAAATAGCTACAGTGGCAGAGTTTCTTCTCATTTTACACTTAACAAAGGGTGTATGTTTCTTACAAACTTCAATGAAACATGTGGTGAGGAAATTTAGAGCAGTCTGCATCACAGACCAATCATACAGTATTGAAGACCAATCTATGTAACATATATCATAAAAAATGCTGTTGATCAACTGTTGCAAAACAACAGCCAGTGTCTCAATAGAAGGTATTTTAGAAGTTGACACCCTCCAAATACATTACTGTTAATACTAGCCTGTGTTATTTACTAGAATCCTTTCTGGTTTGAAATTTCAGTCTAGTTGGGGTAGAAATTACCTATGGCAGTTACAGTACCTCCAGAAGGTTTCTATAACTTTTAATTTTAGATTCAAGAATATTAACATTGAAATCTCCTATTACAATGTGTTCTGTGTTTCATGCTACTGACGTCAGAAAATAGCTAAAATGATAAACCCTTAAAAAAATCGTGATCTCTCACTGACCCAGAGCCAGTCACATGTCACTGAAGGTTTTTGAACTACCGGCCTGTTTCAAACTGAAAGTGGGCATTAGTATGTTTTGAAACTGGTCAATTGTTCACAGTCACCTCCTAACCATACCCCCACTCACCTACAGTACATAGCAGCACCACTTATCTTTTAGCACCTACTTCCATTTTCACCATTTTAAAAAATTTATTTCAATCCCTTGTGCTAGTCGCCCCCAACTGCAAGACTGCCAGATGCCAGCCTGCTTTCAAGAACCTTGATTTTTCAAGAAGATATTTTTCAGCACGTCTTATGCTGAAAAAAGTCTTCTTAAAAAAGAGCTAGATGTGAAACTATTGAGTTTTTTTTGTCATCTCAAATGCACATCACTAAATGTATTTAGTAAATAATTTTTTTATATGGCAATGCTGGGCCTATCATGAGTCTGGTATGAATGCTGGTTGAGTGGGTGCCAGGATTTTTTGAATTGGTTACAGTTTATCTGCTATGGTACACACAGTACTCCCTGGATAGCACATCTTATTGTTGCTATACTGAAGTAAAAAAAAGTAATAAAATGGGGTTCTGTTCTATGTTTTAAAAAATAGAAATAAAGAGGTGTTTTCCTGTTGTGGGATGGGGATGGGGAGATACATTGTTTTAAATCATGGTTGGTCTTTTTATTAGACATTGCATGTAAAACCTTGAATTTAATGGGGGAGACAGCATAACTCATGAAGAGTTTCATAAAATAGTTATTACCCAGCATTGTTTCATGCTATAGTGGGAATTCTTGACCCATCAAGATGAACTATTTTGTCTGGGTTTTGGAAAAAATTAGCAAATAAAAAGGGGAATGGATGATTTTGGTTGATTGTAATTGTAACTGGGCAGATCAAAGCATTAACACAGTTAGGGCATGCCTTATGCAAATAAGGATGCAACAAATAATTGTAGATACCACTCGGACAAACTACAGAACTGGTTCAGAGACAATTCTGGACTGGACTGTGGTCACCCAGCCAAATACGCTAATCAAGTCTGGAGTTCTACCAGATATCCTAAGTGACCACTGCCAAGTATATTGTGTGTGGGATTTCAAAAAGCCTAAAGTACCCCCCACATAACTTGTCATAAAATTCATGAGGAAATGACTGACATGTTTAATGAAGAAATAGTTAATGCAAATGAGACCTTTCTTAATAACATTGAAGACATTGATTTGGCACATTCAGAATTTCATTATATATATATATACAAAATCACACATGCCCCCACAATGCAAAGCATCATGGGCTACATATGCAGATCACCACAGAATATTATGCTGGTTCAACTTTAAGCAGAAATGCATGGTGCTGAAAGGCCTTTCTTTGAAACTTGCCTTTCTGGCCAAATGCTCTTTAGGGTAACCATTGCCTCAGTGCTTGAGCACAGAGGTTCTTTGTCTTTTAAATTGTTTTTTGTTTTAATTGGGTTCACCACAATATAACCCAGATCGACCATCTTAGAGTAGCTGGTTCATTCCACTGAGGTGTCAAACAAATGAGGTATACTGATGAGTCCTGGTAGGATGAAACACGTGTCTGTGTTTTCTGTTGGCAGCCTTTGCAAACTGCATGAGAGGTCTTTCAGCACCATGCATTTCTGCTTAAGGTTGAACTAGCATAATGTTCTGCTGTGATTTGCATATGCAGCCCAGGATGCTTTGCATTGTGGGGGCATGTGTGATATTGTATTTCTTTGAAACTTGTCTTCCAGGCCAAATGCCCTTTGGGGTAACCATTGCCTCAGTGCTTGCACACAGAGGTTCTTTGTCTTTTAAATTATTTTTTGTTTTAATTGGGTTCACCACAATATAACCCAGATAGACCATCTCAGGATAGCTGGTTCATTCCACTGAGGTGTCATACAGATGAGGCATACTGATGAGTCATGGTAGGACGAAACACATGTCTGTGTCTTCTGTTGGCACCCTTTGCAAATTGTGTGAGAGGCCTTTCGGCACCATGCATTTCTGCTTAAAGTTGAACCAGCATGAAACTCTGTGGTGATTTGCATATGCAGCCCATGATGCTTTGCATTGAGGGGGGCATGTGTGATTTTGTATTTCTATGAAAGTTGATGTCCTGGCCAAATGCCCTTTGGGGTAACCATTGCCTCAGTGCTTGCACACAGAGGTTTTGTCTGATAGATATAGATATAGATATAGATATAGATATAGATATAGATATAGATATAGATATAGATATAGATATATATTGAAATTTCTTGCAAAGTTTTTTCCCAAAGGAATGACGAGGGTTAAGGATATCAAGAATGAGATCATGATGACTGAATTAGTAAAAATGTTGAGAAGAAAAAGAAGCAAATGTTGAAAGGAGTATAGAACAAATCGGGAGGCTAGACTTCTAGTAGCGTACAAACAGTTAAGAAATAAATGCAAGTCAGCATATAGACTAACTAAAATCATTTGGTCCATGCCTTTGTGACATTGCGCCTTGATTACTGCAACTCCCTTTACCTAGGGCTTCCTGGGGTTGATATCCACCACTTGCAGCTAGTGCAGATGGCAGCAGCACATTTGTTGACTGGGGCTTCTAGAAGATCACACATTACCCCTGTGCTGCGCACTCTGCACTGGCTGCCAATACAGTGGTGGATCACCTCTAAAGTGGGTCTTTTGACCTACAAAGCCCTACACAGTTTGGGTGCCGATTACTTGAAAGAGCTCCTAGTGCCTTACACCCCTCTGCAACAGCTCTGCTCGGCTGACATGGGGTTGCTGGAGATTCCGAGGGTAAATTTGAAGTCATCTGATGCTCATGCCTTTGGATTTGCTGCACCTACCCTCTGGAATTCTCTGCCCCATCTGCTCTGGGAGTGCAGGACGGTGGGAAGTTTTAAGCAGGTACTAAAGACTTTTTTATGGGAAAAGGTGTTTCCTGTTTTATTCTGATTTTATATTGAATGTATTTGAATATGTATTTGTGTTTGTATTTGCTGTACAGCGCCTTGAGATTTTGAAAGGCACTTAGTTAAATACATTTTATTATTATTATTATTATTATTATTTACTACTACAACAAACAATTGGATAAGCTAGGAAATTCAAAACATGTAACACTAAAATGAATGACAGGATGAACTCAAAAAACATAACGTATGGTGATTGAGCACAATGGTGAAACAATCAACTCCCCTGTTGAAATCGTTAAACTTTTTAATGATTTTTTTTTTGGGGGGGCAACTTTGAAACTTGAAGGAATATCTTCAAAGATTCAGTGACTAACAGCATACACATGGAGGTTAATAATTAGTCACCACTTTTTATTTTAGGATGCTGTCCCCTTTTCTGGTTACTAAATATAGTCAGAAATTAAATCCAAAATCATGTATTGGCTCAGACCTTATTAATTTTAGATTAATAAAAATGACCAGTAATTCTGTTTCTGCTCATTTAAACCATTTAATGAATCATTCTATGTTTCTATGTTTCTATTCCTTATACTATGTAGTAGCACCCAAAAGCTGGAAATTTGCTACCATTAAGCCTATACATAGATCGTATAATCTTATCTAACATTATCCTCCTATTTCACTACTTCCACCACTGTCTAAATTATTTGAAAAGATCATTTTACTCAAATAAATAAACATGTACAAATACAATCTCCTTACTGGGACACAGCATAGCTTCAGAACCAAGCATAAGACTGAGAAAGCCTTGGTGATGTTCACAAACTATATGCATGGAGCCCTTGATAAGGCATTTAATCTTGTAGTTTATGAATTTCTTTTGTGTACTCTGACTGGACATGATTTTTTTGGAGGGTGCTGTGTCTTGGTTTGGAGGGTACTTACAAGAGAGAAATTACTGTACAGTCTTGAGGGCATATGTTCTGATAACAAAGAGATTAAGGGCCAGATGTTCAAAACTTTGCACCGGGCAAAAACTGTTTGCACAGGTTTAGCGTGGGATTAGCGTGAGTTTGCTATATTCAAAAAGCCAAATAGCGCATGCAAACTGTATTAGCATTGGGCAAAATCATAATGTATGCAAGGGGCAAACTGAGTGGGTGTGTACAAGAATACAGGTGCAATGCTATATTCAGTGACTAGCACTGCGCTAAGTGGTTCTGCACAACTTAGTGTGACACTTAGAGTGGTGCACATTACCGCACAGGAAAAGATAGTCTTAACCCTGGGCAATCAGCTTTGCATGACATTATGGCTTTGCACAGTGTTTGCTTGGCTTTTGCGTGGCTTTGCATGTCTCTAAAAAATAAATATGACACATAGATAAAGCCAGACATAGAGCAAACATGCTGCTCACTGATGGCATCACATTGATGCCATCATCTGCCACCAGTCCCAGCCATGCCAGGCAATAGGTGGTGACCCTGCCGCCAGTGGACAGAGTTGCAGTATGGCCACACAGCATACCTGCGGGCCACTCTTCTGTGGACACCAAGAGATGCCAACATACACATGCAGCATTATCGGCATGGAGGATGTTGAGGGGAGAGTGTATGGGTGGCCAGGCTGTGCCACAGACCAGGTGTGGCCACAAGGCTGGGACACATCATGCAGCGCACATGGGCCAGTTTTGGGAATACCCCAATACCAGTGTGCCTTTCTGATAATATATGCCACCCCAGCCACATACTGCACAGCTGTACAACTGCCACAGCACACAAAGCCGGACATGTATATGTCACTGTGAGCATTCCATGCCAGAGGTGCAGCATCTGTTGGTCACACAACAGTGTAACAGTAATATCACTGTCAGTAAATGCCTGCATGTTGGGACTGTCACTGTATAGTGCAGTCATCAGTACTGCCCTACACACCATAGGCAGTGCTGTGTCCACACACTACTGGCCCCCTTGCTACTGTAGTGTCTGCTGTGTATTGTAGCATGACCTACAGTGTGACAGTTGCATGCAGCACCACCACCATCTGTGCCTATGCTGTGTTGTCCCAGTACAGGTGCAGGCAGCAGCACATGTGAAAGTACAGTGTTCAAAACTGTATAATATTTCCTGAACTGTTTGCGCAGCGCTAACACATTTGTGCGGGTTTAGCACAGGGCTAAAACTGTAGCCCGGTGCAAACTGCATGCAAATCAGGGTATAATGAGATGCTAATCTGGATGTTTGCCCAGAGACTATCTAAGTAGGCTCATTTGCATGTCACTTTTGAATATGGCAAAGTTTAGCGCTGGGCAAACGTGTTTGCACCGGGCTAATGGTTTAGCCCTGCGCTAAACCTGCACAAACATGTTAGCGTTGCACAAACAGTCTGGGGAATATTATACAGTTTTGAACACTGTACTTTCACGTGCGCTGCTGCCTGCAGCTGTACTGGGTCCACACATTTGCTGGCACACACATTGGCCACATAGTTCACCTCTACCTACCTTCACGTCGCTGTGCACTGTGTTGCTGTTGTGGTTTGCACTTCCTGGTTGCTATATTCAGAGCTGTCTTATTCCAGGGCTAAGTTTACCCTGCACTCCCAGACCAGTTTGCCCGGCTTCATTTCCATGCTATATTCAGAAGCTGTTTGCCCCGGGCTATTCCTTATGAATATAGCTTGTTTTGTGCTCCGGGCTAAGTTTGCCCACCGGGCAGTGTTAATTTAGTCCCAGAGCAAATTTTTGAATATCTGGCTAAGTGTGATATATCCCAGGGGCCATTTTAGGCTCCCTGTTATTTTTCTTGTTTCTAAACCCAGTACCGGTGGTGTGTTCCTCCACAAATTTAATCTTGCATGCAGATGATGCAGTTATTTTTGGTTTAGACAGGGATGTAATTAAACTTCAAAAAATGCTTCAACATTATTCTTATAATATGCACAATTAGTTTCTGTCAATAAGCTACTTTTAAATTCTAAAAAACTGAAATCAGTTTTTTTTCTTCTTCAAACAGGTCTTCTTTGGATTTTCACATTTTTGATATACTGGGTAATTTGATCAAAATAGTTGATAATTTTGTTATCTGGGTGTTCATTTAGATGCATTTTTATAGTTGAGGCTCACATAAATCAGTTACCTAAAATGCTACACAAAAGACTTGGTATATTGTATAGGATAAATCAGTTTTTAATTCCAGAATCACATACATTATTGGTCACCATTTATTGTATGTCAAAACAGACATTACAATTTAGAGAAGATAAAAACATAAAACAAAATCTATAAAACAATATCAAATATTTAAGAAGCATCTCAAAGATATCACAATAAATAATTAAACTCTAGAAGTACATTCAATAGTTAACAGTATAAAGAGAGAAATACCAATACTTGTGGGGCAGTGGACAGAATCAGAGACCTTCAGTTTACATACATGTTTTTTGTTTCCTAATGTTAGCTACAGTAGCAAATAAATTTTCCCTGCATTTAATCTTATATGGATACTCTGCATATAAAAAGTCTTTAGTCAATGAGTATATGTCCATATTGATATGATCTACATTGTCCACCTGAAGTATAGATTTTAATAGATAACTATGAGCTTTGGTATACCAAGTACAGGTCCATAAAACATGTATTAGATCTTCAGTACCCCCTGCTGTACAATCGCAATTTGTTGAGAAATATGTTAATTTCTTATATCTTACATTTAAAACTTTACTTTCAAAGGTTTCAAACTTATATTTAGTAAAGCACAATCTCATTTTGGGGTCAGTGAGAGATTCTAGATAACATTACAGCTTAAAATCATTTCCATTGTTTTGAGAAGGAGAAAACTTTGACTATTGTATTTTTCTCTTAACTGAAGCAACCTGGTATTCTCTAACATTCTTGACAATGCATTTTTTATATTTTAGACTTATGGTGACATTATTATCAGTATATTGTTTCAGGAATTCCAGCCTATATCTTCATAGAGACTTTTATATAGTATTTCAGTTATCCATACTGATTTAAAGTAGCCCCTATTGAACCATTTAATTTTCTTTATTAAACATTGTTTTGGTACGCTTTCATTGTCCATTCTGGTGAGTCTAAACCAATAATTACATTTTTTAGTATCTAGAACAGCATTTATATTTTCTATTCCTAGTTCAGCACGTAGATATACAGCTGGAAAAGACCCAGGTACAGCAAGAGATTTTCTCAATAATTTGTGTATTGGAACAATCAATTTTTCCCTCTTTGAAGTATCCCAGACTTTAGCCCCATAGTCTATTTGTGCTAAGTACTCTGCTCAAATTGGCTCTAGCAATGGTTGAATAGTCATTCCACCACATGAATAATTAAATTTTCCGAGAGCCACAGACGTCTTTTTTACTATAGCTAATAATTTCTCTACATGTTTTTTCAATCATTTTTGTTGCAAAGCAGAGGCCTAAATACTGTATATGTAAGTGTTAGCTGTCATTAATTCATCAGGACCCTATTTCCATTTCCCATTATCCTTATCTTTTCAGAGACTGATATTTGAGTTTTAGTAATATTCACATTGAGTTTTAATTCTCTTGTTTTGGTTTCTGGAAAGTTTATCTTTCTTTGAAGTCCTACTTAAGATAGAGAAAACAGTATTATATCATTGGTGAATGCCATGATAGGGCAAGTCTTGTCCATTATTTTTTGGTAGTCCAAGTGTAATACCTCTATTGCTGCCAGTACTACATCGACATATATTGAGAAGAGTGTGGGTACCAAAATGTACCCCTACCACACACCTCTAGTCGTTTTTATTGATTTGGAGAGTTGGCCATTAGGGTCTATACAGATTTTTGCCCCAAGTTTCATCATCTAGTCTGCTGATAATATGAATAAGTGGCTTATTTATCGATTTCTTCTACATTAATTCCCATTTCTATTAACTGTATGAAATGCTGAATTAAAATCAACATATAATGCATACAGTTTTTGCTTTCTTCGAAGTATGTATTTTTCTATTAAATGAGAAAAAAGGATAAAATTGTCTATGGCATTATGATCCAGCCTAAAGCCTGCCTGGAATTTATTTAATCCTCCCAAGTTCTCTAGCTCCAATAATAATTTATCCAAAATTATTTTAGAAAATATTTTAAACTAACATTGAGGAGACTAATGGGTCTATACATTGCTGGGTATTTCAGACTCCCCTTTTTATGGACAAGAACAATGATAGCACCTTTCCAGGAAGGAGGGATGCAGGTGGAACGTACTAACTTGTTAAGAAATAAGGTAAAGAAATCTGTCCAAAGTGTTGGTCTAGCTAAATATACTTCCACTGGAATGAGATCTGGTCCTGGTGCTTTATTTATTTTCAAGAATTTAAAAGCAAAGCAGACTTCTGTCCTAGTAATCGTAATGGTCTCACTAGTGCTAGTTAGAAAAATCCATATGCTTGGATCCTGGTTTTCAGTAACATTCCTGAGAAATGTCTCATCTGCTCCTTCTCTAGAATATAGGTGTCAAAATGTATTTTAAGTTTACTAGTACCTTTAGCAACCAACATCCAAAATTTTTTCGAGTTACTTTCATATATAGTTTGAAGCATTTCCTGCCATTTATCATAATGATATCATTTTTTTGTCTTAGAAATTGTTTATAACTTTTTCTCTGTTGGTTTAATGCAATAAACTTATATTTATCCTTAGTAGTTCTGGCTAACCTAACTTTAGCTGTTAGCAGAGCTTTTTGCTTTTGGCAGTCTCTGTCAAACCAAGAGGCTGGCTTGCTTTTATTACTATTAATTGAGACTTGTTGATATAATTTTTTCTGAATTGTATCATATACATTAGTTGCATACTCCCAAATCTCATTGGCAGAGATGTTAGGGGTAAGTGCCAATAGAGCATTAAATATTTCTTCATCTACCTGAGCTAGTATCTGGAGTTCAAGATCATTGTCCCACCTTCCTCTTTTGTTATATCTACATTCCTGTAGGCCTTGTTCTTTATATTGTTCATCTATTACGTCAGAAAAAGGAAGAAGATCACCCCACACTATTACTGATAAATGGTCACTTTCAGATCATGCTGGAATCATTCGATAATTCCATTTATCTGGATTCCTAGACCAAAAATCAGATCTAACAAGGATGCTCCTGCAGGTTTGCTAAATGTAAAGTTTCCTCTGTGATCTCCCTGAATCATTCCATTTAATGGGTAAAGATTATGGGTTTCTAGTAGTCCAATCAGTTTTGATCCTGCTTTATTAAGCTTATGATCTATGGTATTTCTATGATAGCTACAGGTTAGTTCTAGGTGAACAAAATATTAATTATTAAATAGGCCATCATGATTACCTATTCTAGCATCAAAATCTCCTAGGAAAATTGTTTTTACATCCAGGTATCTGAACTGTAGATCTGATAATAAATTATCAAGTTGTTCCCAAATCTCCTCTCTATAAAATTTAGAGGATTTGGGGGAAACATAGGCATTGAATAATAATATAGAAAAACCTGAACAAGTTAATAGTAAAGTTATATAATTCTTTTCTACGTGTAATACTTGATGTTCTGCAAACAGTCTCAGGCATACAAATATGATTAATCCACCAGATGGCCTACCTAAACAATTAACTCTTGTAGCAGCAGAGTGCACTAGGTCTTAATCCTTTAGAACAATATTGTCATCTTTTTCATGCTTTGTTCCTGAAAACAAAGTATATCGCCCCTCTTTATAAAGTCCATCCATTCAATATCAC
Source organism: Neoceratodus forsteri (assembly GCA_016271365.2). NCBI lineage: Eukaryota > Metazoa > Chordata > Ceratodontiformes > Ceratodontidae > Neoceratodus > Neoceratodus forsteri. Next base: position 1,326,079,375 of record CM057456.1, on the reverse strand, counting down.
AAAATGTATTTGTTATTCCAGCAATATTCCAAAAAATAAAGCAAATTCCTGACTCTAACCCAAAAGTTGATCGAAAAGAGATTTATTTATTTTTTTGTATTTTTGGTAAGTTAGAAATTTCTCTGATCAACAAGAGTCTAAATTTTTCCCTAGGCAATTGGGGCAGGACCTAATAAAAAAATTCTTATGCTGCTCTATAGGTTCAGAAAAATGCACAGCAGGGTCTTCTGTACAGTCTACAGAAAAAAGTTCAGCAGAATTTACCAAATGCAATCCCAGTCTATCTAGAATATTAGATTTTCTAAGTAATTGCTGGACCAAATCATTGTTCTTGACTAAAATATCAATTTGTGAGGAGTACGCAGATCCTGTTGGTCTAATGACACCTCAACAGCACAAATGCACTTTTAGAATATTGCTGAATAAATTAAATATTGACCCTTTTAGTTTCCAGTTATTTTATTTGTATAGTATTGAGATTCTACATAGACTTAGGGTTATTGGAGTTTCACTTTCAGTGGCAAACTTCATGCTATTAAAAAAATATCTGTTTGGAAAATTAGCAATTAAGCCTCTGTTTTTCAGTAATTCAGCATTATACAGATATAATTGGCCATCTTTGGTGAATCAAGATATACAGTACTTCAGTTGTATTTATTCAGCCATCATTGCTTTTTGTGAGATATTCAATGTCATTAAAGTTAATATCAAGATCATAGAGATGTTTATTAATCAGATGTTCCTTTAATTCCAATTAAGATACTAATGGCCACTCTCTATTTAGTGTACATACTACTAGAGGCAAATGTTTTGTCTTTGAGTCTATAAAGTGATCAGAAGTCTGGCTCAGAAAAGGATCTGCTCCAGGTTTAGCAGTTCCCTCTATATTTTTAGCTTAGGTAAGATCCACAGTTCTAGCATTGCCCTTATAATGATCCTTTCTACTTGGAGTTGCAACTGGGCACTGTTCTTTTAAGGCAGCTATTTTTCTAAAGCAGATAGGTGCTGACATAAATCCTCTGTTAACGGAGTTAAATTGAAATTAGTAGGTGACAGTGGACAAGAGTCTCTAGGATAGCCTGTTTAATAGAATTTTCCCCCTGATTATACTCATCATGATTTTCAGGAACTTGTACAGTGCTTTTCTTTTTAGTCTTCCTTTTTTTTTCTTATTTTTAGTAGCTAAATCCATTGTTTCCTGGTATATTCGTTGCTTTGCTTGCTTGATTTTTCTCTTTCTAGTCTTTTTCTTTTTGCCTGAGGCTTTTCTAATACTAGGAGATATCGCTACAGTTGTAAAATCTGGTCTTAAGGGTTCAGAGTCAAGTCCTATATCATTATAAATCGCTGGGTCTGAAGGGTATGTAGGGAACACTGTCTCTAACATATTTTTAATAGTAACCAATTTGGCATTATTAACTGCAATATCATATCTTGTGGTCTCTATTTCATTTTTTAAAACAATTAATTGCTCCATAAGCATCAGGTTGGCTGTATACTGATGACTCATGTGCACTACCAAATTTTCACTGAGACAAAGAGTGATATATTGGGGAGGATCATTAGAGTGTTTTGCATGGCAACCTTGTTGCCTCTCTAATTCCAATAACTCAATGCTGCCTCTCTCATTTACTACATGCTCTTTACTAGTTTCTTGGCTAAAAGTCTTCTCATACCTAGAGGCAAGATTTGTCATGCCTTGCATATACAAGGAAAAAGTATGGTGGACACAGCTGAATCCCTGATTATCAAATATAAGAAAAATGTAGTTGTAAAGCAAAATACCAAAATGTCCACTTCAAATGTCACCAGAATCACCATGCTTGTGGAAAACACCAGTTTTACTCCAGATATACCAAGAATCTTCTGAGATATAAACTTCCTTTCCTTTTTCAATTATTAGACAATCTTAGTCCTTCTTAGTCCATGTGGCTTTTTGTTCTCTAAGCCAGATATTCAAATAGTTCTCTGGATTAGTAGGTAGATCTTCCACATTCCTAACTCCTTCCTTTGTTAAAACTGTCAACCTTGCAGTCCTGATCTGAGCAAATATTGCAAATAATACAAAAAGTGTAACTTGTGCAGGTTGTACAGTTTATAGCCTTGGGGAAGAAAAAGAGAAAAAAGCACTGCTTAGTCAGAATTTTCCTATGTGGGCCCTATAACCAGGGGAACTTCAAAGGTTCCAAAGAGCTCTCTAACCATAATTTTTAAATCTAAATTCACTATATTGCACTGTTCTGTCACTTTAAAAAGAATTCTAATTAGTACTGGTTAAACTATGCTTTAAAACATATTTATAGGTTTAAATAATTATAAATTTATATGTGCTTGGTTTGATCTTAGTTTCATAAATTAGTTATAAGTGATTAAGAAATTAATTTGTTTCAAGGAATTAACTTACTCCATTCTGGCACCACAAACCAGAGCACGGATTGTCCCAAAGAGTAAATGGAGTTCTCAAACACTAGTAGAAATGCAGCACGGAAACATTACGCTTGAGTTCCTAAAATATAGCAAGAACAAGCCAATAAATAAGTAAAAGATTAAATAAAATCTTGAGTACCCATTACCTTCCACTTAAAATATCCATATAAATACAGCCTAATATTGGGGCATTTAATAAAATACTCACAAGATGAAAAAATGTACTCTCATTGCAGTTCTTCAATCAAAATGGTGAATCTGACTATAGAATGGCGGCACATGTGCTATGAAGCTCAGGTCATGTGACCAAGGTGTGTGAAAATTGAAATAGCTTTTTATTACTAAACTCTTAAATAATTAATAAAATAGTTATTTCAAGTTCCTATTATGTTATATTTCCAAGTGACTCCTAATCTCAAACCACATTTGAATCCTTGAATAAGCAAGCACTTTCTGACCAGAGGGAGATGGGCAAAGAAAACCTGGTCAGCTTGCTTAGTCCTAAACACACCAATTTACAGGAAGAAGACTATTTCAGTGATAAGAGGGGAAACAATTCTGATAACTTCAAAGAGCTCTGTATTACTCTTAACCCCCTATCACTGTTAATACTGGTGAAGACATTTTCTCCTACAACAGAGTAACTCTGCTTGTATCTTGATATGGGAACAGCTATGAGTACACCACTGTGTATCAGCAACAGCTATCAGTGCAGCAGTGTCCCTATAATTATTTTCACTTCTCCTCACTTTTTCCTCACTTCATGCTTTTCTTTGTCCTCCTTGCTCCTTTTAGGGTCTCTATAGTTTCCCAGTTCTCCCGATTTTCCTTGCCTCCTAGCTTTTCCTCCACTTCTCTCTGCTCCTCTTCTAGTCGCTCTCTTCTCTCTTCAGTGATACAGGGATACAATTCTCCTCTCCACTCTCAGCTCATCTCCATCTTGCTCCTCATCCACAGCTTTTCCACTTACATTTTCTACCCTGTTCAGGTAAATTATAAAAACAAAGAGAATTGCTGAGGTACCAGAAGCCTCACATATCAATAGCTAGGTAGGCTTCTACTCACTTAGGCAATAGTAACATACCTTTTATAAATAAAACACAAACATTTAGAAGCCCTGCTTCATCTGCTTCTCTGAGGTCCCCCACAACAATGAAAATGAAGCAATCAGAATTATTGGCCACCAGTTTTTTGTTATCTAAATTTGGTTATAGAAGTATTTTTTCATTTTTCTGTGAGTGAAAAATGTATTGGTAGGTTCAATATGTTATATAATTCTATTTGTAAATTTGCTACAGAAACACATGAATTGGCTCACCATTGTGCTTCTTACCGGAAATGATTTGTCTCTTAAAGATTGTTTTAAGTATAAAGCATCAATTTTTCTTTATAAGATAGTGCTACATTTAATGTGAAATTCAGTATTGGAAATGTTTCTGGGAAGTAACAACACATTTTTTATCAGAACACAAAAAAAGATTTGTTTTCACCACACCACTGTTTTTATCTTCATTTGGACAAAGAGCTTTTAAATATAAGGCCATTAGCTATTATAACAATTTGCCAAACCTGTCTTGGGGTGTGAAAAATTGACTGTATTCAAATGCAAGCTGTATAATTTCCTTATGAATTGTTCAAATCGCTTGTGTTTTAAGTAATAGTTGTTAACATGTATGTTTTTATGTTATTTATGTATACTGGTTGCTGTGAAAAATGAGAGTTTATGCCACTCTGTTTACCAGTTTAAATAAATGAAAATAAAACTATTGCTGTCCTATAGACATATTTCCCTTAGCCTTTGGCTTTAGGCAATATAGCAACTGTCAGGCAACAGTTCATCCCTCAGGATCAGGTCATCTCTCAGGTAACTCTTGACTCCAGTCAACGTTTGTAAAATGTTTAAGCATCTGTCTCCAGTACCTGATGCAAAGTATACATGTCACTACAAGAGTTTAACCATTTTGACCATCCAGAATTACACAGTGCATGCAGTAACAGTTTCTGCAAAATGTTTAACATTGTCAGTTTTAAACAGCTAATAACTTAAAGTAGGTGATCATTTATTTGATGTATTTATTGAGCATTTTGCAAACCAGGATGGTCTTACTTAGGTGCAATACTTCAGGGGGTTCAGGGGGTGTTACAGCAGAAGATGTATTATAGTTATGTTATGTGTACACATTTTACAATATATACTTTATACTCTTGAAACTGCTAATGTGAATTTGTTGTACTGGATTTCTATTCTGAAAGTGAGTTTGTCACTTTGGAGAAAACTCTGAAAAACAGTAAGAAACAATAAGGCTTGTATTATATATATTGTCAGCATTAATCTTCCCTTTGCCCTCTTTCCAGATTTATTAGCATAGAAACTGGATTCTTGTTCCTTTGAGTTCATCTACTTCTGCAGAGTAATCCTTTCTTGAAGTCATAATTCTCCAGAGGAAATTATTATGTCATAAATAGAACAGCATGACTTCAAGAAATGATTAAACAGTAGGAGGAGAGCAACTGTAGGGAGCAAGGATTCTAGTCCCTTGTAAATGAACATAGCAACCAGTAAATAATAAAAGGACTAGAAATATAGAACATCTACTGTATATGGATTGGGAAGTCCTTCCAAAATGACAAATCCACTTTAAAAGCTATTATTCACTCAGTACATGTACAGTAAACCTGGGTTATTGTACTGTAAGTATCTCCCACCTCTAATTTACTAAATTCTAATAAAAAAGTCACTACATTTGTATAAAACACTCCTTATTTGGTGAACATATTTTAGTCTCTTGTCAGTGTGTATGTGTTCCTTAAATGAACATACTGTACCTTCAGATTGGAGACATATTTTAGTCCTTTAGATTTTTTACCAATAGACTCAACTTTGGGTACTGTAATTGAGAGTACCAGGTTATGATGCTGTTACCAGCCAGTAAAACTCTGATCCTCAGTGTAAATTTGCTTTTTGAACTAGCCACATCAAATATTTTGTTGTGGCTACTGATTTCATAACCAATTATCAATATTTGCTTTAACTAAAGAGTCTTGTACTATTCAAATGCTTGTTTTTAAAGTTTTTATAATGTTGTGTTCTTTAATAAGTGTCATTATCTTCAAAAGCACTCAATTTGGGGATAGCAAGGGTAGTTAAGAGCATTATTATTCTCATATAGGATGCAGTATTTTTGCCTGACAAAAATAAAGGCAATCAAATATTTGCCTGGGTATTTATGCATATATTGTTCTTGTGTTTGGGTTACCACCCTGTGCTGCAGTACACCAGAAATTCAAATACAGTACCATGATTATCACCTAAGTCAAAATTCAAGACTTTCGCATTACTATGAGCAAGACCACTGATTTGTGGTGATTAAAGTAATGAAATCATGTTTTCAAGACTTGAAATTTGGGGAACTGTTCCAGTGATCGTTATTCAAATTTAAAGACTTTACTGGGATTCTACTGTCATTTTTGTAAGATGTGTATAATAATTTGTATAAAAGAAGGCTTAATATACAGAGGATTAAATGAGGCAAACTGAAAATAATATAGGACACAATTACAAGAAAAATGCAAGTTCTGTAGATTTACTGATCTGATGTAAAATGCCAGATTCTGTGAAATTCTTTGTTTTTACTGGTGTTCAAGCACTCCATATTCTGGAATTTTAATGGGTTTTCTGGTATAAACTAAAAACCAGTGGACTTGACTATGAGTTTCTAGATTCTGGCATAGCAGGCTTTAGGGATAACTCTTTGTCATGGATGCCCACTCAGTTAGGGTTAAGTACTGAAGGGACACTGGGGGGGGGGAAGAAACACGAGCACCCTGAGAATTGAGGAAATGCTTATGCTATTTGTTCATCTCCAGTAATGGAAAGGTGCGTTTTGTATTTTGCATTTTCTCAAATTTGTACAGTGGAATCAGCCAGGATGCAATGATCTGTGATTAGCGTGTCACACTTTTCTGTGTGACAAACTGGAGTAAGTGGCATTTGTCTCATTGTGTTCCTGCAGTATTTTGCAGCATGGCACTGTCAGAAACTATGATAAAAGTGTTGCATCTTGGCTGACTCCAATGTATTAAGTAAGTTCTTTTTTACTCGTACAGTTCATTTTACTGATCAACCAAAAGGTAGTTATAACAAAACAATACATAAATACATTAACAAAACTTACAAAAACATAACAGTGTATACCTCTGAAAAAATACAAATCTAAATATACTTATCAGAAAACAAACTTTATAACAAAAATGTTTTTATTTTTTACTATAAGTTATGCGAAATTATTTTAATGTACACATTCATTAACAAGAAGTAATGAATTGTCCCAGTGCATGGCTGCAGTGTATCATGCAGCAGTATGAAGACTAGATTAATGTTCAAGTCCTGGAATTGCCACACTAGGGCTGGCTGACTGGACGACATGCATGTTGTGGAAGGGAGACACTCAACTTTCAAGGAAAGAGGACAGTGGTCACCCAGAATTCACACATCCCCATCAGCTGACCAAACAACAGCACTGGCATTGACTATGAAGGCAGCTGTACATATGCTCTCCCATCCAGAATAGCAGTTTAGCCATGGTGAACCCCAATCATTGGGCTTGGATACTATGACTGATGGGGAAAATGAGGTGGGGAGATGAGGAAAGCACATTAAAAGTAACACATTCAATCCAGGCTTACTCAAAAGTTTTAGATACATTTGGTAGCAATAATATTATTTGAGAAGTTGCTGGTTTGTAGTTACGCATACACTTAATTCAGAATCCTGCTCCCAACCCCACATGTGCTGCCCAGTAAAGGCCTACATATTTAAATTGTCTTTTCATATTTTTCTTGTTTTTACCTTAGTTAAAAAGAGATAAAGTGCATCATTTAGTTGAAAAAAAAAAGAATATGCATGGCACCCCATTCACCATCCTCCAAACTGTTTCTGATTCTCAAATACCCATCATGGGTTGCAGTATTGCACTTGCTTACTGTCATCAATACAGTCCTTTCAGCATTAATATTTTTAAGGAGGCTGCTGGTTTGTGATCAAGCATTTTTTATGAGTTATAGAAATTCCAGTAAGCGGCTCAGATGTCTGTGGTGATAACAAAGAGAAAGGCATAATAATTCAACTAATTAGGATCATTTAAGAAAACCTGAGATAGAAAGAAAAACTCAAGAAAGCTGTATTGATGACAGAGAGAAATTGCAGTACTGCGACTCAGTATGATTATTTGAGAACTCAGAATAGATTAGTACAAAACAAATGGGGTGACCTTGTAGGTGGTGCCAAGCTTACTTATTTTTCAACTGAAATGTACAACTGACTACACTCTTAACTCACTCAGCCCCATGGTGCATACATGCATCATCGGGAAAATTCCTCTAGTCCCCATAGCACATATGTGCATCAGGTATTCACTTCCTCTCATCCCCAGAATGCATATGTGCATCCTGCACTTCTTATGCACTTTCTGGATCAACCAATCAGGGATACGGTTATTGGAAAGTGCAGGTCAGTAGGAAACATTCCTACCTACCAGAATACCAACTTTATATTGGACACATTTGCTACCTTTCAGATTTTTTTAGGTCTTAATTTGGGTTAAAAAGTGAAGAAAATGATATTTTTCTCCATCGCAGGTACTGTTAAAAAAATTGTAAATGCTAAAAACATGTGATCCCTGATTTGAAAGCACTTTTCATTGTGAAAAAAATAGTATGCTGGTGTCTGGGAGCTAGGAGGTGTACTTTTTTTAGCTTTTTTGGATAAAAAAAGTGTAAAAATGTGAGTTTCCTCAGTTTCAGGTACTGTAGAAAAACAAAACTGTAAATGCTAGAAACGTGTATGACCCATCATTTGAAAGGTCTCTTTAATGTGGACAATTATCATGCTAGTGTCTGGGGTCTAGGAGGTGTACTTTTTTATGATGTTGGTTTTTATTTGGGAACAACATTGAAAAAAAATGCTCTTTTTTTATCATTTCAGGAACTGTAAATAAATATCTTCAAATGTCACTAACATGAGTGACCCATCATTTTAAAGCTTGTGTTATTGTGAAAATTTTCTGTGCAGGTGTCTAGGGGCTAGGAGGCATACTTTTTTAGTTATCGTGGTTTGTGCGTCATGTGGGCAGTTGTGCAGAGCATTTTTCGGAATTAAGTAGGTTTACTGGCATTATGTGTTGGCACATGGCTCACTTTATGGTCTGTTTTATTATGTAAAACAGCTCAGAAATATTCTAAACTGTGGCAGTGTACTACACAGATGTTGGTGTAATGGAAAGCCATTATACAACAGACATTTGCCACCTCTAAGGTGTGTTGTTTTTAGTAAAAAAAAAAAAGAAAAATTTAAATATTCATTATTACATGCTCTGTAAAAAAAAAAGGGTTAATGCTACTAACACATGTGACCCCTCATTTTAAATATTTTTTTTTTAATGTGAGCAAACTTCGTGCTGTAAGTTTTGTGACAGGAGTTATACTTTTTTAGTTATTCATACTCCAAGTAGGAGTGTTACCATTTTAGTTCTGAACATTCTAACTGCTCAGGAAAACAGCAATTTTTACATAGGAATACAGCACTCACTCAAGATTCCATTCTAGAGTTGAGTGAGTTAAAACAAGTTCTAGCCAGAGCCGATAAGGCTGTGAAGAGCTACTAAATTACCAAAGTTACAAATGTGCATAGAAATTATGCAACGCCCGAGTGTAACTTGACCATTTTTTGGAGGAATTGCACCAAATTTTCAACATGGCCATTTTGGGACCCCTCCTCATGAAGTGTGCCAGTGTCATTTTGTTCACTTGTCCCAAAAGGTGATTTTGCAGCGAGAATGCACTATTTTTTTAATATTCAGAAATTGGTAGCAAACTTGATATGAGGTTGGGGAACTTTGCAAAGCTTTGGGAAGTGTGGCATTCCCAGATTTTTACCAACATCACTGGCAAACTATACATTTTCAATTTCTCTATCTCCAATACAAACACATTTCCTTTTTGAGTTTTTATTTTGAAAGACATGATTTTTGTTGTTGTACATGACATGGTCATAACAATAAGTATAAACAGTGTTTACAAGTTAAGTATTTAAAATGCACACTACATATCGAAGTAATATTATATGACTATCAAGAAGCAATGTTCAAATATGGAAAACATCTTTTATTAAAAAATGTTTTCCATACTTTCACTCAAATATTATTTTGGATAAACATTTCAGATAGCAGTTTATTATTTCCTTGCTGGCACCGTATCATGCTGTTCAGTCACAATCATCAAAAACTGGCATGCTGCTAATTTAGTCCTCTTGAATTTATTTAGTCAGAGTACATGCTGATGTGTGTGTGTGTGTATGTGTGTGTGTGTGTGTGTGTGTGTATGTGAGCATGCAACCTGTCACTGTAGCTAAACAAAATGCTATAGTCCCCAGTTCTGGCAGTCTCTCAACATTCACCAGGACTAAACACAGACAGTGTGGAAACCAAACACTTACCCTGCCCCCACACTGTAGCTGTCTCTGTGGATTATACAAAGGTTTAAAGCCCTAGTGGTGTCAGTCCCTTACCTCTTACCAGCACTAAATCCATCACAATGTGGGTAAATTTGCACTGAGCCTGCACCACATGGTACTGTACCTCTGGATAAACTGATGGCTTTATCTACTTTTCACTAACACTAAATTCATCACAATGGGTGAGTGTTGGGGAGCTGCACAGTACCTGTCCCTGTGGATAAACAAAGAGCTTTAGTTTACCATCTTGTGCTATCTCAACTGCAGGGGTCAAAATTAAGTTTTGCAGCCACTAGCCAGCAGGGCTAGTGACTAGAAACATCCACTAGCCCCACAGATGTTTCCACAGGCTCAGATGGTGTACATACCGAAGGATTGCCTTCCCCAGTATAAGCTCACAGGGCTAATTAAATGAAAATTTTACTAGCCCGATTCAAAATCTACCAGCATTTGGCTAGTGGACTGATGCCAATTTTGACCCCTGCAACTGTACCTTGTATGAGCATTGAGAAGAAAAGCCAGCAGTGAACCTGATTCTGTGGATAAACAGAGGTGTTGCAAGTCCCCACCTTTCACTATCACTGGATAGCAAATATACAAAGGTTGAATAGAAAAATATAAAAAAAAAAGAAGAAAATTGTCTCAGATCCCAATAAATGCCCATAGGAACAAGGGTAAAAACTTAAGTTTCTCAGTAAGGGTGAGAGAACTAACAAAGCTGCAGCTGGACTGTCTGTAATCTGACACTGTAGTCTGCCTGACTGTTTCAGAGCTTCAATAAATTCCAGTGCAACAGATAATGAGTTAACCCCTAGGTTGCTAAAAGAAACAGAATAAATCTATTAGACTGAGCTGGACAGATGCTCAATCTACAGCCCTGTAAAGGATCAATTGAGGGGCTAGAAACAGCAGTTTCAAAAGTTTTTTTGTTAATATCCTGTCAAGTTCGGAGGTACAGTACAGTAGCATCCCCCCTCCTTTCAGATGCCTTTAACATAGAGCAGGAAATAGCAAAAAAATCAGATGGAGGGTGCACTGTTTTGCAGCCATGGGGGAATACTTCCAAATGTCCAAAAAGGGAGTTCCATGATCAGCCATTTTTAGCGCTACTGTTCGATCCCAATAGGGCTGTAGGCTCTGCCCACAGCCCTAAAAAGTTAAGAACTAGACAAATAGAAGAAGACTGTTTAAATATGCAGGCCTTGTCTGAGAAATGCATGCTGGGGGAAGGGGTGTGAAAGAAAAATTAGAAATAAAGAAAATAATGAAGTTCTTACAGTTTCTGAATCTGAGAAGGACTTGGTCATGTTAACAATTTTCAAGCAGTGTTTTGTATAAAGCCTTTGCTTCTAAAATTGTCATTAATACAATAATGCATGTTTTATCACTGTATGATGATATGGACCATACTGATTCTATTCGTCTGCTGTGCTTTCAGCCTACTGTGATCCAGCCTGTCAGCATGGAGGTACCTGTCTGGCAAGGAACCTTTGTACTTGCCAATATGGTTATGTGGGGCCAAGATGTGAAACAAGTAAGTGACAGCTCTCATTGCTGAAAAATGTGTCATACAATAATGCATATGTATGCTTTCAGCATCCAGGATTATGTTACTCTGAAAAGCATAATCAAGTAATACTCCCCAAGGATTTTATTTAATTTTTCCATTTGTGTAATAGATCCAAGTTTTTAAACATCCCCCCAAGAAGCAATCATTCTAAATGATTAACATTATTATGCATTGGAATCTACTTCTGATTACAAAAATTGCTAAAATCCAGCTAATATAAAAAGTGCATTCATTTTGCATTAATGCCATCTGGTTCAGGTTTGCAACCTGAAGTTGAGGAAGGGATGTTGAATGATGTTAACCAATGGTGTGCTCAACAAAACAAGCATTTGTCAATGCCGAATGTTGGCTTGCTGACATTGGCATTGTTAGTGCAGGAGTTAGAGATGCATAACAGTAGTGGCAGTGAAATATTGAACTGATGCCAACACCCCCCATAAGAACTGAAAGACGTTGGGAGTGTGGCTTTGGGTCATTGGCCATAACACTTATGCCATTCCATCTCACCCCACCCTGCGGACACCGATGTGCTTTGGGGTCTTTGGCCCTTATGCTCACCTCATTCTATAAGAAAATAAGCTGAAATGGGTGCAATATAGGAGAATGGGGTGAATGTTAGAGTGACAGAACCCAAGGCACACCTCAGTGCCTACCAGTGGCTGTAGGGTGGGGGGTAGAAGGCTGTGAACATTACAGCTGACGAACCCAAGTTATGCCCCCAGCACTTGTCAGTCTCTACAGGGTGGGTGTATGGTTGGAAACCTTAATGCCCAAGGCGTTTGTTGGTATTTTCACTCCAAATTTTCAGCATTGGCTTTTTGGGACCCCACCTCATGAAAAGTGGCACTATCATTCCGTTACTCAATCCTGAAACATGATTTTGCACAGCAACTGCACCATTGGGAGCATTGGTGTGGAAACACATTTTGGACAGGATACAAAAAATGACAGCTGTACTGTTCATGAGGAGGTGTGAAAAAATGCCAATGTTGAAAATCTGGAGAGAAAATATTAAACATTTGCGAACTGGAAAGAACTGGAAGGGGACAGGATCAGTTGTGTTCCAGGACAGTAGCTGCTGCTGTTGTTTTCACAGGGTTCTTGTGGATTTTACTTGGTAGGTTGGTTCTTTTCTTTCTTACTTCTAAGGAGCTAGCAGGGTATTGTTTGGGGTGCTGCTGGATGTTTGTAAACTGATTTGGTGGCTGTAAGGGGGGCTCATTTTGTGGAGGTTTCACTGTGTAACAGGCTGCGCTGGTAGAGGCCTATTTCTTCTGATTTAAAACCCTATTTGGTGGGATTTGCTTGGGCCTGGTTCTTTGGCTGCTGGGCTTGAGGGAGACGCAGGGCTGATACACTTTCTCTCGAGTCAGGTGTCTGCCCAAGACCCGCCCTCCCCCACAGAAGTCTGCAAATTTATAGGGAACACCTGCCCTGCAATTGGAGGAAAAGGCTGCAGGTGCAGCTCATGAAGTTCTAGCCACTGGGGTAGGATTTAAAGGCTGGGAGAGAGGAGCTTGAGGTTGTTCATTTCTCTTATAAGTTTAATGTGTTGTACTGCACCTAGTAACAGGGTTACTGGTGTACAGTGGGACTGTCTGTAAGATTAGTGGGTGACCTGATTAGGCAGTAGGGGTATCTTGGACTAGGGGGAACCTGGTGGCTCACCCAAGGAAACCTATTTGGAAGGGGATGGAACCACACATCATTAGGGTCGGCATCTTTGGGAGGGTGGTGGGGTGCACAGGGTGTGGAGCAGCCATGATACTGGACTGGGCTTGGAAGTTCGGTGGTTGCCCAGTGTGCTACCAGCTAGCACAGCTTAGGGAGGAGGTTGCGGGGATTAGGAGAAAGCTGGGGGAAGGGGGGTGGTATGGTTGGGGAAGGGGGTGGGAATCTCCCACAGGGTTGCACCAAGCACTGGGGGTGGGGCATAGGAAAGGAGTGCAGGAGAATACTCAGGGGTCACATGGGAACCTGGCAGGAGGGTGCAAAGGACACTACCAAGGAAGCAGGCAGGTAACTGGGGCCCTCACAAAGGGGACGGAGGGACAACATTCTCAGGAAGTAGGCAGATGGCCAGGGCTGGACAGAAGGAAGCAAGGCGGGACGTGGATCAGACCTTACACTCAGTAACCGCTCAATCTCTTCTGCTCAAGGATGAGGGGGTGATGTAGCCATGACAGGGGTAGTTAGAGATGGAAAGGGAGTGGGAGTGGGAGGCAGGAGGCAGGGCCAGATAGCAGGAAGAACAGGGGGGGACCTGGAATGCAGGAGAATGGGGGAGCAGTGAATCAGAGCAGGAGGGGCAGGGGGAAGAGGGAGGAAAGCGCAAGGAGAAGGACCAGTTGGGAGGAAAGGTAAAGGAGAAGGACCAGAAGTACAAGGAGGATTCAGTAAAGGGAGCTGAGGGTTTGGGCCGGGGAGCACGACTAGAAAGGAGAAACTAAATGGAGACAGGAAGGAAGGGAGGATGAGCCAGGCTAGTTTAGCAGATGGGGGAGAAGGACCAGTTGCGAGCAGTGAGGGGGGAATTAGCAAGGAACAGAAGGATACTCAGGAGGAGGAGAGGCATAGGATTGGAGGGGAAGGGGTGGCCATGGTAAATAAGGAGGGGGTGGCATGTGGCACCCAGAAAGGGGGAGGAACACGGAGCCGGCTGGGTGGAGGGGCCTGTAGAAAGGATGAGGGACATGGAAGGGGGAATGGAGGAAAAGGAGTGGTCAGAGTGCTCCTGCTGGGGGATTCTATGATCAGGGGTATCAAATGGGATAGGGAGGGAGAAGCCTGGCCAGTTAGAACAAGATGCTTCCCTGGACTAGCGGTGCACAGGGCTAAGCACGAGGTATATCAGCTGGCAAAGGATTGTGGGGGTTCCCCAGACATACTGGTCCACCTGGGTACAAATGACATTGAGGGAAATAGTGAGCTAGAGATACAGGCAAGATTCAGGGAGCTCGCCAGGGTCTGTCATGACATAGGATGCACAGTTTCCTTCTCAGAAATCCTGCCAGTGCCAAGGGCTAGTGGGGAACACAAAAGGAAAATTAGGGAGATAAACCAGTGGCTCAGGGGTGGTGTGAGGCCAGAGGGTATGGGTTGATGGGGATTGGGGGAGACCTGGGAGGATAAGGAGCTGTATGCTGAGATAGACTACATCTCAATCTGGAGGAGGGAATCCTTAAGTTGAAAATAGAGGGTTCATTGGTGAAAAATGGGGTTTAAACTTGTGAAGGGGTGGGATGGGAGAAAAAGGCTGTCAAGGGGTGCCGATAAAGGAGGACTCTGTCTCCACCCTGACCAGGGAGGATTGCAGGAAAAGGCCAACTGGCAAAGTGCAGACCAGGGGAAAACAGAATCCCCATGGGAACACGAGCAGGGGAAATGGAACTATAGGAAAAGGGTGGAAGGTAGTCCTGCTAAATGCCAGGAGCTTGGGCAATAAAATGCCTGAGCTCCAGGCGATGCTAACTGAGGGAGCAGTGGATGTGGCAGCGGTCACTGAGACTTGGGCCACTGCAAGACATGACTGGGACCTGAACCTGGAGGGATACACTATGTTCAGGAAGGACAGGGGAGGAAGGAGGAGGGGAGCAATGATAGTCAAAAACTGCATTGGCATAGGGGGAGTTGAGGAGGCGGAGGGAACCATAGAGGCGATTTGGGTTACCTTGATAACAAGGGGGGGCAAGAGGGTAAAAATAGGAGCGGTGTATAGACCCCCTGCCCTGGTGGAGGAGCTGGAGGACAGTCTGGTGGCAGATGTTAGGAGACACTGCAGACTGGGCAGAGGAACAGTGGTGGTGTTGGGGGACTTAAACATGCCAGGAATAGACTGGGAGACTATGACATCCTCTGTGACCAGGGAACAGAGGTTGTTGGATGTCTTTCAAGATGCGTTCCTAACTCAGCAGGTGAGGGAACCGACCAGGGAGGCATTGGTACTGGATGTGGTCCTGGCAGACAGTGACCAGATTGGGGGCCTGGAGGTAAGGGACCCATTGGCGGGAGTGACCATGCCACGGTCTGGTTCTGCCTGGACCTAGGAGGAGTAGAAGGCTGCACAAAGACGGAAGTAACCGACTTCAGGGGGGGATTTTAAGGAAATGGGAAGGATCCTTAAGGAGCATTTGGATGGGATTGGGTCAGACATGGACGCTGATAGTAGGTGGGAAATCATCAGGAGAGGGGTGCAGGATGCTACCAGCACCTGTGCAAGAGTAAGACGAAATGCGGTAGGGCCCAAAACCCTGTTGGTGGACTAGGGAGGTCCAGGAGGTGATGGAAAGAAAGCAGCCTATAAGCAATTCAAGTGCTCAAGGAGTGAAAGGGATCTGAGGGAGTATGAGCTGATGGCTAGAAGGGCCACTAGAGTGGTGAGGCGGCTAAGGCAAGGAAGGAGCAGAACCTGGCCAGGAAATTGGGAGAGGGAACAAGGGTTCTTTAGATACATTGGGAAAAACGAAGGGTGAAGGGCAGATTAGCAGGATTAAATCAGGGGAGAGATGGGCACAAGACCTGGGGAGCAGGCTGAGGCACTAAATGAGTACTTCACCTCAGTTTTCACCAGGGAAAATGGGGGTGCTGCATCATACATGGGAGGAGACAGAGATACTGAGGAGGGGGACCCTTACCGATCGGCAGGTCTGGGGAGAGGGGGAGGCATCACTGGCAGGTGGGGGGAAGGCTAAGCAGGGAGAAGGGGTACCAGAAGTGGAAATCACAGCAGAGAGAGTGAGGGAAGCCCTCAGCTCCCTTAAGACGGAGAAAGCACCGGGGCCGGATAAATTACATCCCAGAGTGCTGAAGGAACTTGCAGATGTCCTGGCAAAACCCCTGGCAGAGCTTTTCACCATCTCTCTGAGGACAGGGTGGGTGCCCCAAGACTGGAAGGTGGCGATATAGTGCCTATCCACAAGGGGTGATCAAGGGAGGTGGCAGGGAACTACAGGCCTGTCAGCCTGACCTCGGTGGTGGGCAAGGTGATGGAGGGCATTGTCAAGGAGAGGCTGGGGGGACCTGGATAAGTCAGGGTGCCTGGACGATAGACAGCATGGATTCATCCCAGGGAAATCGTGTCAGACAAACCTGGTGGAGTTCTATGACTGGGTGACAAGTGCCTTGGACCTGGGTAGACCAGTGGATGTCCTCTTTCTAGACTTCAGCAAGGCATTTGACTCTGTTCCTCACGTGGGCCTGTTGGATAAGCTGGGAGAAATGGGGGTGGGGAACCAGATGATCAGATGGATAGGCAATTGGCTCCAGGACCGGACCCAGAGGGTCGTAGTTGTGGGGATAGTCTCATCCCCAAGGAGGGTCATTAGTGGGGTCCCACAGGGATCAGTCCTTGGGCCCCTTCTGTTCAACGCCTACATATCGGACATAAGGACAGGAATCAGGAGTGAGATGAGTCTCTTTGCAGATGACTCGAAACTGGGGGCGGTGGTGGATGGGGAGGAGGGGAGGGTGGCCCTACAGGGGGACCTGGAGGCTCTGGAAAGATGGTCTAGAAAGTGGAAGCTGAGGTTCAATGCAGGGAAATGCAAGGTACTCCACCTGGGGGCCAGAAACCCAGGTCAAGTGTACACCCTGGGGAAATGCTAAGTCTCGGTGGCTGAGAGGGACCTGGGGTGGTGGTGGATGTCAAGATGAACAACTCTGAGACTTGTGGAGGCAGCAGCCAAGGCCAACAGGATGCTGGGATGCATCGCTGGGGATCACCTCCAGAAGGAGGGAAGTGATACTCCTCTGTATAACTGCTTGGTGAGGCCGCACCTTGAGTACTGCGTGCAGTTTTGGAGGCCACACTTAAAGGGGACATTAACCTCCTGGAGAGGGTCCAGAGGAGGGCAACCAAAATGATTTGGGGCTTGGGGAACAGGACCTACGAGGAGAGGCTCGAAGAGCTAAATATGTACACATTGGAAGAGATAAGGGACCGCGGGGACATGATAGAGGTCTTTAGGTACATGAAGAGGGTAAATAGGGGAGGAACAGTTGGGGTGCTTCAAGGAAGGAGGAAGGGGCCACTAGAGGGCATGGCTGGAAGCTGGAGGGGGGAAGATTCAGGGGAGAAAGGAGGAGGTGCTACTTCACTGAGAGGGTGGTGGAGCCATGGAATGCACTGCCTAGGGGGCTGGTGGAGACAGAGACAGTGGAGGGGTTCAAGAGGGGGTGGGACAGGTACAGGGGAAGGGTTCTGGAAGCAAAATCCAATGCAGCAAGAATATCCGGAACTGGGAAGGGAGAAGCCAGAGAAGGCGAGGGGGACAGCAAGGTCAGCACCCAGGTTGGGGACTGACCAAACGAGCAGACACAAAAGACCGTTAGGCCTATTCTGCTGGCATTTTAGTATGTTAGTATGTTAGTAACTTATGAGCGTGCATAGATACTGTGCAGTGCACACCCATAATGTGGTCATTTTTAGGAATTTTTTCACCAAATTTTCAACATGGGCATTTTTGGACCTCTCCTCATAAACAGTGGCACTGTGATTTTGTTAATCTGTCCCAAAAGTTGATTTCACCCATTGAGTGCCATGGGTGCAAAAATATACTTCGGGCAGGATGTGAAAAATGACAGCTGTACTGTTCATAAGGAGGTGTGAAAAAATGGCAATGTTGAAAATCTGGAGTGAAAATATAAAAAATTGGCAAAGTTATGAGCATGCGTAAAAACTGTGTAATGCACGCTGGTAATGCAGTCATGTCTTGGAATTTTTTCTCCAAATTTGCAACATGGGCTTTTTGGGACCTCCCCTCATGAACAGTGGCACTGTCATTTCATTAATCAGTCCTGAAAGGTGATTCCAGACAGCGACAGTGAAATCACCTTTTGGGACCGAGAAACGAAATGACACTTACATGTTCATGAGGTGGGGTCCCAAGAACCCCATGTTGAAAATCTGAGGCCAAATTTCCTAAAGATGGCTGAGATATCAGTCTAAATTGAACTCCCCATTATAAAGCTTACCTTCATTTCTTCAGTTTGTAGTTCAGCTTTGAAGAGTGCAGACATGCTCCGCTTCAGAGGGGGTGCATGGAGGTGGGTGCACAGAGGAAGGGTGGGGATGGGGGAAGGGAATGAGGGAGACAATGGTGGACCATTTTCTGCTTTGCAGGGAAAAAAACAGATCACAAGGGAAGGTTTTCTTTATTTATAGGTTCGGACAGCTTGGTGCTTACACACACAAAAAAAATTGGCACACTGGGATGGGCTCCCTACATGCCACAATGTGGGGAGGGGTGATGGCACCCCGATGTCAGCAAGCTGAATAGATGGCTTGGGGGGGGCCACATCTGACACTGGGAGTGGGCATCCTGGTGTCAGGAAAGAGAAGCTGTTTAATCAGGAAAGACACACTAAGAGGGGGGGGATGCCGACATGAGGATTGAGCACCCCGATGTTGGGATTTTGTAGCAACCAGTAGGAGTCACCATATGTATTTAAATGTTTCACCAGGAATGGCATGTAATGGAGGCATGTCAGATCTGCAGCTGCAATAACGAGCCTGTCTCTGATTGCAGCGGCAGATTCGTTTCAAGTTGGTGGCACTCTCTGAAACTGCTGTCATCGGCAGCATGCTCACTGGTTAGTGGCTGAGGGACACACCGACAAAAGCACTCCCTGGATTTGCCGCAACACTGACACTCCTCTGAAAGTGCAACTACCCCAATATGTTGTTTGTGCATGCATGCAAGCCAACATAACATATACTACAAATGAAAATTATGGGAATGAAAGACGGAAAAAAAGACAGAGAAGTAACAACAAAAACAAAATTATATGTTTTAAAGTAGAAAGAATAAAGTATGCTTTAGTGACCCATGCCACCATGTTAACAGCCCCATTCCTATAATTATGTAACTCACTCCAATGATAAAAAAAAAATATGGCCCAAATTGTAAGGGGCACATCAATCCGTGCCCCATACATTGCAGCTCACCCAGTACTCAGTAATACCCCTGCAATAATTCCTGCATGGTGCACATCAAGAACAACCCTGAATGGATCAGATGACCTGGTAAACTGGGTTGGTCAGCAGAAGAAATAGTGCTGTCAGATTGAGTTTTGGTAAGGTTTGCATAAGGACATCCTTAGCATATAAATGCAGTTATGTAAATCCCACATAGCTGCGACATGACATCACTGCTCTGCCTTCTTATGGGTGATGTTTACTAGGGCAGCAGACCAACTGAGATGTGTTCTCCACACACACACCCTGCACCCCCTCAGGATTACCCAGTGAAGGGGGGGTGGAATGCATGGGGAAGATGTGGCCCATCATTTTGTAGTTTGAAAGTTAGTGGGAACCTACAGAGTACTTCAAGAACATGCTTAAGGTTAGCACTAGGTGCATTGCACTACCAATGTGACTGGCCTGGCAATATGGGTTCTCAGCCCTGAGGATTACATGGACACCTAGACATCTTTGTGATTCCAGACAGCTGTTGAAAGACATTGGTGCCCAAGCAGAAATTTAAAGATAAAGGTATGAGTGGAAGAGGTGGGAGGGAGCTTTCTGAAACAGTGGAGGACCTCCCTATGTTCATTTCCATTAAAGCCATGAAATGCAGAATTTCATGAATGAAACCTGTATTTTGCAAATTTTGTTTGAATACAAATGTTGGGAAATTTGCTTAGCCCAACCATTAACTACCAGATCTCTAATGCTCACAAGCAGGAGTACTACAAACTAAGCCTTTTACACTGCATACTGTATATACTGTACAGTGGTACCCAGCGTAAGGTTCCATCATGATTAAATATATCCAGGTATTCCTGTCACAATGTTCTCAGTTGCAGCATGTGGTGTCACTTTTTTTTATATTGGTATACATTTTTCATCTGCAGGGTTGTTAAAGAGTTAGCAGGTGACAATGTACAGAAGCAGTGTTGCATGCGTATGTGCCTCTACAAGTCCTTTAAGCCTGTAGGCTCTAGTAGTCAGCTGATAAATTGCAAGAAGACAGGCGTGTGTGAAGTGATGGCCTTGATTACTCTCAACTAGGACTGGGAGAACCTAAAAGGTGCTGAGCTTCTGAAAGATTCTGATGAGCCATGAGAGGTTCTGATAGATCTTCGGGGGTATCTCAGTCATCAGGTCACACCATAGAAACTTCACCATCAGTGAAGCAGGATCCACACAGAAGATTTTCAACAATATAACTGAGGCCATCCACATCTTTGATGCCCGTTGATGTCATCAACCCTATAAGGGCGTGAGTGGCTCCGTTCCCTCCTCAGTTCTTTCCCACCATCAACTTGTTCGCATGGGTCTCCACAGAAGCTGCGATGCAGTTTCATGTCATTTTGCCTACAGCTTTTTCCTCCCTACAATGTTTAGAATCTCTTTTTTTATAAGAGATTCATTTATTTTGTTTATGTCGAGAGTTAATCCCTTGGCCCTCTCTGTTCCATTGCTGCTGCTGTGGAAAGAAGATTGCCTCCACAGACAAATGTTTTCTCTGTGTCTTGTGTCTTAGGCCTGACCCGGAGATTTTTGACTATGAGCTCTGCCAGAAGTTTAATCAAACAACCCTCAGGCAATGCAGCAAAGCTTTATAACAATTTCCTAATGGAACAACAAACAGCCAGTTCTGGGCAGGGGTCCTCTGGGGTCCCAGCCTTTCAATCACCAGCAGGCTCATAGAACTTCCAGGCCTCTAAGACATGAGACAAGTCCTCAGGGGAAAAAGTCATAAAAAAGACAGAGACCAGGACCATTCCCCCTGGAAGCAATTTCATCTTCCTGATGGCCACTGATCCTCCTCCTTCCTCCAGGGGTTCATGGTCAGCTGTGGCTGCACCAATGCACAAAGTCTCTGTCCAGGTTTCTGTGCCCTCCAGACCCATACTGACAGTGCATCTGCAGGGCGGCTGCTCGTCGATCTCTGGGTCATCAGCCCCTCCTCCATCAGCTCATTGTTGATAGCCCTCTCATTGAGACTTGACCCTTCTCCTTCCAGGCCTACAGACTCTTTGGGTTCACAGGATCCCTCAGGCGGGTAGTCAGTCCCTGTACCATTGACCACCCTCTGTCGATGCAACCTTCTTTGCTCGTCAACCTGAATGAAATCCTCACCAAATTTGCCTCAGTGATTGTTCATCAATTGGGCGCATACAGGCCCACTTTATTAGCACCATTGATGGTAGCCTCAGCATTGACACCTCCTCATTGACCACAGGAAGCCCCATCCACAAGCCATCAGTGGCAACTCTGATTTCAGATCTATATTTGGAAGAGGTCGACGTCAAGGGGAGTACCAACCTGACCTCATTCATTCTGATAAAGAAGAGGAGGAAGAGGAGGTCTTTACTTCAGACAGGTCCACTGCCTCCTCTGTTAGTGAGGACTCTGTCAAATATACCCCCCAGGTCTCCTCCTGAGGGCGCCACATTTTTCAAGGTAATGAAACCATTGACCTCAGCCATAGATTTCCATACTAAGGAGGAGGATGTCACAAGAAAAGACCTTGTGGACTTTCTGGAGATCCCAGAGTCTCCCTCAATGATCATTCCTCCTATTCTTCCTGCTCTCAGGAATGCTGCCACTGCAGCCTGGCACAGGCCAGACATGGTACCAGCTATGCCCTGCAGGGTAGATAAACTTTATCATGCCCTTCAGGGGTTCCCGTACTATGCTGCACAGCCAGAGACTAATTCAGTGGTCATCAAGGCAGCTCATGACAGGTCTAAGGCACCGAAGCACCTTAGCTCTCTTCCCCCAGTCAAGGAACAATACGATAGTAGGATAGACCTTTGGAGCAAGAGGGTTTATGCCTCCTCCATCCTTGAGCTGAGGATTGCCAGTTACCTGTCTCATATAGTGAAGTACCAGAATACTAACTGAAAGAAGGGCAAAGCTACTGGTCAGGCCTTCCCAGATGACACACAGAAGCAGAAGCTTCTCAAGTGCTTGCAGACTGCTGAGGTCATTAGCAAGCACCTCCTCAGGACCCTCTGTGACATCTCAGATACTGTTGCTAGGGCTACTGCCACTGGCATCTGCCTACATAGGCACTTCTGGCTGAAGGTCTCTGGCTTTGCTGCTGATGTTCCGCAGAAGGTGCTCAGTGCCCCCTTTAATGGCACAAAGCTCTTCGGGCCTGATGTCCAGGACATCGTTAATGATTTACAGGCATCTAATAGGGCTATAAGATCTGTCCACACCCTCTACCATACCCAGCCTAAGGATAGACAGTGCCCTTCCTTTCGCAAGGTATCCAACAGGCCTGGAACAGCCTCTTGGTCCCAGGGGAAACATAGAGCCTCGACCACCTTACCCGCCCCCTCCAATACAAGAGCCACAGTCAAGCATCCTCAAAGTGATGGATTAGCCCCCACAGCAGGGTCCACCTCTGCTTGACCCCTTGCCAGACCCCCTCTTCTGGTCCCCAACCAAGAGGTAGTGGTTGAAGGGCAGTTCCTGCTACATCTGAATCAGTGGAGAACCATAACTTCGGATGCCTGGATTCTGCAAATCATAGAAAGGGGTCACACGCTGGAGCTCATCAAATAGCCCCCAGAAACCCCTCCCCTGCCCTCTAACTTACCCTCGGCTCATCTGTCTGTTTTCTGGGAGGAGGTGCAGTCCCTGCTGTGCAAGCAGCAATCGAGCCAGTACCCAGATGCCAGAGAAACAACGGGTTTTATTCCAGGTTTTTCCTGGTCTCCAAAAAGACCAGAGATCTGAGGCCCATCTTAGATCTAAAGGACCTCAGTCTGTACATCCAGTACCAAAATTTCAGGATGGTAACTTTGCCAGGCCTGTTGCCTCTTCTCAAAACAGGTGACTGGCTCTGTTCACTAGACATACAGGATGCCTGCCTGAACATTTTGGTCTTCCCCTCATAGGAGGTTTCTCAGTTTTCTGTTTCAGGGTGAGCATTACCAATTCAAGGTGCTGCCCCTTGGCTTGTCCTCTGTGCCATGGGTCTTTAGCAAATGCTCAGAAGCAGTAGCTGCGGCCCTCAGAAGGGAGTGACTGTACACTTTCCCCTACCTGAACGATTGGCTCCTAAAGGTCCCATCCAGGGAGCAGCTCCTGTGGACTTTGGAGCAAAATCTCCAGTTGTTCCACTCTTTGGGCATTATGGTCAATCTCTACAAGTCAGTTCTGGCACTGCCTCAGAGACTGCTGTACATAGGGGTGGTTCTAGACTCAGCACATGGGAAAGCTTTCCTACCTCAGAACTGGGAGAAGTGCATTATAGCCCAGGCTCAGGAGGTGGCCCAGAGTCATTTCATTCCTGCCAGGGTGTACCTGAGGCTGTTGGGTCTAATGATGACTGCCATTCCCACAGTTACACTGGCCAAGCTACATATGCGTATCCTGCAGTGGACTTTCAGGGTGCAATGGGACCAACGTACGGATGAGTTAGATAAGTTTGTGCTGGTCTACTCTCCAGTCTACAAAGTGCTCCAGTGGTGGATGGACCCTTTGAACTTGCTGCAAGGAGCACTATTCCAAATCTCTTCCCCATAGCTATCCTCAGCATGGATGCCTCCAGCTTGGGCTGGAGAGCTCACCTGGGTCCCTTACAAACCCAGGGCTTCTGGTTTTAGGTCAAAGCCTCCCTGCATATTAATGTTCTGGAGATGCGAGCAGTGCTGTATGCCATGCAGGCCTTTCAGAACTATCCTGCTCCAGGTTAGCTGCTGGTTTGGTCAGACAATCTCAGTGTAGTGTACTACATCAACAAGCGGGGGGCTCATTCGTAGCCCCTATGCAGGGAGGCCATGCCAGTCTGGTACTGGGCACTATATCACAGTCTGATACTCTTGGTGGTCCACATCCCAGGTGTGCAAAATACCCTGGTGGACAGACTCAACTGGATGCAGTCCAGCATGCATGAGTAGGAGCTCCTCTCATCCATCATAGAAGACTTGTTTGATAGATGGGGTCATCCAGAGTTGGACCTTTTCATGTCCCCTGTCAGCGCAAAACTGCCCAATGTTTGCCCACTCTATCCAGGATCTGGAGTGTTCTGTTGAGACGCGTTGTCCCGCTCCTGGAGCGGGAGGTTCCTTTATGCATTTCTTCCATTCCCTCTGAGTCAGAGTGTCCTCATCAAATTACAGATGGAGGGGGTAGCATGATTCTGGTAACTCCATTCTGGCCCCATCAGATATGGTTTCCTCTGCTAGAGGAACTGACAGAGGAACCTCCAGTTTCACTCCCCTTTTGCAGGAATCTGCTGACCCAGGCTCAGGGGACCCTGGTTCATCCCAACCTAAGGTCCCTCCATCTGCATGCTAGCCTCTTGAGAACATTACCATCGCCAGGTTTGTGGTCTCTAACAGTGGCCGATGTCCTGGTGGTCATCAAGAAGCTTTCTACTCGAGCTACATATGCCATAAAGTGGAAGTGGTTTGCCATTTGGGCTGCCAAGCATAACTTGGACGCTTTCACCTGTCCGGTGAACCAGATCCTGGACTACCTGATCTTTCTGTCTGACACAGGTCTCCACTATTCCTCCCTTAAGGTGCACCTTTGACTATTTCGACCTTTCATGAGACCATGGGTGACCGCACGATAGCTTAGCTGGATGTCTATCATACCTTTCAAAACTAATCTGAAAACCTATCTTTTTCAACAAGCATTTCTCTGATTGTTTCTTAGTTGTTTTTCTTAGGAACTTGATGATTTCTAACCTATTTATTCATTTGCTGGATTTTATTTGTCATATTTATGTTAATTATTTATTCACTTGATTGTGTGGTTTTATTGTGGTATTATACAGCACTTTAGTATTTGAAAGGCGCTTTATAAATAAAGATTACCTTACCTTACCTTATCTTTTTAAGGGGCATGCTGCATCAGAAATCCCCAATCCATTCTCCTGTCTTGGCTTGGGATTTGAATTTTGTTTTGGAGAAGTTGACCCTGTCTACTTTTGGGCCAGCTGCAACTTGCGAGCTATGTTGTCTCTCTTGGAAAGTGTTATTTTTAGTTGCCATTACTTCTACACAAAGAATTTCAGAGCTTCAGACCCTGTGGTCTGAGGAGTCTTATATGTTTTTTCACAAAGACAGGGTGTCTTTGCACACAATCCTAAGTTTCTTCCTAAGGTGGTCTCAGAGTTTACACTCAGTCTATCCACCGTCCTGTTTATTTTCCTGAGCACATCAATACTGAGGAAGCACTGCTCCATACATTAGATGTGCGGAGAACTTTGAAGTACTATCTGCTTTGCACCAAAGAATGTAGAAAGTCAAAGCAGTTTGTTTCCTTTGCCCAGGGTAGAGAGGGCATTTCAGTTTCTATGCCATGTTTATCCAAATGGATGGCAAATTGCATTGTGTTCTGCTACAACAAATCCACCTGGAGTACAGTCCATACTTTCACTAAGCACTACAGTCTGGACATTGCCTCAAGAGCCCATGCAGGATTTGACAAGGCTGTGCTGCAGGGCCTCCTGTCTTAAGTTTATGGTTGGCCTTCCTCCCAGACTGTCTGTTTGCACCTGTAACTACTTGGGACTCATTCCTATGGTGTGACCTGATAACTGAGATACCACCGAAGAAGATAGAACAATTATGTAACATCTTACTATAACAGTAGATCTTCGAGGGGATCTCAGTCATCAGGTCTGCCTTCCCTCCCACCATCCCCCTTCATGGGGCTCTTATTCTGGAACTGGCTGTCTGGTGTATCCAGCCTTTCATATAGGACTGGGCTCTTTTCTCTCTCTTCTCTGTCCCACATGGCTGGATTTATGCTACCTCTGTCTCCAGGGGAAAGAACTACCTTTATTGAGTTAATGACGTCGACAGATATTGACGGCATGGGTGGTCCTAGTTGTACTGCTGTAAACCTTCCATGTGGATCCTGCTTCGTCAGTGGTGAAGTTCCTATGGTGTGACCTGATGACTGAGATCCCCTCAAACATCTACTGTCACGGTTAGTTCTTACATAACTGATATTTATCCAAACTTAGCAGAACTTTCAGAACTTTTAAAAATGTTCACCCATAAGCTGTTGTCAGTGAAGGGAAAAGAATCTAAAAGCAAGTTTGAGTGGTACTGTTGCACAGTAAATATAATTAGTGTCATATAGCTTTTGGTATACCATGTGAAACACCACTGTGAATATGGCCACTTAATACAGATCTGGCCATGAACCTTTCTCCATCTCAAGCCTTACCTTCATTCTGTGTCTTTTCTCTACCTCCAAGCCTTCTTTCTACATAAAGACATGCTGCAGGAGTATATTAAGCTCCAAAATCAATGATCTATAAATGACCAGAACCTGAAAAAAAGTTCTGATAAGTTTCTATAACAGAAATAAGCAAAGTTCTGGAAGATATTGAACTTATCCAATCTGGTTGTCCAATCCCTGTTCTCAACTGTTCCATGCTCAAGATACTGAGATTGACATGAACCTGACCTGACCGATAGCATGAGGAATCTCCTCCAGAAATAGGGAGGTGTTCCTTCCCCGTACAGGTCTCTGGTCAGACCTCACCTGGAGTACTGTGTGCAGTAGTGGTGATCATTCCTGAAGAAGGGCATCAAATTGTTGGAGGTGGTGCAACGTAGTGCTACAAAGATGATACAGGGATTGGAGGGAAGGTCCTATGAGGACAGACTGGGCAAGCTGAACATGTACTCACTGGAGGAGAGAAGGGACAGGGGGGATATGACTGAAACCTTTAAATACCTTAAGGGGATAAATAAGGCTAATACAAAAGGGATGATCCAGCTTAGAAGAGGGAGGGATAGGAGAAGGCATCAACTGAGATTGGAGGGGAGAAGATTCAGAGGGAAATCACGAGACACTTTTTCACCGAAAGGATGGTGGACAGGTGGAATACCCTGCCCAAGGAGGTGATATCCTCTAGAACGGTAGGTGGCTTTAAGACGGGATTGGGACAGGGTGAGGGGGGGTTAAGATAAAGAGAGGTGGGGAGGGAGGGGCAGCTGCAAGTTGAGGGGCTAGCTGCACATTCGAGCAGACTTAATAGACCATAAGGCCTGCTTCTGCTTACATTTTCATATGTTCATATGACTCTGGGCACTGTGAAAGGGTAGGACCCTGTCTGACCTGGAAGGACCCCGCACTATCAATTTTTTCCCAGGTCTATTGCAACAGCACTGAAAACCCTTTGCAGTCCATTTTCTATCCTGTGTTTTCACCTTAGCTCGGTTAGGTTTGCCACCTGTAGAGCCCCTCCATACCTCATTCTCTCTTACTGTCTAAATCCACTGTGATTTCCATTTTCCCTCTCCATGTCCTTTCAGGGGTACAAGAAAGGAAATATATAAAGGGACAGTACCAAAGGAAATTAATTGATGTTGAAAATGCCAGTTTCTAAATGAAATGAGTATGACTAAAATGCCAGCCATGTGGGCAAGGCTGCTGCATAAGCTTTTATTGACTAAAAATTGTTAAAAAGGCTTGAAAGGGATGAAAAGGTATGAAGTTATGGCATTTATAGTACATAAAGTATTTTATTGTCTCTCCTTGGGCTGAATGTTTGAGTAGCTATATCTGTAACAATACTAATTATGATGGCATACAGATCTGTGATATCATACTAACTGTGATACTATACAGATCCTGGGGGGAGCAGATAACAGGGCAAAATGAAATTTGTGTTCCCATGGAATACTGTTTCCAAGGCCCCTTGTAAAACAAAGTAAGTCCAGATCTCAAAAATCTAGGGAGACCAGTATTAGAACCCTGGTCTCCACTGCCACCCAGCCAAGCTGCTCCACGCCTCAGCCCTCCATGCGACAGGAGCATCTTGGCTAGCCTCTGGTGTTCTGCTGCTTTTGTCCTGTAACAACACCATGGACAGTGACCTGAGGCGTGCTTACTGCAGGCGCTGTCAGTCCCCTCTCGCTGTCCATGGCAGCGTTGTTCAGACTAGCATCGTCTTACCTTGTGCTATTCTGGTACTGCTATTTTAGCCGGTTACCATCTCAGGAAGTATCACGAGCAGAAAAGAGGGGGAGGGTGGTTGCAGACAGGGATGGAGCAAAGTTTGGATGCCTTATGCGCCAACACAAGAAGTCTACAAAATAAAATATCAGGCCTGGAGTCAGCATAGTGAAGGAAGACCTCAACATAGTAGGCATAACTGAGTCAATGTGCACTGCAAATCATGACTTTGATATGGCCATAGCATGATACTCAGTTCAGAAGAGAGAGGGAAGGGAGGAGAGGAGGAGGGGTTACTCTGTATGTGATGGAGGATATTAGGGCTATAGAAGTGCAAGGGAACCCAGAGACAGGGGAAGGGCTGGAGGTGCTATGGGTTATCCGAGAGATAGGAGCAGAGGCTGCTATTTGAACTACAGTGGTATGCAGACCTTCAGCACCCGGTGGGGATGGAATTGGTCAAGGTATTGGTGGAAAACATCTGCAGGATGGTGAATAAGGGGGAGATGCTGCTTGTTGGGGACTTCAGTCTCCCTGATGTGGAATGGAGCCTTCCAGCTGCATCCTTGATTAGAAGCAAGCCAGTCCTAGACTCTTTACAGGGAGCATTTCTCTGAGAACTACTCAGCGAACCCACCAGGAATGGGGAATACTGGACCTGGTGCTCACCAACAGAGATGAGTGTAGCTGACATCACAGTGAGCAGTCCCCTGGGGATCAGTGATCACCATACAGTATGGTTCAGTATTAATACAGGAACAGAAGCAAACCACACAAGGACAACAGTCCTGGACTTTAGGAGGGCAGACTTTAAAGTAATGGAATGCTATAGTACCTCAGAAATAGTCTAGCAGCAGTGGATTGCCATGGTGGAATAAAGTAATGTAAATGTAATGTAATGTCAAACTTATTTATATAAGGTGCCCTTTCCGAGCTCAGGGTGCCCAAACAATAATAACAATAAATTTAAAATACATAGTATCAATATCATTAAAACATATATAATTACAAGAAAACATACATTAAGTATTTGAGAATGCTTGGTGAAACAAAAAGGTTTTTAGGGATTTTTTAAAATCTTCTACAGTCAGGCTATCTTGTATCTGGCTAGGTAGAGAATTCCACAGGGTAGGCGCCACAAAGACAAAAGATCTTCCTCCGGATGTCTTAAGAGTTACCCTGGGAATCTCTAGCAATCCCTCGTCAGAGGATCGGAGTGAGCGGGAAGGACAGTAAGAAGAAAGGAGTTCTTTCAGGTAGTGAGGTCCCAACTCATGTAGGGCTTTGTAGGTCAGCAACGCAACCTTGAAAGTGATCCACCACTGTACAGGCAGCCAGTGCAGTTCACACAGCACAGGTGTTATATGACTGGACCTCAGGACTCCAGTCAAGAACCTGGCCGCCGGATTCTGCACCAGCTGCAAGCGGCGGATATCTACTCCCAGTAGCCCTAAACAGAGGACATTGCAATAATCAAAATGACTGGTGTCTAAGGCATGGACCAAGATAGGGAGGTCTTCGGGCGGAACCAGGTGTTTCACCCAAGCTATATTCCTTAGATGAAAAAAGGAAGATTTGACTACTGCCGACACCTGCACCGTCAGGGTCAGGCCCTCATCAAAAATAACACTAAGGTTATGCACCTGGCTAGAGGTCATAAGCGGGTTCCCCCCAGAAATAAGCCTGAGGGCTTCCCCACCCATGTCCCTGACATCCTAACCCCAGGGTCTACCACCAATACCTATGTTTTATCTGAATTCAACCGAAGCCAGCCGGTACTCATCCAGTTCTATATCTCCAGTAGTCAGTTATTAAATCTCATAACCGAGTCAGGCTTCTGTTCACAAAAGGCATTTAGAGCTGAGAATCATCAGCCTAGCAATGAAAGCTCAGCCAATACCATCTTATAATGTTCCCCAATGGAAACATGTACACCGCGAATAACATGGGGGACAATACCGAACCCTGTGGAACCCCCAGGGCAGGCAGTGATGGGCCGAGGAATAAATCCACAACACCACTCTCTGAGACCTGCCCTCCAGGAAAGATTGAAACCAGCTGTGGACTGCTCCTCTCAATTCACAGAAAAATCACAGGCATTCGAGCATCACCCCATGATCCATGGTGTTAAATGCTGCTCAGAGATCAAGGAAAACCAAGATGGACCAGGCCTTATGATCTCTAGCCATCAGGAGATCATTTAGTACCCACACCAGGGCTGTCTCAGTACTATGCCGTTTTCTGAAGCCAGACTGGAGAGGGTCATAGATATTATGGTTGGTCAAATGATCCTCCAGCTGCAGAGCGACCACCTTCTCGATAACTTTCCCTACAAAGGGCAAGTTCGAGATCAGCCTGTAGTTAGCTGAGCAGTCAGGATCAAGGGAGAGCTTTTTCAAAAAGGGGTGAACTTCTGCCTCCTTTAAGGGATCTGGAAAAATCCCTCTCTCCAATGAAGCTGCCACTATCCCAGTAAGGATCGGACTGAAAACCTCTACACACCCCACTAGGAGGCGAGTAGGACCTGGATCCAAACTACAGTAGGTAGGTCACAAAGTCTGTATAATCCTCACTATATCCATGACTGCCAGTTGGCTAAAGGTGAACCAGGTCAACTGGGTATCAGTACCACCCGGTTGATCCATGCAAGACCCAATGGGAAGACGCTGGTTGAGCTCATCCCTGATGGTAGACACCTTATCAGTGAAGAATTGCGCAAACTCCTCACATTGTACTTGTGACAAGGCTTGACCAGCATGAAGACAGGCTGGATTGCATAGTCTGTCCACAGTCCAGAAGAGCTGGGCCAGCCTATTCCTCACTGTAGCAATTTTTCTGGACAGGAATTCTGCCTTTTTTATAGGAAATTGCTGATTGGTAGATCTTATAATGGTCCAACAATCTAAGCTTATTCACCCCCAGGCAGGTTTTCCACCAGTGTCTTTCCAATCTTCAACTCCCTCTCTTCAGCTTGCGGATCTCACTGGTGAACCAGGAGGCCTCAGGGTGAAGAGTAAGAGGGTGAACAATCACCCTATTGTAGGCCAACACTAGGGGCCCTGGGTCAGTGCCATCCATTGGCAATCTCGAGAAGTCCAGTTCTGCAATCAGGTCTTCTGAGATAACTCCTCTCAGCGTGGCTCAGTTGGTAGCATATCCACCTCTGGACCAGAGGGTCATGGGATCTCATCCCACACCAGGATTGGACTTGCACCTAATAATTGCTGCCATCTGAGTGTAGTATTGGGGGGGTGCTGTACTGCAGGGGTGTGCCGTCCTTTGGATGAGACGTTAAACCATGATCCCTTCTGCCCATCCTGGTGTTGCCCTGGTGTTGCCCTGGTGGGTGTCCAGATGGAAGTAAAAGAACCCAGGACACTCTTTGCAAAGAGCAGGGAACATTCCTGGTGTTCTGGCCAACATTTCCCTTCCTATAAACCGGTTCATGCAATTATCCAGGCTGTGTGTGTGTGGGTGATGATGTGCGATATGGCCACCACCATACATTCAGTCACTTCACTACCAGTCTTGCTTGTAAAGCATTTTGAGATACTGTGTATGAAAGTGTTATATAAATGCTGATTCTTCTTCTCCTTCTTCTCTCAAAGGACGGAACTGTACTAACCTCATAGGGGCAGGCCTTTGTTGGGGGGCTGCGAAACTGAATCTCAGGGCGTAATGGTCAGAACAACCAATTGGCTCCACCTCCACATCAGAGACCTCCATCCCCAGATGGAATATTAAGTCCAATGAGTGCCCTCCCTCATGAGTTGCAGAGGTTGCAGAGGTAAAAACCCGGTGTCAGGCCCAATGAATCCATCAACTGGAGGAGGTTTTGTCCAAACAGTGAGAGTTCATCGTCGACCCAGCCATTGAAGTCCCCCAGAATTAACCATCTGGGAGACTCCAATACCATCTCGGCGATGAAGTCTGCAACCTCCCTCAGGAACTCCCTCCCATCCCTTAGTGGACGATAGATGAGAAGAATCCTGTATCCTGCACCTGCACCCACCATACACTCAAAGGAGCTGGTGCATCCAGCTGGCACCTCCCTGAGAGCCACTTCCTGTCTAAAACATACTGCAATCCCTCCACTCCTACAGTCCATTCTCAGGTGGTGAATCACCGAGAACATGGCCGGAACCGCAGAATCCAAAATAGGGCCCGCATTCTCATCAAGCCAGGTTTCAGTGATGCAAGCCAGGTCAACAGCGGCAACAAAATCAGCAACTACTGCAGTCTTATTCCTAATATACCTGGCATGGCTTAACACCACCCAAAAGGGATGAGAATCCAATGATGACTCCACTTCCTGCCTGACAAAGTCAGAACCCCTGGGTATGGGCACAAGACAAGGCGAACCTCGTTCCTGCACCCATTTCACCCCAGGGTGTCTCCTGGTTCTCACTGTCCTTATCCGCCCATTCATTTCCCACCCCCTCCAAGAGTTCCAGGATCTCCGACCCCTTACACTCCTCCGTCTTAAGATGCCGAACATCGGCATCTATAAAACACTTCAGGAGAAAGTGAAGGATAATCAAAAGGACGGAGATCCTTCAATCTTGAAGGGGAGTACTGCTTGACTGTATCCCCAATACCCCAACACATATCTCCAACACTCCTAACAGCCCAATATTTAATGCACAACCCCACACAATACAACTTCTTCCCCCCTTGTATAAATGATATAAAAACCCTTATAACTAACACATTAAAAACCCACCCTTTCCCATAATCTTTACTAATCACTCCTACCCTCTCTCTCTCTCACAGAGGATAGGATTTAAACAAAATAAACAATAACATGAAATAACAATAAATAAAGCATTAATAATAAAAATCATAATCCTTTAACACCCCCAAATCCCAAATCCCACATCCCACAATACCCTTCGCGCACAGATAGTAATAATATTTCTGCAGATAGTACTTGAGCTAAGAGATTGAAAAAAATCCATTATCAAAGTCTTTTTACTATATCTATGTCCAGTCCAGGAAGTTTATACCTTCAATTAAAAGAAACCTTATACAGTTCGAATATACCACCTCTTAAAAAAAGAGGAAGCCATATAAAGTCAAATGCACCACCTCTAATGTATATGCATTAGAACCAAATAAGTTTATCAAGTAAAATGTTGATCAGGCACTCTCACTGCCTGAAATTCACAAAAATGAAATTTTCACAGGCACTCTCACTGCCTGAGAAATTTACAAGTAACAAAGAAGAAAAGTAAAGGAAGGCTGAGCGAAGTCAGCCAGCTGCAGTGTGAAAGAACTGAGTAAAACAAGCAGGAAGGAAAAAATACCACTATTGTACAGTAAGAAGTTGGCCACGGAAGTGAAGAAAAAAGGTGGCATTTAGGAGGTACAAAGAAACACAGAGGGAAGAGGATAAGGCGTAGTACTGGGTGAAACAGAGGGAAACAGAGATGGCAGTGAGACAAGAAAAAGCACAAACAGAGCAAAGGATAGCCAAAGGGTGGCTAAACGGAACAAGACTTTCCTGAGGTACATAAGCAAGAAGAGGAAGACAAGAGGAGGAACAGCAAGGATAAGGAGGTCGATATCCTACCAAGTGAAAAGAGTGATTCAGTAATAGTGTGCTGAGAATCGAGCTGTCAAAATAGCGAAAGTCAATGCAGCTACAGGGGTAGAATAATGCAGGTCTGATTAGCGCTATACCTGTAGCTGTATTGCTCTCAGGGAGAGGAGGAGGAGAAAGGAATGAAGCCTGTGCTGAGAGGGGTTTCACTGAGCTGCTGCTGTGGTGCAGAGGACAGAGCCACAGGCAGGGAAAACAGTGGCATGTTGGAGGCCCAGGGTTTGATTCCTGGGATGTCTCTTTTTTTTTTGCCTCCCCCTCCCGTGTTGTGTTTTCCTTTCCCAAGTTAAGAATCCCTCCCAAGGTTTCTGTGTGTCCCCTTGTTGCATCCACCCCTGAGGTGGTTATTTGTAGCAGTGGTGTGTGGGGATCGAAGCCCCCCCACACAAAAACAGAAATTTCTGTGTGGTTTGCTTTGCCATGGTAGCAGGTGGTGTGTTTGTGGACCACTACCACTGGCACTATTGTTGCAGATGCTGTTTTCAGCGGGTGCTGTTATTGACAGCTCTGTTTTGCCTTCACTGCTTTGGACAGTGCTGTTCTTGTTTACATGGTCCTGACCTAGTGCCAATCAATAGACACTGACTGTGTGCTGGAAAACCTGAAAGTGGACAAGGCCATGGGACCAGATGTGATACATCCACGAGGGCTAAGGGAACTCGGAGGAACTTGCTGCACTACTGATAGTATTATTCAACATATCACTGGAAAAAGGAGAGGTTCCAGAGGACTTGAGGAGAGGTGACATAGTTCTGCTCCATAAGAGTAACACAGGAAGGAGGCTAGCAACTACAGACTGGTCAGTCTCACATCAGTAATGGGAAAATTAATGGAAACCCTGCTATAAGAAAGGCTAGTATAATATCTTGAATCCTGTGGGTTGCAAGACCAAAGAAATCATGGATTCACAAGGGTGAAGTCATGTCAGACAAAGCTGATCAATTTCTTTGGCTGGGTAGGAAATAGACCATGGTAGGGCACTTGACATGGCCTACTTGGACTTCAGCAATGCCTTTGACACTGTGCCACATAGGAGACTGAAAAAGAAATTGAATACTCCAGAGGTGGGAGTCAAAGTTGTGAACTGCTTAAAAAAAATGGTTAACGGATAGGTGGCAGAGGATAGTGGTAAATGGCACTCACTCTAATGAAGGGAGAGTGACCAGCAGGGAACCACAGGATTTAGTATCGGAACAAATTGGTTTCAATATCTTCATATGTGACATCGCAGAGGAACTTGAAGGGAAGGTATGCCTATTTGCAGATGACACCAAGATCTGTAATAGGGTGGATACACAGATCCTCCAACTGTGCCAATTTGACTGGTACAATACCGGCTGTCTTATTTTGGTACCGGATCCTCAGAACTTGTCAGTGTGTACTGAATTTTGAAATCCACTCTGCGTAACAGTGACAGACTATGCAGATCAGATTTGTAGTGCTAAGCCTCAACAGAAAGCATAAGCCTCTTTTATTTGACTGCAGTTTGTTCTTTTGCATGGCCACTGCTGGGCCGCTAGAGGCATGCGAATGCAAGCATCTGTCCATGGTAACTGCCTTAACGCATGTGTAGACAGTAGTGTCTGTGTAACTTCAGTGTCAGTCCCAAAATGGATATTCGACTGTGACCCCCGGAAGCTTTAGCTTGCAGCCATGAATCTTCGTTCCCACCACAGAGCACGTGTCAGACTCAGCTGAGCAACTAGTGTCTGTCCAGGATTGTGGGTTAACACTCCTGCCTTGAGCCGCTCGCTCACTTAATGCGGCAGCACAAGTAAGTGTACCTATTTTCATCTGTTAAATGATGGAGGGTATGTACACAGGAGGAGGTAGTTAAAATGAGTAGGGCCGGTAGAAGACTTTAGGAGTGGTCAAGGGTATGGCAGCTGGGGTTCAGTGCCAAAAAGTGCAAAATCATGCATCTTAGGGCACAGAAACCCAGGAGCTGAGTATTAAATGGGGAGATGTACTATCAGTCACTAAGCAGGAAAGGGACCTTGGGGTTATAATATTTGATGACCTCAAAGTCGTAGGGCAATGTAACATGGAAGTGGGCAGTGCCAGTGGGATGTATATGCACACTGTGCATTGTTCCTGGTTACTTTTCACTTGAACAGGCACTCCATATTGTGCTGTGACTGCACTGTTACCTTTTGAAATTATTTATTTTTGCATTAATTTACTTTTGTACCAACTTTTTACCAAATGTTTGCTCAACTGACTAGTAAATGTGCATTGTACTTCTGTTCCTCCTGTTCCCTTCCCCTTGATCACACCTGAAAATGAGCCTTGACTCAGTGTGACTCTCCCAGTTACCCATTTTCAAATAAATTAAAATATGCCTCCTTTGCAGGAGTAAATATTTCTCTTTAATTCTTGTTTTATTCTTTCTTTATGTTCCTTACCCATAGTACCCCCATCAGTGCTATCCATCTTCCCAGTCCCATCTGTGTCTTCTCTGTCACTTACCCTATCCTCTATCACATTGTACTTCCCCTCCAGAGGTGGAGTGGGGGGGGGGGAGTTGGCCAAGATCCCTCCAAACAACTAAGTTGCTGGAGATAGGTGGGCAGTCGATGCATCAGCGCCTGAGATATCTGGTGCACTTTACCCTGG
The DNA here is from genome assembly GCA_016271365.2 of Neoceratodus forsteri. Taxonomy (NCBI): domain Eukaryota; kingdom Metazoa; phylum Chordata; order Ceratodontiformes; family Ceratodontidae; genus Neoceratodus; species Neoceratodus forsteri. The sequence goes on along the minus strand of CM057456.1, from coordinate 1,326,042,762 downwards.
TACTGTGACTTTTTTCTTATTTCTGTCCCACCATGGAGATGCCAGGCTGGGATTGCTTGAAAGCAGTGCATATGCAAGGTATGGCAACATCCCACCAAGCTGAAGGACATCTGCCCCTCCCTGTTCTGCTCTCCCATCTGCACCTCCCCCTGGATTCAGCCAGTGGGGTCATGCAAAGGGAGAGGTTGTCCTGCCTTTCCCAAGGAGGCAAGCATCTGCCAGGATGCTCAGCCTCAGCCGTCCTTCTGAAGATTTACTCTAGTTCCCAAACCCAGTCACTGAATATCACAAGTGGTAGTGCCACTGCTGCACCAGCGGGTCAGCTTCTGTTTAATTCTTACCCCAGAAATTCACAAACAGTAGCTATTGAGGAGTCACAGACTTTAAACCTTCCAAGTTCCTTTATTTTTCCTTCTTGAACTTAAAAATGGCTGACAGAGTCACATATTGACTTGTTTTACTTTTTTTTTTTTTTTTAATTTTTACTAGGACAGTGTGCTTGCCTTTAAATTCTTATTAAGATTCCCTGAGGGACCTACCTGCAAATATTAATATGACAGCTGAAGTATATTGTAACTACTATGCTTCTGACATACTTGTTATATATTTTTTCCTGCTTAGAGGGAGTGACGCATAGGGATATAATGCCCTTTAAAGAGCTCCTGACGATATCTGTGTGTTTGCCCATAGTCTGGTTTCTTGTATGTCCTTGTTGGTGGGTTAGTATTGTGAGGTATTCAATTACTGGTGTTACTGAAGTTTTCCTTATGTTTTTACATCACTCCGTATGGCTGCCCGGTTTTCCCGCGCCTGATTACCGAATGCAAGGTTAAGTCGCGGCTGACATCATTTGTAGGGTACTCTATCACACTGAGTGGTAAAAGTCTTCTTTGAAACTGACATTATGTGTTTCCCTTTGCTGGGTGATGAAACACATCAGAACCATAGAAAATACATGCTTGGGGACACGACTCCTACCATTATGCACTACACAGAACTGCTTGAAAAAATTAAAATCCTTTTTTTTTTCAGCACCAAATGATGTCGCCAACCTCATGCATAAAACAAATGCATACAGACCACACAAGTCACAGAGTCGGTTAAATATTCTCACATCCTTCCTGTATTTCCTCCCCCCACCAGCATCTATATTTGCCCCTGTGTTTTTTTTTTTTCTTGTCTATTTATCCTTCTTTCCTTGCCCCACATTCTGCCACTCCTACAGGTGACTCAATGTTCTTGTTGCCCACTAGTTCACCCACCCCCATTGCTGACTCCCACCACCTGAATCCCCAAGCTTACATGTGTCCTGAAGTGTTACATAGATAAATACACACTGTTGTCAGATAAGGGCCTATGGCCCACCCAGTCTGCTCATTTGAGCTTGTAAGTTCCCTTTATGTTTTTCTAGAAATCTGTTGCCCCTTACCCCTGACCTCCAGGACTCCCTTATGTCTATCCCATGTATTCTTAAATCCTGTGATTGTTTCAGCCCCCACCACTTCCTCTGGTGTTCCACTTGTCCATCACATTTTCTGTGAAGAAATTATTCCTCACATTTCCTCTGAATTGCCCTCCCTCCAGCTTCATCCCATGCCCTCTAGTCCTGGAACATCTTTTTTCCACTGGAAAATAGTGTGTTCCTGCACTCTGTTCCTCCCTGTAAGGTACTCATATGTCTCTATCATATCCCCTCACTCCCTTCTCTCCTCCAGGGAGTATATATTAAAGTCCTTCAGCATGTCCTCTTAGGACTTCTGATTCAATCCCTGTACCACCTTTGTTGCCCTCCTCTGAATCTTCTCCACCTAGTCTATGTCCTTACATAGATAAGGTCTCCAGAACTGTACACTGTACTCCAGGTGGGGCCTCACTAGTGTCTTGTATACCTTACATAACAGTACTCTGAGGTTCATAACAAACTTGCCCTATAGAACTCACTGTTGTGCTCTATATCGAAAGTCAGGTCTTTTTCCCTATCTGATCGACATGATATTCATTGGAATACATTTACATACAAGTTTATTATACTGACCCTTCCAGAATTTTTATTGAGTTTAATGAAAAAAAAAACAGAGCAAAATCATTATGTAAGATATACATCTCGGACATCTCTATATGTCCCGAGATGTAAAACTAGTTTTAGGGATAGAACACTATTAGTTTTAGTTCCCAGCACTTGGGACAGAATATCTAAACAGTTAAAAGTGTCTGCATTGCTACCCTTAGAACGTTTTAGAGCATCTCTGGCTAGCTTATATAATAAACACTGTAACTGCCATGGATGATTATTGTCATCATATAATATTTAACTTTTTATGAACGATTACTGTATATTTTTATATGCCAATTTATGACGTTTGTATTGTATGTCAGTATTGTATTTTTCTTATGTCATGTTAATCATTGGATGCAATTGAAAAAGAGAGAATTTATTTCAATTTGTTATCCAATAAAGTTGAAAGTTGTATAGTGGAATTATAACCTCCCTTTTCCTGCTGGTGATGCCCCTGCTTATGCATCCCGGCATCTTATTTGCTTTACGTGTAGCCTTGTTGCACTGTTTCCCTACCTTGATGTCATCAGAGATGATAACCCCAAGGTCCCTTTCCTGCTTGGTACATCCTATATTCTCACCCCCCAACCGAAATCTTGTTCTAAGGCTTTTGTGCCCCATATGCATTATCTTGCACTTCTTTGCATTGATTTTCAACTGCCAAACCCTTGACCATTTCTCAAGCTTCTGCAGGTCCCTCCTCACTCTGTCTACACCCTCGGGTATGTCCACTCTGTTACAGACCTTCGTGTCATCAGCAAACAGGAAAATTATGCCTTCTAGGTCCTGCACAATGTCACTGATGAAGATGTTGAATAGGAACAGACCCAGCATTGATTTCTGTGGTACCCCACTGGTCACTCTTCCCTCTGTGGAATGACAGCCATTTATCACTGCCCTCTGTCTCCTGCTGCCCAGCTAATTACCCACCCACTGCACTACTGTCCTGCCCACTCCCATATTCCCATTTATTTAATAGTCTTCTATGTGGCACAGTGTCAAAGGCCTAGCTGAAGTCCAGATAGGCCATGTCCACTGCCCTCCCCTGATCCACTTCCCTTGTCACCCAGTCGAAAAATTCAATGAGGCTGGTCTGGCATGACTTCTCCTCAGTGAAGCCATGCTGCCTTGAGTCTTGTAGTCCACTGGCAACCAGATGTTCCACCAATCTTTCCTTCAGTAATGCTTCCATGATCTTCCCCACTACCGCGGTCAGGCTGACTGGTCTAGTTCCCCACTTTCTCTCTGTTCCCGATTTTGTATAAGGGGACTACATCTGCTGCCCTCCAGTCTTTGGGTACCTCCCCTGTTTCCAGTGATCGGCTAAACAGGATTGACAGAGGTTAAGCCACCACCTCTCTGAGTTCCTTTAGGACCCAGGGGTGTACCACATATGACCCCATTGCTTTATCAATTCTCATTTCTTCCAGTTCCTTTAGGACTCTTTCCCATGTAAAGGACTTGTGTCCATTTCTGCACCATTCGCACCCCATGTACTCCCTTCAGGCCCATTACCCTCCTTTTCATCAGTAAAGACTGAGCAGAAATATCTGTTCAGTATGTCAGCTTTACTGTTGTCATCCTCCACACTGCCTCCTTCCTCCATCTTCTGTCTCACTATCCCTCCCTTTGCCCTTCCTTTTTCACTTACGTACCTGTAAAAGGTTTTGTCCCCTCTACCCACTGATTTTGCAATGCACTCTTCTGTCTGAGCTTTGGCATTCCTTACTGGCCTCCCTGCCTCCCTTTGCTTCTCCTGGTACTTCTCCCTATCCCCTTCTGCCTGTGTCTTTTTGCATTGCCTGAATGGAATGTTTTTATTTATTTATTTATTTATTCATTCTATTTAGAAACATATAAGAATTATAATCCTTTGACTCATAGGCTCCTTTACAAAGGCTCAATGTCAGATAACAGACAGCAACAATATTACAGAGGTTTTGGCTTTCACTTTCTCCATTACCTCCTTGGAAACCATAATGGCCTCCACTTCCTTTTCCCCTTGCGAACCTGCTTAATGCACATTCTGATGCTTTTGCAATCCCTGTTTTAAATACTGCCCACTGTTCCTCCACACCTGATTCCCTCCCCATTCCCATTGGTGACTCTTTCAAACATGTCCCCATTTTCCCAAAGTCTGTCCTCCTAAAATCTAGGATACATATTTTTGTGTTGTTTGGTTCTGCTCCTTCTGTGATTTCAAACCACAGTGACCGGTGGTCACTTGTTCCCCAAATGCTCCCCCACTGTTACCCCTATCACAATTTCCCCAATAGTGAGCATGAGGTCCAGTATTGCCTTCTGTTGAGTTGGTTCCATGGCCATTTGCTTAAGGAAGGCACCTAGAAGGGAGTCCAGGATAAATCTGTTCCTGGTTGATGCTGCTGCTGGGAGGCTCCAGTCCTCATCTGGAATATTGAAGTCTTCAACCAGCAGCACCTCCCCCTTGTCCGCCATCATTTGGATGGCTAGCATTAAGTCCCTATCTGTCTCTTCCTCCTGGGCTGGTGGTCTGTAGACCATCCTTGTGTGGATGACTGACCCCATTTTCTTTTCCAGCTTAACCCACAGTATCTCTCCCCTGTTTTGTTCCTCCTGGATCTCTGTGGCCTTTATGCCATCTTTCACTTAAAGTGCCACTCCTCCTCCCTTCCTGCCCTGTCTCTTCTGGATTGTTATAGCAGGGTATGGCCATCTCCCAGTTGTGGTTATCATTACACCATGCTTCTGTGATGGCCACAATGTCCAGGTCCGTCTGTGCCATGGCAGCCTCCAGATCCTCCAACTTGTTGCTAAGGTTCCTGGCATTGGCATACATGGCCTTCAATGATGTGAACTCCCTGGACTGTTTAGCAGTTCTACTCCAGCACCCTTCCTGGTTGTCCTTTATTCCTGATTCTCCCTGTTGTCTGCCCTTCTAGTTAATTTTGCCCCCTTTCTGCCTATCTGGCCCTTGGGTGGCTTTCTCCATCTTTTGCACACTGCTTTGTAAAGATATCTCCTCCTTGTCCTGTTCACTGGTTCCACTGCTAGCAATGGAAGGTGGGAAATTAGGTACCCTCATTGCTGGCCTGCCACCCCCTTGGCTAGTTTTAATGCTTGTCCATACAGCATTTAAACATGTCATTGAGTGCTTGGATTCCCCTCCAGGATGGATGCAGGCCATCAGGCTTCAAAAAGCACCCATCCCTCCTGGTGGATCCCCAGTCACCAATGAATCCAAACCCTTCCTCGCAGCACCAGTTCTTCAACCATGTGTTAAAGTTCTTGATGTGTGTGCCCCATGCTCTCCCATGCCTCTTGCAGGTAGTTCTTCTGAGAAGGTGACAGATGTAGCTACTTGCTTAAGACCCTTACCCAATTTTCTAAACTCTTCCTGAAATTCCTTAGGCTCCCCATTTGTCAGGTCATTAGTACCAAGGTGGATAATGACATCCAGCTCACACTTCCATCTTGCCTTCCTGGTGATCCCCAGCATCTTTCCCCCATCCCTCCATGCCATGGCACCTGGTAGGCACCTCACTTCCCTATCCTCCCCCTTGTGTGTTCCTAGCTGGATCCCTCTTACAGTAGAGTCACCCACCAGGATTTGCTTCCTCCTCTTCCTCTGGTGTCCACTGCTCTCCCCACTGAGGTCACCTCCTTGATTGACCTCCACATCCTTCCCTTCCAATTCTCTGGGTGCCTCTCTGTGGTTGTCCCCATGTGCCAGTGTGGCATATGAGTTCTGGAGTGGAATAGGATTTGGGATATGCCTCTGCCTGACTACCCTAACCTTCCCTAAGCCCAATGTCAACCAAGTGCTTCTCATTATTGGCATCCTTTGACGCAGTGGCATTGGACTGGGTTGCCTCTGGATACGGATGAAGGTACTCCTGACCAAGTTTACTTCTGTTGTGAGTCTGGCTACCTCATCCCACAGTCCAGAGAGATACCTGCAGATAGAGCAGCACCTCAGCATCCAGAAGATCTGCCTGAATACAGCTGCCCTGCATCCACTGCATTGCACCACTCCCCACATTATACTGCACTTATACTGCTATTTATTTATTTATTTGCTATAGATCAGATTTGAAACCTTTGAGCCAGAGGCTCATTTACTAAGGTACCTCATCACAGAGAGGACAACACTGCTACAGAATTGAAGGACTACACATACGGGTTCATACAGTAGCAATATACATACAGTGTACAAATAACATTTACAGAGTTTTACAGAGAAGTTTACATACAGTTGAAAATAAACAGTAAGACTGAATTTGTACATTACAGATTATTATTTGAGTATCTAAACAGGCACCTGGTGGGAGGGCAGCCTGGGGGGAAGCAGGGGAGAGGAGGAGGAGTCAGTCCAGGGGACATCGTCTAATGCATTTTGGAGAGCATCAGGCCATCTGTTACAGTAGTTGTCTGTTACTGAAGCTCATCTCCTAGTTCCCTCTTTATTTATTTACTGTCTTGAAAATCCTGCCACCAATCCTCAGATACTTTTTTTAAAGAAGGAAAACAGCAACAGAAAATTAGTTAAAACATTTGCTGTGCCGAGGGTGAGCTTCCTCCCCATTATGCCCCTCCTACTCCACAACCCCTGATATTCCCTGTGCTTAGTTTCTGTCAATCAGATTTAACAGGGCATTTAAGTAAGAGTGGGGGCGGGGAGGGAAAGTGGGTGAACATTTGCAGCAAGTAAAGACAATAAAGGAATAACAGCACAACTAAAAGGACACCAAACTAGATTTCAAATTTTCAAAAGCCCCCAAACAATTCCAAGTAAAGACAGCAAAGGAATTACAGCACTACTAAACACATACCAAAACAGCTTTCAAATTTTCATCAGTCCCAAAACAATTCCAAGTAAAGACAGCAAAGGAATAACAGCACCACTGAAAGCACACCAAACTTGGTTTCAGATTTTCAACAGTCCCAAAACCATTCCAAGTAAAGACATTAAAGAAATAACAGCACCACTAGAAGCACGCCAAACTAGGTTTCAAATTCTCAACAGCCCCCAAACCATTCCAAGTAAAGACAGCAAAGGAATAACAGCACCACTAAATGCACACCAAAATAGGTTCCACATTTTCAATAGTCCCAAAACAATTCCAAGTAAAGACAGCAAAGGAATAACAGCACCACTAAAAGCACACCAAACTAGGTTTCAAATTTTCAACAGTCACAAAACAATTCCAAGTAAAGACAGCAAAGGAATAACAGGACCACTAAATGCACACAGGACTAGGTGTTCTGGCTTATCCTTGCTGGAAAGGAGAGGGGAGTAATAGACTCTGAGGACCTCCAGGGTGACAGGTGTGGGTGGATGGGAATGGTCTGCTGTGGGTACTGTAGAGTGAGAGGACATTGATGCCATCATCTGGCTGGACTGAGCATGGCATCTTCCAGCTTTTGGCCCACCCACCTCCCATATGCGTGCTACTGCTGTGAGGGTATCCTGGGGGAAGGGGTATTTCTAGTGTGGTCACCCATGCCAAGACCACTTCTGGTAAGCCACCACCAGGAGCTGCTGTGAGTGCAGCTCACAGTGACCGATCATCTGACAGTGAAGCATCTAAGGGATGCTTGAGACTCCCTCCCCACTGGCCTCCATGCCTGACATCCAGACTCGGGGCACAAACCCAGATTGCCACTGTGTTGAGCAATGTCTCATCACTTGGCACCATGGAGCTAGCTGCCGATGTGCTTTTGACTCACCAGCCCTGCTGAATAGTTACTTACAGTTTACCTTTCTCATTCTTTTCAGGAACTTGAAGGTCTCTGTCATATCTCCTCTCTCCCTTCTAGTGTCCAGTGAGTACATATTTAAATCCCTAAGCCAATCCTCACTGGATCTGCCCTGTTGCCCCTGAATCATTTTGGTTACCCTATCTTGCACAGTCTCAGGCCTGTCTTTATTTTTCTTTAGGTGGGGATTCCAGAATTGGGCACAGTATTCCAGACTGGGCCTTATAAGTGATCTATACAGGAGTAGAATTAGCTCTTTCCTTCTGCTATTCAAATCCCCTCCCAATACACCTCGGCATTGTATTTGCCTTGTTGTAGACTTTTTTGAGTGGATTGCTTTAGGGAATCACTGATGATTCCCAGCTCCCTTTCTTCAGAAATAGTGCCAATTTTAACCCCTCTCATTTAATATTCTGTCCTAAGGTTTCTATTCCCTATATGCATCACCTTGCTCTTTTTGGCATTGACTTTCAACTGTCAAGCCTTGGACAACCTCTTTAATCTTTGCAGGTCCCTCTGCAACTCTCTTACACCATTTTCACTGTACACCTGCCACAGAGCTTAGTCTCATCTCCGTAAAGATACATCTTGTCTTGTATTTCTTCTCCTAGGTAACTAATGACCACATTTAAAAGGACTGATCCCAGGACTGACACCAGGGCACCCCCCTCATGACCTCCATCTCCTCTAATTTACCACTACCCTTTCCATCCCACCTCCCAACCAACTATCTGCCCATCTAAGTCCCTCACTGCACCCAGATCTTCTAACTTCCTTAGCAACCTTCTGTGTGACATTAAGTCAAATCTAAAGTCAAAGTAGAATGAACCCACTGCATGTTCATTATCCACTTCTGTAGTCACTCAATCAAAGAATACAATCAGGTTGGTCTGACGGAGGCCTCCCTGACATGAACCCATGCTGCGTACTATCATGGAGCCCATTACTCTCCAGGTAGCCTACGAGGTTATCCTTGATTAGTGTCTCCATCAGTTTACTCATTATGGAGATTTATTTATTTATTTTTATTTATTTATTTATTTATTTATATTTTAGTTTTTGTTGACCAGGTAAGTGCACTAGACAAATTCTGCCTATTTTCAGGCACGACCCGGGGGAGGGGGGATATAGATGAATGTCAACTGACCTTGAACCAGATTAAGCTGTTGGTGGTATTTTTAGTGAATTACTTATTTATTTATTGAAATGTTTCACCAGGAAAATTACACTGAGCAATAAAATGCTCGTCTCACGGTACATCCTGGGGGAAGGGAAGTGGGAGTACATGCAATATACACAAAGTAAACACAGACTCAGGTAACAGTTTTATGTATATAAAACAGAAGTGCTAGATTACAGCAATCGTAAGTGATATCTTTTCCAGAATTGTATAACTAGAGAGATTGTTGGCAGAAAGCATAGGATATGCTCCTAAGGGAAGGGGGTAGACAGGAGAAGAACAGAATAGTGCTTGGTTTCAGGAGGGGTAAAGGATGGGGAAGAAATTATATGGCCCAGCTGGAGGCAGGGGGAGGTATAGACCAGCAGAGGTACCTAGGTGCAGTTACAATTTGTCACTAAGTAATTAGTTAGGGACATAGAGAGAGAACTGCCTGAGGAGGAGTGGTGGATTTGGGTCAGTAGTTGGTTCCATAGTTTGGGTAGGCAGTGAGAGAATGCCATTTGGCCTGAAGTAGTGTTTCTGTAGGGTATATTCAGAGACCGTGCATCGCCAGATCTAAAGGAGTATTTGGAAGGGTGAGGGGCAGATAAGGAGATGGAGAGGTAAGAGGGGAGGAAACCTAGCCAGAATTTTGTGGTGAATTTGACAGTATGCAGGGTTCTTCTGTTGGCAAGGGTGGGAACATTTAGAGAGCAGTAGAGTGTGCAATGGTGGGTTAGAGCAGGGGCATCTAAGGCAAACCGGCAGAAGGAGTTAAAGAGAGGATCCAACCTGGATAGAGAGGATTGGGGGGCAGCACTGTATACTATGTCACAGTAGTTGAAGATTGGCAGTATCATTAATGTACCAACTCATGCCTAGCCGGCAGTGAGGTACAGCTACTGTTGTGGTTAAGGGCCCCTAGTTTAGGCTAGAGTTTTTTCTGAATGGCGTCGATGTGGACTGAGAAATTTAGGTTTCTGTCCAGCCAAACTCTGAGGTAGCGGAAGGAGGAAGTGTCATCTAGTACAGTCCCATCAATGGTGTGAAAAAATGGCAGGGAGGAGAGCCTTACCAGCCTCTGCCTGGTGCCTAAAGTCATAGACACTGGGTTATTTTTGAGTTTAGGAAGAGGTGGTGATCTCTAAGCCAGAGTTGGACATTTTTGAAATCCAGCTGGAGCCTAGCGGTGATATCAGAGACCAATTTACCTGTTGTGTACAGCATGGTGTTGTCAGCATAAATGTGTATGTTAGTCGTACAACTCAGGGGGAGATCATTGAGAAGGATTGAGAAGAGGAGTGGCCCAAGTACAGATCCTTGAGGGACTCCTGAAGTAATGGGGAGGGAGGGGGAGATGGCATTAGCCATACGGACAGATTGTGATCTGCCTGAGAGGTACGACTTGAACCAATCAGTGGCATTTGGGGACAGACCAGCGGACCTGAGGCAGGACAGGAGATGAGAGTGAGAGACCGTATCGAAGGCCTTGGCCAGGTCTATTAATATTGTTGAGGTTAAGAGGCCATTGTCCATCATCTGAATCCGTCAGTCGTAGCAGGGATGTGGCGGTGGAGTGGTGCTTTCTAAAGCCAGATTGGAAAGGAGTGAGAAAGGAGGAGTTAGTCAGATGGGAGGAGAGTTGCTCAAGGATTATGTGCTCCTGGAGCTTGGCTAGTGTTGGAAGGAGAGAGATAGGGCAGTAGTTGCTAGGGGAGGAGGGGTCACTGCCTTTGTGGAGAGGTAGAACAGTCACTTGTTTCCATGCTGATGGGACTGTGGAAGAGACAAAGGAGAAGTTAAGCAAGAGGGAGATAGGATAGGTGATAGCAGGAGCAGACAGAGAGAGGAGCTTAGGGTCCAGACCATCAGGAGAGGAGCCTTTGGCAGGGTTAATGGACAATAGGGCTTGAAGGGTAGCAGCAGTGGAGATGTGGGAGAAAAAAAGGGGGTAGAGAATGAGGGCTGAGGAAATAGGATGAGGAAACAGAGAAGAGGGTAGTGGTAGAGGGAGAGGGTGGGTAGCTGTTAGGGTGGGGGTAGAAGCCAGGGATGGGAAGAAGGGAGGGGTCAAAGAAGGTGGGAGGAGGAGGGGGTCAAAGGGGAGGGGCTAGGTGGCAAGGGTGAGGCTTGAAGGAGAATAGGGAGGAGGGCAGTGGGGCAGGTGACCACCAAGGAGCAGGGGGCCACAGGAAGGCTGAGTAGGCATCAGGTGAGCCACTAGGAGCACTGAGGCACAGGATGTGAAATGGGAATTAAAGCATTCAACCACAGCCATAGGTTCAGAGAGGACAGAGAGATTCTGCTTAAGGGTAGGGGTGGTGGGCTTGGTGGCAGAGAAAAACAGGGACTGAACAACTTTTCAAAATTTAGAAGGGTTACTTGTGTTAGCATGGAAGGTAGCCTGGTAGCGTTCAGTTTTGGCCAGATGAATAGCTTTGGTACACTTGTTACATAATTCCCTGTATCGTTGGAGATCCCTTGAGCAGTTGGATTCCTTGTGTTTACGCCAGGCGGTGTCCCGGGCTCTTTCTCAGGACAGGAGCACTGGGATTACCCAGGGTAGGTGATTTCCATGGACTGTAGTTTTACACAAGGGGGCGTGTTGATTCCAAATGTGAAGGACCTTTTCGCTAAACAACTGGAGAGCAGTGTCAATTGAAGAACAAGTGACAAGTGGGGTCCAGTTAATGGTGGCGAGATCTCGATGAAGTGGCTGCATATCAAGAGAGGAGTAGGAATGGGTTAGGAGGATTTTGTGTGGTATTTTTTGCCTGTGAATTTTGCGCACCATGTACACAGGATAGTGGTCGCTTAAGGCATCTGGTAGAAGGCCAGCAGCTTTGACCCTGTGAGGGTGCGAGGTGAGGATTAGGTCCAGGATGGAATGGTTTTTAGTTTTGTTGCTCAGGCGAGTAGGTTCCTGGATTAGTTGTGTCAAATTTAGTGACTCGATGTAGGAGTGAGTTTTGGCCAGTGTGGTAGACAGCCAGTTGAGGTTTGGGTCGCCAGTATGTACAGCTCTCCTAAGTGAGCAAGGTCCTTCAGTTTCTTGAACAATTCCGTGACTTGGGAGGGGGGTTGGCCAGGATGACAGTAAACTCCAGCAATAATAGCAGAGAAGAGTAAAGTAACTTCAGGTTGAGAAGGATAGCCTCGTGAGAGGAGGGGGAAGTAACTTTCAACACAATTGTGTGCTGAAGTGAAGTAGAGACATAGATCACCACTCCGCCTCTTCATCTGAGTCTGTCCATCCACGTTATAGTAAACCCAGGAATTGAAACTTCTTGATCTGTGATATGTTCAGATAGCCAAGCTTCTGAGATTATGGTAACATCAGGTTTGTATTCAAGGAAAATAATCTGAAGCATGGGTAGCTTACATGTAAGGCTGCGAGCATTTAGGTGGATAATTTTTAGGCCACTAGGGATGACTAGGGGAGTAGGAGGGATGCGCTGAGGGGTAGGGGAGTTCATGGTGGGTGGTCCAGGGTTAGGGTGGACATCTCCAGCAAACAGTAGGAGGATCAGGAAAGCAATAAATTGAGCTTCACAGTATTTTTGGGTTAATGAGTAGCACCGAGTTGTGCGACCAGGTAGTTGTACACAATAGGGAGCAGTTGAGGTGATCTTGTGCAACGTGATTAGATGGTTAGACAGGCCAGTAGGATAGGCACAAGGTAGCAACGGGTAATGTGGATGGATAGCGTGCAGTAGAGTCAGGGTGTGGGGCAGTATTCCAGCATAGTTTACGGTGGAGGTAACCGGTTGAGTATGGGGATTTTTGGCTAGAGAGACAGGAGGGACAGATGGAGCAAAAAGGATGCCAAGAAATATAGCCATGACTAGATAACATCGGTACTGGAGGCACAAGTTAGAGGGCAGCATAGTGGCACGAGATGAGGTTAGGTAGCAGTGTTAGACTGTGGGGATAGTGATAGACTGGGTGTAGACTTCCTTAGACCCTCTAGTGATGGGAGAGTATAGGGAGCCAATGGAAAAATAGACTGTTAGAAAAATAAAAAACAATCATGTGACTGAGTTACAACTATAAATAAAATAGTTCGGATAGGGTTCTGAGATGAGACTGACTGTCATGTAGTTACCCTGTTGCTCCTTGCCCCCTCCCTTATGGAGCAGAACCACATTCGCCACTCTCCAATCTTTCAGAACCACCCCTAATTGTGGTGAGCTGTTGAATAGCCCTGCCAGTGGTTCAGGCAGTTCCAATCTCTGGGTCACACCTGGAAACAATCCTTGTCTCAGTGTGCCTCTCCCAGTTACCAATTTTTTAATAAGTAAAATAAACAATGCCGGTTCACTGAAAACCCTCGGGTGCACCCTATCTGGCCTTGGCCTTATCTATTGTCAGGGCTGCAAGTCCTTTTCTGACTTAAAATACCTTCCCCATTTCAGAGTTTCCCTGGCAGCAGCCTGTATGCCACTTTCTGGCACACACCCTACATCCTGTACTCTGAATACTAAGTAGAAATAGTCATTAAAGGGACACTGTCAACCCCCTTAGGCCTCAAATTTTCCCAGATTTAAACAACACGTGGTGTGATTGCTCACATTCTGTAGACTGCTGATATCACTGGTTGTTTGATTCCGATTCCTTTTTTCTTTCAAAAAGTGGAAAACAGACTACTCACCATACTAGTGTTACCACACTAAAACATTTGTTTACATATCTTGATCAACCCCCACTGCATCTTTCCTGAACTTGGGAACACCCCCAACAAAGTCTAGACACTCAAGATGCAGTGAGAGGAAAGGAGATTATCACATCTAGAGTGACTGCCCTGTTTGGGGGTGTTCATCATGTTCAGGAAGTATACAATAAGAGCAGATCAAGGATTCAAAACAAAACAAGGTTGGGTATAATTACACCATCGGCACGCATTCCAGTTCTACTAAGAAAAAAAGCAGATAAAGCAATGAGCAACATCAATTAATTTTAGAGCAGGTAACCACCTGTAAAATGTAGGTTTTCAACTAGAAATACTAAGATGCAAAAAGGATTGAAGGTGTTCCTTTAAGAAAGGATGCCTACTGCTCATCTTTCTCTGTTTCCCTGCCCCCTCTGTAAGCCTCACAGTTCCTCCACCCTTCTTTCTTTTTCCTTAGATTATCTGAAAATATTTGTCCCTGTCCTTGACCCCTCTGCAATACATAGCTGTGTCTGCTTTTGAGACCCTGACTGTCCTCTTGGCCTCTTTTCTTCTCACTTGATACTTCTTCCATTCTTTATCCTCCTGCTTCTCTTTGTACCTGATTAAGGCCTTATTTTTAGATCACACATTCCCTCCCTTATCTTCTTTGACAACCATTTTGGTCTTCTTTACTTGTTTCTTTTGGTGACCATCCCCAATCCGTTGTTGTTTCAAGAATGTCCCCTTTAATTTATCTCCATCTTTCCTCAACTCCCTTAATTTCATACTGGAGGATAGGAAAGTTGAAAAGGCATAGCCCATATAGACTTTCCACACTATTCAGTGGTGATAACCGAAGTTACCAACTTCAGTAAGATACCTATCTAATCTTACCTTAAATGTACCCACACTATCTGCTTCAACCACTTCCTGAGTTAGTCCATTCCACATTTTTATTGATCTACATATAAAAGTTTCTTCTTATTTCTGTCCTACTTATTGTTTCCTTCAACTGCCTGTCATGCCTCACTCCAACCAACTTATCCTGGACTAATATCCTCATCTCATTAAAGCTGGCTCTTCTGAAATGCAGAACTTCAGTCCTTGATGAGGGCATACATGTACCAAGACCCAGTTCAAACCACATGGCGTTATGATCACTGGACCTCAAGGTTTTCCAACATCACTCTACCTACCATTTCTGAATTGTTGAGCACCACATCAAGAATGGTAGGCAGGCCTGCAATGTGTCTAGCAGAGCATGATGTCTGCTGCTTTTAGCTGCTGGAATGTTCCATTCAATGTCTAGAAGGTTGAGATGTTCAACTACTACTACCTCCCCCTTTACTGTCTCAGTCTCTATTTCTGTCCTAGTTCTCTGTCCCTTACTTCCGCATGTACAATTTCTTAGCTGATGCACTATGAGCTGAACATACAGTGATTCTATTCACCCATGCCCACCCCCAATGGACCCCGGCCCTGCTGATTTAATGCCTTTTCTAACATAGAAGGATACCCTTGCTCAGGTCTACACAGTGATCAAGTGGCTGTGCTAGATTTCTCAGCTGAAACAATGTCAAACTAATAACTCTGGTAAAATAATACTCCATGTGTGGTCTAACCAGTGATCTGCACAGAGGACTTACCACGTCCCTTAATCTGCTCACAAAATATATTCTGACACGTCTTATGATTTCATTTTTTCTTTTCTTGCCACAGATTCACAGTTTCCAGCTTTTTAGAAGTTCTGTAATGTTTACACCATGGTGAAGCTCATGATTCCTATATTGTTTCCCATTCTCAATTATTGCACCTTACGGATCTTGCTGTCCCAGTTCATTTCCATGTATTTGTTCATACTGTGTTTAATTTTCCATTTCTTTGCCCACTGAAGAAAACTACAGAATAACAACAAAAGGGACTAGCAGTGCTGCAGCAAAAGGCACAAATAAACTAAGCAAGAAACGCCAGGTACAGACAAGGCACCAAGTAAACAAGTCTCAGGCTAAAGGCTCTGCTTAAAACATTTTATTTGCAGCATTATTATGGAGATCTGTCAGCAAACAGTGAACTCCAAGCATTGATGGTAGGCAATGAGGTGGACCTTGTGGCCATCACAGAAACATGGACTTTGGAAAATTATTTATTTATTTATTTGTACATCAGTTTACAACCTTTGAGCCAAAGGCTCATTTCCAAAGGTACCTCATCACAAAGAGGACAAATACATTACAACATTTTGTTACATCATTGCGGTTACAACGTTGGCAGTCACATGCTGTTATTTCTTAGTTACATCATTGAGGTTACAGGTTGGGCTATCACAGGCTGTTACAGTTATTTGGATACAGCTCAAACATACATTGGTATAAACATACACGTAGTAGAGTGCAGAGACAGAAGGAGGTAATGATTCAGAGGGCTATGGGACGTGGTTGGTGATTGGTTGGGTGAAGAGCCACTCAGTGAGCTTTGTCAGTGGATAGTGAGCTAGAACACCTTAGAGACAATCACAGGTACATGTGTTAAATAGCTGACTCTGAAGTGAAGCTCTGAAGCAGGAGATCGTGAGAGTATCAGAGATTGGGGTAGGGAGTGTGTTGCACCAGGAGGGCACTCTGGGTACTCAATGTTTAGGAGGGATAGAGGAATAGGAAGAGTGGAAGAAGTAGCTGTTTCTGTTAAGGATGGACTCAGGCAAACCCATCATTATATATGAGAAAGCAGGCAGTGGCCATATTAGCTCACAAAGAGTGACTCAGCCATCTTGCTATTGGTAAACTTCATGCTTACCGAAGTACCTGGTCTCCCTTCTTGTCATTCAGTCTGTCTCAGGAGCAGTTACCCAACATGTGAAAGCTTTCACTGTCAGTTAAACATAGAAACATAGAATTTGATGGCAGATAAGGACTGCTTGGCCCACCCAGTCTGTCCATTTCCCTACCTAATGGATAAGCTGCAGATCCTAGTTAACCAGCAGCCTACTTCTTTCTACCCCCACCCCCTAGAATTGCCTTATGGCTGTCCCATGCATGCTTGAATTCAATCACTGTTTTTGACTCCACAACCTCCTCCAGAAGGCCGTTCCATGCATCCACAACCCTCTCTGTGAAAAAATACTTCCTTACCTTACCTCTGAGCTGCCCCCATCTTCAAATTGTGCCCTTGTTCTTGCACACCCTTTTTGAAAGATGCTGCCTCTGGACTTTGTTGATTCCCTTGAGGTACTTGAACGTTTATCATGTCCCTGCTCTCCTCCTTCCCTCAAGGCTATCATATTAAGCTCCTTTAGTCTCTCTTCAAATGTCTTCCGGTGCAGACCCTGCACCATTTTAGTTGCCCTCCTCGGGACAGCTTCCATCCTGTCTATGTCCTTGCAGAGACTGAGTCTCCAGAACTGCACACAGTACTCCAGATGGGGTCTCACCAGCTGTCTGTAAGGAGGGATAACAACTTCCTGTTTTCTACTGGTGATGCCTCTCCCTATGCATCCCAGTATCACCCCAGCCCTCCTTACTGCCCTCTCACATTGCTTGCCCACCTTTAAGTCATCTGATATGACTACTCCCAGGTCCCTTTCCATTTTTTTTGTTGTTAGTATCTCACCCCCCATTGTGTACTCTTCCCCTGGGTTTTTGTTTCCCAGGTGCATTACCTTGCACTTCTTAGCATTAAATCTAAGCTGCCATACATTTGACCATTCCTCTAAGCTTGCCAAGTCCCTTCTCATCCTTTCCACCCCACCTTGTGCATCAACTCTGTCGCAGATCTTTGTGTCATCTGCAAAGAGACATACTTTTCCTTCCAGTCCCTCTGCAATGTACCACAAAGACATTGAAGAGACCATGCCTACTACTGAACCCTGCAGCACCCCACTAGTAACCCCCTTTCTTCAGAGTGGACTCCATTTACTATTATCCTCTGTGTCCTATTCTCCAGCCAATTCTTTACCCAGGCTGGCTAACTTGTATATTAATCTTTGTGTGGGACTGAGTCAAATGCCTTGCTAAAGTCTAGGTAGGCCATGTCCACAGCCCCTTCCT
This sequence comes from Neoceratodus forsteri, assembly GCA_016271365.2. Lineage (NCBI taxonomy): Eukaryota > Metazoa > Chordata > Ceratodontiformes > Ceratodontidae > Neoceratodus > Neoceratodus forsteri. The sequence continues at coordinate 1,326,025,111 of CM057456.1, read as the reverse complement.
GATCTACTACTTTGGTCATCCAGTCAAAGAAATCTGTTAGATTCGTCTGGCATGACCTTCCTGCTGTGAATTCATGCTGCCTTGGGTCCTGTGCCCCTCTGGCCTCTAGGTACTCGACAATTCTTTCCTTCAGAAGTGATTCCATCATTTTTTTACCTATCACTGAGGTTAAACTAACTGGTCTGTAGTTTCCTGCTTCTGCCCTGCTCCCACTTTTGTGAAGGGGAATCACATCTGCCCTCCTCCACTCCTCAGGTATCACCCATCCTCCCATGATTTGTTAAAGAGGGTAGTCAGTGGTGTCACTAGTTCTACCCTTAGTTCTTTTGGAATTCTGGGATGAATCCCATCAGGCCCTATTGCTTTATCCACCTTCAATTTTAAGAGTTCTTTCAGAACCCTTTCTTCTGTAAATGGGCTAGTATCAACTTCTGTATCCAGAGTGTTTCTATTGTTTGTTTTAGGTATCTCCCCCTCTTCATTTGTAAATACTGAGCAAAAATATTTGTTTAATATCTCTGCCTTTTCACAGTCACTCTCTACCCTCTGCTCTGTTATACAATGGTTTGGACCTCTGAGTCCAGGGTAGCACCTGGTAGTGATGGGTCTTACCATACTCAGTACAAAAGAGTACCAAGCTATTTCATTCCACTTTGTTATTGTTTGCTGATTCCTTACAGACACTGGGTAATAATTCAGTTAGTTAGTCTAGTGGTTTTTGAGTGTTGGTATTTTTTTATGTTTGTTCCCTGCTTTGTATTTCTATCTTTTGTAAAACAAATCTGTCCTGTTTCATAAGACTGCACACTAGGATTCTTACTGTTCTATGCAATGGTACAGAATGTGTTTCCATGTCTTGTGAAGCATACATTTAATAGATAACATTTAAAGACTGTTAATTGATGAACTTTCTATGTAATATTTCTTCACAGAATTTGAACCTGCTGCCTCTGTATGTATTATTGTTGAATAGATTAATAAAGATATGAACTACAAAAGAATGGCATCCAGGTGGCAGAAGATGGGTGCATCAGGGGTAGTGATGGAGAGATGGAGTTACTATGGATGCAACTCACAGCAGCCTCAGGCAAGAAACTATGCTTGGGCATGATCTATACACCTCCAAGGAAAGGGAACATGTGAGACAGAACTCAGGGCAGAACTTGAAAGAGGGGTGGTGGGGGGCGGAGCCTGGCAGCCAACATGGTGGCATGTTAATTCGAGCTAGAGGGACCCTGTGTACCCCCGAGTACCCATCTGTAAGTCTGAACCACATGTCTCAGGTGTAAGAAGTCAAAATTCGTTCACTGGAATATTCGCGTAGTAGAACGAGCTGTTTCCGTGAGAATCGAGCGAGACCTAGGGCAACAGCATCATGTTCAACAGGCCTGGCATTTCCCCATGGTGCTCACACTTTAGGCCGTATCAGCAGCATTGCCAAGTCTTCATCATACCCATCGAGCTCCGTGAGAGCCAGGCAGCAATCTGGGAAAGGTGGGTGGGGCGATGGCCACACCAGGCACCTCCAACAACATGGCTCAGGACATAGCAAAAATGACAGCAATGCTGAGCAAAGTACTACAAGATACAACTGAACTAAAACTCTCCTCCTCAAAAATAACTGAGGATTTACAGCACCTAGCACTAAGAGTGGAGGGTACGGAGAACATAACCAAGTTGCACTCTGAACAACTATCCCAGCAGGACGGCTACTTGATCATCATGGGTAGATTCAATACTTGCTGTCTAAAGTGGACAATTTGGAGAATAGGGCTAGGAGGTGAAATGTCTGGATCGTGGGCATCCCTGAAGGCATGGAGGGCAGGGACATGATTTTATTTCTGGAGAATGCTTTACCAGCCATGCTGATCTTAGAGCATGAGGTACCACCTGAACTCGAGAGGGCCCATCGCTCGCTCACCCCCAAACCTAAACAAGGTGAGTGTCCTCACCCCATATTATGCAAGTTTCTAAGGTATCCAGTAAAAGAAAGGTATCTGCAGCTGGCAAGGGAAATGAAAAATGTGTCATGGCAGGGTTGATCCATTCAGCTATACCAGGACTACTCACAGGAGCTTGCCAGATGAAGAAGAGCATATACTGGAGTGAAACAGTAGCTGTACAAGATGGGCATCACTACTTCCTTGAGGTACCCCGCCATTGTTGAGAGTTCAATACAATGGGGTATGTCGCATGTTTAACTCCCCAGGGGAGGTGGAACAATTTTTAATGTCTATCCAGCCTACAGGGCGAGATCTGTGGCAGCCCTTGTCACCGCCATGTGTCGTCGAATGGCAGAATATGGAGGCCCCCCTGCATCCATGGAAATTACATCTGGGGCTAAGCAATTGGAAGTGGAAAAAGGAGGTGAGTGGCACAAAGTTCCAAGGGGCTGGCCTTGAAAACCGGGTAGGGTTACTCCCAACAAAAAGCCTTTGTCCAAAAGGAACCAATCCAGGAGTCATCAGAGACTGCAAATGCTATCCGATGATAGCACACTCTCCCCCTCAACTACTCCAGTCAAGGTCTCCAATAGATTCAAACCCCTGAGGGATCTGATTCCATCAGCCTTGGATCTGGCCGGTAGTCATCGGAGGAAAATCAACCATCACCCTGAACTGCAGGTTGGACAAAACCTGTTTTTCAGTTCAAATAGTAGTGCTTCCAGTTAGGGGGGAATTTCCTTTCTCTCTGGGAGCTCTTAGCTAAAAAGTGTGATGATCCCTGGGCATTCATTCAGGCTTAGTTTTCTACAATGAGCATTTTGCTCTTGTCTTGCTGTTGTTTGCCTGAGTAGGTTAGAGCGCACTCAGATCATCACAGCCATGAGACCGACTGAAAATATGGTCACTTTGCATTTGTTAAGACTTGGTACATACTAAATATCTGCTCTCATTTGCAACTATCTATTGTCCACAGTTTCAAAGGTGTTGTTTTTTTTTTTTTTCCTCTCTCATGCAGAAGCCCACCACCCAAACAGCAAGGTGGAGCTTACTAGAGTCCCCGGACTGGCCTTTACCGCTCATTGTTACCAAGTGACGGCGTGAACTGGGGACTGTACTTTACAACTAGATACCTACAGGTTATTACTACTCATTTCACATGCAGGTTGGTAACTTGGTAGTGGGCAACCCCCCATGACTGGCTAGAATTGTCCTGGGTTAGGTGATGGCTGACTCCCGCTCGCAGGCTGCTGCTTTGGCAAAAAGTGCGGCTGTGGGAAGGGGAATAGCGCGATGCTAACGAATGATTTAAAAGATCTGATTAGTGAGACAATGCCCCCACCCATGATGCCAGTGGGGTACGCTTCTGCAAGGAGGTACCCTGTGATGCACCCAGGTGCAACTCATTCTCAGAATAAGGGAAACAGTTTAACTTTCTGATGTTCAGCTTTTCAAAGTTTTTTCTTAACTGAATTAGTGGTTTATATAGGGGTCCACAGGATCCCGAGGTTTATTCAAGTTTTTGAGTATCTCAGAACCTCAGTTAGAGGACAGGATGATGGGTAAAAATATGGTGCTGAGCTCCACACCCAGGAGAGGCCATCCCGACCCTGGGCTACTTAATTTATTGGTGGCCGGGTTGCTAAGGGAGACCCTCTTAGACAAAGGTTTGGTGCAGGTGTTAATTTGTAGAGAGGTGGAAGAGGAAAGAGTTATGGAGGTCATAAAGCCTAACCAAAGCATGGATAAGGCGACCTATAGGATTGGAACAGGGGGAAGGGGGCAGACAGGTTAGGTTTTTTAGAAAGAACTTCAAGTGTGGGTCTCCCACACCTAGGTTGAGCTCTCTTTTGCTCAGGCAAGGGGCTCAATATCTCTTAATAAGCTTAACAAATGGCAGGTAAGGATATACTAACAGCCACTTCCTGGAATGTGAGGGGTCTGAATTCACCAATCAAAAGAAAGAAAATCCTAGCCCAATTAAAATCTTTGAAATCTCAAATTGCTTTTTTGCAGGAAACAAAATTGAACCATACAGAAGCTCAAAAGTTGGTAAGGGAATGGGTGGGATGGGAGCTTCACAGTACAGCTTGCAAAACCAGAAGGGGGGTATCTATCTTATGCCGTAAGAACCTAAAATGGCAGTTGAGAGAGTTTAGGGCTGACTAGGAAGGGAGATGGGTCTTAGCTAAGGTTAATACCCCCACAGGGGATGTTATTTTAGCAAATCTATATGCCACAAATGAAAACTCCCTGGAGTTCTTTCATAAACTCTCACAAGAACTAGTGGGGATGGCAGTAGGGGAGACAGACATCCTACTGGGGGGACTTCAATCTGGCAATGGACTTTCTTATGGACAGGTCCAACTCTAAGCCTGACTCACACACCCGGTCCATCAGAGCTCTGACGGACCTTCTCCTTCTACACAAACTACAAGACATCTGGAGACTAGCCCATATAGATGTGAGGAACTATACCTATTTCTCTGATGCCAAACAAGTCGCCAGCAGGATTGATTACTAGTTTACCTCCCAAAACATTTCAAACAAAATCCTTGATGTTAATATAGCCCCCCTGTACATGTCTGCTTTCTCTGGTGCCCTCAACCCCCTGTCCCACGTCAGTGGGCTGGAGGCTTGACCCCCTACTGTTACAGGAAAATGAATTCAGGGATTGGCTTCAGAGTGAGGCAGGGACTTACTTCTCAGATAATCCCCCAGGGTCAGCCTCAGCGGCAGCTATATGGGAAGCATTCAAAGCCGCACTACGAGGCTGAATTATAAGCTATGCCTCCCACCACAGGAAACAGAGGGAAAAAGAGGCTAAGGAACTGGAAAGTGTTCTGGGGGACAAGGAAAGTCTATACAAGAAAGACCCCAATAAGCTTCACAATCCAGAGCTCTTGCATGAACTGCTGGTACTGAGAATGAAACTAAACACGCTAGCTACCCGCAAGGCAGAACTTCAGATTTTAAGACTAAAACATAAATATTGGGGTGGGGGGTGGACACTGGGAAGCCATTGGCGTATAGACTAAAGAAAAAACAAGCCGATAGACATATAGCATAATTGCAGAATAAGCAGGGGGAAAAATTCAGTAAGTCCGACTTCATAAACAAAATTATGTTAGAGTTCTACGACTCCCTGTACAGCTCTCATATCACCTGGGAAGAGGCCAGATTTGATAAGTTTATGGAGGGTACAAAGCTCCCTAAGCTTACAGATGCCCAATGTGAGCAGTTGGAGGGGCCCATAGAAGTGCAAGAAATCAGGGATGCAATTAATAAAATGGCATCACAAAAAGCTCCGGAGGGGAACAGCTACTCAGCAGATTTTTATAAGGTAATTCAAGAGACTGCCTCTCTTCCTATGAGATATATGTTACAAGAAGCTTTACCAAGGGAGATAATCCCTTCCACTCTTAGAGAGGTGATCATCACAGTCCTCCCAAAGGAAGCTATAGACCCATCTCACTTATAAATGCAGATACTAAGATCCTTGCAAAAGTGCTAGCAGCCCAACTGGAGCCAATCCTTCCATGCTTAATTCACACTTCTCAAGTGGGCTTTGTGAAAGGACAGGCCAGTACAGGCCACCTCAGATCTCTAGTCTCCCTCATACAAAGAGAGGGGCAAGTCCCCACTCCGGCAGCAGCCATTTCGATAGATTTTGAGAAGGCCTTGAACTCAGTCGAGTGGGACTTCCTGCATGCAATATTACAACATTACAACTTCAAGAGTGTATTTAGAAGCTGGATTAAAACACTCTATACAGCCCCCAAGGCAAGATTGCTGACAAATAATATTCTCTCAGACCCATTTGAATTACACAGGGGAACTAGACAGGGGTGTCCACTGTCTCCCATGCTATTTATACTAGTTATTGAAGCCTTAGCCAGTGCTGTTAGGGAGCACCCTAATATTAGGGGTATAAGTATGGGGAATGTCGCTCACCATGCACTGTTGTATGCAGACGATTGTCTTCTCTTAACTGATGATTTCCATGCATGTGCAAAGCATATTGTAGACTTACTGCAAGCTTTTTCAAACTTCTCAGACTTAAAGGTAAACCAGGGCAAAACAGAAGTTCTCCCATTGAATGCCAAGCTCACCCTTGGAGATATCTCCCAAGAGGGTCTAGTATGTGTTAAGGGGAGTATCAAATATTTGGGCATTAGGGTCATACCTTCTGTTTCCTCCCTGTCTGAGGCTAATCTGGCCCCATTGGTTTCTAGTCTAAAGGAGAAAACTCTGAGATGGAAACAACTAAACCTTTCCCTGCCTGGTAAGGTGGCGGCAATCAAAATGATGATGGCACCGAGGGTTTACTATGTACTTTCCCATCTCCCAACTGAAATTCCAAGCAAGTGGTTCCAAGAATTAGACACCATTATGAGTGTCATTCTCTGGGAGAATAAAATCCCCCAATACAGTAGAGCCAAGCTTCAAGCCTCTTGGACTAAGGGTGGGTGGTGCCTTCCTCATTTTCAACACTATGCCTACGCCTTCTCGGTGGCTAGCACCTGTAAGTTATTTCGAGAAGTCTCTGAAGCATTGCCAGCATGGGAAGCAATTGAAAGAGGCGCCCTTTTTGGGAATCATCTTTCAGGGTATCTGGGCATTCCCCTCCCTACTATATTTCGACATTGGTTGACAATCAAGGCAGCCCACAGGGCTTGGCACCAGTTAGGGGTCATTAGTAAATCCTGCTTGAACCCAGGGAAGTTCCTTAATCTCTGGAATAACCCCAGCTAGACAATTAACAAAAGACCATTTGTATGGGAGGGATGGAAGGAGAGACAGATCAATAAGCTGAGTGATATTCTAATGGCTGATGGGCATACCCTGGATAGTTTTACTTCTTTACAAAGAAGGTATAAAATTGGGTAAAAAAGAGTTTTGGAAATATCTCCAACTAAGACACATTTATACAGAATGGTTTAAAAAAGGGTGCCTTTGTGCTATATGTGTATCTGATGTCAGAGCCATGCCCAGGATTCTACCTCTAAACAGATGGGCACAATTGAAGAAAGGTTTAGCGGGCCAGATTTATAGGTTCATGAGAGAGGCCATGCCTGACCCCTCATTGCCAGCTAAATTGAAATGGCAAAATATGTTGGGCTTGGCTATAACAGCAGAGGAATAGAAGAATAGCTGGAGTTCAGTAAAACAAGCCTGTGTTGACCCCCGGAGCTTTCTTATCCAAAATAAATCAAGACACCTCTGGTACCACACTCCGGCGGCACTATAAGAAATGGGCCTAACACAGGAAGGCGTATGTTGGAGGTGTGATGCCAAATGGGCTGATTTACTACATGTGGTTTGGCAGTGTGACTACATACGTTCCTTTTGGTCTGAAGTTATTCACTGCTGCTCCATTATTCTTGGCCACCAGATCCCTAGCACCCCATCACTCTGGACACTGGGGATCCTCCCTCCTAATGGTAGACTAACAGGCCCACATTCTGCTTGGCTATTGCAGGCCTCTGTAGAAGCCAAACAGCTTATACTCTGTAAATGGACAACAAAGGAGGTACCCTTCCTCACGGCTTGACTGTTGGCCATGTCTAAGCTGGCTAGCTACTCCAGACTTTTGCATGTAACCAACAACACAATGCAGACCCATTCAGATAAATGGTCCCCTTTTATGCACTACATTCAGTGCAAATCCTCCACCTCCACCGATCCTATAAGTAAGGACCTGCTTAAGCCCCCCTGAAGCCCACCCCCGCTCACACTCTTCCACCAATAATGGATCTGTAGGAGGGAGGTCCCCCCTCTCACAAGGCCACCTCTCCTTAGAGGTCCCATAGCTCTCGGAAAATCTGACCAGTTTTGTTATATTTCCATACCGCTGGTTTAGGACGTTAGATACAATATGACACCTTTTACCTGAGATTCAATGTATTCAATGTCTTCAGTATGTACAATATGAACTTTTGATTGTATTTTCATGATGACTGAGATATTTGTTTTGTCTCTATAACTCAATAAAAATTTAAACTGCAAAAAAAGAAAGAGGGTGGCAAAGAGGGAAGTAGTGGTAACGAGTGATCTGAACCTGCCAGATATCGAATGGGATGTTCCAGTAGCCAGAAGCATCAGAAGTCAGGCCTTGCTGGATGCCTTCCAGGACTGTCTACTGGTACAGATAGTTAAGAAACCCATCAGGCAGATTGAAGTCCTTGATGTGGTGCTCACCAACTCATAGATGGTAAGAGCTGTAAGAATAGGGGAGTCACTGGGGAACAGCAACCGTACTTCCATTTGGCGCAAACCGACTCTTGGGTCCAGAAAACCCCAATCAAGAGCTGAAGTCCTTGATTTTAGAAGAGTGGACATCAACAAGCTGAGGGAGCTGGTCAGGGAAACGTTTGTCAGGGCAGACAACATGGGGGGTGGAAGAGAGATGGGGCAATTAAAGGAGACATTCTTGAGGCATCTAAGTTATGCATAAGAATGCAACCAAATAGAACAGGTTTAAAAGACTGTTATGGTTATTGACAAGAGTCAGAGAAGTGGTAAGGGAAAAGAAAGAGATGTTCTACAAGTATAAAGAAAAGCGGTGGATGAAGAAAGGGAGAATACATACTGAAAAATAGAGAGTTAAAGAGTACAGTTAGGGAGGCAAAAGCAGACAAAGAGTTGAGTATTGCAGAGGGGGTCAAGAATGGATAGAAACACTTATTCCAATATATTTGGGAAAAATGAAGAAAGCGGTGGGAATTGTAAGACTAGCCAAGGGGAGTAAGGTCATAGAAGAGGACAGACAAAAGGCAACTATCCTTAATGATTACTTTTGCTCAGTTTTCAGTAGGGATGATGGTGGGCCCTTGCCAGATAGTGGCATCAAAGTTGCCACTAAGGTGATCCCAGAGATGCGGCAGACAATATTTACAAGCCAAAGGGTCCAAAAGGGACTGGCATCCCTAAAAACAGATAAGGCCCTGGGACCAGATCGGTTAAATCCGAGGTTACTTAGGGAGCCGGCATCAGTACTGGCTGCACCTCTGGTAGATCTTTTTAACAGCTCACTAAGGATGGGGATAGTTCTGAAGGACTGGAGGGTGATAGACATAGTTCCACTTCATAAGAGAGGGGCACAGGGAACAGACTGGGAACTACAGGCCTGTCAGTCTTACCTCTATTGTAGGGAAGCTGATGGAGTCACTGGTTGAACAGGACCTTGTGGACTACTTGGAAAGCAATGGTCTCCAGGATAGTAATCAACACAGATTAATGGCAAGAAGGTCCTCTCAGACTAACCTGATAGTTTTCTTTGACTGGGTGGCGAGGGAATTGGATAGGGGCTATGCTGTGGATTTGCTCTACTTTGACTTCAGCAAGGCTTTTGATTCAGTGCTTCACAGACATTTGCTAAAGAAGATGGAGGACCTGGGTGCAGCTAAGGTCATACTAAACTGGGTAGGTAACTGGCTAAAGGAGAGGTGCAAGAGGGTTGTGGTCAACATGGTCAAATCAGAAAAGAGGGAGGTCATCAGCGGGACACCACAAGGATCTGTCCTGGATTCCATCCTCTTTAGTATGTTCATCAGCAACATTGGTGAGGGAATCTGGTGCAGGTTGTGTTTCTTCTCAGATGACACTAAGCTCCGTGGGAAGCTGGATAGCAACTAAGGAATCAAGGAGGGGAGTATTTTTCAGAAAAAAGGTGCTCAAGAACAAGGGGACATGCTATGATGCTGGAAGGGGGCAGATTCAGGAGTGATGTGAAGAAGTACTTCTTCACAGAAAGGGTGGTGGATTTCTGGAACAGCATTTTAGTGGAGATGGTGGGGCAAAAACAGTGGTGGGTTTCAAGAATACATGGAATAAGCACAAGGGAATCATACTGGAAAGGAAAGGGGAGGGTAAAAGAGGTGTAGATCTGGCATGTTATGTAGTAGAGGTGATAGTGTGGATCAGATGGTAGCATATTCGCCTCTAGACCAAAAGGTCATGGATTCTTGTCCCACACCAGGATTGGACTTGCACCTAAAACGCTAGCATCCCAGTGCAGTATTAGGGGGTTACTGTACTGCTGGGGTCTGCCATCCTTCAGATGAGATGTTAAACTGAGGTCCCTTCTACCCATCCTGATGTTGTCCTGGTGGGAGTTCAGGTGGAAGTAAAAGAACCAAAGGCACTCTTCGCAAAGAGTAGGGGACATTCCCGGTGTCCTGCCCAACATTTCTCTTTCCATAAATTGGTTCATGCAATTGTCCAGGCTGTGTGTGGGTGTTGGTGTGCGATATGGCCACCACTACACGTTCAGTCAATTCACTACCAGTCTAGCATTGCTTGTAAAGTGCTTTGGGATACACTGTGTATGAAAAGTGCTATATAAATGCTGATTCTTCTTCTAATAGTGTTGGTAGTGAGAAATGAGCAGACTGAATGGGCTAAGCAGTCCTTACCTGCAATCAAGTTCTATGTTTCTGTGTTTTTAAGGAAATGCAGAGTGACATACAAAAGCTAGAGGGGTGGTCTATGGTTTGGTAGTTGAAATTCATTAACAAAAAGTTCGAGGTACTGCATTTAGGGAAAGAGAACCCCAGGACAGAATACTGGAAGAGTGGGGTGATACTTAATATTACAGTTGAAGAATGGGACCTTGGAGTTATCATCAGTGACTCCCTCAAACAAACAAATCAGTGCAATAAGGCACATAGCAAAGTGAATAGGATGCTGGGCTGTACTGGGTCGGGTATTGGTAGCAGAAGGAGAAGAGGTAATACTTCCCCCATATTATTTATTTATTTTATTTATTTATTTACGAGATTTACCAGGAAGGCATACTGAGCAACATGCTCGATTCCAGGTGTGACCTGGGGGCCTAGGCCCAGTACATGGCAAATATTAGAAACAAATACAAGTACAAAGATTGAAATAAAGAAACATAGCATATGATTTGTATAAATATAATATAGTTTTTGAGTATGAAGTACGTAGGGAGATAGGTATAACATATACTCCAGGTATAGTATTACAGTAGTTTGCAGACAGATATGCACATAACGGGAGTATTACTGTACATTATTTAATTTATAGATGGCTGTAACTTACAGCATTAGCAGGAGCAGCTGGAGGAGAAGTGTGCATGGAGTAGTCTGGAACGGTGACCGGGATTTTGTGCGTGTCTGATGGGGGCAGAGAGGGTGTTCCAGATCTGTGGGATTCTGAATTTAAAAGCTGCCTGGCCTTTGGTAGTGTGCATAAGTGGGACATGTAGAAGTCTGGGGTCTGTGCCTCTTAAGGAGTACACAGGGGGAGGTTGTCGGGATAGAGTAGATTGAAGATGGTGGGGAGGGAGAGGGTCCAGAATTTAGCAGCAAACCTAGTGCAGTTTATTAATCTGCGGTCATGGAGAGATGGTAGGGCTAGAGAGCTATATAAAGTACAGTGGTGAGTGGATTGCGGGAAGTCAAGGATGAAAAGACAAAAGGAGTGGAATAGGGTGTCTTGGCTTGCCAGGGTGGACGCAGGGGTGATACAGTAAACTATGTCGCAATAATCTAGTACATGGAGTATCATTTTTTTGTACTGTGGCATGCCTCATTTGCTTGGAGAAACAGGTTTTGTTTCGATAGAGTGCCCCTCATTTTGGGAGCAGCCTCTTATGCAGGGAGTCTATGTGAGAGGAGAAGTCAAGGTGTTGGTTGAGCCAGATGCCTAAATAGTTAAAGCTAGTGCACTGCTCAAGGGGTGCCCCTTCCAGGGTTGAGAATGGGGGACACGGGGTTTGGTGGGAGAGTCTTTGTTGGGAGCCAAACGTAAGCGACACCGTTTTTTTAGGGTTTAGATATAGCTGGTTTTTCATGAACCAGTGCTGGATGGCTGAGAAGTCCTCCTGAAGGAGAGATGCTACACTACTTGTGGAGGTGCCAGATGCGTACAGAACTGTATCATCTGCATACATTTGGATGGAAGAGTGGGAACATGCAGAGGGAAGGCCATTAAGAAAAATGGAGAAGAGTATTGGTCCTAGGACTGATTCTTGAGGGACTCCTGAATTGACTGGAAGGGGGTTTGATGTGTGAGAGGCCAGTCTGACCGCTTGCATCCTACCCACAAGATAGTCTTGGAACCAGTCTATAGCTGGGTGAGCTAGATCTGCATCCTTAAGTTTTGAGATAAGTAGGGAATGTGAGACGGTATTGAAAGCCTTAGCTAGATCTATAAAAATGGCCGTGGTGATGTGTCCTTTGTCGATGCCTGTGAGGATGTCCCCAGTGACACGTAGTAGGGAGGTGATGGTAGAATGGGATTTGCGGAAGCAAGACTGGAAAGGAGTAAAGAAGGAGGAGGTGTCCAAGAACTGGGAGAGTTGGGACAGGACCAGTCGCTCCTGAAGTTTGGCCAGGATCGGGAGTAGGGAGATAGATTTATAGTTGCCTGGGGAGGAGGCGTCACCGCCTTTAGGGAGGGGTATGACAGTGGTCATTTTCCAAGTAGCTGGAACCTTGCCCAGAGAGAAAGAGAGGTTGAAGAGTGCGGCCAGTGGGGTGGCTATGGCAGGGGCTGACAGGAATAGCATCTTGGCGTCCAGAGATGATGGGCACTTGCCTTTATTAGGGTTCAATGCCCATAGGGAGTGGAGGACTTCTGTGGGGCAAACTGGTTGGAATACAAAAGGTGGGACTGGAGGGTGAGTGCTAGGGGTGTGGGTGCTGTGTGGGTGGTCCAGGGTGTGTATATTCAGGAGGGAGGATAGAAGGTTGTCGGCACAGCTGGAGAAATGGGTGTTGAAAGCTTCTGCAACACAGATGGGGTTGGAGATGAGGGAGCCATTTACTAAAATTGTTTATATATAGATACCATATAGATCCTTGGTGAGGCCACACCTGGAGTACTGCGCCCAGTTCTGGAGCCCTCTCCTCAGGAAGAATAGGGATAGGCTGGAGGCAGTATAGCACAGGGTAACAAAAATGATTTAGGCCAAAAGGGCAGGTCCTATGAGGAGCACCTCAAGGCATTGAACATGTACTCCCTGGAGACCAGAAAGGAGAGGGAAGATATGATAGAGACCTTCAAGATCCTGAAGGGCATTAACAAGGTGAACTGTGAATAACTATTTAGCTTGAATACTAGTTTGCAGCCATGTGGACATGAGTGGAAACTGACAACAGGGAGGTTCAAAAGGGATATGAGGAAGTATTTTACAGAAAGTGTAGTGAAGCCATGGAACAGTCTTCCAGCTGAAGTGGTGTGTGCTATAACCGTTGATGGTTTCAAGTACAGCTGTGACAGAATGAAACGTATAGTGGGGGCTCAGACAGCAGACACTGGAAGGAGAATGCTGGGATGATGGGGAGGGCTAGGACCCTGTGGGAACAGTAAGTGCCAGGGCTAAATAGGGAACTCAGGTAGACTGGATCGACTACTGGGCTTTTTCTGTCATCACTGTCTATGTTTCTGTGTAAACAAACAACCCCAACATTTTGTGCCACTGAACAAGCACGTTATCAAGAGGATAAGAGCTCCTCCATGTGGTTCAGTTTATATAACTCCAGCATAAAGGGACCGGGCACAATCAGGAGCTATGAGCATGTCAATAAAATGCATACCATTTCTGCAACATAAATGATTAAAGTGCTATCAAGTACCAAATAAAATGACAAAATTGGCAAAACAAGTGTTAAAACACTGTCTCAGTAATGCCTAATTTATCTAGTTCTGACCTGAGAGAATTTAAAGGGAAACAGTGGAAAAGGCACAGCTTTACCTAGGCACTGCAAAAATGCCTGATTAGTGCTTTCAGACAGTAACATTTTTTTAATAAATTACTCTAATTGATTTTTAGTGATTTAAATAGTGGCCTTAAACTTTCACTTTCTATTGCTGGCAGCCACCATTTCATGAGTAGCAGAGAGCTTCCTGAGCTCACTTTATGCTAATATGTCCTGCCAACCAATAGCTGAGGTGAAACAGGCATATTAGCATACAGTGAGTTCAGGAAGCTCACGGCTGCTCATGAAATGGCTGCTGCCAGCAACAGGAAGTGAAAGTTGTGGGTAGCTGTTCTAAATCATAAGATAAAGTTGTTACTATCTGAAAGCACTAATTGAGCATTTCTGCAGTGTCTGAGGAAAGCTTTATCTTTTCCATTGTTTCCTTTTAATCTTACAGTGTCTTCCTAAAACATTCATTCATGAAATCTAAAATAGAAGGTAAATAAATCATTAAAGGGGCACTGTCAGCTTTCCCTCAACATTTTCAAGCAAATCTCCATTGTCTGCCTCTTGGCACACTCCTCTCCCACAATGAGTCTAGAGTACTACTGTGTGTCTAAAAACTGATATTTTTTACCTGGTTTTCCATTTTATAAAAAAGTAGTAGCTAGAGCAGTCCGCATTTAAATCACCCGCTGACCAGAAGTACAGTGATGCAAGAATGCATGTCTGCCCGGGCATGATCACAAAGTGTTCACTTTGCCATATGCATTGTAAAAACATTTTATGTCTGTAGATCCTCTTATTCATAATCCATATTGCTTTTATCACTGAAAAATGAACACTGAGAGTGCTACTCCATACGTTTTAAAATCAACCCAAAATCCCACACATGCTCAAGACCGACACCACTCTTGCACATGCAAGGGATCTTAGCTCAACAACTATTAGGCACATATGCGGGATTTCAGGTTGATTTTAAAATGTATGGAGTAGCAATCTCAGTGCTCATTTTTCAGTGAAAAAAGCAATACGAATTATGAATAAGAAGATCTACAGAAATACATGTTTTTTACAATGCGTATGGCAAAAGTAGCACTTTGTGACTGCGATCTCAGGCAGACGCACGTTCTTGGCATCATGGTACTTTCGGTCAGCAGGTGATTTAAATGCAGACTGCTCTGGTTACTACTTTTTTATAACATGGAAAACCAGGTAAAAAATATCAGTTTTTAGACACAAAGTAGTACTCTAGACTCATTGTGGGATAGGAGTGTGCCAAGAGGCAGATTGTAGAGATTTGCTTCAAAACTTTGTGGGAAAGCTGGCAGTGTCCCTTTAATAGTGCAGTTACTAACTGTAAATACACAAAGTGTCAATCAAAAATCACAAAAATGGTGCTATCTCAGTCTTGTCTTTTAACCCTAGCTTGACCAGTGCATTTAATGTACTTGTTCACAATAGTAGATTATGAAATAGATTGACAAAATATGTATACAAACATACGTATATACAGAATGCTAGCAGAAACAGGCCACATGGTCTATTGAGTCTGCTCGATTGAGCAGCTAGCCCTCAATCTCAGAGCTCCCCACCTCACCTCCCTCCTCACAGTCATCCCCCCAACACATACACTCTGTCCCATCAACTACTGAAGCAGACCACCATCCTACAGGAAACCACCTCCCTCAGGTAGAGTGTTCCACTTGTCTACCACCCTCTCTGTGAAATAATGTCTTCAGATTTCTCCTGAATCCCCCCAACCTCAGTCGATGCCCTCAGTATCCCTCCCTCTTCTGATCTGGAATATTTATGATACTGCACCACACACAGACAATACATATGTGACAGCATTAAAATGGAGGGAGATGCATGTGCCACTGTATACTCTGCAGTATTAATACTAATCTATTCTATCATTATCACACAGTTTACTGTCACAGAGCAATGAATTTTCTGTAATTTTCAGAAATGCAATGAATTAAAAGGATTTGAAATGTACCCAGAGAATCACATTGAGTTTCAGAGAAGAAATTGGTTTACCTTGATTTTTATTTTTCTATTGCCAGTGGTTTGCAACAGGCACTGTGAAAATGGAGGTGAATGCATTACTCCAGATGTTTGTAAGTGTAAAGCAGGCTGGTCTGGTCCTACTTGTAGTACAGGTAAGAGTTTTTCTGCTTTTTGTTTTTATGTCTGGAATCTGCTTGAAGTAGATTTCCTCAAAACAGCAGTCAAAAACATTTCAAATAAAATTGTGCAACAGCTCGTTCAGTGCTCAGCTATGTACTGCACATGATATACTGTATGCTAGCAATGTAAAAGGAGTTTTATGCTAGCAATGTAAAAGGAGTTTTAGTACTTGTACTTGATCAATTATACATATACTTTACATTTCAGTATTGCATACATTTGCTTTTCTCTCAAATAGTTTTCAAGAAGTATTTTTTCTTTGTTTTCAACTATATAGCTGTATGTAACCCCGTGTGTCTGAATGGTGGGACGTGCATTAAACAAAATGTTTGCCTTTGCCCAAATGGATTCTTTGGTATACAGTGCCAGAATGGTAATTATCTCACTCTACCCATTTTGTAAAGTGCATGTTTCGCAACCAATATATTTTTTTTAAGTATTTATTTTATAATACGTTGGAACCAATGAGCATGTCAATACCTTTTTAGCAGAATTTTTATTTGCAAAACCTATGACTTATTTACTATAATTTCTTTACTCCTAGGGTTATCATTTTTAACAAATGACTTAGCATGATGCCAGTAAATAACTGAAATCCATGCACAGTATTATTCACTAGTGTACCAAAATTCCCAGCATTCGGGTTTAACTCAACTTTCTTCTAGCTGATTCTAGGGGAAAATAACACAGGACATCCCTGATGATCAGCAGGGATGATGCAGCATCAGGACATCTAAAGGAGGGGGGTACATTGCTCCTGCCACATCTTTCCTGAACACCATTTCCCCCATATTTTTATTTATTTAGTTTTTGTTAACTGGATGAATACACTAGCCAAAAATGACTATTTTCAGGCACGACCCAGGAGAGTACAAACAGAGTGGTAAGACAAGTACATTATATCAGTGCAGGAACATTAAATACCATACAGTAAATGCAGATATTACTGAACAGTAAAAGTAAATACAAGCAGGAACATAGCATACCATTAGATAGGACATTGTGCATTCCCAATGGAGTAAACAGCAGTTTACCAGGAGACAGATGTATTGGGAAGCATAACATAGTGCAAAAATACATATAGGTCAGGCAGCAGACAATAGAAAGTGATGCAAGTTGCAGTAATAATTAAAATAATGTAATTATTAAGAAAAAAGGGGGAAAAACATAATTAAGGAAGGAACTATCCAACAGGGTGTTATAGGTGAGATAGGAGGGTTATAAATGAAAAATACACTTGAGGGCAGATATGATAGGTTTCACAGGTGAAGAAAAGAAGGGGGGTTACAGAAAGAGAGTCAGAGTGAGAGGTGAGGGGCAGAGAGGAATTAGGTGGGGTCAAATTTATTTATTTGTATATTGGTAACCGGGAAGGGTACACTGAGCAGGGCAGCACCTATTAGGAGAAGCTCAGGGAGCTCAACATGTACTCTCTTGAGGAAAGAAGGGAGGGGGGAGACATGGCTGAGACCTTCAATTATCTTAAGGGTGTTAACATGGTGAGCACTGAGGACCTCTTCATCCTTAGTGGGAACAAGACTGCTAAGGAGCACACCCTAAAGGTGGGGGGGGGTTCAGGAGGGAGATAAAAGGTACTTTTTCACTCAGAGATTGATAGTCAAGTAGAAGGAGCTGACAGAGGAGGTGGTATCCCTAAAAACAGTGGACAGTTTCAAGAGGGGGTGGGACACAGTGAGGGGAAATGTTGCAGGTAGAAGTAGATGACTTGGGGGGGGGAGAAGGAAAATTGAAGGAGATCAAAAGGGAAATAGAGAGGGGACAGTTCCCTTTGTAGATATGTAAGAAACTGCACAATTGAGCAGACTAGATAGACCATAAAATCTTTACCTGCTGGCAGAGTAGTATGAGCCAAGGCTCTTTTCCAGGTGCAACACGGGAGGTGGGAAAGAGAATACAATCAAACAGTATACACAGCAGTAATGGTACAATATAAAGTGTAAACATTGTTCATTTCAGCATGGTGCAAGTGCAAATGACAATATAACAACATAAGGTGCCAAAGGAAGGTACGATATGTGACTCTGATATGCAGTGAAGGTGACAAAAGCAGGTTAAAACCTGGCAGTGTGGCCGGCATGATGGCACAGTGGTAGCGATACCGCTTGTGGTGCTAATGACTGGAATTCGGAACTGAAATCTGGATGTCAGTGGTTCAGCCAGGGGAGGGGAATTGAGCGTCTGATGGACTGCTCTCAAACTCCTCCATGGAGAAAGAGATGCAGTGCCCAGTGCACTCCTGACCCCTGGTGATGACTAGGAGTTGGGCAGCCTAGGGACAGCAAATCTGGGGGTGGGAGGAGTGACGATTGTTGTGGAAGCATGTGTAGGACCATCAAGGTGGCATTGCACATCCATCCTCACAGGGGAGCAATAAAAGGAGGAGAAGGAAGGGCTGGCCAGAATGGCAGGCCCTGCAGCCAGTTTTATGGCATGCCTCCCACCAAGGATCCATTTCAGATCTGTTTTCTGCCCCTTCCCCATGGGGGAGAGCCCTGGGGAAGGTGGGAGTTGGATGGTAAGTCCATAAGGAGACAGGATAATAGGGCTATGGGGGGAGGTCAGTCCCTGATGATGGGGCCAGCTGGTGGTGGAAAAATAAACAGCACTAACTGCAAAAAAAAACAAAAAAAAACTGGAAGTGCAGTTATAGCTGGAACAAATGACTGAACCCAGGAGGAGGCCCAACAATATGGATGGACAAGGCTTCAAGAGGGAGGTTAGTAAAGGAGCTGACAGGAGCAGGAGGGGGTGGTGAGGCATTTTAGCTGGCTCCTAAAAGACACAGGGAGGTGGAGAGACAGAATAATAATAATAATAGTAATAATAATAAAACTTTATTTATACCGCACCTTTCATAAATTCAAGGCTCCTTACAATACTTACAAATATAACAAATAAGACATAGTCCAACAATAAAAAAGAAAGAAAAGGAAAGCAGGTTCCAGAGGGAAGGGAAGTGATAGGAGAAGGGTGAAGGTGGGGAAAGGCAAAGGTGCAGGGATCCCTGAAGCAGAGGGAGGATGAGGCAGAGGGAATGAGTGAGAGATGGGAAGTAGGTTATGAGGTTAGGGACCCAAACTAGTACTTGGAGATGAAGGATGTGCAGTGGGACTGGTGAAATGAGGGTAGAGGGAAGATGTATAGTGAAGAGTAGAGGGAGCAGTGGTGAGGTTTGAGGAGGAGAGTTGGAAGCAAAGCAACAGAAGGTAGAGGGGTTGTGCCATAGACCACATCCGCATAGTCAAAGACTGGGAGCCCCATTTTGGTAACCAGCTCCCATGGACCTGAGGAGACAGGCAGTCTTTGTTATGGTACAAGGCTCCAAGTTTTGGATGGAACTTGGAGTGGATGGCATTGATGTGGGCAGAGAAGTCAAACCCACTATCAAACCACACACTGAGGTACTTGAAGGCGGAGACCACTTTAAGGGGAGGATGCCATCCAGGGTGGAAAAGATAGGGAGGGGGAAAGACTATCCAGTTTTGGCTGGTACTAAAGGTCATGGGCACCATTTCTTTAGTGTTCACCCAGAGTTAGTTAGTGCAGAACCAGTGCAGGACAATGTGGAAGTCTTGCTGGAGCAAGCCTTCCCCCACCACAGTTGAAGGGCCTGAAGTGTAGATAACTGTCGCCTGCATACATATGAATATGCAAGTTGGCACAGGCAGAGAGGAGGCCATTCTGAAATTTGAGAAGAGGACTGGACCCAGCATGGAGCCCTGTTGGACCCCAGTCTGAATTGATAGGGGAGGTGACAGGACACCATCTACCTGTACTGATTGTTGACAGCCCTAGAGGTAGGAATAGAACAAATTGGGGGGGGGGCTGAGAGACTGGCACAGCTTAGCTTGTCCAGCAGGAGTAGATGCGCTGCTGAATCAAAGGCTTTGGCCAAATCAATGAAAATAGCTCCTGTGATGTGCCTCTTATCCATCCCAGTAAGGATGAAGCCAGTGACCTGAAGCAGGGCAGAGACAGTAGAGTAGTGCTTCCGAAAACCAGACAGGAAGAGGGAGAGAAAGTTGGAAGCGTGGAGAAAGTCAGCATGGCTGGAGTAGACACGTTTCTCTTGCAGCTTTGCAAGAGAGGGGAGGAAGAAGATAGGATAGAAGTTACCAAGGCAGGAGAGGTCGCCTCCTTTGTGAAGGGGGTTAACTTTGGCAATCTTCCATAACTGCAATGCAGTGCAGAGGGAAAAGGAAAGGTTGAGAAGGTGAGCAAGGGGGGAACAATGGCAGGAGCTGAAGAGAAGTTTAGGATTCAAGACATCAGGCCTGGATTTTGACAGGCTGAGTGAGGATAGGGCAAAGAGGGTTTACTGGGTAGTAATGGGAGGGGGAGTAAAACCTCCTGGGAAGGCTGGGGCAGAAAGAAGTGTGGCGACGGGATGAGAGGAGCCAGGATGGTGGGGGGAGAGAAGCGGGCACAATTAGTGAAAAACTCATTGAAGGGAGCAGCTACAGAAGGAAGGTCAGAGACCGGTGAACCATTAACCATGATGATGGGGGAGTAGACTCGGCAGGAGGCTCAATGAGGGAGTGAATCACCTTCAAGAATTTGATTGGGGAATTAAGGTTGTTCTGCTGTTTTGCAATAAAATAGAGGGGTTTAATGGTACAGACCGCATTTGTGCAAGAATTTCAAAGCGCCCTATAAGAGTGGAGTACAGATAGGGAGAGGGATAATTTGTAATGGGCTCAGGCTTGATCACAGGACTTGAACTTCTCAATGAGATCAGCCTTAATATAACAGTGATGAGAAGATTTAACCTTGAGCATTCTGAGGGTGGCGTGCTTGTCCCAGACTGAGGTAAATTTGAAAAGGAACAGGGAGAAGGCCACCATATCCATGTTAAGGGCAAAGAGGATGGGGACCAGCAAGTTGCAGATAGGTCACTCAGGAAAGCATTTATGTTAAGTGACCAGAGAGATCTGGACCAGATGTACTTGTGGATGAGGGAGGTCACCAGACTTTCCTGACACAGAATGTCATGCAGTAATCAATGAAGGCATCTGGCAGAATACCTACTGCAACAATGCAGCGCGAGTGAGAGGAGAGAACCCAGTCCAGAAGGGTGTGATTGGATGCAAGTATCTCTGCCTACTAGTCCAAGATAGCCATCATGGCAGTATACTCCTCCATCCACTGCACACCTTTCAACCCCCTGCCTCATACATCAGGGACAAGGCTTAAAAAAATCAGGGACAAAGTTTTAAAATCAGGGACGCATCTGAAAAATTGGTGATATCCACTCAGGAAGCTGGTAGAATAAGTGGTTTAGTGTAAAATGCATTTTCTAAGGAAGAACACGTCTGTAATGTTAATATTTGACATTATTTCATGCTTACAACCCCCACTGTTTGGTCATGTAAACACAATTTTTAGGAGGGACAGAGTAAATTTGTGAGGTAAAATCAGGGAAGTCCCTGAAAATCAGGGACAGTTGAGAGGTATGATCCACTGGAACTGGATAAGTAGTTGCTTGGTCAACTAATGGCTGTACTTCTCCTTGATTATACAACAGAGGGTGTCTTTGCAGTTCCTTAAATTAGGATCACTGTCAGCTTTGTGTCACCTAATCTTTGCAGATGCTACTTTTTCCAGCTGTGATTGCAATAAGAGGTCTGGAAATGGGGTTCTGTTGTTGTGTTAAATATATTATGTCAAGAAGCTGAATATTTTGCAAGAATGGAACTGAAAGTTGAAGGTAGGCTAATTCAATCTACAGACTGAAGAAACCTGGCAGATAGCAGTCTGGATTCTTTCAGATGAGTTTTTGTAAAAACCAAGGGGCCTGCTTGTTTCTTGTTTCAATATATTTGCAACCGCATGAGCTAATGTGAATGCTGTAAATTACAATTTCACAAGTAGTAAAATGTAAATCAGTTACATGTTGTCTTTAAATGCTTTGTATTATTGTGCTTTTTAAGCTGTCTGTAGTCCACCGTGCAAGAATGGGGGCCACTGTATGAGAAACAATGTATGTTCCTGCCCTGATGGTTACACGGGAAAGAGATGTCAGAAAAGTAAGTTCCAGAAAACACTGTTGTTGTTTTTTTTCTACCTCAGACCTAATATATATACTCAATATAGAATAGTGTATAGGCAGCCATACACAACAAGGCTGTGTTTCCATTGAGGGGTTGAGATGACATCATGGGGATCTCAAAAGCAGAGCTTGAGAGGTCCCTGATGTCACCTCAACCCCTGAGATGGAAATATAGTCTTGGGTGTGTATGACTGACCATACACTATTTTGTATACTATATGGTTTAAAAATTAGGTGCAAACCATTACAATTAGTTTGTTTAGTGAGTGATCACTTATCTCAGATCAGCATGCACCTGCTCTCCTCCATCCACTCCATTACTGGTGTACTTGAAACAGGTTGTTTTCTCATTTTCTTTTATTTGCCTAACCTAAACTGACTCAATTGAATTCTGGAGCATGTGTTGGGTGTTTGTTTTCAGACAGCCAGTGTGTGCCCTTGCAGCTCTGTCAAACCACAGTCAACCTGCTGCCTGCCACCATAAGAACCTTACAAGCCTTTTGGGGGCTGTTACATTCAGGAAAGACATATTGGGTCAATAGATGGAGGCACTCTTGCCCCAGCATCCTCTACCTCCTGACGACCTCCCTTTTTATCCATGGATAACCGCTGCTACTACCGCCGCTGCCATCTCTCTAGCTTTCCAAATCCTTGCAGCTGTGCTTAATGAGTCTCATGGGCAGATCAAAACAGAAAAGTTGTTTTTATATATTTGTGACATCAGAATGATACCACAATAAATTTTATGACCTCTGAATTGTAACACAATGAGAAAATTGTTGGTGTGAAGATTCATACACAATAGGGGCTAACCATATACTGTAATCATAGAGTATATATTAGGTAAGAGATTTAAATTTATGTTTTTTATTTTATTTTTTTTCATACTGTAAAGTATTCGCACAAACGTCCAGTGGTACATCAATTAGATGATACAGAGAAAAAGGTGAAAACAATATTTGCAATATTTTATGATATTTTACAATAAGGAACAGTGTAGATGACAGGATCATCTAGATAAAAAAAAACAAATACAGCGCACACAACAATAGGGCCTATACATAAAAACTCTAAGGTAACTCAAGGGGTTGGCGGACATTCAATGGGGTTGCCTACCAGGGCAGGCACAAGTGGTGAATTGGAGGAGGTGAGTGAGAGCAAGAGTTCCTCCATCTACTGACCTGATATGCTGCTCCTGGTTGTAACTGTAACTTTAAATTTTGTGGAGGTAGGCAGCAGGTCGAGTGCAGCTTGACAGAGCCACAAAGCCACACATGGCTGCTTGAAAACACACACACAACATGTGGTCCAGAATTCAATCATGTCAGTTTAGATAAGGCAAATAAAGAAAAATTAAAAAGCTATCTGTTTCACAGTACACCAGAAATGGAGTGGGGTGGGGTGTGTACTAACCTGAGATAACTGATCATTCATCATAAAACACTGATTTCAATGTTTTACACCTAATATTTAAACCTTACACTATACAAAATAGTATATGGTCAATATGGGAAGCCAAATGGCCCATCAAAAATAATGCAGTACTGGTCCTTGAGAAACTAACATTTCTTCAGGTTGGTAAATGACTTATGTGTCCATTGGGACAGAATCAGACTAATACCTGATGTGGATCTAGCCTGGGATGTCTTTGTTTCAGAACTAAAAAGAGTGTAGAATAATCACTTACCATTAAAAACTGAGAGTCGGGAATAGTAACAGAGTATAATTAATGGACTCCCTTTTTTCCCATAGGGAAACCATGGCATAATTTGTCATAATAAAGGAGTGTTTATTACAGCAAACATGCGCACGGTTTCCTGCACTCTGCACATACCTCCCCTCCCAACTGCTGTTCCCTTCTCGCCTACCCGCTGAGCAACACACCAAACCACCTGGGGAACCACCACTTGGACTCAGCAGTAAGTTTTTAAAATAAAACCTGGTACCAGAGCAACTTTTTTCAGCTGCCCACAAGAAAAACCACAAAAACATTAAAATAAGAAATGTGACTTCGGACAAAGCACTGTATCCTAACCAGACCACGTGGCACAGCAAACATTTTTATTTTATATCATTGCTGAGGCGAAAAAAGGGAAGCCCAGCAATTATATAAAATAAAATATGGGGTGGTGTGTATAAACTCGAAGATTACACACACCCTTGGGGTTAGTTGCTTTTCATAAACCTTTCGATCTTCACTCTCGGGTTTATGTAGCATCTAACCCCTCAGGTTTGTGTAAATGTCTCATTACACACATCACCCTATACTTTATTCTACATTTAATTCACTGCCTTCCTGATTAATTTAAGACAAGAATAAAAAGGGAAATCATCTCAAACATCACTAATGGCCAGGAACTTGAAAAACTAAAAGAGATTCCTGAAATAAATATGTCCATGAAGGGAGAATGGCAAAATAAAAGTACTTTAGGAAGAAAGTGGAGAACGATGCCTTTAGACCCTTAGAAATTATGGGCCACAATTAAAAATTTACAGTAAGTGGAAAATATACTAACTGAACAAACATTAACTTGAGTTGGAAGGATGAGAGGCAATTGGTGGTAGAAGAGACGTCAAATGAACTAAATTAATGTTTCATTAAATCAGGAGATTTTTTTTTCTTCTAAAAAGAATTACTGATATGTTGGGATGGATATGATGAAGGGAGAATCAAGTAACCCTAAATTTAGTTTTTCCAAAATCCAGGTGTGGAAGGTACAGTATTTATTGCTAAAATTAAAAGGGAATACAAGAGCTGGCCTGGATGACCTTTCCACTAAACTACTGAAAATGTCAGCCTACCACACTGCTGAGCCATTGAACTTTTTTTTAAATTGGTCACTGGAATCCAGCTATTTGCCAAATGGCTAGAAAATGGCTGAGGGGTCGTTACTATTTTTTAGGGTGGTTCACCAGAATTAATGACCAGTTATAGATCCATATCATGCTTGTCTGTTATTTCTGAAAGATGTTAGAAAGGTTGGTATACAACCAGCTTCAGGCGTATACAAACAGAAATCAGCCTCAGGACCTATACCAGTTGGGTTTTACAAATAATCATGGTATCGTCTCCTCTGTGTCGAGTGCCTTGGACAACATTGGCAGTGCTGTGGAATGTGAACAGTACATGGGGGTTCTCTTTGTTGATCTCTCCAAGACCTTAGACACAGTGGACTGCAGTATACTTTTGGAAGGATTGGCGCATCTGGGACTTAGTTATGGAGCCTTGAGCTGGTTCAAATCGTATTTCAAAAATAGAAAGCAATACATCACAGTTAATGGTTACAATTCTGTAATCCTAGACACACTGCTGGGCCTGGGGGTCCCCCATGGGTCAGTATTAAAAGTCCTCTCCTGTTCACTTTGTACGTGAAAAGGCTGGGTGATAACTTATAGAGAGTGAATTTTCATCTTTATGCAGATGATACTGTGATTTATGTAGCTAGGGACTCCCTCTCAGTTGACCAGGCTGTACTGCAAAAAGGATTTGACATTCTTAAGTTGTGCTTTTCAGATTCCAAATTAAAACTAAATGAGAGAAAAACAAGGTTGATGCTTTTTGCATCACTTGTAAAACTAAAAAAGATTGAGCATTCTCCTTTCATTAACTCAGCCTCTGACAATTCCTTACTAGATTTGAATGACAGTTACAAATACCTAGGGTACTAGGTGGAATTGATATCTTGGCAAAACTGTCAAAGTATAAAACATGCTTGCCCCCAGATTTGAGAAAAAAATTATTTAAAAACAAATTCTCCCGTTTGACTACACTGATGTACTCTACGAATGCTCCACACAAGACAAGCTTCATTATTTAATTTTATTTAGTTTTTGTTTATCGGGTAAGTACACTACCCATAGCAATGACTATTTTCAGGCATGACCTGGGAGGGTACAGTATAACAAAACAGGGAGGACATTCCAGTACAGGTACAAAAAAACAGTTGACAATAGCATACAAGCAAATTACAAAAAGAAGCTATATAACAAGGAGGTTGCAATACCAGTGCAGGAAGAAATAAAACAGGAACAGTACAATAACCAAAAACTATACCACAACTTGTTTAAGAAAACATGACAAGTTGAACATTTTAGTGCTAATAAGGGACTGAAAATAGTTAACTTAGGGGAGGAATAATAGTAAGTGATAGAAGTAAAGAGACAAGAAAAGGGGATGAGAGTGAAGCAAGGTGGGAGATGGGTCAGATAGGTAGAGGAGAAGTGCGTTGCATATAGAGGGGCAGATCAGTAAAATGTCAAGGAGAGCTGAGGCCAGGAAGGAGAGAGCTAGGGAGGTTTGAAACAGGAGCACCTGTGGGAAGTATCAAGATAATTATGCAACCCTTTTTTGAACGACGCATGAGATGGTGATTGGCGCAAAGCCTAGTGGAAGGGAGTTCCAGTATTTGGGGGCATGGCAGGTGAAAGCACTAGCACCTTTATTGGTGTTGTATCTGGGAATGAAGATGGGGGGCTTGGTCAGCAGACTACAACCCATAGCAAAGTGTCAGGGTTTGGAAGAGGCCTGCGAGGGATTTAGGTATTTGTAGGCGGACCATATTGTCAACGATAGAGCCATAAGCATGAAGCCTTAGTTCTGTAGGAAGAAGCCATCCCAGGTCAGAATAGAGGTGACAGTGGTGTTTCAGTCAGTGTGAGGAGGATGCATAGCGACAGATGTTGTTATATGTGACATGCCATTTCTTAAGGATTGATTTGCACGTAGAGGCATATGTTGTGACACCATATGTAAGTGATGGTAGGAGTATGCCACAGGCAATGGCAAGCCTTGCTGAGGAAGTGAGCACATAGCTGTTTCAGTAGGCTACTCCAAGTTTGGAGTTGACCAGTTTGCAGATTTGATTGATGTGTAAGTCAAAATTTAGGGATGGATCAAGGGTGACTCCTAGATCTTTAAATGAATTTACTACCCACTGAGCCATTTAAGAAGGTGACTTAAATTTAGTATGGGCATGTTTGAGCTTCACATTCAATCAAAAGAGCATAGCTTGGGTTTTAGACTCATTTAGTACAAGTTTGTGAGTAAATAGCCACTCCTTTATTAGCTGGAAGTCAAGAGAAAGTAGATTGTGTATGTCGTCAATGCTTTTTGCGCTAGCATACAGAACAATGTCATCTGCATATAACAAGGAGGTTGTCCTGTGGAGGTAGGTACAGATGTTATTTATGAAAAGAGAGAAAAGTAGGGGCCCAAGGATGGAGCCTTGTGGCACCCCAATGTTGGTAGTGGTTTTGTCCGAGAGGGTAGAGTTGTATTTCACAATTTGGGACCTATCAGATAGGTAGTTCCTGAAGCATCTTACAATGTTAGTCAAGAAGCCTAGTGATCCAAGGGTGCCTAGAAGGATGGAGTGATCGACTAAATCAAATGCCTTAGTCATGTCGATGAAAATTGCCCTGGTGAGAAGACCATAGTCCATAGCCACTAGTGTATCTGACATGAGTTTAAGAAGGGCGGTAGCGGTGTTATGACTTTTGTGAAAACCATGCTGGACAGGGATAAGAAGATTATGTTTCTGTAGGAAATCAATTGTTTGGGTAGCTACAAGTTTCTCAAGAATGTTATTTAGGACAGACAGGATGGCAATAGGCCTATAGTTTGAGGGATCTTTACAATCTCCTTTTCTGAAAATGGGTAATCCTACTACTTTCCATATGTCAGGGATGTAGCCCTGGCACAGGGAGAGCATGAAAATCATGGCTAGGGGAGCAGCAATGCAAAGGACTGCAATCTTCAGGAGCTTGGGTTCTAGATTGTCAGAGCCAGCTGCTGTGCAGTCCAGGATACTGTTTAGCAATCTAAGCACTTCACGTCTTGTGACTGATTTGAAAAAGAAATGTGGACCATTTACACTTGGCCGGGTGGATACACACAGTTGGATAGGGAAAGATGAGGTGTAGTTGGTTAAGTCCAAGAATTTATTATTAAAAAAGTTGGCAATAGTTCTGGGATTATTACAGTGCACCCCCTTCAAGTGACATGTCATTAGGGGTGGATGCCAGATTAGAACCAAGAAAGTATTTAATATGGGACCAACATTTTTTGGGGTCACCATAGGAGTTTGGTTAGTAGGTCCTTGCAGTAGGAGCTCTTGGCTTTTATGATGTCCTTTTTGCAGGCATTTTGCAGAGCCCTGTAGGTAATGAGGTCAGAGGCTAGCCCTGAGTTCTTATAACAGAGCCAGCTTTTGTCTCTTAGCTTAAGTTTAGCTAGTAGGTCAGATTTCAACCAGCAGGTTTGCCTATTTCTTACCTGATGGGTTACAAGTTTGCAGTGCCTATCCTGGAGTGCTAAGAACTGTTGCAAGAACAAATTAAGGGCAGTCTGAGCATCACTGGATGTAAGAATGGAGGACCAATCAGAAGTGGCAACGTCGTGCAGAAAAAACTGAGGGTTAAAATTTGCATAGTTGCGGAAGGTAATGAAACGAGGCCCCATCTGGGTAGGCCTGCTTTTGCCCCAAATACAGTATGTTGGGGAGTGATCAGTGATGGCTTCTGGTAGAACACCAGAGGCAACTACATTTTCAGGGCGATTGATCATTATCCAGTCTAGAAGCTTGCTTGCGTTTGAGTGAGGGACATTTCTGGTAGGGTTAGCTATAAACTGGTGCAGGTTATAACTATGCAACTTTGTCATTATTGTGGTTTGGCTACAGCCTAGCCAATTAATGTTTAGGTCCCCAAGTATAAGTACCTTGTTTCTCCCAGCAAGGCATGAGGTTTGTTCCACTAACTCATCCAGTCCTTTTTGCCCACTGGTTGGGGGATTGTAGGCACACACAATGTGAAGTTTTTTGGTACCAAGACTGAGCAGGACATGAAGTGCCTCACAGTGGCATAAAACAGATGATTTTATGGTAGAGACATCAAGATGATCCCTAAAGTAGACAGCTGTCCCACCCTCTTTGGGTTCAGCTCTGTCAAGTCTCAATAGGTTACAGTGGGGAATGGGGCACAGAGAATCAGGTATGGATGGTTTTAGCCATGTTTCAATTAGGCATATAATATCAGGCTTGTAGAGGGTGGCTCATGAGTCAAGCTCAGTTAGATTGTGTGCAAGGCTCCTAATATTGTGGTGTGCTATAATAAGACCTTTAGCATTACTAAGAGTGTCAGGTAGAACATTAGTTGGTCCTGGATTTAGTTGAACATCTCCTGAGAGCAGGATAGTAAGTAAGAGAAAATACCAGAGCTTGCGGCGCAAGAAGGAACCACAGGCAAGTAAGTGGAGGTGGCATTTCTTATGCACATGGGCAAGCATGTGGATCCAGATCCAATTTAGTAGCTTTGGGGAGGGGTCACAGTAGGGGGCAGGAAGTAGCAGGAGATTAGAGTAGTAATAATCTTGTGGTACAAAGTCGGAGGGGGTAGCTTTGTTTTGGGGTGCTGTAGGCATGGACAAGTGGAGCAGTGGTAGAGTGACCACTAGAAGATACAGTATCAATTGTAGGGTCATTTTAGTAACTTAGATTATACTGTGAGCTTAAGCAGCAGGTAATTAGATCAGGCCAGAGAGGGGAGTACAAAACTTAGCAATTTGGGACCACTTATACTTCAAGTTAATTGTCAGCTCAGTGCAGAGTTAGAGATAAGCCAATGAGGCGAGTGTGGACAAGGAGGGCGGAGTCACTGTGTATTTAATGGGGGCCTGGGAGGGGGTGGGGGGCCGGAGAAAAAAATACTGATCAGTAAAGGTATCTCTAAAGTTAAAGATTTCGGTTTGAATAAAAAAGGCACTGAAAAGTGCTGCAGTCTATGTCCAGAAGCCAAAAGGAAAAGCATACCAATCAGCATGGGAGCCCACGGTCGGCTGACCAATCAGCATTCAGCACAGAGGAGCCGCACCAATCGGAAAGGCCCCAGTGGAGAACGTAGGAAGCAAGTGACAGCGGCAAGTACCAGAAGGTGAATCTGGGCTTGGGGACCAGGCGGGCGGTCTGCGGCTGGCGAGTTTCCGGGTGGGCAACTGCCGGTGTGACGGCTCCGACTCTGGTTGTGGGGCACCGCTCAGGTGGAGACTGCCTGAAGGTGAATCCAGGCTTAGGGACCGGGCAGGTGGTCTATGGCTGGTGAGTTTCCTGGCAAGCAGTGGCCGGCGTGATGACCGTCCTGCTCTGACTCTGGTTGTGGGGCACCACTCAGGCAGAGAGTACCTGAAGGTGAATCTGGGCTTGTGGGACCAGGCAGGCGGTCTGCAGCTGGCGAGTTTCCCAGCAGGCAGCGGCCAGCATGACGGCTGTCCTGCTCTGACTCTGGCTGTGGGGCGCAGCGCAGGCGGAGAGTGCCCAATGTACTATACAAAAGATAGGCAAGAATGATTCTAGATTGCCCTAAACTTGTTCACAATTGTGAACCATACAAGAGGGAAGGTCGGTTGTCTTTGAAAAATCATAGAAACTACACACGACTATTCTTGCACTAAGACATGTATATGGATTGATGCCTGAATACTTAATGGAGCGACTGACTATCAGGAAGAAAAATCACTTCTCTAAGATCATCAGGCCAAGTGGAGTTAGTTACACCAAGGGCCAAACCCAACAAGCAACTTTTATCTTTTCCAATTTTATTTCCCCCTTTGAAGATCTCCCTTCCTATTGATTTTAAAATTATTAGATGGAGAAAACCTCCAGTGTCCTCACACATGGCATGGTTGAAGAGTTCAGTACCCTTAATGTCGTAGTAGTAGTAAGTTGTAAGGCAGTTTATTCTGTATTTCCAGACAAGGATAGCACGATTGAGCCAAGACTCATTTACAATGGGGTCCCAAGTGCAAAAAGAACAGTTTCACATCTTAAGATACTGGTTAAAAACATACAAATAGTAGAAAAGTAATACAATAATGGCACAATAAATTACATCATGCAAACTATTCACAGCAAATTTTTGGCAGCTCAACAATATTTATAATCCATGTTTTTATGGAGCTCCAGGATATAGTTCCCTTTTGGGGCATCAAATGGCCTGATAAGTTATTCCATGATTTGGGGCCCATACAAAGGAAACTAGAATTGCCATTTACAGTTTTCATAGCTGGTACAGTGAATTCAATGCCCCTGCAGTGTGTAAACCTATTTTCACATTTCTTACCCTTACCAAATCTAATGAATAGGCGCTTTTTTGAGGAAACACTTGTAAAGCAGAGGAATCATGTGAGGATTTTGATGCTCTTTTAACTCAATCCAATTTAAGGCTCTGTAGGGGCACGATGCATGCCCAGTGGAGCATCCAGGATGTAACGCAAACCTGTTATATACTACATCCAATCTGCACAGCACACCCCCGGCACCCCACATAGACCACGTCCCCGTAATCAAAAGGGGAATCACAGTTGAATTCACTATTTGCAGCCTAGCATCTGATGGAATACAGTTTTTATGTTTATACAAAACTCCCAGTTTCTTATTTAACTTCCTAATTAGGGAATCTACTTGAGTATCCCATTTACATTGGCAAGCAACCTAAATTCCCAATTATTTATAGGAATCAACATGGTTCAAAATGCAATTGTCTGGTGTTTTTACGGTCAAAATGTCTTTACTAGTGCCCAGTTTATTGCAGAACAATATAACTTTCGACTTCATATGGTTTAGTACCAGTCCATGCTCATGGAAATACTGTGGATCTGTAACCTACTAAATTCATCTTGCAGTTGTTCCTGAATCTGGCTAAGAGACCTACTCTCAATATACGGTATAGTATCATCAGCATACAAATGATGTTGGACATCCCTCAGTAAATTTCCAGCATCATTTGTATACAGATTAAACAACACAGGCCCTAACATGGACCCTTGGGACATCCCAGTTTTGATGGTCAAAATATTCAAATCTAAATTTATTTAATGTCACTTGCCATTTTCTTCCAGTCTGATAGCCATGGAACCATTTTAATGCCTCCTGATTGTGGCAGAAAGATCTTAATTTACTAATTAACATATCATGATTCAAAGTATTGAAAGCGTTAGATAAATCTAGAAATACTGCCCCAACCATGATGCCTCTGTCCATGGCCATCTGACTCTCCGACATCACTTTAACCAGTGCTATGGAGGTGCTATGCTGACTACTGAAACCTGATTGATATGTGTTGTATAATTTCTGGGCTTCTAAATCAGATTTTAACTGATGCACTACCATTTTTTCAAAGATTTTAGAAATTACAGGAAGCAAGGATAAGAGCCTGTAATTTCCCTTATCATTTTTTCGTCCATTCTTATAAATTGGAACATTTGCCTGTTTCCAGGATTGAGGGTAGGAGCTGAATTTAATGGAGAGGTTAAACATAACCGTCAATAAAGTAGCTACCAAAGGTGCAGTAAGCAGGAAGGGATACTATCCATGCCTTGGGCTTTTTTTGATATCCAGTTCAACACTTCCTTAAGCACCTGGTTTGAGGTTATGCATTTAAAGGAGAAGCCAGACATCACTTCACTCTCAAGGACCCTGTGATGTTATCTCAACCCCTCAATGGAAACATGGCCTTGTTGTGTATGGTTGCCCATACACTATTCTATATGTTAAACATAGACAAGTTAATATGTAGCAGTGTGTCAAAATGAGATATTGTATCTTATTGGAATATCCAGGGTAAATAAATTGCAAGCAATACAAATAAAAAAAAAAATGAAAAGGCTAAGATATTTTGTGTTACAAGTAGTTAAAACATTAACATTGTATTAGCCGAGTAATTTACCATAACAGTAATATATAAAATCAAAATATGAAGGAGTGGATTGTAGGATTTCTGGTTGTAAATGGCCTGTGGGACCCCACTCATCATGAGTCTACCAGTGGGAGGTCAAGCCAAATAAATCTGCTGGAATTTATTTTTTGATTGGGTGGTAAAGGCCATGGAAAGGGGTCAGCCAGTAGATGTCCTGGACCTAGATTTCTTTGAAACCATTAACTATGTTCCACATTATTTCAGTTTTGTTGACCAGGAGGTTGTTAAAAACAACTAGGTAACCTGGAAGTAGGGGGTTAAGATACTGAGGTGGGCAAACATTTGACTGGGTGGGATAACCCAGAGGGTAGTCATAAATGGAGAGCATTCAGGGGTAAAGGAAGTCACAAGTGGGGTACCCCAAGTATCCATTTGAGGATTGTACCTCTAACATATTTAAATGTGTGCCTAATACTGTTATGTATTTACAATGTCCTGCACCCAAGAATTTCTCTGAAACTAATTCTGGGTCACCTCTGAAGAAGGGACCTCTTGGACCCAGTGGGCCTACCTGGTGAACAAAATTAAATAAAGAAATGTGATAAAGGGGAAGGGGTCCAGGGTAAGATACCCTATAGGATGGATGGAGTGGTAGTAGAGAGCACAATGGAGGAAAGGGACTTGGGGTAATAATAATGGAGACCCTGAAGGCATCAGCACAGTGTAGTAGGACAGTGGGAAAGGTGAATTGAATGCTTGGATACATCATGAGGTGAATAATTAGCCGAAGGAGGAAGGTTATACTGCCCTTGAATAAATCCCTAGTTTGCCCACACATAGAGTACTGTGTGCAATTTTGGAGACCACACTTGTAGAAGAACAAGGATAGGCTGGAGGCATTGCAGAGAAGGGCTACCAAAATAATTTAAGGGACAAAAAGGGAAGTTTTATGAGTGCTTGGGCATCTCAATATGTACATGCTGAAGGACAGGAGGAAGAGAGGGGACATGACTAAAATATTCATGTACCGCCACAGGATGAATAAGGAGGACAGCAGTGAGTTGTTCACAATGAGTGGCAACACCTGCACCACAGGAAACTCCATGAAATTGGTGGGGGGTTTCAAAAAAGATGTCAGAAAGTACTTTAATATGGATAGGACCTGTTCCAGATGGGAACAAACTTCTATAAGAGGTCATCTGCACTGAGACAGTAGGGGGGTTCAAAAGGAGGTGGGACCGGGCAAATGGGAAAAGTGTACACAGGGGCAGTTGAAGAAGTGAGGGAAAACAATGATGAATGACTGGGGCATAGTCTAATAAAATACAACCCTGATGGTGCTGGGCATCAGTGCTACAGATAGTGCAAAAGCAACATGGAGTGGTTAGCTCCAACAGACAATTACAAACAAATTTGCTTGCACACCATCGTCAGTACACACATAGACAGACAAAGCAGACTGACTGTATAAAGAGTTTACATACAGCAAACTACACAAGATGCTTTCCGTATAGCAAAACTGTAGAAATGTGGCTATCATATAGCAACCTCTACTTTCACAAAAAGCATATAAATACATTAAGCAAATGCATAGATTGAAAAGAAACCAAACATCAGTGATAGCCCTATAGCCCAGGATACCGCTGCTTCACCCCATTGCTTTGGTCCTCTCAAGACCTTCCTCAGCGGTTGTAATTGTCCCATAATTAAGCAGGCTTGAGCAGACTACTGCATATGGGCCTATAGGTCTTTATCAGGTGATATTTTCTATGTTTCTATGTTAACATAAATAAGTCAATAAAGACACGTATACTGTACAAATAATTCATCATATAAAAAACATAAGGCTGGATTTTCCCTGCCCTTTAAATTCCCACAGCTGCAAGAAAAAAACTGGCACAAGTGAGTCACCACCTGTGGAGCTGCAGTTTTTCCTGCAACCATGGTATTTTCAAAAGGTGAGCCAGTTTACATCCATCCCCATGATTTATGGTAGCTGTTTTTTCAGCACAGCTGTGGGAAGATATTACACCTGGTGGAATGAGGTGTAACATCTGCCGTAGCTGCACTGGCTGAAAATGCTAATCTCCGCAAGTGTGGAGATTTTGGCCCACAGCAGTGGCTGCGGGTTAGGACTTATTCCCAGATAGCCTGAAAATCTATCCCATAATCTCTATCACACAGAGAACTGGACCACATTAGTCAGTTTTCAGAGGAGATCTTTTAACAAATGCTGTAGCCCTCCCAGACCTCAGCTGGGTACCTCAAGTATAGTTAACTGCTGCTAAAGCACATGAAAGCGTTGTGGCACTGAACTGTGTATTTTCCTTTCTGCAAGGTGTCTGTGACCCAGTTTGTATTAATGGAGGAAAGTGTGTTGGGCCTAACCTCTGCTCTTGTCCTTCTGGCTGGAAAGGAAAAAGATGCAATATACGTAAGTGCTGTTTTTTCTTGTAGTAAATTCCAGTGCTTATTACCTGGAAAATGAGACTATTCTTTTCATGTGTTTTGTAAATCAAGAAAGCAAGGCTTATATATCAAAGGAAATGCCCAGGATCTTCTAAATCCTATATTGGGGAAAAAGGATGTGTGAAGAATCGGTTAAACAACAAAAAAAAAAGACAGTCCAAAGGTTCAAAAATAAATGATGTATGGACAGACATGCTCACCCGGTTTAATATATACCACTTAAATCTTTCTTAAATATTCAGCCACTAACCATTTACACAATTTCATGGCTAGTTATTTCACTTCCTCAGGGTAAATTGTGACAGATTTTTTGATTTGATCTACATTACATCTATCTGTCTGTCTGTCTGTCTGTCTGCCTGCCTGTCTGTCTGTCTGTCTCTGTGTGTCTGCCTCTGTATCTTTCTATCTGTTTGTCTGTCTATTTATCTATCTAACTATCTAGCTATCTACCTCTCCATCTCTCTCTCTCTCTCTCTCTATATATATATATATATATATATATATATATATATATACTCTTTGCAAACAATTTCAATAATGCATCAGTTAGAATTCCAGTATAAAGCTGGAAATGAAGTGCTAGGGTTTTCCCACCCTAACACCCCACCCCAGCTGCACAAAGCAACAGATTTGGGTGGGGGTGCCTTGAGGCTATCAACTCTAATGCTCAACCCATTCCATCAGTAAATAAGCTGAGGTGGGTACAGTATAGGAGAATGGGGTGAGCGTTAAGGATGACAGCCCCAAAGCACATCATCCATGCCTGTTGCTGCTGGTGGTGAGATGAGGGCTCTGCGGGTCACCAGCTTGGAGCCATTATGGGGGGAAGCAGGTTGGTGGGTCACTACCAGACAGGGTGGGAGGTCCACTAGACCATCAGGGATCTATTACTGTGTTTTAATGGGACGGTGATCAGAATTCTGACCCCAACATTCCAACATAGCCTTCTTATGACCCCACCTCATGAACAAGGGCAGTGAAACGTTTTTTCCAAATAACCGTGAAATCACCTTTTGGGCCAGATTTGTGTAATTCCACTGACTTTGTTCATGAGGTAGCATCCCAGAATGGCCATGTTGAAAATTTGAGCTAAAAATATGCAAAAATGGAGAAGTTATGCCACAAAATTGAAAACCCCTTTGAAAGACATTAAACCGCACCTACCTGACTTTTTCATATAGCAGACGGCATTTCCAGCAGCAAGACATGTATTCATTTGGTGAGTGGATCTTCGCCCTGGGACCTGTTCAGGAGAGTGAGAGTGTGTGGGGAGTTTGGGGGGTGCAGGATGGTAGGTGGTCAGTGGGAGGGCAAGGTGGGGGGTTGGATCGGTGATGGACCATATTCTTTTTTACAGGTAAACAAAAGACACTGAGGGGCCATTTCCTTTATTACATGCAGTACAGCAACCAGAGGGTGAGGGGGTGCCACTAGAAACCAGAGTAAGGAAACATTTAAGCAGGGATGGCCATCAGAGGGTCGGGGTGCCACTAGACACCAGGGTAAGAAAACATTTATTAGCCTAACGTCTCTTCTGAGCAAAATAATGGAAAAATTACTACATTATAAAATTGCTGATCATAGTAGTAGGACAGGTTATACAGACATCACTCAACATGGTTTTACAACAAGTAGATCATGTCTCACAAACTTGATTAACTTTTTCGAACCTGTAAGTGCTGCCCTTGACAGTGGTCTGTCTGTAGATATTGTATTTTTGGATTTCGAAAAGGCTTTCGATACTGTGTCTCATAAAATTCTGATAGAACAACTATTCAGAATAAATCTAGACTTAAAATTAATAAAATGATTTCATCTTGGTTAGATAAAAGACAACAGAGAGTGGTTATCAAAGGATACAAGTCTGAATGGATTCCTGTTACTAGTGGAATTCCTCAGGGATCTGTTTTGGGACCTCTCCTGTTTAATATCTTGGTGTCTAGTATGCAGTCATCTGATGGGATATGGATTAATAAATACGCAGATGATTGTAAATTAGGTAGTGTAGTAAATAATATGCAGTCAACAGTAAATCTGCAAAATAATTTGAATAATCTATGTGTTTGGGCAGCACACCACAATATGAAGTTTAATGTTTCAAAATGCAAGGTTATGCATATGGGAAAAAACAACATTAAAGCTACTTATTCAATGAATAATTTAGTGTTAATGGTTACATCAGAAGAAAGAAACCTGGGTATAACATTATCAGATAACTTAAAATGCAACACACATACAGGAAGGGTTTGAGAAGCTGAGGGAAGACACAGTAGGTATAACTGAAGAGAGTATGAAGAAGCAGATAACTCCAGAGAGCTCCTGCAGTAACAATGCACTTGGTCCCAAAGAAGCAGAGTTTTAGGACAGTTCCACACAATACGGAGGAGATTTGTACCTGGAGAATAACAACGCTAGCACAGATCATGACTCAGGATGCCTAGTGATTTCAGTTATGCCTAGTGTGCGATACCACATGTGAGTGAGCCTGTTGTGGAATAAAAGGATCCAGGAATCAGGACATGCCTGATATGTGAATGTCCAGAGGAGTGACCCTTAAAAGCCATCTGGAGAATAGCACTCTAAATCAAACCAGTTCTTTCCCTGGGTGCTTTCAACCAGGATAACAAGACCATGGGGAGAATCAAGAACCCAAGAGGGCAGGTTCTGAAGGCAGCTATGAATGGCATTGTGGAGCTGCCAATATCTCCAGAAGTCACACTGGGGCAAAACCAAAATGAGACACTAAGTTCTCAAAGGAATCCAAATAAAATGTGGAGAGCTGCCAAATGTCAGCAACACAGAGCACCCCATGGGATGCCCACACGTCACAGGTAAGCACGGGCCCCTTGACCTGCAGCAGAGGGTTGTTTCAAAGAGGAATTTCATCTCAGAAAGCAAGGGAGAGCTGAATCCAAGACTCCAGCCTCTTCCAGGTGTGAAGAGATGGTTGCATGGTGGGTCCCACAATGCAGAATGCAGGTGAGGAGGAAAACAGGTGGGCCACAGGGAGGCCGGTTAGGTCACAGTGCCACTCAGTCACAACCCAGAGAGGAATTTATTTATTGATTTATTTATAAGGAATAGCAACCTGAGGAGAGACAGAGAGTCAGAAAAGAGACTGAGCACATTGGAATGCCACGTAGTAGCATAAAACCAAGCCAAACCCCAGCCATTCCTATACCAGTGAGGCCTCAGCTTCACTGTACTATAATAAGAGGGGCTCACCATTTCAAATAATTTTTTGAATAGAGCTTCTAACTTGGAGAACCAATGGGCGAGCATATAAAAAGCCAAGTGGGAGAGGAGATGAAGTAGTTTAGGAACCATGATCATCTTGACAGCTGCTATTTGCCTACAAGGAACAAATGGAACAAAGACCACCAATCATAGTCATGCTGTAACTTCTTGTGCAGAGGAGTGAGGTTATATGAAATCACCCTAGTCAAGTTGACTGGACTTTGATTCCCAGATATTTAAATTATCTTAATACCCAGATACTTAATGCCAGAGGGGGATCAATGTAACCTGCTGAGCTTGACTTCTACAAGTATACAACAAGCATTAAGGGGCAAAAGTTCTATCTTAGTACAATTGGCCAGAGACTGTCTGAAAAGCCCTCAGAGCTTCCATCAGATCTGTTACTTCCACACAGGCATCCTGAAGGAGTACAAAGCAATCATCCACATATAGCAGTGTCTGATAGTCCTGGGTACCAGTGAGCTTGCAACTAAGGATAAGACTGCAAAGCAATAGCTATCAGCTCAATAGCCAAAACAAATAACATAGGGGAAAGGGGGCATCTCTGGCACGTGTCCCTGTATAAGGGAAAAGGTGGTGAGACAACCAAGATAGTAAGAAAAGAGGTTGAAGGCTGAGCAAAGAGAGTCCAGATCCACCTCCAAAACTGAGGACCAAAGTCCATCCTCTCCAGGGCAGCATGGAGATACCCCAACTCCACTGAAATGAATACTTTTTCAAAATCGATGGCAGATGCTGCTTTCAAGATGGAGATAGAGCTCACCAGAGGCATTAACAGGAACAGAGTCCTATGGTGATCTGAGCTCAGATGGTCCATGACAAAGCCCACCTGCAAAGGGTGAATAAGATGCAGAAGAAGAAATTCCAACCAGGTAACGAGGGCCTTAGCCAGATTTTCTCATCTGAGTTCCTCAACAAGATGGGGTGGTAGATTCCAAGGAGAGTACGATCTTCTCCTTTTGGGTGGACCGTAATGATTGCTTCCAGCATCATAGGCAGGAGGGTGGCTATAGCACGGAATTCCCTGAAAAACTGCCTATAAGACAGGAGAAATCAAAGAGGAGACCAGCTGTATAAATCAGTTGGAATACCTGTCACCACCTGGAGCCTTATGGAGAGTGACAGTTTTATGTGATAAGGGTGATTCCTTTATCTTGTGGAACACAAACCGTGAACCAAAGAGCACCCGATGTCAAATAGGTGACCAAAACAGCATCAACCACCACAAACAGTGACTGTCACTCACTTTTTCACCCAAAGCAATAAAAAATTATTTTTTATGTGGGGAGGCTATGCCCCCTGCACCCCCAACTAAATGATTACCAACTCTAGGGGGGGTGAACTTTGAAAGAATTGAAATACTGGATAAAAAAAAAAAATTTGTTCCACACCAGGACTCGAACCTGGGTCCCTCAGTTCCATAGGCATCGACTCCAGCTACTATGCCAAATGGCCAGCTTGGCAGGGCTTGGCCAAATACATTCCTATATCCTGCTGTAGCGAGTGTACCTCACTGCTATATTTGCTATACAGGATACCTTGATGTTTTTTACCAGTTGCTGCAAGTACGAGTGGTATTACTGAGTTGCTCATATTGAGCCAGTCGATAATACTCACTCATATCACTGTACACCAGAGTGACAGAAGTAATCACAGTGTGGATCTGTGCAGAAGTGAGAGGGGCCTCCAAAATTGCCTTATCTACTGATAACAAGAGGCACTCTTAAAAAGAGTGCATGACATCATTAATCTCCTGGGTCGAGTGTAAACTATACCCGCAGAATCTGCCAGCCCAGAAATGTGCCTCTCAGACTTTTGCTTGCATAGCCTTTATGAGAGCAGCCACCCAGCTTTCTCACTCCCTTCCTAGTAACTGTGCCAAAGGCATAGAGCTGCCAGTACTGCCTTCCTGGTGGCCAAAGAATTGTGCTGCATATGGAGAGTTCAAAGATCCCAGAGCAGGGATGGGAACAGATTCCCAGGAGGACTCAATGTCTTTCTCCTTATTCTGCAGCTCTTCCTCAAGATGCCTTTGTTCCTGCTACCACTTGCATTGGTGGGCCACAGTGAAGGCCATGATCCATTCCAGAAAAGAGCCTTAATGATTTCCACAGCATAGATTTGGAGGTATTCCCAGTGTTGTTAGCCTCAAAAAAGAAGGATATTTCCTTCTTAAGCCGGGAAAGGAACTCATTGCCATGGAGAGGAAGGGAACCAGCCACCAGGAGACTGACCTGTGGAAGATAGGGCCCCACTTGATGACCAGCATTACCGTAGCATGATCTGAAAGAAACAGGGGTGCAGTGGTGGAGGTCTGCACCACAGAGTGGTTGTGGAGGAGACCCGACAAAAATCCAGATGGCTGGAGGTAGAGTGAGTAGCAGAGAAATAGGAAAAGTCAAGGACTTTGGGATGGTGCAAGCACCAGATGTCAGTCAGCAAGAACACTGACATCAAATCAAGGAGAGTGGAGAGGGCCTTAGAATGGGGTTCCATTCTCCCAGAGTTCCAGTCCACGTATGGGTCCAGGACCAAATAGAAATGCCCCCCAAAAAGAGAGGGGTATTGGGGGAGTCATCTGCAATAGAGACTGATGCAAAGCATGAAAGAGCCCCAGCTCATCCCAATTATGTCTATAGACACTGACCAAGACCATGGGACCCTGAGAGGTATGTAAGGGCATTGCTATCCACTTCCCATCAATGTCCTGGGCAGAGATCCGAATGGTCCATCGAATGGTATTATGTGCCAAGATCGAGACCCCAGCCTTGGAGGATGGAGCAAAACTGTGCAGCTCCATTCCTACTCACTCCTGATGAAGCTTAGCTGCTTCAGCCAGGCACAGCTTGGTCTCCTGCAGGAATGTACCATGGGCCTTCAGACCCTTAAGCCACATCAGCTCCCACTTCTCTTAACTGGAGAGTTAAGGCCCCTCACATTCCAAGAAATGAAGATCAAGGGGGCCACAATGCAAGACAGGGTGGACAGCATTGCAAAGGGACTGGTCAGAAAAGAAGGCAGGTGTTGAGGGGCACCAGAGGAGTGGGCAGAAACCTAGAACCCAACAATGCTCAGCTTGGCAAAGCAGATCCAAAGCCTGAGACAAACGATCCCTAGAGTGACATGTGATGAACAATGCAATACGAACAATAAACGGAGAGCAAGCAATCTGCAAACTCTGCCCTACGGGACACAGCAGAACAGTCAGTGCAGTAATAATAACAAGAACATACACACACACACACACACACACAGCAAACTAGTGCCAGACTCGACAGACCTTGTGGGAATATGGTAAGTATTACACAAAGCCTAGACCTATGATGGTCCCCTGGACTGGGCATGCCAAGACAACCACAGTGCAGTCCCATATAGAAGGGACAATATTAGCAAACATGACAGAACCCATAGAGCAGTAACAAAATAAAAATGCAGTACCCTGCCAGAAAAGCCACAAACCAAAAGGCATCCGGCATCAGCACTATACAGACCAGGGCAGACCCTGGGCAACCACCCCCCAATGAGAGCCAGATAGGGTATCCACAAAAGGGGGAGCTGCCCATCCAAACAACAATTTAGGGCTAGAAGATGTGCATACAGA
Source organism: Neoceratodus forsteri (assembly GCA_016271365.2). Lineage (NCBI taxonomy): Eukaryota > Metazoa > Chordata > Ceratodontiformes > Ceratodontidae > Neoceratodus > Neoceratodus forsteri. The sequence continues at coordinate 1,325,983,213 of CM057456.1, read as the reverse complement.
ATGGCAATGGCCATGACTCACTGTGTGTATAGGAACCACAAAAGATGGAAGAGGGGAATACCACTCACCATCCTCCAGTGGAGGTGTAACAGGGGTAAGGTGAGAGAGAGAGCCAAAAATAAAACCAGATAGAGGGAACCCATGTAAGAGAGTGACTGACATAGAGCTAGTACCCCAGGCCCACTGGGTCTTGGGAGCATATCAGAAGAGTCTGGTTGGCTGGCAGCGGGAGGGGGTGGTGGGACAGAGAAGAGTTAACTAGCACTTCTAGCCCAGAGACTAAGCACAAGGCAGCTGTTCCCTCATTCCACTGGCCACCCCCAAACTGTAAACTCAGGCAGAAAACACAGCATGTGGCTAAGCAAGAGTTGCAATCAACTAGGGATGATCAGAGACTGGCAACTGCCACCCCTCAAAGCCTGACAACTGTCCAGCACCACATCCACCTCAGAAAGCAAATAACTGCAGAGAGGCAACACCAATGTGTGCATGGAAAAAAGACTGTAAGCAGAAGACGAAGGCCGAAATGGCACCAGCAGGAAACAGGCATGCCCAGCATGACTATCAAAGGTACTGTGGCAGTCAACTAACCATTCAGGCAGAACAGAAAAGGAGAAGGTGAAAGCAGGGTCAGATGTACATGCTGATCTAAAGGTATTAGACTATTAGGACACAACAGGCTGAGATGCAACCAAAGCCCACAGTCACCGCACTATACAGTGCAGCCATGATATAGTTCCGCTATCTGAGTGGGGCAGTCCCACCAGCTGACATGACCAACTGAACAAAAAGACAGCCAAGCAGTGGGAGGGGAAGGAGTCAGGAAGGGGGGAAGGTGCCTTACCCTAAAAATTAGGCTAACTAGACAGCCAAAGAAACCAGGCTAGCGCAGGAGAAAAGAATAAAAACACTTTCCCCTGGTCTAAACAACAAAAGGGGGAGGAGAGGGCACCCAGACCTGCAAACAATTATGTAACAACCATAAACACACCATGGAGGTACTATAAAGCAGTACTAGAAAAAAATACAAGCAGTGCATTGTAGAACAAAAAGAATAAGAAGAATCAGCATTTGTATAGTGCTTTTCATACACAATGTATCCCAAAGTGCTTTACAAGCAATACTAGACTGGTAGTGAAGTGACTGAATGTGTAGTGGCGGCCATATTGCACATCAACACCCACACACAGCCTGTACAATTGCATGAACCTGTTTTATGGTAAGGGGGATGTTAGCCAGGGCACCGGGAATGGCCCCTACTCTTTGCGAAGAATGGCCTGGGTTCCTTTACTTCCATCAGGACAGCACCAGGATCGGTAGAAGGGAATCTTGGTTTAATGTCTCATCCAAAGGATGGCATACCCCAACAGTACAGCACCCCCTAATACTGTACGTAGGTGCCAGCATTTTAGGTATGAGTCCAATTCCTGTGTGGGACGAGAACCCATGACCTTCTGGTGCAGAGGTGGATGTGCTACTAACTGAGCCATGCTGACACCTTCATCAACAACATCAAAGTCCACTAGAGTTCCTTGGCCAAACACTCAAGAGGGCAACATCTCCATGAGCAGGTGAGGTTTAGTCCCAAGAGCTCCCACCAGAATGAGCACAACAGACCCCAGGTTGTAAACCACCACCTGTTATGCTGAACACACCAGGCCACCCAGTACTCAAACCCCACCAGTGCAAAAGGCAGAAAAAACAACATAATGTTAATGATCAAAACTCTGCAATAGGCAGAGTGTGCTGGTAGTGAAGAAAAAATAGCAGGGGCAGAACAGCAAGTCCTGGGTGCAATAAACAGCCAAGCAGTACTTACAGTAGTCCCGAATCACCCAGCTGGTTGCTGCAGAGCGTGGTGCTACAGAGGTGGGGACTAGGGCTTCTGTAACAGTGGATACTGTGGGGGAGGTGCAGGTGGAGAGGCATCCCTTTCAGCCCACAATCTGGAATCAGCTGCAGGAGTAGGGACTGGCGGCAAAGTGGAGCTTGGAGATGGTAGCAGATTCAGAGCAGAACCAGAAGATTCCAGTGTCATACCACAAGAAATGGCCTGCTGTAGTGGGTGGTACCGGTTGTGTTTTAGTAGTGGAGAGGTCAAGACCAGGCTAGTAGTAAGTTCTGAAGTCCTATGACGGGCTTCATGATGGACATCATCATGAGCAGAATCTCTGTGGACCTCAGCCTTCCAGTGCTTATGGCCTCTTCTCCTGCATTGTTGAATCCACTGTCCATCATAATTTCCTGAGTAAAGCTGAGGACCATTGCCTGAGGCAGCACCAGCCAGGAGAGCAGTATCCATAGCTGCAGAGTGAGATGAACATGGAGAGTCAAATGGAGATGCAGGAAATTGATACCCTGGCCACTATCTGCTTATGGAGTCCTCCACAGCTTCAGGGCTGTCAGATTGATAGGTATCCCCATTAACTTGGATCCTCAGAGAGACTGAGTGATAAAGGGAAGTAGTGGCCCCTAAATGATGCAGCTTCCATTTCACAGGGCCATAGGCATGCCAGCAAAAGAAAGATCAGATGAGAAGTCCTCATAGAAGGACAGATGGTGACCCTCCCAGGAGACCAGGCCACACTCCTGCGCAAGCTGCAACATGTTTTCTTTTACTGGTTAGTGCAGTAACTTCATTAGAATGGGATAGGGTTGGGTGCCTACCTGGCACCAGAGCCAAGGTGCTATGTAATTATGCTCTCTCTCAGTGTCTACTGGGTGGCAATTTGGGGCATTGAGGAGAGCTGGAATGAGTGTTTGCAGGAATGGGATAATGTCGTTTCCCCCCATTGTCCTCCGGGAGGCCCACCAGGTAGAGATTGTTGTGCGAGACCAATTCTCCAATCATCCACCTTTGCTATGAAAACTTGTATAGTACTGTCCTGTTCAAGCAACTGGTGACAGAGAACTTCTTCTGGGCCCCCTTTTTGCTGAAGGTGCTGGTCCATGCTAGAGATCCACAGGCTCAGATCATGCGGCTCCTGATTTGCTTGAGCCACTGACTGCTTAAAAGAGTATTACAGTCAAAATTTGCAAAAACATATATTGCGCAGTGTTTTGATTTGTTTGTTTAATCATGGTGTGTCTTTCCATTTGTTTGCTATTTAAGTAATAATGCTCGACAGGGTGTGTGTGTCGTGCTGGGATAACGTCACGCTCCAGGTGGTTGGACACGAGGCCGCAGGCCGAGTGCGTCCAACGACTGACACATGACATTATCCCAAATGACACACACCTTGGAAGGCATTATTGCTATTATACAATGGCTCATTGTTATACAGAATAAAAAAATCATTTTAAAGATGTTTTTGTGTGGATAAATATTTTTGGTTTTTAAGAGAAGATGAAACAATCAATCAAAAGCTCCATAAAATGCTCATCTGCAGGTTCACAGTGAGGCTGAGACTAGACCCGTGATGTTGTACTGGGATAACATCATGGGTCCAGCCCAAGACTGACCAATCAGAGTCCAGGATTTTTTCTTGTCATTGTATAATAGGATTTTTTTCTCAGTTTGCTACTAGTGTTGTTGCCTCTCCAACTAGTTTTATGGCCTCTGGGGATCTCCATATTTCCATGGTTTCTTGGTTTCCTTTGTCCTATAATGCCTCCTGTCCCATGTGCCAGTGATGCGTCCGGGACCATAGATTCAGCAAGCGCTTATCCAGTGGGCACTGAAAGCTACATTTACAATTTAACTATGACTTGATTTCTAATTGAGTGGGCATTCCATAAGAAAACAGGTAGCGTCTTTACTAATTATAGCATTTATGACCTAAGGTGATTTGTGTGCTTTTTCTGGCTGGGTGTAGTTTGATGAAATTAAAAGTTTTAAAAGCAAAACTGCTGGCTAGACCTAGACAAACATAGAAAACAAAAATATTGAATTAAGGTTATTTAGTTGAGGACAGAACATCAGGCTTCTATCTTCAGATTACAGCTGCAGTACTTTCCCTCACTGAATCAGTGGTCCCAGATGCATCACTGTCACGAGACAGAAGGCACTGTAGGACAAAAAAGAGCAATAAACCCTTCTAAAATGGTGATCCCCAGAGGCCATAAAACTAGTAGGTAAATTTAGAAAAAATTCCTAGTAGCAAAAAAACGAAAGGACACACCAGGACTAAACACAGAAATCAAAACATTCTGCACAACATATGTTTTTACAAATTTTGACTGTACTGCTCCTTTAATGTCAGCTGTGTCCTGCAGGATTTATTGCAGCAGCAGCATGATATTGGCAAGGTCAAATGGCATGGCCTGCAGAGACCCTATCCCCAGAGCACAGAACCAGCAGGGAGGAGCAAGGAAGAGAGCAGCAAGAAAAAGGCCTACCCCATCGATGGCCGTGAGAGAGATGCAGGCAGATGTTGAAAGGCAGCTGACTAGCGCAAACAAGTGAACCAGTGGAAAACCAAAAAGTAACAGGTATCCAATGATGACGTCTAAAAATAGGACTCAAAATTAGTGCGGTAATGCCAAAAGGGATGTACAGATGAAAGGTGATTCTCTGGGCATAAAATATTGTGAAAAGTTGCAAGTAAAAGTATGTGAGACCCAAAATATTTTTCGTACTCAGTAAAAATGGAGTTATTGGGACACACATTTAGGTGTGACTGAAGACTTTTTCATGTACACCAAAAATTGAATTCTTGGATTGCGTAGCTCCATTTTTGGTTTGCACAAAAATTTCTTCAGCATGTACATATACAGTCCAAGAACTTGAGGCTCTTGACACAATATTCAACCATCTCAATAAGCCAAATAACTTAACAAAGTCCAAAAAATGTATTTCTTGTCTATTTTCTGAAAACAAACTCTAGAACTGAACTAAGCGGGTCCCTTGAACAAGATTCATGTTTTTTTTTATTTTTATTTTAATCATTTTTTTATATATTTTCACATTTTTTATTTGCCCAGAAAAAAAGATGGCAGCCTACAAAACGTTTCTAGCAACTCAAAAAAACAATTAGTTGTGACCTAAAAATGCTGACCAAAGAAGAATTTGGGGGACATATCAGAGGGTTATCTCAAAAAACATATTGAGCATGCTCCGAAGCCAAATCTCAAAACCTTATAACTCTGGAACCGATTTTTTTTTTCACAAAAACATTGAAAGGCACACCCTTGCAAAAGCCTCCTTCAACCCAGAAAGTTTTGGAACAACATGTTGTACCATTTTGGCTGTAGATGAGAGCAAAGAAATTGCAAAAAACTGCTTTTTATGTAGTTTTGACGTTTCCAGATCTCAGAATCCAGTTAAAGGGCCATATGAAACTTCCCACATTTTGAGAACATGCCACCCGGATCACACATGCCAAATTTTGTGCAATTCAGTTGAATGTTACCATAGTTATTAAGGTGCAAAGACTGGGATTTAATAATGAACACTTTGCTCAACCCGAATATACATGTGCTACTGCACATGTATAATATTCCTAACGATGTTGGCGCCACAGATGAGCAAAAAAAAAAAATAACAAAACTGTGATTTTATAGGATTTTTAAATGTCCAGATCTCAGAATCCAGATGAGTGGCCATCACAAAACCCCCCATATCTAAGAACTTTGTACCCCGACTGCACATGCAAAGTTTCATGCAATGTTGTCATATGGCTCCAAAGTTATTAAGGCACTAAAATCTGGGTTTAACATTAAAGTGTCTACTCAACCTATGCTCAGTAGTCAAATTTAAAAAAATGTATAACTCAAGAAACAATAAACATTACTATACAAAATCTTTGAAATGCACATACTTAGCCTGAGACACTTTTAGCCCCAGAATGTCAGAGAATGAAATGCCAAACTGTATTCACTCTACATGTGAGCAAATGAACAGACAAAAAAATAATGTTTTTTTTTCTTCTTATTTTTACGTTCCCTGGGTCTTGGAATCTGGACAAACAACAGCCATGAAACTTGCCAAATCATAAGAACATGGCACTTTTACAGTGTATTCAAAATTTCATGCAATTTTGTCAAACAGCACCAAGTTATTAAGGCTTAAACTCACAACAGTAAATTTTTTTCATGCAATAGTAAAACAGCTCATGAAAGTAAAATTTTTTCATATCTAAGCGTTATCTCAGAAACCCTACAGAGCATGGTCAGATGTCAAATTTCAAACCCTATAACTCTGGGATCAATTAATATGTTTTCATGAAACCTTCAAAAGACATACCCTTTGCACAAGCCCCTTCAGCCCTGAAAATTTATGAACAAAATTCCTTACTGTCATTATTGTATGCAAGAGCAAGACAATGGCCCCAAACAGTGCTTTTTAGTGTGTTTTATCTTTCTGGATCTCAGAACCAGTTAAGCACCCATCATGAAACTTCTCACATGTCAAGTACTTGTCATCTGGCCCACCCATGTCAAATTTTGCATAATTTTGTTGAATGTCGCCATAGTTATTAAGGTGCAAATATTGGGGCCTAACATTGAACGCACAGCTCAACACTAATATACACTACATGCTCTACCATGCACATACACTATATAGTCATTGCAAAAAACTGCATTAATGCATCAGTTAGGGTTCAACTAAATGCCCCAAAAGTAGAAAAATGTGGTGTTTGGGTTTCCAACCCTAACTCTCCACCCCACCAAGCTGCAAAAGGACAAGACCACACACGCAACCACAGACAGCCATCATCAGGTAAGAGAAACAATTTACAATTTTTTCCAGATGACACAAATGCAGTAGCACCGATGTGCTACCTTTGTGGATTTGTATTGGTGATATGCAAACTGCAAGACATACACACTTCTGACCCAAATGGCAAGAGTTCTTTGGTGTGCAAAAGCTCAGGCTACTATGGGGCCAGTGCTTCTGTAGTCACAGGTACTCATGCACACTGCAAGACATATACACAGTTTCAGCTGCAGAAGTAAGACATGCACACTGACTTCTGGTTGCAACAACATATGCCCCATGTAATCCATGATATCCAAATTGCAACAAAACTTCTGTCTACAGAAGCACCAGCCTCTGAGAGGGCTGTGCCTCTGCAGCCTCAGGTGTTAGACATACACACTGACTTCTGGCTGGAGAAGAGTGGCCCTTGTGGGGCCTTCTCTTCCGCAGCTGCATATAGAAATCCAGGATATCCAAATTGCAACAGTACTTCTGTCTGCAGATGCACATGCCCCTGTAGGGCCAGCACTTCTGCAGCCACAGTTACTCCTGCATGCTGTAAGACATAATACACACAGTTTTAGCAGCAGAAGCACATGGCCCTCTGGGGCCTGTGCTTCTTAAGCCAAAGATACAAATCCATGGGTAGCACATTAGTGCTACTGCATTTGTGTCATCTGAAAACCATTGTATGTTATTTGTCTTACCCAATGATAGCTGTCTATGGTTGCTTGTGTGTATTGTCCTTTTGCTGCTTGGAGGGGTGGGGGAGTTAGGGTTGGAAACCCTAATAACACATTTCCCTACTTTTGTGGCATTAATTCCTAAGTGGTGCATTAACTCAGTTTTTTGCAGTTAATTTCCTTTCTTTTTGACATAGTGAAATTGTATCCTCATTCATGCAGCTACCATTCAGATATGTGTGAACAAATGCAAAAACACAGGGCGCTGTAGCCCTTGCACCAAGGAAAGAGTTCATATGCAACTTCCATGCAGCAATGGATACAAATAATTTGTAGGGCTGTCTGGTGGACTGCAGAAGTGCAGGGTCCTCTGGCTCTTGTGCTTTCATGTCACTATAGATATAGATGTGCAGAGCCAATAGTCCATCTGTCAGCTGAAGCGCTGGGCCCTCTGACAGCTATAGATGCAGAGGTGCCAGACCCTATGCCAAGACAAGACTGTGCTTGAATATATGGTACTTGGGGCCTGTGCAGCCAGTCCTACACCTTCCATTCCCAGGCTGGGGGTGGTGTCACATGGCAACGCCAACCCCCAGCCTCAGCCCATTCAGCTGGCTCACTGAATTCACCTCAAAACTCACCCTCCAGAACAGGATTACAAAACACTACCCCATGGGCCAAAGGCTAGCCCTGTGTACACAATCTCTTAACTTTTTTTATTTAGACCCCAAATTTGCAACATAGTAATTTTATGCCCCCCCCCCCTTAAAAACATTACATGTGGCATTTACAGAATACTGGCCTAAATATCATTTTATGCCACAAGTGCAAAAACATGTTTCTGACAGGATCTGAAAAATGACACCTGTCACACTGATGAGGTGTGTGAAAAAAATGGCAAACACACAAAAATTAGCTGCTCAACCCTTGCTCAGTCACAAACTTTAAATAGCTTTTTCATTAGGGGTGCTATTGCTTATGGCATACATCAGAAAAAGCAGAGAATTCAGTGCACACCATCCTCTCCCGTGGCAAATCTTACTGTAGCCCCCTCCCCAATGTCTAAAGGTATGCTGATGGAATGTCTGTGAGGAATGGGAACCACACAGAAACACATTTGCAGACTTACATTTTGTTCCATGGGTCTGGGGCACAGATATTCTCCCTCAGGATGCAGGACTAGGAGGTAAACTAGGTAGACAGCACTTGAGGAGGCATTATACAGTCCAACCAGGATTAACAACAATAACAGAACTTTTAAGTAACTCGATTTGTCCATGGACAGCTGGAGGTAGTCATTGCGCAATGTCCCCACTGGGGAAAAGTAAGTCTCTGGACTGAAAGATCTTGGCAGGTACAGTTCAAAAGTCCCTAAGTTCATATTTACAGCAGATAGCTCATTATTGACACTGGGTAGTTCCCATTTATACGGGGCATTCATTGTGATTACTTCAGAGCAGGTAGCATTATTTAAACATTTCTGCTCACAGTTATTTCACCTATATTGCAGTAGGTGCTATACTCGCTATCTCTCTACGTGAACTCCAGAGGCAGGATCCACTGGTCCCAATTCCCTGGCCTCAAGTTATACAGTTCCAGACTGCAGCTGCACATTGTTCCTGATTGTGCGTCTGAAGCAATTCTCTCTCTCTCTCTCTCTCTCTCTCTCTCTCTCTCCTCTCTCTCTCTCTCTCTCTCTCTCTCTCTCTCTCTCCTTTACTGGTCTCTCTCTCTCTCTCTTTCTCTCTCCTTTACTGGTGGGGTCCTCCTTTCCAGAACCCATTGTAAATTCATAAAGGGAATTTAGCAGCCCAATTCACAATTAATTTTTGCTCACATACTTTCCAGTACAAAAATAAACTTATTTGATTGATTCACGAGACACAATTTCTTTTACATTCTAAATGCTTTGTACTGCCTATTTGGCTTCATGAAGAAGCGGTTTCACTGGTGCTTCAGATTCATAACAGGACATTTTGGAGCCCAATCCACTGAGCACTTTTCCCCTTAGGAATTTGAGCAGGGGCATTTGGCAGCTCCACTTCACTGGCCATTGCCCACTCACTTTTCCTGACAGGAACTTGGCATCCAGTCCACTTACCCTTGCTGAGGTCAATACACAGATGCATGCCCATGGACTCCTACTCAAATACAGTTAGCGCCTCACCATGGTTCCTCTGCAATGTTATTTTTACCATGGCTTGGGCAGGCAGCCATCCCCAGGAAGTCCATGGTGTTACAAGACAGTACCCGCCACCCACTGGCCATGAAACTGACTCCTGTGGCCAATAGGTCCATATGCCCAGTTACAACTTCTGACCTGCAGGGCAACAATTTAGTGGGCAAAGGAGGGTCTAGCATCTCCAGGCATCTGCAGTGCCACACAAACCCAACCCTTCACCCTCACCTAAAAACTGACCTCCATGGGTGACGGTCCCAAAACCAAATTACTAAGTCTGCAGAGCCATTAAGGTTTTCCCTCCTGAAGTTCACAAGCACTGGTGCATAGAGTCTTTTGCACAATTCTGTTAGGCTGCTGTATTAAAGCACCATTCCTGCTATTGACATGCTCTTGCACTCCCGCCTCCTCCAAAATGCCCTTTGCCCCTGTAGGGACAGTATTCCTCTGGCCTCCACTACTTCAGTGGTCGATGCTCCGGGCCATCCTTCTGAGAAAAAAAATAGTTCAACTCACAGTAGCAAAGCAGTGCATGCCTGTTGATCACCTCCACTACTCTGCAAAACTGAATGCAGCTTTCTGCAATCCCTTCAATTGTGAGCAGCTGCCCCTTCCCCAGGAAGCCAGCACCAACCAGCTGCTCAACTTCCTGAGGATCTAAGGAATTAATTCCTCTTTCTGCCCAAATTGGCCACTTATGTAATCTCCAATAGTAGTAGGGGTCTTTTGGTATTTATATCAGGGCCTTGTTGTGAAGTTGCTCAACTACCAGATATCAAGGTAGACCGCCCATGAGCTAGGTCCCTATTTTAAAGTGCAACTGCCTGAACTGGCTTCCTTTAGGCAATATAACAAGACAGTTTGGAGGGCTAGTGGAATGCTGCGGTGCATAGGAAGGGGTATCACCAGCAAAAAGAGAGAGGTGGTGTTGCCCCTATATAGATCACTGGTAAAACCCCACCTTGAGTAGTGTGTCCAGTTTTGGAGACCACATCTTCAAAAGGACATAGACAGAGTGGAGGTGACCAGAGGAGAGCAAATTAAATGGTGAGGGTCTATGTCAAATTTCCTATGAGAAGAGCCTGAAGGACCTCGATATGTACACCCTGGAAGAGAGGAGGGTAGGATATGATAGAGACCTTCAAACATGTCACAAGGGTAAATAAGGTACAGGATGGAAGTATTTTTCAGGAAAAAAGGAGCTCAAGAACAAAAGGACATGGTATGAAACTGGAGGGAGGTAGATTCAGGAAAGGTGTGATGAAGTATTTCTTCACAGAAAGAGTGGTGGATTCCTAGAACAGCCTTCCAGCAAGAGGAGGTGGGACAAAGACAGCAGGGGGGGTTCAAGATTGCATGAGCTAGGCATAAGGGTATCTTAGTGGTAAGGATGGTGGGGAGGGAGAAAGAGCTGGAGATCAATTAGGGTCTATGGTGATACTGTAGGTAGGGGAAAAGAAATGGACAGACTAGGTGGGCCAAGTAGTCCTTATCTGCCATCAAATTCTATGTTTCTATGTTTATATTAGGTGCACTGACTAAATTGTCTTCGTTTAATTAAGGTGCAGTCGTCAATCAATGAAAAAATGACTACGTGAAAAGTTTGGAGTCAAAAAAAGTTATGAGAGAGCATGAAGAAATGGAAATGTACATTCATAACGTTGTTTTTTTGATATGTTGACTCCAAATTTTGAACTTCTTCTTACTGCCCCATCTCATGAACCCAGGAGATCAACATTTTCCAATCCTGCCCAAAAGGTGATTTCATGGAGCGACTGCAAAATCACCTTTCAGCCCAGAATAGAAAAATTTAACCTACTGAGTTAGCCTGGTTCTGTATATGCAGTTTTGTTATTAACACCTTTGGAAACCAGCACCTTAGTGTGTGTCTTCATATTATCTGCTAGTCAGCCTCTGGCTGGAAAAACAACATATAATGGGGATTATTTTAAGTAACTGATATTTCCTGATTTGTTGGGTTTGTCTTCTGTGGTTTCACTCATGTCTTCACTTTGTTCCACTGCTCATGAGGTCACAAAGTACAAACACAACTCATCAGGATAAATGTTATTTAAACCAGACCAATTGTACAATATATCCCCTAAGTATTTGTGCAAGCAAAAAGCCTTGAAAGCTTTATTGTGATGCATGATAAAAATTTTAATCTGAAACATGAGCGTGTGCCCTTAAGACATCAGCAGTGGCATGAAAAGGAAATTGGATAATTCTTCTATAAACCTACAGTACATACAGACATGATAAAAGGTAAATCCACAAGGCGTCTGGTCTCCAGACTCTATTAGACTCTGCAACAGTTATGCAGTTCTGAAGAAATAGGTATCACACTGAAATGGCCAAGATTATTTGATGATTTGCTGCCTGATAAACAGTGGAAGTAGATTTGGACTGCTGCTCATCATGCCACAGACTCAAAACCTCTGTCAAACACACTGAATTGCAATCAGAGGGAATGATAGAAGTCTGTTAAAGCACTAACAACAGCTATGGCTATTTGATACTAGCGCAAAAAATTAAATGCACACTACTGTTTGCTCACTACTGTTTACTTAGAAAGTATTAAACAGTTTTGCTTTAAACGCCTGACTAGGTGTAATGATACAGAGTGCAACTATTGCCCATAAACTACAAATAGCTCCTCACATGGGCCCCAATGAAGTTCATATGAGCAAAACCTCGGGACAGGTAAGTCTGGCAGTGGGGTTGGAGGTGAATGTGCTCCTATATTGATTTGTTTTGTCCTTCAATTCTTAAATATAATGTGTGGAGCGGTATGTAGTTTACTGTCACTGTTAGCACTTTTATCATTTTACCTACTCAGGTGTTTAAACATGTTACTGTGAATGGAATGTGATTGCCTTTTTGAAAAGGGTCACTGCAAATTGCTATTAATAAAACTGTTTCACACTTTCTAAGTAAACAGTTTAGAATGCTTTTGATTTGTTTGAGCTAGTAGCAATTAGCCACAGCAGTTGTTAATGCTTTTCCAGCCTTTTTGTATTCCCTCTGAGTGCACTTCACTGTGCTTGGGAAGGGAATTGTAGTTAAGGAGTCTGACCAACTCCTGCAAGTGCACCAGCCACTGTACTGTTTGCACTGATTCATCGTTGTGGACTGTGCACAAACTCTGAAGCCTGGTGAGTGTTTTCTTGCTGACTCTTGCTGAAAATACAGTAGTATGATAAAAATATTCTGGGAAAATGTTGTATAGATTTTGTTTGGAAAAAGCAAACCACATATATGTACAGTAGTTTTGGCAAGCAGTTATGTATAGTTGGACAGTATAGGAAGGAACTGGTGGATGCTGTTTGGGGGACATTACAAATAGAAAGAGGCAATTTAGTAGAGATATGTTTAACTGAAAGCCTTTCCACTATACAAACTGTGTAAACAGAAATATATTTTCTGCTCTGGTCATTGTAGAAAACAAATCATCATTACAAAATAGTTACAAACATGCCCTCTAATTAGTGAGATATGGTGGGGCATGGTGGAAGATATGTTTTTGATGGAGGCATTAACATACACTGGGAGTCTACCAAAGGCTGCCTTTGAAAATGAATTAATACTATGGTTGGTAATTTTAGTATCATTTCAAGGGTAATTAATATGGTTCATTAAAGGAGAACTGCACTGTACCTGCAAGTAATTTTTCCCAGTAGATGCTTTTTTCTTATATTTAATATCTTTCTGTCATTGTTACATCTTTAGTGACCTATTAGTAAACACAGTGGGTATTTCTGATTGACATACTGCTGATAAGTACCATTTTAGAACTGTATGATGTAGTTTATGTCTCTTTTTGGCCATGGAGTTCCAGAGAAGAACACAGATGCATTGTGAAAACAATGAAAGTTCTTTAGCAAGGCCATAATGTACATCATACAGTTCTAAAATGGTACCACCCACCACAGTGAGATGCAGAAACACAAAGCTGATTTACTAAAATGTCAGTACAGAGGGAACAAAAATAGAATTAGAACCAGTATTGTAAACCCAGCTTCTACAGAAAACACAGGCTTGCAGATTTAAGGCAATTCTCCTTTAAGGAAGTACTTTGCAAAAAAACAATGAGTTCAAGAAGCTATGCAGAGCAAAAATAGACAATAGCATAGAAGGGACACACATGAAACCTAATGATCCAAGCAGGCAGATGACTGATTTCTTTTTTTCTAAGCTAGGCATTGAGGAAATGAAAATTAAGTCAAAACAGCATATGTGCCAGAACTTATGGGTGACGGGGTGCTGAAGCCCTCCCACTTTTGCCCATGAACATTCAAAGTGCCCCTTTAAAGCATACAAGGGCAGAAGGAAAGTCATGGTCACTTTTGTAATTACTGCACCCCCTCAACATACACACACACACACACACACATGCTTTTCCCCATGTCCCAGCACTCATACAAACTGAAATGTATGATTCTGGATATGTCTCATGCAACAATACAACATGTAATTCATTTTCTTTTCTTTACAATAAGCTGTCTGTCTTCAGAAATGTAAGAATGGAGGAGAGTGTATAGGACCTAACACATGCCACTGCCCTAGTGGCTGGGAAGGACTACAATGTCAAATGCGTAAGTCAGATTTATCCCTGTAAGAATGTTTGTAAATATCAAAGTTCTGATCACCTTTTGTCTGTGGTAGTATATAACACAGCACATTGCAAAACAATCAAACTGACACTAACACATTTTGAAAAACTATCTAAAACATCTTCTTGATGCAAAAATGGAGTCAGTCTCCAAAGTTTAATCAGCCACATCCCTTCTCACTGATCAATTAGAAATTGCAGAGGCTGTAAACTTCCTCTTTGTAAATGCCCTCTTTCACTCACTAGCCTTCTCCCCAGTTTGGATCTCTCTCCACATCACCATTGCTGTGCCCTGAAACCCAGCTCAGCACCTCCACAATCCCTGAAGCTAATTTATTTAAAGAACTCTGAGTTCTTGCTCATCACAAAGGAACCATCCTTGATTGCACTGCACCTACTAGGTGGCCCAATAATCTCTAAATAAAATAGTTTTCTGACTGTTTCAATATTTTTTCCAGCCAAAGCCCTCCTCCACCACCTTCACCCCAAACCTTAAAAACTCCACTTCCTACAATGTAGACAAAGGAGTTCTCACTAATGCAATCTTTAATGGCCTGTCCAAGTTCATAGAAATTCTAAACTACCTGTTACTCCATCTCAAACTCTCACAGACAGGTGAGGGATACTTGGTGCTTTAGTGGTTCACCTCCTACCATAATGACCAAAGACACATTGCCTACATTGTTAAACTGTATCTACTGGTTTTCCCCCAAGTCACAGTTCCAGATCCCACGTGATTCATTTTTTTGCATTGTCCTTCCACATATATACTGATGACTTTGTCTGCAACACAAATGAACATGACCCACACTTAGTTAAAATTAGGCTATAGGGGATTTCGCTGAGGTTATAAACTGGTCCCAGACAAACAAACTCTTGTTTGTTCATTTAAGCTTATAACCATTTAGTAAAGGCTCATTTACAATGGTGACCTTTACAAAACATAGAAACATAAAAACAGACTTGATGGTAGATCAGGACCGCTCGGCCCACCCAGTCTGCCCATTTCCCTACCTATTGGATGAGCTGCAGATCCTAGTTAACCAACAGCCTACTTCCTCCTACCCCCCACCAGAATTGACTTATGTCTGTCCCATACATTCTTGAATTCCCCCACTTTTTTTGACCCCACGACCTCCTCAGGAAGGCTGTTCCATGCATCCACCACCATCTCAGTGAAAAAATACTTCCTCACATTGCCCCTGAGCCATCCCTCCTTTATCTTCAAATTGTGCCCTCTTGTTCTTGCACATCTCTTTCTCTGAAAGATGCTACCCTGTTGCACTTTGTTGACTCCATTGAGGTACTTAAAAGTTTCTATCATGTCCCCTCTCTCCCTCCTTTCCTCAAGTGTATATATAATAAGCTCCTTTAGTCTCTCTTTGTAAGGCTTCTGGTGCAGACCCTGCACCATTTTAGTTGCCTTCCTCTGGACTGCCTCCATCCTGTCTATGTCCTTGCGAAGATGGGGTCTCCAGCACTGTGTGTGGTACTCCAGATGGGGTCTCACCAACTGTATGTACAGAGGGATAACAACTTCTTATTTTCTACTGGTGATGCCAGTAAAAATAAATACAATTACACCATACAACAACAATAAAGGAAGTTATACAAATTAAAATGAATAAAAAATACACTCATACAAAACATGAACAGGTTTTTTGAGGGGATATTAATGCTTCAAAACTCTTTATCAAGAAAAAGGTTGTCACCGTACTCTTTGGAATGAAACCTAATCACTGTAAGGTTACTGCTTTCCCAAACAACTGCACCAATGGTGGGTTCCAGCTTATCAGTGTTCAGACCAACATTATTAACTGTCCCTGAAATTAATTAACTTAGCAATTGTTTTTAAGTTGACAATGCATTGGCAACTCACATCTTGTTGTTCAACACTAAATCAGCTCAAGAGCAACTTTTATAAGGTAATTTTGCCTTTGCAACTAAACTGGAATGTATCTGCAGTTTTGTCACAATGCAGTGCAAAACTGAGCTGCAACACTTTGCCAACAATTTTCAAAAGGATCTGTATTGGATCCAGTAACACAAGCAACTCAGTGGTGTGACAGTTTAATGTAAACTGTACTGTACAAGTATCTAGGGTTGACTCCTGACTTAATCTCAACTGTTCCTGACAATTTGACCAACTCTTTGTAAAACTGCTCTCTAGAACTCCAGAAAACGCTCTACTGAGTTAAAAATAGTCTGACACCACAGGCTAAGAAACAAATGAGCACCCAAATATTTCTTCCCATGCTTGACTATAATGACATAGTTGATGGTGCCACCCAAAAACTCATCTTGACAGCCAAGACACATTATACAATGCTACCGTATGTGTAGATTTGCCCTAAGCTTTCCCTATTGTACCCATCATTATTCACTGCATCCGCAGCTGAGTTGATCCTTTCTCAAAAGTCATCAGTCTCCACATCTAACTGCCTTAGCAGACAAATACAGTTAAGACATGCTCCCTAACTAATGCATAATCAATCCCTCCTCACTCCTCCCCATTAGAGATGTGCAGACTTTTCAAATTCTGGTGGAATGGAATTCTGTAGAATTTCATGAAATTCTGCCAAATTTCACTGAAAGTGAAATGGCACAGGAACAATTTTTCCACTACATTACCATGGAATTAAATTCCACTGATCTTGATATATTCACAGATGGTCACATAATGATTTTCCATGGGAAAATGTTGCTCCATGGAATATAACTTCATGGATCTCAGCAGGCAGAATTCTGCAGAATGACCAGGGAAATCATGATGGAAATTCCTGGTGGAATGGTCTTTCCATGTTAATTCCACTGGTGGAATTCAACATTCTGGACAGCATCACTCCCCACCCATTAAATGTAGCCAACATCTTAGATATCCCCAGGGTAATCACTTCCTAACCTTTTGTCATTGTAAACAAATCAGACAGGCTGCTTTCTCCTGCCATCTTTTATCTTTGGAATGATCTACATCCAGAGGGCACACAATTGGCAGTTGTTATACACTTAGAAACTGAGTTACTGTTCCACTAATTAATGTAACTGCTGAGTACACTGATGTTTTGGTTTCCTAAGTAAGCATTCCTGATGTGTTCTAAACCTGTACCAATCTATTGATTTATAATTTCTGTTTATTGTAATGTATGTATTTTTAACTCTCCCCTTGATCATACATCATTCTTTCCCCTATCCCTAGGAAACAACAACAATGAGAATAGCTTACCCTTGTTTGTTTTTCATAGATGTAAACAATTAAAAAAAATAAAGAAATGAATATGTAACTTTTTTTCTGTTTAAAGTAGCAGTTCATGATATGATAAATCATGTACATAAAGTTCTTATTGTATTTTATATTGGCCTTTTCTCATGTCTTATAGGATGTACTTTCCCACATTATGAGTCTATTTCAGCATCTGTTGGATCTCAAAACTAAACTCAAGTTCCATGAAATATGGCCACTGCCACATTTTAATCAATATAAAATTTAAAGGTGCTTTAATGAAGATGTACAAACATTAAGGGGTAATGTTTGTACATCTTCATTAAAGCACGAACTTTTATACAGTCTCCAGTTGAGTGCTTTCGCTGTTACAAGTGTTCATTTCTAGTATTTTGCCAGTATAGCAGCTGATCCTCTGAATGGTCCAAGAGCGCACTGTAGCAGTGTATTTTTAATCAATATACCAGGCTTTATTTGAATACCCATTGCTGACCATCTTTTTCTGTGTGCCTGAGATGAACTACAGTAGCATACAATAGAAACTGCTCCCTGTCTTCAGTGGACACTGGAGACATCAGGACTGCACACTCCAAACCTTAAGTTATTATCAAACAAAAAATTAAATATTGCACCACATGAATAGATTTAGAAATCAAAAGGAAAAGTAGAAATGAATACTGAGTGTTTGAAATGGAGTGCATAATAAAGTGTATAAAAAATGTAACAAAACTGCTGCTTTAATTGTGTCAAGTATCAGATGCCCTAAATCAATGACTGCAATCTGTTTTTGCCTTTTAGCTACATGCCAACAAAAATGTTTATATGGTGGTAGATGTGTGCTTCCAAATGTGTGTTCATGTCGTCCAGGGTACACAGGAGCCATCTGTGGGAAAAAGGTATGATTGACAGTTGTGCTATTTAAATGCATCTCCAGTACAGAAAGGATGAATGTCAGTTTGACACCAAAAACAAAATGCAATCAAATGAAGCACATTAAACTACTATACTGAAATGAATACAAGAATAAAATCAACACTGCAGCTAGTGTTTTTAATCAGCACCAGTAAAACCTCTGGAAAAAATAAAGATAAGTTGGGGCCAATTCTAAAACTAAAATAATTTACATTAAGAAACTATGTGCTTTGTTTAATTGTTCCATATAATTTGTATGTCACAACACAATTTTTAGTCCTCTGTTAACACACAGACTCCATGTTATCATGTCTGCTGGGTTCATACACTTCTAGAAGTAAAGCAGCACTGCATAGAAAACCAAGCAAAGAGTTTAACATATTGGAGCATGCTACTTTTTAAAAATACAGTATCTCAGAAAAAACATGCATTATTTCCTTTGAGGCAGTATATTTTAGGTAATATATTGCTATGGGTGCAATGACATGGCTATAAAAGGGTGATTAGGTTTCAGGCAGCATGGAATTTCAGATAACATGTAGCAACATACTGAAGCCCTGTGGTGCAGTGTTAGACCACCAATTTCAGAACTGGGATCTCCAGGGCTCAAATCCTACTACAGTCTAATACTATGTGACAGTGGGCATGTCAATTTGCAAGTGCTCCAGCCCTCCAAGATGGGTAGAAGCAGGACCCTACTAGAAATGAGATAATTCATTTTTGTTCTTAGAACCTCCATACTAAAAACTGAGGCATCTTGATCCTTGACAGATTAGTTGTACTATAACTATATCTACCATGTGTTACTCCTGTATCTACTGTTTTAAAATGACCGTGAATTCTGCTATGCAGTTTAGTTGGTTGTACACTCTGCCTTATATTTCATATTGCCCATATTTTGCCCTTTGAATGTTTACCTGCTCCTGTAATCCAACATGCTGCTAGTATTTTTCTTTTCAGCGTTGTACAGTATATTGTCTTCTTATCAAACCAATTGTCACTGCCCCTGTTTTACTGTTCCTCTGTTGTATTCTCCCAGGTTGTGCCTGAAAATAAGCAACTGTTATTGTCTAGTGCACTGACCTGGTAAATAAAAAACTAAATAAATCAATAAATAAACCCAAGCCAAACTTCACCAGTTCCATTCAGATTAGGCCGTGGAGGCAGATTTTCTGTCCCCCCCCCCCAGCTTCCCAGTGCAGCCATACTCTGTCTTCCTTACCCCTCACCTGCTTGCCTGTCATGTGAGTTCTGCCATGGGAGTTTCAGGTCACATGATAGGCTCAGGGGCAGGGTAGCAGCACATTATAAATGTCATGACATTTCTCTGGGCTAGGGAGTTTGTGACTTCGCATGTGCCTGGAGGAGTATAACTGTCATCCTTCATGGTTGCTCGATGCCATTTCCTCCAGCAGCCAAGCAGCTTTGAGTGCTGATTGAGTTAGTTGGGATAACCAGTGGTACATCAGGACTCGGTTTCAGGAATGACTCAGAGAAGGAGATGAAGGAAGGATGGGAGGGGAAGGAACAGGAATGAGTATTAAAGCACCATTTTGTGAGTTAATGATGTGATGTGAATGACAAAACAAGAGAGCCAGGCCAGAGCCACTGTGTGTATTGGAGATTGGGCACAGCAGGTATAGACCAAGCAATAGCACTGGGGAAATGGGACAGCTGCACAGAGGTCAGCTGCAGCCTTTACAAAAAAATAAATGAATAAAGATAAAGAAAAAAGCAGAATTAAAAGAATAAAGAAGGTGGATAACTGGCTCATCATTGTACCAGCTTTCACCTAGTAGCTGTAGCACTGTAGCAGACAGCAAAAAAGTTATATTCTTTTCCTTTGAATTTTTGAGTTATTACTTACTCAGACAATAAAAAAGAAAACAATAAAGCATTTGGATTGTGACAAACTGAATGTGTGTTGTAATTGGCTGGAGCTGTGTGCAAACAGGAATGTTTTTCAGGGCAAGCAACAGAAATATTAATATAGGCTTGTATCACATGTTAGGCCTTTTGCGGGGAAGGGGATGGCACGTAGGCAGTTGATTTGCTCCTGTCTTACAGTCCCACTAGCCATTTACTAGCACGCAAGCAGAAATGTATTTTTTTCATATCCTAATAAAAAGGAATAGACTTGACATAGACTTGGGTCATGTATGAAGCCTTATTTGATAGAGAGGGCAGTGCTCTGTAAGTTGAGTAGCCACTGTCTTACTGTCTCGGTCACTATCCAGTTACCTTCATGCAGTCAGAACCTTTCTTTCCATATTGGAATAAAACAAGCACTGACCAATGTGAACAGTGTTTTCTTTCTGGTATTCGGTGTGTAGTTGTTGGGCATAGCTACACAACAGTTATGTATGCATTCTGAATGTGTGTTATGACATTGGGACTTTGTGTATACAGATACTTTTAAGGGGCCACTGTCAGGCTTTCTATTAAAAATATAAAGAGGAAAGTTATTCACCTTGAAAAAAAAAACATTCTGGCTAGTAGTATTCCTACGGCTCATAAATTGACTGTCTATTTTTTTTTTTTTTTTTTTTTAGCATTTTAAATCCCACACATTAGTTAAGAGTGGGTCACTCCTACCTTTGCTTGTGTAATCCATTTAGCCACTGACTTTGTTTTATGTGACTACTGGCAGTGTACTGGCATGCACATAGAAGAGGAATAGTGTGCGTCCAATTTAAAATGTTGCATGGCCCTTCTCATTCAGTGCTGTATAATGCTGTTTTGGTAGATATATTGAACTAAAGACATAACCAGAAAGAGTCCACTAAGTCTAAGGCATAGAAATGTCTGTCATGAAAACTGAGCATGGAAACTGCATTAATGAAGTGTCTGAAAATTGAAGCTGGGACTGTGAACGTGCATCATATAAACAAAATCAGCAGCTCAATGGGCTACACAAGCAGATACCGACTCTTAAATATATTTATGATTCAATATGCTAAAAAAAAATAAAAAGGCAATTAAGATATCAGCAGTATGAATACTACTAATGAATGTTATTACAGGGCAACTAACTTTCTGTTTTATTATATTTTCAATACAGAACCTGACAGTATCCTTTTAATTTAATCAGGTGTCTAGGGTGTTCTCTTTATGAGTGTTCTCAGGAAGCTGCCTGGTTTGCTACCGTGTCATGGTTCCCCAGTGTATAGGAAGAGTAGTGGAACCAAAAGCATCAGACAAGGTTTCAAGCACAGTAGTTAAAGAGCAAGTTTTGAGTATGAATTGTTCTTCACCCCCCAACATATACGGCAGCTTACCTTCCGGTTAAAAGGAAACTCCAATACAGCCCCTAAGTGCAGCAGCTGCTGCGAAATGCCCAACTAGGGCTTTTGGCATAAAAGTTTTTTTTTCCGCTGCCTGGCGATTTTAATTAGAAAGACCTGCTCTCCATCTATAATGGCTGCAGAGCCCTGTCAGCGGATATCTGCACCCTGGTGGCTCCCATTAGTAGTTATAAGCACGAGGGCTACCAACAAATGGCAGAGTTGGTAGCCTCATTAGCATAACCTTTGTGGCAGAAGCCACCTGGGATGTACGAGATGTCCATCCAGGGCTCTGCAGCCATTATAGATGGAGTGGGTCTTTCTAATTAAAATCGCCAGGCAACAGGTAAAGAAAAAAATTCATTTTATATTAAATTACCCAATCAGGCATTTCTGCAGCAGCTGCGGCACTTGGGGGCAGTACTGGAGTTTCCCTTTAAGACATTCATCCATAAAGTTCAATTTTTTAGGCTGTATTTCTTATAAAAAAACACTCTTAAAAAGCTCATTGGAGCTGGTAGCCAAAATGCTTGCATTTCCCTAGCTGGAGCAGCGCCCCCACGCTTGCATGTTTCGTGATTACAGTACAAGAACAGTATGGGGGCGCACTATAGAATACAATGGGGGCAATTTTTACAAGTTGTTTTTTTTAAGTCTATGCCTGTAGTTCCATGGGGAAGCAACCAGCCACACCACGTTCCTGAGCTATATAAGCAGTTTCTTCCAGCCTCCTTCTGAAGCATTCTTTCTTTGCTGGCCGGAGACTCTGTTGGTTTGTCATCTCACTTTGGGCCTGCTGTGGCCTTGCCCCCCCCCCCCCATTTTGTTTGTGCTCTGGACTCTGCTTGGTTTCTGCTGGCTGTGTTCATGTGTTTCTCCTGCTTTGATTAGTATTCGATGTGCCTCCAGCCTCTGTGTGCTTCCTCCTGTGCTTTTTGTTTTTGTTGTTGTTGTTTTCCTGTGCTTGTATGTTTGTTTTGTCCTTTCTTTTGGGGGGTTTCGTTGCCTTTGTGTGTGCAGTGTTAATTGCCTACCACCTTCAGTTTCTGCAATTGCTGTATATTTTAGTTATGTTCCAATTTCTCTGCTGTTGCTGTTTCCATTTCATTCACTACACCTGGTCTAGGCTCCTACTATCAGCTAGCTGCCGCTTCCTGTTGCAGCTCTGCTCACAGTTTAGCCAAGCTAGCTCACTTCATTCAGTATTGTTGTCCAGTGCGCTCTGCTGCAATTTTCCAGTACTTGCTCCGCCAGAAAAATATTTCTGTTTGGTCTCATGCTGCTCAGTTTGAATACAGTCCTTTTGGGGATTTACTTCTGTTCAAACATTGTAATTACATATGAACATATGAATTTGCCAGCAGATATAGGCCATTTGGTCTATCTAGTCTGCTCGAGTGCATAGCTTGCTGTCTTGTTAAACTGCAGCTGCCTCCACCCCCTTGCTACCCTTCTAACTGAGAGCCCCCCACTTCCAACCTCACTCCCCCCACCCTCTCCACAGTTTTGATCCTCCCTTTGGACCTATCCCACCCTCTCTTGAAGCTGCCCACCATCCATAGTGCCACTACTTCCTCTCGCAATGCATTACAACCAGCCACCACCCTCTCAGTGAATTAGTGCCTCCTCACCTCTCACTTGAACCTTCCTCCCTATATTATTGGTTATTGGTACTCAGTGGAACTCAAGCCTAAGTCTCCTGCAATTCTATATACTTTCTCCATGGGATTCAAACCTGCTTACATGCAATTGTACCAAGCAATTATTGCTGCTGTTTTCAGTGCATTGCCTCTCCCTACAATTCACCAGTAGAAAACAGGAAGTTATTATCCCTCTGTACAGACAGTTGGTGACACTCCATCTGGAGTACAGTGTGCAGTTCTGGAGACCCCATCTCTGCAAGGACATAGACAGGATGGAGACAGTCCAGA
This sequence comes from Neoceratodus forsteri, assembly GCA_016271365.2. Taxonomy (NCBI): domain Eukaryota; kingdom Metazoa; phylum Chordata; order Ceratodontiformes; family Ceratodontidae; genus Neoceratodus; species Neoceratodus forsteri. The sequence goes on along the minus strand of CM057456.1, from coordinate 1,325,959,752 downwards.
AGAGGGCAACTAACATGGTGCAGGGTCTGCAACAGAAGCCATATGAAGAAAGACTAAAGTAGCTTAATATGTATACCCTTGAGGAAAGGAGGGAGAGGGGGTACATGATAGAAACTTTCAAGTACCTCAGGGAATCACCAAAGCCAAGAGGGTAGCATCTTTCAGAAAAGAGATGTGCAAAAAAGGGACACAATCCGAAGATAGAGGGGGGATGGCTCAGGGACAATGTGAGGAAGCATTTTTTCACAGAGAAGGTGGTGGATGCATGAAATGGCCTTCCTGAGGAGGTTGTGGGGTCAAAAACAGTGGGGGAATTCAAGAATGCATGGGAAAGACATAAGGCAATTCTGGTGGGGGGCAGCAAGCAGTAGGCTGTTGGTTAACTAGGATCTGCAGCTTATCCAGTAGGTAGGGAAATGGGCAGACTACGTTGGCCAAGAGGTCCTTATCTTCCATCAAAGTCTGTGTTTCTATGTTTCCTGTTTGTTCAGCTTAGCTACTCCAAGAAGCTATGACTAATTGCTGCTGGATGCTGCTCAACTACTTTTGTACACTACTTTATTATACACTGGAGGTCAGCTCAGCTACAGCTGTCACTGAAAACTAGTTTTAAAATCTGCATGTGGGTCTTGGCGCTTTACTGTAGCTTCTTTGTTTTTCCTACAGCAGAGTACTAGAGGATTATAGTGGAGAGTCATGGACCCATGTGGTTCAAATACCTCATGTTCAAATACTGTCTTTCACCATTAAAATCCTCCAAGTATTTATATCAGCTTTAATTGGCTTCATTAATGGAACTGGTTAGCTTGCCTCCCTATGAGTTATGGGAATTGCTGCCTCACAGACAGTGCAGGTCTGATCATTGCTTACCAATCATTGCTCACACTACAGCTTCCTACCTCACCCCAGGCCCCACCTTGGTAGTTCTCATGGTTGCAGAGATCATTCACAGCCTTTCCATTTTGTGGTTGCAGAGTTCACTTGCAGAATTTCAGTCATGTGGTTTCAGCATTTGCTCGCAACCTTTCAAGGCCAGCCAGCCTCCTCCTATCAACCACTCAAAGTTGAATCATGATCTCATTCCTAAGTCAGAGGCATGTCGGCAATGGCCATTACCTTTTTGGCTCAGGGCTTACCCTGTAAGCCGACGGCCTCATTCTGCAGTCATGAAGTCCACGTCTTGAGCATGTAAACCTTAGGCAGGGTCCTTCTCATCTGGCCCATACTGGGAATATCCTTGCTCCAGGTGGAGCTTTAGCGTGCACTTTCATACAGTGCATCTCTTGATGGAGAATTTAAGACTTCAGCTGCTATGGGATGGGGCTTTTCTGGCCCAAGAGAGCTCCTTTGGCTATGGTTTCACCATGGTACCTTCAAAATCTGTTCTCCCTATAACCGCCTCTGGTTCACCCAGTTTGTGTTAGTCAGTAGGCCAAGTGAGTTCCTCAGTGATTGTCGCTCTCCTCCTCCCACCTTGGGGATCCACTCTCACTCAGAGTACCCATTGCTGTACAGGTCTCTCACAGCCCCTCACAGTGTTTGCATTTGAGCGATCATGAGAGCTTTCCACCAAATGGAATATCCTCCCCTTTGATTGGGTTTCCAAATTGTAGCAGCAGAGCCATCACTAAATAAATTACCCCGAGCCTGGAGGGAAGGCGACCTAGGTCTTGGATCCCCAGAGGTTTCCTCCTTTTAAAAGGTTTTTTTTTCCTCTCCTCCACACCAAAGGTCATAATGTGTAGTTAGTTGTTTATAATATATTCCCTAGTTTTCTTAGGTAGGTTTCCACTGTTGGATGGAGATATATAGTGGTCCTACTCACTGTTCTATGTCTCCTTAGGAAGTCCCCTGATCTCATCAGTGCAATCCATTCTACAGTGCAATCCTGCCAACCTGTGCATCTCATTTGTTTCATCAAGCTGTCTCATTGCTGTCAATCAGATTCTTTACCTCACAGTCAACATTTACTACTCAATGTTCTTTTTGGGGCTCCTTCCTAAGATACCTTTAGCAAAGGGAATCTTTCCCACAGCACCTCTAGGGGTGGAACCTTTTTTGAGGGTCCCTTGACTTTGGTACCCCTACAGGATAATAATTCCCTGTGGACTAGAAAGTGTGACTGGCCAGACAGTTATCACAGTTGCACAAGCATAACACTATTCTGGCTGCATAAGCCCATTGAATTGAAAGACTATGCCTGTAGTTCACTGGAGAAGTAAGCAGCCATGCCCCCTTCCTGAGCTGTGTAAGCAGTTCCTTGCAGCCTCCTTCTGAAGCATTTTTTCTTTGCCCCACCATCCTCCTCCTCTCATCCTCCAGCAGTGTGCCTCTCTCTCTGGGGGCTCCTCCCTTAGGTACCTTTAGCCAAGTGAATCTTTCCCAAGGGCACCTCTAGGGGAAGAACCTTCTTTGAGAGTCCCCTGCCTTCTGTGCCCCTACAGAGTGTTAATTCCCCATGGAATAGAGAGTGCAAATGACCAAACAGTTATTACAGTTGCACAAGTATAACATTAATCTGGTTGCATAAGCCCACTGAAATACTTTTAAGTTGGCGTTAGTAGAAGTTACCGCTCAACTAACAAAGTCATTGTTAGTTGAGCAGTGGCCTTCCTTTCTCAAATTTGGCACTTAAGATAGAAAATAATGTTTTTATTCTTAAACTGAACATCTAATGTCTTCCAAACATTTCCAAAAATACTTTTTTGATATTTTATAATGCTTGAAATTATATTTCAAAAGCTGTAAAGTGTAACTATAAGGCTTAGATATGTATTTTTTTTACAAAATCTAGACATCTGATCAACACGAAGAGATCATAATGATACAGTTCTCATGAGCTGATACATACCACAGCACTATAGTGAGGATTGAGTAGGTTGTTTTATTTTAAACCCCTAAATTTGTACTTTAATAGCTTCACCCCCATTCAATGGATTTCCATGAAATTGTGTATGTGTGGTTTCAGGGAAAAAGGTCTCCTGATGTGTCAAGTTTTGTTCCAGTTAGATATGCAGATTCTGAGATGCAGGTAGTAAAAAAAGTGAAAATAATCAGGTTTTATTTCTGGGTTTTTTTTGTCATCAACTAGTGCCAAGACAGTTTGGAATTTTGGTCTGACAATTTCAGGGTGGAAATGACTTACCCCAGAATGATGTGTTTCTTAGGTTTATTAAAAAAATATTAATCTGTTCCAGAGTAATAAGGATTTGAAATTTCAGTTATGAGCATGCTCCATATGATCTTTTGGATAGCTGTTTCATATGAAAAAAGAATCTGGCCATACGAAACAGGATTATGTTTCATGATGGGGGTGTTTCGTGAGAAATACATTTTTCCTTTGTATGACAGCCATCTTGTTTCTATTTGTTTTTTCAAAAATGCTTTTTGAAAACCCATATAAATCATATTCTGCAGAGATACCAACACATGTATCTTGCTGAACTCCCATTAGAATCCCCATTAGGCGAATTCTCAAAAATGTGTGTTTAAAACATTTTAAAAATCTTGTTTTGTGATACAGTTTTCTTGTTTCATATTGTCTCAGATAACAATAACAGGGTCATACAAAACAAAATAAAGTTTGTACAAAAGAAAAATTTGGACTTAGCTTCTTTTCACAGTCTTGTTTCGCATGAAGCAATCCTCTTTCATAAGAATGACACAGTCTCGCGAAAGAGGACTGGGATATACAAAACAAGAATTTGGACTTAGGTCTTTTCACATTCTTCTTTCGTATGAAGCAATCCTTTTTATGAAAATGACACAGTCTCATGAAACAGGATTGGTTCACATGAAAGAAGAATTTGGACTTTGTTTTTTTTTTTTTGCACATTTGAACTTTAATAAGCCATAACTCCCTCAAAGAGACAAAATATACATCAAAAGAAAGATCTCAATGAGTACTTCAACACTAATACATAATCATACATGTGATATCTCCCTCTTTGCGCAGGAGACTTCTGTTTTTTTGACTGAACTCCCTCTCTCCCTCCCGGAAACAAAATCTCCTGCTTAAGTAAAATTATGTCCAAAATACATATTCATGTTTGTTTTTGGCAGATAAAGACACATAAAAAGTAAATTAGTGATGAACAATGTAAGTAATAATGTTGTACAACTAGTTGTTGATTCATTTTAGTGCTTATTCTTGACAAACTGAAATATATTTAATGCTTTTATTCTTATTTTTTGACGCCATATAAGGACAAACTCATGACGTCACGGTATCTCCCTACTAGTAGGCCAATCTCCCTACTAATTTGACCCAAATCTCCCTCTTAAGCAAGTTGGACATATCACATGTATGCATAATATACTCCAAAATATTCAGGGGCCATATAAAAAACATAAGCATTTAAAAATGTTATATTGCCTAAGGATAACATTGCAAATGTAAGAAACTGTCAGTCTTTGGAGTTGAGGGACACTCTATATATCAAAAGAAAGGGCTCAATGAGTAGTACAAGAGAAACACATAATAGCCCCCCAAATGCATTGGGTATACACAGCACCCCTAAATTACTTCCCAGCTCCACCATGTTGCCAAATCCACAAACAAACTCCAATCAGCATCAGAAATGCATCAAGCATGTATCTCCTCTTCAACTACAAACATAGCAACTTTGAGATGAAAGCAAAAAAAATTACCGAGTTATGACTAAAAAAGTGTCAAAGCATATTTTTGACCATATACAATCAACTGCAGGGAGTTATGAGCCACAGTTAATATATTTTTTCTTTGAAGTGGTCCCCATAAAAAAAATTACAACAAAGCAGATAAATTGCTTTTCTGAAGGAACTGAAGCACAGGGCCTAGAGGGCCCTGTGTTTTCACAGCCAGATACATGTGAGCACCAACAAAGGCACACAAGCACAGTGCACAGAGGGCCCTGTGGTTCCATAATTATATGGATGTGTTCACACAGGTCCTGAAGGGGCCTATGTGAATAAGGATATGATTCTACTATCTCAAAACGTATGAAAATTCTTTGCAAAAAACTGCATTAATGCACCAGTTAGGGTTCATATAAAAGTTTCAAAAGTAGGAAAATGTGGTGTTATGGTTTCCAACGTTAATTCCCCCAGCCCCAAGCACCGTAAGGAAATAGATTTATAATTTTCACTGTCCTAAGTCTTGGCAAATCAGAGGTGGGGTCTTACTTGGGGTTCTCAATCCTAATGCTCACCCCATTCCATCACCAAATAAGGTTAAATGTGATCTGTTTTCTTCATCCAGGGTCTACAGGTTATTTGAAACATGTGGGAAGACACAGTTCTGGATGTGTGATGTCTTTTTGACAGCGTGATGAACGTTAGGATTCAGAATCCCAATGAATACCCCGCCTGATTTGCCAAGACTCACGACAGAAGTTTCTTTTTTTTTTTTTTTTGTTTTGCAAAGAATATATGTCAATACATGTTATTAAAAATAATAGGATTTAACTGGTCTGGTAGCACAGCATTAACACTACTACTTGCTACATCAACCAGCCAGGTTCAGAAACAGACTTGAATCCTTCAGGCACAAGCTGGGGAAGAAGGATTGAGTAAGCACGTACAGCACAGAGCACCATGACTGGGACATGGCCATACCGGCTAACTCTCTGTTCAGAGATAGGGCAGGAAGGAGGGGTTGTATCATACATGGGGAGGGAATCAAGGCCACAGAGGTACAGGGGCACCAAGAGTAAAAGGAGGGGTGAACGCACCATGGGTCATCCTGGAGACAGGCTCTAATGATTACTGTCTGCACCGAGGTAGTGTACTGACCTCCAGCAAAAAGAGACAAGATGGAGAAGCCATCTTCAAAATGGCAAGTAAGGGGAGGTTCTGGTAGTTGGCGACATCAGTCTGCCAGATGTGGAGTGGAGAGGAGCCTTCCAACTGTGGCTTTGGCAAGGAGCAGGGTCATCCTTGACTCCCTACAAAGAGATTTTCTGAAGCAGCTAGTTATAAAACCCACATGGGATGGGCAATGCTAAACCTGGTGCTTACTCACAGTGACAGAATTGCAGATGTCACAATGAATAATTCCCTAGATACCAGTGATCATCGTACAGAGTGGCTCAACATAAGGGCAGGAGCAGAGGCCAACCATAAGATGACTAGGGTCCTGGACTTTATGAGAGAGGATTTTAAGAAAATGGGAGACTGCCTCAGGAACTGCCTCAGAGGAGGGGATTGCCAGGGTAGGGTAGAAAAAAATAAGGGAGGGCATAGTTGAAGAAAGTAACCTCTGCATGAAAGAAGTGAGCAATAGAAGAAGGGAAAAATAGACCATTATGGTTCTCCAAGGAAGTGGCAAGGGTGGTGAAAGAGAAAGGGTGTCATGCAAGAGGAACAGTATAAGGAAATTCTGAGGGAGAAGGACAGGGAGGTATACCAAGAAAAGCAGAAGGAAGTAGGTGAGATAGCGAGGGAAGCTAAGGTGCAGACAGAAAAAAAGGATTGCAAAAGGGGTCACTAAAGGGGATAAGACTTTCTTTCTTCGGGTACAGTAAAGTGAGAAGAGGAAAGTAAGGGGAAGGAAAGTAAAGATTAGAAGGGTGGAAAAAGGAGACTGCACAGAAGGGGACCATGAAAAGGCTGACACCTTAAACATTAAGTAAACCCAGAATATTAAACAGGTGCTTCTGTTCAGTCTTCACAGTGGAGGGAGGATGGGATGGACCACCAGGGAGAGGCAGAACTAAGAAGCGTGAGGCAGACATAAGTTCATTTTCAAAGGAAAGAGTCCTGAAAGAACTTGCAGACCTAAAAGTACACAAATCTAAAAGGCCAGACAGGATACAACCCAGGGTACTAAAATAACTCAGGGAGTTCTTACAGTAGGTGCCCCACTAATAGCCTTGTTCAACAGCTCACTGGAAACGGTGCGATTCCATAGAACAAAGGAAGGGCTGATGTGGTCCCTCTACATAAGAGCTGCTGAAGGGAAGAGGCTAGCAATTAAAGGCCAGCCAGTCTTACTTCAGGGGTGGGGAAAGTAATGGAAACTCTACTGAAAGAAAAACTGATAGAGTCTCTTGAATCCCGTGGGTTGCAAGACAACAAGCAGCATGGATTCATGGGGTGAAGGTCATGCCAAAAGAATCTGACAGATTTGTTTGACTGAGTAACCAGGGAAATAGATCAGGGGAGGACAAAATTTGTTTTGCTTTGCATTGGACATGGCCTTTCTGGACTTTAGCAAGGCCATCTACTGTACACTCTCACACACAGAAGGTTGATAAAGAAGTTGTTAAGCCTAGGAGAGGGATCCAAAGTGATAAACTGGGTTAGAAACTCATTAACGAATAGGAGACAGAGGGTGGTGGTTAACAGAATCTACTCTAAGGAATACAGAGTGTCAATCAGGGTACAACAGGGCTCTGTACTGAGACAAGTCCTCTTCAATGTCTTCATAGGGGACATTGCAGAACAACTGTAAGGGAAGGTATACCTTTTTGCAGATGATACCAAAACTGAAAATAGGGTGGACACTGAGGAGGGGGTGGAGAAAATGCACAGTGATTTGGGGGAAACTCAAGGAGTGGTAAAAAACATGACAGTTGGGGTTCAATGCCAAAAACTGCAAAATCATGCACCTAGGGCATAGGAACCCCAGCACTGAGTATAGGATGGGGGGAGGTACAGACTGTCACTACAAAGGAATGGGATCTTGGGGTTATCATATCTGAAGACCTCATGGTGGCAGGGCAGTGTGTCAAGGCAGTGGGTAGGGCTAGTAGGATACTGGGGTGCATAGGGAATAGAAAGAGGGAGGTGGTGTTGCTACTGTATCACTCACTGGTTAGACCCCTACTTGAGTACTGTATCCAGTTTTGGGGACCACACCTCAGTTAGGACATAAGAAGGTGGTGGCAGTCCAAAGAATGGCAATTAAATGGTTCAGGGTTTACACAAGAACCCCTATGAGGAGTGACTGTAGGAATTCAACATGTACACCCTGGAAGAGAGGAGAAATAGGTGACATGATAGAGACCTACAAGTGAACAGGGTGCAGGTAGGAAGTTTCTTTCAAATGAGAACAAGTACCAGGACCAGGGGGCATGCAATGAAGCTGGACTGAGGGATGTTCAGGAGTGATGTGAGGAAGTATTTCTTCACTGGAAGGGCTATGGACACCTGGAACAGACTGCCAGCAGAAGTGGTGGAGGCTAAAATAGTAGCAACTTGAAATATGCATGGGACCAAGCTAAAAGAATATATCTGAAAGGAGGCAGGGAGGAGGGAGGGAGGGTTGCCAGAGACCAAATAGAGAGCAGAGGCAGAATAGGCAGGGAGCACCAGGGCAGACTGCATGGGCCACGCTGTCCTTTTCTGCCAAAAAAGTCTATGTTTCTATGTAGTGCTCCTCCTTTGTGGAGAGGGAACAGTGCATATCATAGAGGCTGGGTGGGGAAGCAGTGAATGTCTCAAACTTGAGGGCCATGATGCAGATGATAACAGCATACCATGCCCAAGCTCATGTGCATGCATCATTGCAGATGAGCAGATCTCAAACTAGATGAAGAAAAATGAAGAGAAAAAACCTCAGTAGGCAGGATAACAATGGCATCCTTGCAGACTCTGCACTGCCAACCCTGGCACCCACCCACCACATACTGTTGCATTTCTGGACAAATGATTGGGTTAAGTCCTGGGGAAGGAAAGTGATGGGACTTGGGTGGCATCAGAAGGGGGCTGGTTGTGTCAGCTCAAGAGCAGAAAATGTTAGTTGAAAAAAAAAATCATCATTTTAAAAATGTTATTAATCATTTCATTGTTCTATATATTGATATATGAAAAATATACCTACATTATATATTGCTATATCAACTTATTAGACTGTAGGGATTCACTTAAAAAATAAGTTTCTAGCCAAATGACTACAAAGTTCTTCTACTTTAAAGAAACTGTCTTTGGTAAGGTGTTACTTTGGAACTTTTGGAGTTAGAAAATTAATTTTTCTTTAAATGAAAGCTTGGAAACAGGGCATTGAGAACCAGACTGTATCAGTGTTAGTGCTTGTATTGATACATAATACAAGATGATGGTTTTGAAAAAACATTTTTTTTGTTATTTTTTCTGAATTTTGGAAATACGACACATTATTTTGTAAGAGATGGTTTAAATCTAAGTTACATATTAGCCCAGGTAAGGCCTTATTAGCAGTCTGTATAGGGATAGTACCACGTTCCCCCCCCCCCCATACTGTCAAAACTCCTCCCTATACACCCCAGCATCCTAGATGCCTTGATATAGGCCTTGTTGAATTGGCTGGGTTGTTTGAGTCACTGATGAGGACCCACTCTGCTGAAGTGACCAGCTTAAACCATCCGGTATTCTGTGCATGGGTTCTATTCCCTAAGTGTATGATCTTGCACTTAGCTCTCAAACCCTTCTAGGTTACTATTAAGTTCCCTCCCCCCTTCCTCACTGTCAAATCTGCTTTATAGCTATGTGTCATCAGCAAAGAGACACATCTTTCCCTGGATACTTTCTCCTATGTATCTAATGAATATTCTCTCCACTTATCAAGGCATATTTTCATATAGCAGAATAGCTGAAAGGTTCTCCTGGAGATGCATGAAGGTGTCAGCAATAATTAACAATCAGGCAAGGAGCACACCTATGGCACTAATGGTAGATGAAAGCAATAAAAGATTGAATGAAAAAGGGTGTGCTAAAAAAGAGTGCCATAACACTGAGGATGTTTGATGAACTCAAAGAGGTGAATAACAGGTTAATCAATATGGCCCATATGCAGTATGCCAAGTGCAGTGAACTTATTTACAGTCATAGAAGCATTACTTAATGCCAAAGAAATTATGTAGGATAACATTCAAGGGTATTCCTCAGATATATCTGCAGTCATGGTTGAGCAAAATAATTTAGTGCTTTTGAGGGTGAGATCTACTATAGGCTATCAGGTATTTGATCTAAGGCGTCTCTCACATCTGGCCAGCCTTTTTGTCCACAGCATGATGAACAACTCCATCTTCCAATAGAGCATCTTATTGTGCACACTTACTACTACTTTCAAGGGAGTTCCAAGCAGAGACATTAATACCAGGAATACCAAACTTTCTGCAATGTGGAAATGGAGGAAATCCTAAAGCCCATCAGCACACACAGGCTACCACTGGAGAGGTGTTTGAATGACTTGAAGTCAGTGGCCTGCTTTAAGAACCGGCTTTAACAGCCAGAAGCACCAAGACAGACCACGGAAAGCAGAAAATGTGAAGTGCTATAGAGATTATTATGATAAACCAGATATGAAATAGTTTTTCCCATTCTTACAGTTTTCTCTACCATGAATAAACAAATTCAGTGTCATGTTTCAGGCAGAGGAGTACCATATTCTGCAGATGGACGAAGAAACAAAAAATGTATTAGGCAAGGCAATCTTAAAATGATCAATCTCACAGGCTCTGAGGGTTGAATATAGTTGATATATAACATTCTAAACACAACTAATTCAAACAACACTTTCAAATGCAATTGAATAGAACTGAATGATGCAAGGCACAGATAAATTAGCTAACTAAGAAATGCCTGTTCAGACAAAAAGGTCTTAAGAGAGGCTTTAAAGGCCCCCACCATTTTGGCCATGCAGATATACTCATGTATACAGATAATGCATTCCACGAAACTGAAGCAGCAACTCCAAATGCTCTCTCCCATCAAAGTCTTAGCTGGAAAGGACGAACAACATGCAGACACATATTGGTGGAATGGAGGGGGTGAACTGAGTGGTAGGGAACAAGAAGATATTTCAAGTAGTGAGGTCCCAAACTGCGTAGGGCCTTGTATGTTAAACAGCTACTGATGCCCCAAAGAAAACTTTAAAAAGCATAATAATTAGGTACAATTCTGCCTGCATTCCATTTATATTTCATATATTTCTCCTCCCCGTTATTTATTACTAAGGAAATTTGCATGAATATATGTTCTTTATCCCACAGAGTTACTTTAGAGTCCATCTGCCTCGATAGTTTACTCCCTGCTTCAAGTCATAATCCTCTGTTGTGAAATTGCAATCTGGTGCCATGGGAGTAACTGTGATATCACAAGCAGTGCTCTGTGACCTCAGGTAGGGACAAAGCAGCAGGAACAGAACAACTCTTCAGGAGTAAAGATCCTGTTTTCATACAGATGACCTCAGCAATAAATAATGAGGAGGAGGAATACAGAACTAATGGTAAATGCAAGCTGGACTGTGTCTAAATATTAGGTTTTGTTTAAGTTCTTCTGAACATGTCACCAGCTACTTAACAGGCAAATATTGAAGGTGATGTGCTACTGCTTAGGCAGCCAATGCAGCACACACAAGACTGGTGTGATATGGTCACTCCATGAGGAGCCCGCTATCAGTTGAGCTGAAGCATTCTGCAACAGCTGCAGGTATCACATCAAACCTTTAGATAGCCCTAAGTAAAGGGCATTGCAATGGTCCAACTTAGAGGTGACAAAGCATGGCAATGGTCATCAGGTCTGCCTGTGCTAGATATGACTTGATTCCAGCAATGTTTCAGAGATGGCAAAAGCCAAATAGAACCACAGTTAACACCTGCTGTTCCAGCATCAGTCTGCAGCCCAAAATGACCCCCAGGTCCTTCACCGCATCAGCAGCCATGATGGATCAGCCACCCATGGAAAGGAGAGCCAAACCCTCCACAGAGGCCGATCCCCACAGTCCTGGTTCGATCTACATGACCTCTGTCTTTCCTGGGTTGAGACATAACCACTTTTAAGCCATCCAGTCATTTATTTCAGCCAAACATTGACTCAACACAGAAGTAGCAGAATATTTGCCAAGGGAGCAACACAGGTACAGCTGAGTATCATCCAAATAGCAGTGAAACTCAGCATTGTACTGCCTGATGAACTTATCCTGCAGCAGCATATACACAGAAAGCATAACAAGGGTAAGGAATTGAGCCTTAAGGGCTCCACAGGATAACACATAGGTCCCAGTGGAAAAATTACCCAGAGCTACCAGCTGCATTCTTTCAATCAATCAATCAATCAATCAATCTTTCTCTTACCAGGTGGATCACCATTGAGAGAACTCATTTACAAGATGGACCTGGGCCAAGGAGAACATAAGTCAGCAATGCATTACAGCACAGGCAAGAATCATAAAAAATTCACAGAGCACAATATAACAATGATATATAGTACACCTAAGCAAGAAATAAGATTACTTCTAAGTTGAGAGGCAGAAACGGGTCAGCAAGAGCATAAGGGGGTTAGATGGAAGAGGTAGATGGCAGGGAAGATGAGGAGGTAACAGCAACAAGTCATACTAGATGAGAGCTGGGGTAGGATACAAGCATACAAAGCTCCAGACATGAAGGTGGTTAAGGAAAGTAGTTACAAGTATCTGTAATAGAACATGCAAGCAGAGTTTTAAAGGTGGCCATTTTAACAAAATTTGATAGTTTCAGAGTCATTTGGAGATTATTCCAAAGGATAGGTAGGGCATAGCTCATAGAAGATTTGCCAAAGCACATTCTGGTTCTAGAGGTATTGCGAGAGATGTAGGAGTGGCTTCTCAGGGAGTAACTTCAAGGGGTACTAGTTAGCAGGCAATTGAAATGTTTAAGTTCAAGTTCAAGTTTATTGACAGGAAAACTCCATTGAGCAGGCTCATTTACAAGGAGGTTTTAGAAGGACAAAGTACATATAGCCATTTGAAATATAGAGCAGCAGTAATAGTATGAAAGAACAATGGAGGATACAGCATGATTATATACAGTACTTTAACAAGGGAGAATATACACAGTATTATCTACAAAGGATGTCTTGATATATACATGTACCTAAACACGCCTCCTCTATACACATTTACAGGTATAAATGTATTGGAGGAGCTTGTTAGTAAGTGCTCTATAGGTTCAAGCAGCTACGTTTTCTAGTCTTATGGATTTAAGTGACTTCCAACCAAGCTGAGAATAGAGGGAACAATGATTGGTAGAGTACAGTGCTCCGGTAATACATTTCAGTGCTCTATGATACAGGGTGTCGAGCTTGGTTAATACAGTGCTGGGTCCATGACTATAAATAAAGTAAGCATAGTCCAGGAGAGGGAGGAAAATAGTTAGTACCAGTCTTGTTTTTGCATCCTGTGTTAGTAAGTGCTTAATTTGAAAAAAGAGATCTAGTCTTTGTTTTAACTTTTTTGCCAGTTCCTCAATATGATCAGAGAAGGAAAGTTTGCGGTCAATCCAAAAGGCTAAGTATTTAAATCTGTCCACTAACTCCAGTAGTTCCCCCAGGAGGTTGTGATTTGTGGTGTGACACCTAAGGGACAGTGGTTTATTGAGTTGACGTGCAGGGAAAAGAACATGGCTTTGAGTTTTTTAACATTTAACAGAAGTTGTAGGTGCAGGAGATTTTGCTGTAACAAGTTAAATTCATGTTGCAGTTCCTTACAGGCAAGTTCAAGGGTGGGCCTGGTGATGTAGAGGATGGTATCATCAGCAAAAAGGTCGACATTTGCAGAGTTGATAACAGAGTTGACATCATTGATATAAATCGTGAATAGTAATGGACCTAATATAGACCCCTGTGGTACACCTCTCTGAAGTGTTTTCAGAGGGGAGAGGTCCCCTTCTGCCTTGACTTGCTGCTGCCAGCCTATAAGGTAACAAGAGAACCATCACAATGTAGTGGAATCGAGACCAATGTTACGTAGCATGAGCAGTAGTAGGTCATGATCCACCGTGTCAAATGTCTTGCTTAGGTTGAGAAATAAGGCACCCACATGTTTTTCAGAGTTGAGTGCTAGTTGCCAGTCATTAGTCACCTTGGGTAGGGTAGTTACCATGCTGTGATTCAGTCTAAATCCAGACTGTATAGGGTTAAGCATGGTAAATGATTCTAGGTGATTTCTTAGTTGTGAATTGACTATTTTGTTGAGTAATTTAGATAGGATGGGAAGGAGACATATAGGTCTGTAGTTATTAAGGCCACTTGGATCACTTGACTTAAATAGCGGGATTACCTGTGCTATTTTCCACACCGATAGGAGAGCACCTTGAGCAAGTGACATGTTGAAGAGATGAGTGATGGGCACAGTCAGAACATGATAACCTAGTTTTAGGAAGAATGGATCAAGCTGATCAGCGCCCACACTTTTTCATGTAGCAAGGCCCAGTAGAAGATCTTCCATGTGCTTGAAAAATGATAGTGCAGAATGAGAATTTTGCTTCTTCCACAGGGCACTTATGGTTGGACAGGCAGAGTCAGGGGCAATGGTCTGGTAGCACAGTTTATTTGCAGGAGACGTATCGAAAGCTAACCCAGCTGTAGTGAAGTGATTGTTTAGAAGGTCTAAAATAGACTGTTTACTAGTAGTGGTAATACCACCAGATAAAATTTTGGTGGGGAGACAGTTAGCTGGACTGTGCCCTTCAGTTTCCTTTAGTGTTCTCCAGAACTTAGCAGGGCAGTTAGATGAGGACTTCAGTTCTGACTGAAAGTACTTGGCTTTTTCAGCCCTTATAAGCTTTGTGCATTGGTTCTTCGCCATTCTGAATGCTGGCTAATCTGTTGGCTGTTTATATTTGTGTGTTCTTTTCCATAAGACATCCCTGTTATGCAGGGATGCTTTCAGATTGTCGGTGAACCAAGGGCATGACTTTTTCCTAGTTCTAATTTTAACTAACAGGGCATGTTTATCTATGACATTTGTGACTATATTTTGGAACAAGTCATAGCCCTCAGATACAGTAGTAGCTAGGTAGAAGTCTTGCCATCTAGTATTCTTTAGGTCCGAGAGGAAGGCATAGCAGTCAAAATTATGATAACTTCTTTTAAATATATATCTAGAGGTGGAGATAGGTTTATGAACAGCCTTCACACAGGCTATGAAACTATGATCACATATGTCATTGAAAAAAAGCACCAGCATGAGTTATAAAGTGGGGCTTATTTACAAGAATTAGGTCCAACATTTGCAGGATTTTTATGATTTGGGTAGGTGGCCTCAGAGATAAGCTGGGTAAGACCATAAGCATCACAGAGATCTTTTAGTGGTTTAGAACTAGGGGAAAGCAATCGAGGTTGAAGTTGCCCATGATGATCACCTCCAATGACATGAATCCAGGGAGCTGCGTAGATGACCCAGCAACTTGAGCCCCCCGAGGGAGGTCTGTAACAGTGCATAATGCACAATGACACAGCCAGAAATAATAGGACTTTTATTGTGAGATTTTAAAATTCTTTGGGTATGGTAGCTGAGTTAATAGAGAGGCTGTGAATTTATCTTGGATGTAAATCATGACCTCCCATCTGGATTTTCTGTCAACTCTAAATACTGTACATAATAAGAAGGAAGGTTTAACTCATGGTCGGGGGTAGAGCTTCTAAGCCAAGTTACAGTTACCACTAATATGTCAGGTTTTGTATGGCAAATCCACAATTGTATTTTATCAGGTTTTCTTAACAAATTGCAAGCATTTATGTGTAGAAAGCTCATGCCCTTTAACAGTGCTAAATTGGAGGGTGCAGAAATAAGAGAAGTGGGGCCTGGATTTGGTTCAACATTACCCGAGCATAACAACAATAAAAGAAGAAGTTTCTTGAGGACACCTAACAGCTACCTGAGGAGTCAAGACCGACCTCTTTTGGAGTTGGGGAGATATACGAGGATGGGCAGGCACTGAGAGGACTACGGGACCAATAGAAGCATATAAGAGCACCCAGGCCAAAAAGATTACAAGGGCAGTGAAGGCAGTAGAATAGAAAGGTAAATTCTACTTTCCTGAGGATTAGTGCCATGGTGAATGGTGTACTGTGCAAAAAATGTCATGTTTGTCAGTGACTCTAACATACTAACATGCTAAAATGCCAGCAGAGTAGGCCTAATGGTCTTTCATGTCTGCTCGTTTGTCAGCCGCCATACTGGGTGCTGACTTTGCTGTCCCCCCAACCTCTTGAGTTTATCCCAAGTCCAAAATATTCCCTTTGTATTGGACTTCCTCAGCTCAATCCTCTCCCTATAACTGTCCCAGACCCTCTTGAACCCCTCTACAGTCTCTGCCTCCACCAGTCCCTTGGGCAACACATTTCTTGGTTCCACCACCCTCTCAGTGAAGTAGCACCTCCTCCTCTCCCACCTGAGTCTCCCCCCTCTAGTTTCCATCTGTGTCCTCTAGTTACCCCCATTTTCTTTGCAACACCCCAATTGAGCCTCCCTTATTAATCCCCTTCATGTACTTGAAGACCTCTATCATGTCCCCCTGTCCCTCCTCTCCTCCAGAGTGCACATGTTGAGCTCCTCAAGCCTCTCCCAGTAGGTCCTTTCCCCCAAGCCCTAGATCATCTTGGTTGCCCTCCTCTAGACCTTGTCCAGGAGTGCAATGTCCCTTTTTAAGTGTGGTCTCCAAAACTGCACACAGTACTCAAGATGCAGCCTAACCAAGTAGTTGTACAGACGGAGGATCACTTCCCTCCTTCTGGAGGTAATCCCCCTAGCGATGCATCCCAGCATCCTATTTGCTTTGGCCGCTGCCCTCCTACAAGTCTCTGAGTTGTTCATTTTGACATCCACCACCACCCCCAGGTCCCTCTCACCCATCGAGACTTGTAATGTTTCTCCCCCCAGGGTTTACACTTGGTCCAGGTTTATGGCCCCCAGGTGTAGAACCCTGCATTTCCCTGCATTGAACTTCAGATTCCACTTCCTTGACCACCTCTCCAGAGCCTTCAGGTCCTTCTGCAGAGCCATTCTCCCCTCCTCCCCATCCACCACCACTCCCAGCTTTGAGTCATCCGCAAAGAGACATTTCACTCCTGATACTGTTCCTTATGTCAGAGACATAGGTGTTAAACAGAAAGGGCCCTAGGACCGATCCCTGGGGGACCTCAGTAATGACCCTCCTCGGAGCTGAGACTAGCCCCCCAACCACCACCCTCTGAGTATGCTCTGAAAGCCAATTTCCTATCCATCTGATCTTCCTCTTCCCAACTCCCATTTCCCCATCTTTTCCAGCAAGCCCCTGTAAGGTACTGAATCAAATACCTTGCTAAAGTCGAGAAAGAGGATGTCTACTGGCCTTCCCTGGTCCAGGGCACTCATCACCTAATCACAGAACTCCACAAGGTTTGTCTGACATGATCTACCCTGGACAAAGCTATGCTGTCTGTCGTCCAGGTACTCCAATTTCTCCAGTATCTCCCCAGCCTTTCCTTGATAATACCCTGCATCACCTTGCCCACCACTGGCATCAGGCTAATGGGCATGTAGTTCCCCACCTCCTCTCTTGATCCTGTCTGGAGGGTAGGCACAATATGGGCCACCCTCCAGTCTTAGAGTACCCACCCCATCTTCAGAGAGATGTTGAAAAGCTCCACCAGGGGATCCGTCAGTTAACTCAGCACCCTGGGATGTATTTCATCTGGCCCTGGTGCTTTCTCCATCCTAAGGGACCCAAGGGCTTCCCTCACTCTCTCTCTCTACTGGGAATTCCACCTCCATGTCCTCCTCCTTGGTCCCCTGATATGCATTCCCCCCACCTCTGGGTGATAACCTGGGTTTATAGTTACAGTATGTGGCTCAATAAGGGTCAGGTTTATCAGTGAATCTGAATTTTTGGGTACAGTATGTGGGTTGAGGGTACTAAGGAAAATTCCTATTAAGCAGCCAAGAGATAGCAAGAGAGACTCCATTTTGGCAGCCTAATTAACACTAAGCAACCATTCTGAAAAAGTGAGGCAGCACCTAGAAGTAAAAGGGAGGATTGTAGTCCCTCTAGTGGCCGATCACTATAATCTGCAATTATCAGCAATTAACCTAGTCAGAAAGAGATATAGTAACAGTGTAATCAAGTGGTAGAGATTTATAATTTGCAAATGGGAAAGTGGGAGAAAAAAAAATGTGAAGAAAAATGAAGTGGAAGTGGTGCTAGGGGTGCAGCCAATGATGATCTTCAGTTAGAGAGATGATTAGCCAATCTGTGAGCAGGAGGACAGGCACCAGAAAGCAAGCAGAGGCAAGGTTTCTTCAGAAGGCGTACCTTCTTGGGTGGGCAGGGAAAGCCCTATGCATAAATAAGCAGGAGCAACATAAATGTTTGGGGTAAATGGTCTATCCTGTTAGTGTCATTCTTAAATTCAAATAAGTTGTACTATTTAGTGCAATAGGAAATACTTGAGAGTATAAATTGAACCCGTTATATACATTGAGATACTATTCTGTTAGTGCTGTTATTAAGCATACGTAAGTAGTACTATCCTGAGTAATAGGTTCTTTTTAATAGTAATAATTTGAGAGTATAAATTGAACCCCTGTAATTATATTGAGATATTAGGAGACTTTAAAGAATGATGAAATTATTCATGCATTTTACCCTGTTCTTAGTCAGATTCCATCAAGTGTTGGTGATAGAAATGGAAAAGTATGATGTAGTCATATCTCAAGATAGATTGCAAACTAAAACGTCAATATGGCTGGTGACGTCTCCATCAGGCCCCCAGGTAGCACAAAGAGTCAGAAGAAATTGCTTTACTAATAATTTTAAACTTTTGAACAATGTGAAAGGTCAACATTTTGTAAATACAGGTTTATACTGGAAACATTGTACACTGTCTGAGTCAATGACTCTTTGTTTTGTTTTGATGCTAGCGGGCGATGTGGAAATAAATCCTGGCCCACACATGATAAAAAGGTTAGATTTGAAAATTGCACTTGAAAATGCCCATAGCATCATAAATAAAATACAAGAGTACGGAATATGGTTCCAGAAAATTGAGCCTGATGTTATAGGTATTACAGAAACTTGGTTGACCAAACGAATATCAGATACTGAAATTACCATGGATGGATGCAGCATGTACAGACAAGATATAGGTAAGTGGGGGGGGTGTTCTTTTGTATATTAGAGGTAGAATGTCTTTTTGTAGCTGTGACAATCTGGCCTATGGTAGATGGAGAGGCAACACGCTGGGTTCAAAGTTCACAGAAGAAAATGTACTTTTATTGCTACAAATGTTAGTTATTGCTTCGGAAAAGCATAATCAGTCAGTTCAACTTCTCCAACCTGGTCAGGTAACATAGAGGTTAACATAAAACAGTTCTTTCAGGCTGACTTGACAAAAGGAATCTTTGAACCACCTATGTGGGCCAGCGTTTTTTTCAATATACAGTGTCAAACAAAACAAACGGTTTGTGGACCAGCAGTTTTGAATGCACTGTCTCAAATAAAACGCAGTTTTCCTTTTGCCTTATTTGCAGGCTGTTATTAGCAGTATATTCCACTCACTGTTTTTCAATGCACAGTCTCAAATAAAACACAAACAGTTTTCCCTTTTAGCCTTATTTGTAGGCAGTTATCAGCACTACATTCCACTCACTGTTTTTGGCCCAGCTGGCTAGGCTGATCCTTTACCTCAGGACTCTCTGCTCTAGAAATTGTGTCTTTCTCAGCAGCAGTTTCAACTTCCCCCAAAGGATCTCTCCAACAATTAACCATTCTCCTTGGCTTTCTGCTCTGGTTTCTGTCTTACATTCCACCCTCCATCTTGCAGGGTTCTCTGGCTAGGAGTATCTCTTCCCTGCAGCAGTTTCCAGCTTCCAACTGACTCCTTGCTGGATTCTCCCTGCCTTTCAACAATCCCTCTAATCAGCAACACCTGGGAAGGCACTACCCCCTTGCCTGTTCATGTTGCATTCCCTGTATTTCCTCATCTTCAACCAAGGTGTTAACCTCTTGTTTCCCAGGGTAGTGTTTACACTGTAACAAACCTCCCCCTTTTGTGCGAAAGCACAGTTGGTTGGCCCCGTCCATTCCCCTCCGGGAAAGGAAGTCCACATTTCCATTCTGGATCCCGCCCCAGTGGTGCACCATAAAGAAAAATGGCTGGAGGGCCAAGTACCACCTGGTGATGCGAGGGTTATCCTCTTTCATCACCTGTAGCCACCTCAGAGGGGCATGATCTGTGACCAAGATAAACTGCTGGCCATAAAGGTAGCAGCAGAGGGTGTCCACAGCACACTTGACTGTGAGACAATCTTTCTCTATAACAGCATAGTTTTTCTCCCAGGAAGAGTTTCCAACTGAGGTAGAGGATAGGATGTTCCTCCCCCTCAAACTCCTGGGAGAGCATGGCTCGTAGCCCAATTTCAGAGGCATCCATCTGCAGGATAAAGGTCCTGTTGAAGTCAGAACAGCGTAACACTGATTCTCTGCACAGTGTCACTTTGGGTTGTGTGAAGGCCTGGTCACACTCCTCTGACCATTGGACCTTACTGGGGACAGATTTCCAGGTGAGGTCTGTAAGGGGGCTGGCAAGGGTGGAGAAGTGTGGTATGAACCTGCAGTAATACCCTGCCAATCCTAAGAAGGCCCTCACCTGGGTTTTTGTGGTGGGTATTGGGCACTTGGCTATGGCTTGGATCTTACTGACCAAGGGTCTCACCTGTCCATTGCCTATACAGTACCCTAAGTACATTGCTTCAGCTTTGGTCAAAGCACACTTTGCTGGATTGGCCATCAGCCCTGCTTCTCTTAAGGACTGTAGTATGGCTGCCACCTTGGATACATGAGACTCCCAATCAGTGTTGTGGATCACCAAGTCATCTAGGTAAGCAGTTGCATAGTGGGCATGGGGTCACAGCAAGTGATTCATGAGCCTTTGAAAGGTTGCAGGTGCCCTATGTAAGCTGAAAGGCATGGTACAGAACTGGTATAGCCCAAAAGGGGGTAGCAAATGCTGTCTTTTCCAGAGACTCCAGGGTCAAAGGGATTTGCCAGTTCCCTTTTGTTAGGTCCAAAATCATGATGTGCTTGGCTTCCCCAAGTCTATCCAACAGTTTGTCTACCCAGGACATGGGGTAGGCATCAAACTTTGAGATGGCATTGACCCTGTGAAAATCAGTACAGAAGTGGGTAGCCCCACCTTCTTTTGGTACTAACACTATGGGGCTACGTCAATCACTGCTGGATTCCTCAAGCACCCCCCATCTCTAGCATGTCCTGTAACTCCTTCTTAACAGTGTCTCATACAGCTTCTGGCAAGCGATATGGTCACTGCCACACCTTCTTCCCTGGTTCTGTTTCTATATGATGAGCTATCATATGGGTTGTCCCCGGGAGGAAGGAGAAAACATCCAAAAACTGGCTTACCAACTCTCCTAGTTGCTGTTTCTGTTTGTGAGACAGACAGCTGTTCTCCCATTGGGACTTGTATCCCCGGATTCTCATCCGGCACTTGGGGTCCCAGATCCATTATGTCTGGTTCAGGGGAAATCAATAGGCTATCCCTCTGGTTCCAGAATTTCAGCAAATTGACATGATAGATCTGGGTCTCTTTTCTCCTCTCTGGCTGGCAAACTTCATAGTTAACTGAGCCGACCCTCCGGGTAACTTCGTAAGGCCTCTTCCACTTGGCTAGAAGCTTATTCTGGTTGCTCAGCAATAAAACTAGTGCCTGATCCCCTGGTTTATATTCCCTCAACCGGGCTCCCTGATTATAGTAGTACTTGTCTTTGTTCAGCCTTCACCAGATTCTCTTGGGCAAATTTCCCCACCCGATCTAATCTTTCCCTCAATTGCAGGACATATTGCACCACATTTTCAGTCTTGGGGTCGGGTTTCTCCCACATCACCTTTACTACATCAAGAACACCTCGTGGGTGGTGCCCATAGGGGAGTAAAAAAGAAACAAACCCTGTAGAAGCTTGAGGGACCTCCCGCATTGTGAACATCAGTAAGGGAAGTAACTTGTCCCAGTCCCTGACCTCAGTGGTTATGAACTTTCAAAACATCGTTTTAAGGGTTTTTTTGAATTGCTCCATGAGGCCATCCATCTGGGGATGGTAGATAGAGGTCCTTATGGAGCTGATTCCCAATAAAGTACAAACCTGCTGAGTCAGGCGGGACATGCAGTTAGTTCCCTGGTTAGTCAACATTTCCTTCGCTATTCCCATATGACTAAAGACCTTTAGTAGTTCTCCAGCTACAATTTTGGCCAAAATGGTTCATAACGGGATGGTCTCGGGGTACCGGGTAGCATACTCTACAATCACTAGAATGTATTGGTACTCCCCTGCACTTTTTACAAGGGGTCCCACTACATCAACCACAATCCGGTCAAACAGTGCCTCCATAACAGGTAAGGGCACTAAAAGGGCCCTTGAACTGTTCTTTGGAGCTACTAACTGGCACTCGGGACAAGATGCACAATAATCTTTAACATGTTGATAGATGCCCGGCCAAAAGAATCAGGGTAACAGTCAGGTTAGTGTCTTCACTACCCCACAGTGCCCTGCGATAGGAATAGAGTGGGCATGGCATAGTAATTCCCCCTGAAAGACCTGAGCGATTAGCAACTGATGCCAGATATCCCCCATCTGGGCCTCCTTACTAACCTGAAAGAGGATACCCCCTTGTAACTCAAAATGAGGATACCGTGCTGCCCAATTCTCATCTATCACTTCCCCTTCCCTGACAGCCAACTGGGTGTATGCCCGGCTGAGTATACCATCGGCCCATTGTTCTTTGGCAATGTCCAGGCAGTGTTTTAACACATCTTGCTCTGATAAAGACAGCCCTCTGGGACTTTGGTTAGGTGGGTCAGTGTTAGGGTCGGGCTGTGGGTCTGGACCCACTTTTTCCTTTGCTTCACCTCCCTTCTGTGCACCTGCCCCTTCAGGACCCCTTTTCTTTACTGCCTTACGTTCTCACTTATATTTGTTGGTTGTCATCTGGCAGTTAAAAATCCCTAGGTATGGAAAGGGAAAAACTTCTCCAGCTGCAGGTCACTGGCCCCCCTCCCTTTATGACCCTGAAATCGGGTACTTACCAAAGATAGGTCTGCTTTCCATAAGTCATCAAACCATTTCCATTCTCTCCCAAGTAACACCGGACAGGGTAACCCCGGGCAACCCCCACCTTTATGGTCTCTGTTCAGCTCCCCACAGTAAGTATAACCATAGCACCAGGGTAAGCCTTTACATCCCCATGCACACATTGGATAGGGATGGGGTTCTGGTGCTGCCAGTGTCGGGGGTTCACAAGGGCCACCCTGACTAGGGTCTGGTGGCTTTCTGAATTTAAGTTTCTTTCATAATTAAAATCATAAGATATAACTCATGTGCAATGCCCTGACACAGAATATGCCTGTTTATTTTCATGAGTAAAGGAGCAGAACCCTTATTCACGAATGGCATAGGCACAGTTAGCTATGAAGGGTCTGCCCCTCAGAAATGATAATAAATGATCCTTCAGAGTCAAATCATTCTGTGTCTGGTTTATGCCATACATATTCAAATGCAAACCTTTCAGATTAACTCTTTTCAGAGCTCTGTTTATTTTGACTTTTCTACTCTAGTAAGAAGGTTGCATAGCAGCAATGTGACATCATTCAGGGTTGGCTCAGCTGTGCTTCCATTTGTAAAGTGTGGCATTATCTCTGCCTTTGAGAGAAATAGAGGCCTTTACTTCTTTTCTGGGCCCCTCTAAAGTTTCCCTGCTTCCTTGATTGTTTCGTCAACTGGTAACTCATTGTTCTCTAGTGCTGTGCAGATTGCAGAATTCCATTGGTGAAATTAGCATGGAACAACCATTCAACCAGTGGAATTTCTGCCAGAATTTCACTGGTGCTTCTGCAGCATTCTGCTTGCTGCAATCTGTGCAAAAACATTCCATAGAACAGCATTTTTCCCTGGAAAATCATTCCACAACCAGTTCTAAGGAAAATATTGAGATCCCTGGAATAATATTCCATGGAGCAGCATTTGTTTTGCAGAAAATCATTCTGTAACCATTTCAGTGGAAAATACTAAGATCTGCGGAACAAAATTATGTAGAAATGTTGCAGAAAAACTCATTCTGCATTTCTTTTTGTGGAATTCTACCATTTCATTTCTGGCAAAATTTGGAGGAATTTCAGTGGAATTTCGAAAATTCTGCCAAATTCCGTTCCACAGGAATTTTAAAAGTCTGCACAGCACTACTTTCCTCAAATCCTCAAGTGTCAATTTTCCCCACAGCGATAGCAAAGACCATTTCTCTATCTTGTCAGATGCAGGGCAGCCCATCTGGGGTTTCCTGTGTGTGGCCCTTGCTTTGGAGCAATTCCTGCTCAGCACCTTGATGGAGACACACTAGAAGGTCCTAGCTCAGTAATTCCTTCTATCTTTAAATCTACTTGCTGAGTGTTGTGCCTCCACAGTTTGGCCACAAGCTCATGAAGCTCATCCAATTGGGTCAAGAGGCCACAAGTTACAGGACAGCTTTGCACTTGCACTCACGCATTTGTCACTGTCAAAGCCTTGCTGGCTGGTCCAGCACACAGACTCCTAGGGATGTTCAGCCCACCAGACAAACATACCTTGGGAGGTGAGACAGTCATGAGTTCTCTCCCATCCTTCAGCAGATCCTGGAGGTCGTGCCTTTTTAAGGATGATCCCAGTCTCAGTAACATGTGTCCTAGCTATTGATACCATTTGAGATCCCCACTACACCCTCTTGTTCCTCAGCTTTTCTTCCCTCCCCTCTCTCAGTAGTGCACAGTGGGAAGTCAGGATATCCCTTCTCTCCTGCAGATTAAGTTTGAGGATGATCAGGTTGGAATAGAAGGTGGCCTTGATCACATCTTCCAATTTCATTTTATTCAAGTCTTTGGATACCACCCTTTTCTTTCTGTAAGCTTTCTGAAGTGCTCTCTCTAGACGGTTTAAGTAGGCTAACTATGGTTCTCCCTTCCATTGCTTGGTAATCCTTAATTTTCAGTAAAAGTTATCAGTGGATTAGGTGCAGTCAAAAACCCTCTCTAGCATAATTAAATACTTCTTCCAGGGACATCTGAGTCTGTGAACCTCAGTGATTAGATAGGTCCCAGTGCTGATCCTCAGGATCTTCTGCATCTGCAGTTACTTCCATTTCCCCATTTCTGAATATTGCCAGTCCTGCAGTAGCAGAGCTGCACAGTCCATCCATGCTTCAATTATATCTTCTCCTACTGGGGTAAGTTAGACTACTGAAGACATATTCACTCTCTGGTGTGAATCTGGTCTGGATGGCAGCACATATCTGGGTCCTTCAATCACTGCCCCAGGTGGTGCAGATGCCTTGTCAGTGAGTAACTTCTGTACCTCTGTGGCTGATTTCACTACCACTTGTAATCATTTGTGGAACATTTTCTCCAACCCTTCTAGTTTTGGGGGCTATCGAGTCACTATAGTCCTGTTAGCAATAGTTCCCTCTTGGGTCAAACCAGGAGGTATTCTAGTGGCATCCAGTTCAGTGCTGCACTCCAGAGTTTGTGTGGCACTCTCAAGTGAGCATACTTGGCAATCACTTTTCTGAGACATTTCACTATGGAGAGAGCAGGAAGAGAGGGATTCTCAGAATTAATATTGCCTCCAAATGATCTAGGTCCTCACCCTCACTCCAACTGATAAGTCTGTTGCACTTTATTACAACTTTTAAAATCGAGGGGAGGAGCAAATGGTTCCTGACTTCCACTTCAGTCCTGGGGGGGTGGTGAGTGGTAAACATGAGATTCCATCAGTGTCACCAAAAATGTGACTGGGTCACCATAGGTGTCAGTTAACTACCTCTTTCTTAAAGTCTCAGATAATGTAGCGGAGTCTGAGTTCATAAATCCTGATGGTAGGTTTGCATCCAGGATTGAATATGCTTTAAACTGTACAGTGCCTCCGCCCAGAGAAAGGGTTGAAAGTGGGCCTGTAGTTAAGTATAGTATCACCCCCTGGTATGCAGTACTTACCCACCTCCTACCAAGACCACCTCAACTGTGAACCAATAAAATTCAAGAATAGTTCCCACAATATGTAATTCTTAGCCACTCTAATAGTAATATGCTCAAAGGTAATGATCATAAAGCAATATCAAGAACTTTATTTGGAGACTATGAAAAAGGAAAAGGGAAAGGGGTTCAGCAGTTCAAAATAACATGTTTGAAGTTGTTTGTGTCTGATAGGGCTGGTCTTCAGTTGCCCTCAAAGGCTTAGCCAAATAATATATTTACATATAGACAGCCCAGCTGGTCTTCCAGTGCCTGTCTAGGCACAGCCAAAAAATAATAATGCATCCCACGCCCAAACCAAACACACAGTACCTCTTCCCAGCTGTTCTGCTGGGCCCTACCTACCTATGTCCCACTTGTACAGTACCAGTGTATGTAATAGCCCCTTGATCTGAGAGAGCACCTAAGTGCTTCGCTGGGCACCTAGCCACAGAAACAGTGTGGGCCCAAATGACATTGTAAGAGGTTGTCAGCCATTAATTGAGACAAACCCAAATTTAAACCCAACAGAGTATTTAGATCCCTGACCAGATGGCTTAGTCCATTAATTGCCAAAATTAAACTAGTAATACAATAGTGTGGTGAAGGAACAAGGTTGCTGCAGCTGCCATAGTTGCTAGATTACTTGAACAAACCATCTTATCCCACCACTTCCCATCCCCAACAGCCCTCGCTGATGTTGGCCTGTCTGTCCTGAGTAGAGCTATGGAACGGATGGGGCTGTTAGGAAGATGCAATGTTCACTTTTTCAATGACTGACCAGAATATTAATCCCTAATGTTTGAGTAAACTGACCCTAACTGATATTTCTACCACACTAATTATAGCATGCATTTAGTCAATTTGTCGTGTCATCTGTAAAATATTTCCACAATGCAGAAGATCTCTGTGATTTTTTTTTTGTTTGTTTGTTGTTACATTGGAAGATAGCAGCTATTTTGAGAGGAATTTTTTAGTCCATTGAGGAATAACACGACTCAGGATGGGCAGGTATGGTAGCAGAAGATACAGTACTATGTGGCTAACCATTCTGCAGGGTGGAGTGTGTGGCTTTCATTTAGATTTTCCTTCTTGATAAACTTGCTTTCTTGCTTTTCTTTGTTTCAGTACTTTTTTTGTTTTTTATTTGACCATCTCTTCCCATGATGGTCTCCACTCTTAAGTATCACATTCATCGCCACTAGTCAGT
Source organism: Neoceratodus forsteri (assembly GCA_016271365.2). Lineage (NCBI taxonomy): Eukaryota > Metazoa > Chordata > Ceratodontiformes > Ceratodontidae > Neoceratodus > Neoceratodus forsteri. The sequence continues at coordinate 1,325,932,796 of CM057456.1, read as the reverse complement.
GTTGACATAAAAATTGAATTCTCCTAACATTCTCTGTACTTCTCTTTCTTACTTATCCTCTTCCTAATCTCCTGCTTCTTCCCTCACTCCAACTTCTTGAACTGCTTTTCTGTCCTCCCTTTGCTCTAGTACTGCTTTTCCCCTGCCCCTCCTTGTCCTTGCATAGGTTACGTGCTTTCCCTGCAATTTTACTGCCTTCCCCTCAGTCTCATATGTCTGGTCTGACAAGTCCACTTCTACATCCTCTTTCCTGGCACTCTCCATTACAACCTGATTTGGTGGCAGTGCTACTTGCTTGGCTTTTTTAACTTGTGGGGTTAGGGTACCTTCCTCTGCCTGCCACCCACACACTTATAGTAAACTAGTTTTTCTTCTGGTGACAAAATAACAGTAGTGTCCATACTCCATCCTGACTCAGTGTCACCTTCCTCATGTAATGGCTAAGCAGAAGCATTGGACTGTTTGGTGCTGCTGCTGATGCATGATTTGGATGCAATGGGGCATCATACAGTGGATCAAGGCAGACTGGCAATTATCAGTGATTCCCACAGATAGATTACTGTGGCAGATGTTGTCAATATGGTCCTATGAGACAGATAGGGGGAGTTCCTACATTTACATTTCTGGATGGATCACTTTTACCCTGGGTAGGGGAACTGGAACTGAAGCACGTGAAGGAAGGAGAAGTGAAAACCAATATGCTTCTGGATTTCACAGGGTGATTCCATCACCAGATGCACTGGATGTGGCTGGAAGACTACCTTCAGTAAAAGTAGAACCCATGGACTGATGGGGACCAAAGAACCATGGTTTCTTTTGCTCTACTGTCATGTGCCCAGCCCTAGTCATCACAGCTTCATGACTATAACTCCCACCTCTGTCCCACCACAATCCTCTACTTTTTAACAATCACTGCATTCAGAACATAAGCTTGGTGGAACTATCAGCAAGGAACATTTATCTACTCTTTTCCACCCTTGTGCAACCCCTTCTCTTCCTGTTTTGTCTCATATTTTCTACATGCATGGGTGACATGGACACAAACATGACAGATTATGACGTGATGCAGCCACAAATGTATGCGAACTGTGATAACTTACAGTAGTCATCAATGATTGTTACATACTGAAATGATGCACACGGTGCTCGCACATGCCACAGTGACACACAACTCACAAGATGATAGGGAATTGTTGGAGATGATCAAGTCTGACACCACCAGTCCACACACTGATCCCACTGACAGACCCTCAGATCATCTCACTGATAGACATTAAGAGACCTAGGACAGGATTTTCAAAGGCAGATGAAGGACCTGCATCAAGTCTTGCATCAAACCCTTGTGTCTCAGCAGCTGCACCAAGGCAAAATGCCTCAACTGCACCCAGCTTTATAATTGTGGATGCAGTTGTGACATTTGTAACTCCTTTATAGCAGCTAGTGGCAAAGTGTGACACACACTAGAACAAAGAAGAGTGGTATGGTAGCTATCAATATGATGCATAGGAACAAAAAAATCCCATTTTTGCTACAAGCCTGGTGCACCAACTCTTTAACAAACCTGGGGCTCATGGCAAGAACTGCCATTTGAAAATCCAACCCCTAGTTTCTCACACTGCAGCAAGCAGCCTACTTTACTTTTCACTTACTGGCTGGTAGATGCATTTGCACGTGTGCATGTGTGCACGCGCGCGCACACACACACACACACACACACACACACACACACACACACTGGCAAAAAATAATAAGATGGATTTCTGCATCATGTACCACAAGAAGTCAATAAAAATTATTGTCAAAAAAATCCCTCCTGCCCTTTTCCCAGTTTGCTAAATTCACTCACTACCCCACTGCAGGCCTGTTGCAAGCATACTGCACTTTCCTCTCTGCAACAGCACACAATTTCACTGGACTGTTTGCCTAAAATTATAGTTAAATATTGGGAACTGGCTAAATAAAATGATAATGCACACTTTCCTGCATTTTAAACTATTTTCTTTACAGAGTACTTTTTTTGCAAAGAAATACATAGCTTTTAGTTGCCAGGTCCTTCTCATCTGAGTGAGAGCTGGAAATGGCATTGACATGTATGCAGCACGAGAAGTGTTTAGTCTCCTGCATTGCTGATTGACTGCTGCAGCTCATGGGTCATGCCAACAACTTGCACATGCTCTGTGTATACGCTCTGTAAATAACATTGTATCAAGAAATCAAATGTCTGAAATGCTGAAATGAAGCTGAGTCTTTTAGGCCCACTCTGTCAGTGTCAAAAGTGCCAGGTTTTGGTGTATACACTAAATTCCAAATCAATGTTGGTTCACCCTTACTTTGAAGCAGTCCCCCACATCAAGTACCTTGATGTGTGGCTGAACTGAAATCTTATTTTCTCCACCCACAGGCAATAAACTTTGCAATAAGCTAGGTATAATGTATCACAACGAGTCAAGTCTCCCATTTCCAGTCCACAGTAAGATTATCCTTGCTGGAGTTATGCAGACATGGTTTAAGGTGTTTTCCCCTAATCTACCTTAGCCAAACTGAACCCCCTATTTAACTCGTGTCATTTTGTTCTCAACACTCCCCCTTACCCATCACAGCTCTGTCTAAGTCAGTATTGATCTCCTGTCCCTTGTCTCTTTCCACCTCTCCAACTGCTGCTCCTTCCTTTCAAAATGTTCATTTAATGTCTTTCTATCTTACCTTTCCTCGCACCCCCTCTATCCCTTCCTCCTACTCCCTCTGCTCTTCTGACATTTGCTTCCTTTTCGTCCTCCATTGCAAAAACCACGGCTGGGCAATTTACCTTCTCTGTCACCTCCCAGACCTCGACAACAACCCCTTAAAGATGTCCACTTCAAGAAAATCAGTGTGTTGCTGGATCTAAACCTTTATTTCTTCATACAGATTGACGTCATGCATACAAGACTCCGTCCTAAGCTTGGCAAAGTCATGCTTACATCTTCTGATCCACCATGAGATAATCCTCAAGATTACAAAAACACAAAAAGTAGAGCGCACACACCTCCAGTAACAAGGGCACAAGTCTATGAAAAATAACTTTTATTAACAATTGTGAATAACCTGACACATTTTGGATGTAGATCACAACCTTTCTCTGTGTACACAGGGTACACAGTCAGCTATGGTCAGACCTGCCCCGAGCTGGTCTAATGGGCTGTTTGCCACCCCTAGAGCTGTCACCCATGATATACCATGCCCATACAGCACCCAGACAGGAGCAGAGCAGCAGTAGAGTGGCTGGAAGTATGCTGCTGTGGTGGATAAATGCCTGCAGAGCTGCCCCATGGTGTCAGGCATGTGGCTAGCCTCCCCTCTATGGACATTATAGGCACAGCAGAAGGCATGCAATGTCCCCATCAGTGATCTGTTGCCACCCCTCTCCACTCAGCTGTACCCGATCTGCCCTCCTCATCCCCCTTCCCATCCCTCATGACCCTGTCAGCCTCCAAGCAGGTCCATCAATGGGTGTCGATGCCACCCAACTGCCCTGCAGCTTGCAGCAAACCTGTCCTGTGCACCTTGACTTTGATGCATGACTGCAGTTGCTGCGAGCTGCAGGGGTTTGGTTCCGGGACCCCTCCTGATGGTGAATCAGATGCAGGGTTCCTGGTGCACCAGTGGTTGATGCAAGTTGCTGTTTGCCACAGCTTCCATTGATCTACGGTGGGCTTTGAGAATTGGGCTTCTGGTGTCTGTAGAGGGTTTATGCTCAAGCTACCCTCCCCGACATTTGCTACCTTGCTACTACTCCATGGGTGACTATTATGTCCTTAACTGTGTCCCAACCATGTTTGAAGCTATTAGTGATCTTGGTGCCCACCACCTCAGCCAGCAGGCTGGTCCACATCTCAACCACTGTCTCCATAAAAATGAACTTCCTCACGTCCATCCTGAACTTCTTTCCTGATAGCTTCCACTCATGTCCTGTGTTCTAGATACTCCACCTTCTTGTTATAGAACTGTGAGGCAAGATGGCAGCGGTATGTTTGAGCTGCCTGAGCCTGAGCTCCGATTAAATGCATTTTCTGAGCTCCAATTCATTTTATTTCATAGTTTTTAACAGTTTGTTTATTTTAGTGATTCTTTTATTTTTGTGTTTTTTTGTTTTGGTTTGTTTTTGTTTGACTGTATTGAGCATGTGAAGTGAGCGCTGAGCTGCCGTTCTGACAACCGCCAAGGTGCATTATTTCTCAGTCGGGATTTAGTGGCTCCAATTTTCAGCATAACACAGGCGTTGAAATGTTTATTAAGCCTGCATAGAGGAAATAACATCACGGGCAGCTCTGGCTTCTACAAGACCTGAGTACAGAACTCTGTGGTTTTGTGTTAGCTAGCTTGTTACATTTCTGGGAAACTGCTGGAGGTTGGAGCTGGGGAGTCCCCGAGGAGTATAAGATCCTGGACTTCTGCACTTGCTAGACTGGCTTTCAGACTGTTGCTGGTATATCATCTGGGCATTTTGAACACTTCCTATGAGTTCTGTGGATTAACTTTTGGAAATTTGAAGAGGAGGTCTACTGATCGGAGCTCTAGGAATTAAATTATATCTTTCCAGAACTAAAAACTGGGACTGTGAGTTTGTGAGTGGAGACCTCCTTTGTTTTTCATCTTAATTTGTGATGGGAGCATTTGAGATGTTATTATTAAGGGTGGATTCTGCTGACTGCTAATTGCCCCTAAATATCGCTCTGGGTGGTGAGAGCACCCGGGGCCTCAGGGCATTAGACAAAATCCTTTCCCTGTTCTGGATTCTGGAAACTTTTCATGGAGTACTGTAGTCATAGGGAAATCTTCCTTTTCTGACTGTTTAGGAAAATGCTTCCCCTCCCCTGGCTTGGGTGATTTCTGGGGAATTTTTGGGCCATTTTAGTAGGAATCACGGGGATTTTGGCCGGAGGGCTGCTCTCCTCTGTGGTTGTTGGTTGGGGGATCTTGGCAGATGGTGGGTGACTGGGATCTCAGGTTCCTCTCCTAGGTGGCTTGCTTTTTCCTGTGTCTTGCTCCTGTGGGGTGGGGGTTTTGCATTCTCCTTTTTGGCTTTGGCTCCTGGGTGTGGGATTGTGGCTGTGTTGGGCTGTTCTGAGGGAACTCTAAGGCTTGTTGATGGTGTGGATTTTCCCTGGGGTTCCTATGGTGTCTCTGTGGTGGGAATTATTATTGCCATCTCAGGGCCCTATTTCAGATTACAGCCCTCCAGCCTGATCTTAGCTCAGATGTCTGGGCCTGGGTCCTGAGAATGCAGTTTATTGGAGAAGAGTTGGTTTTCCTAAAGAAACCCTTTCGGTGATCGGATTAAGAGGGGGTGAGAGCCCCTCTTGCTGCTTGAACGAATTTCATCTGGAGGATCATCTGGTATTTGGACTAAGAGGGGGTGAGAGCCCCTCTTGTTGTCATCTGGATTCTACATTTCCCTGTGGAAAGTTGTTATTTTGCCCTGACACTGACCTTTAGAGACTGTTACGTGATTTATATTTATGACGTTTTAGAATTTAAGGGAGGGTGAGAGCCTCTGGATTTTTGGTTGTCAATCTTAGGTATTTGGATGTTTTTATTTTGATTGATTTGATTTAATTTTGTTTTTGTTTATTTTTGTATTATTTATTTATTTTATTTTGGGTTTTGGGTTTGGTTTTATTGTTGCAATGTGCAGAGGGCTTGCCACCATGGTCGTGCGCTAGTCGTCCTCCGCTCTCCGTGCCCTCCACCCGTTCTCCCCTTTGCCATTACAGTTGTCAACTTACCAGCACTGTAGAGTACTGGGGATTGTATGGAGGGGGAGGAGGGGTTTTGGGGGGTGCAGACAGTAGAGGCCAAATGAGCAGCAACATCGGATTGGGGTTGTGGAGACCAAAAGACACCCTGGGGCAAAATGGATTCGAGAGCGAGATTCTCCTTGTCTGGTTCCCATACCCAAGGGTACCTTCTACTATTAATGGTACTGGGCAAGTAGTCTGTTCCACTTCAGTTACCTGTCCAACCCGAGCGGCATTGTGCAATGCCAGATCCATTAGGAACAAGACTGCAGTTACTGCAGACGTAGTGGGATCTGTGGATCTGGCTTGCATTACCAAGACCTGGCTGGATGGTAATGCTGGTACAATTTTGGAGGCAGAAATTCCAGCTGAGTACTTGGTGTTACACTGCCCGAGTTTGGACCGCAGGGGGGGTTTGCGGTCTGTTTCAAGACCGAACTGGGACTCACAGAAGTACCAGTTGAGCAGGTGGAGTCCTTTGAGTGTACTGTTGTGGCAGGTGTGGGATGTAGAATAGTTCTCATCTACCGTCCACCAGGGGATGAGAAATGTTTTCTACAGGAAGTAGCCAACTTCATCATCGACATGGCATTTGAGTCTCCCAGGCTGATGATCCTGGGTGACTTCAATGCCTGGATCGATGATGAATATTCGTAGTTTGGACAACACTTCCTCCAATTAATGACATCTTTGGGTCTCACACAAATGCTTTCTTCTGCCACGCATAAGAGTGGTCACTCTTTGGACTTAGTCTTCCTCCTGGGGATTGAGGCCACTGATGTGGGGGTGGAACCCGTCAGTTGATCTGATCATTACACTGTGGGCTTCAGTTTTCGCACCCCCCCCTTGAAGGCCTACCCCTGTGGAGATGGTCAAGTGCCGCTCTTTATGAGATATTAGCTCTGTGGGCCTGACAGCAGCACTTAACCTATCGGAGTTTTCTGAAGTGAGCAATGATCCCGATACTTTGGTGCCAACCTATAATAGGGCCATCTCCTCGGCTCTGGATTAAATTGCTCCTGTCTGCATTCGTCCTCTCCCCATTCAACCACGGTCTGTATGGTTTGATGAGGCCTTGAGGGAGATGCAGCGACAAGGACAAAGATTAGAGCGTTGTAGGCGGAGAACTGCCTTTGATGCCGACCATCTTAGATTGATGGAACATTATCAATTCTATCATTCCACAATCTCTCGTAAGAAGGCAGAGTTCCTGTCCAGAGAGACTGCAGCTGCTCAGAACTGGCCAGCTCAGCTTTTCTGAACTGTTGACAGACTGTGCAACCCAGTCTGTCTCCAGGTTCGGAAAGCCTTTTCACAGTTAGAGTGTGATGAGCTTGCTCGCTTCTTTGCAGATAAGGTGGCCAACATTAGGGCAGCTCTCCGACCTGCTCCCTCTATTGGAGATGCTTTTGATCAACATCTGGTTGCTCCCTCCGGTCTCTCTTGGAGTTCCTTTGACCGGCCTGAGTTCATTGATGTCATGAGGATTATCCATAGTTTGCACCCTACGTGCTGTAGTTTAGATCCGGGCCCGACTTCCCTGATAAAGAGTTGTCTTGAGACTATTGACTCGATTCTAGCACAGATAGTCTGGTGCTCCTTGGATACAGCTGAGTTTCCTAGCTCCCTGAAGGAGGCGGTGGTGACACCTCTCCTGAAGAAAGCTACCTTGGACCCCGACTGCCATGCTAACTACAGGCCGATCTCTAATCTTCCCATTGTTGGGAAGATCATTGAGAAAGTGGTGGCAACACAATAGGAGAACCATTTAACCATCCATGACATCTATGAACTGCTCCAGTCTGGTTTTCGAAAGAGGCATAGTACTGAGACAGCGCTGGTTCGGGTGCTCAATGATCTCCTGATGGCTAGAGATCAGAATAATCGTTCCATTCTTGTTCTTCTTGATCTCTCATCAGCTTTTGACAATGTGGACGATGGGGTACTTCTCACACACCTGGAGTTTATCTGTGGTCTGTCAGGAACAGTCCTCAGTTGATTTAGATCTTTCCTCACTGACAGGACTCAGAGAGTGGTGTCTGGATTAAATTCTTCCTTCCCACTCTCACTGTCATGTGGGGTACCCCAGGGCTCGGTGTTGTCCCCCATGTTGTTCGCAGTGTATATGCTGCCCCTCAGAGACACTGTAAGACAGTATGGGCTGAAGTTTCACTGCTATGCAGATGATACTCAGCTCTACCCGTCTTTTGCATCTGACCAGGATAGAGCTCTCTCGGTCATTAATAGCTGCCTCACCAAAATCCAAGGCTGGATGAGTTCAAGCTGGCTAAAGTTGAACTCAGAGAAGACGGAGGTATTAGTTGTGGACCCAGGTCGCAGGGTAGAGGGGATGAGAGCTGGTTTATCCTCAGGTTTATTTCTGGGAGGTATCCAGCTCCCTACCTCTGAATGGGTGCGAAACCTGGGGGTGATTTTTGACAACAACCTGACACTGAGTTTGCAGGTGTCGGCAGTTGTCAAACTTTCCATTTATCATCTTAGTAACATCGCCAGGATGAAGCACCTTGTTCCGCCAGCTGACCTTCCTATGTTGGTCCACACTTTTGCGACCTCATGCCTTGATTATTGCAACTCCATTTATCTTGGGCTTCCTGGGGTTGATATGCACCACTTGCAGCTGGTGCAGAACGCTCCGGCCCAGTTGTTGATGGGTACGTCTCGTACCTGTCATATCTCGCCGGTATTATGCGATCTGCACTGGCTGCCGATTCAGTGGTGGATCACCTTTAAAGTCGGTCTTTTGACCTACAAAGACTTACATGGACAGGGTCCAGACTACCTGAAAGAGCTTTTGGTTCCCTACCACCCTGGGTGATCTCTCTGCTCGGCAGACGAGGGGTTACTAGAGAGTCCGAGGGTTTCTTTAAAATCATCAGGTGCTCATGCATTTATGTTTGTTGATGCAACCCTCTGGAATTCTCTACCCTGTCTGCCTTATCAGTGTGCGACCGTGGAGGAGTTTAAAAAGGCCCTCAAGACCTACAGTATTTATGGTCAAATATTAATTTTAATTAATTGATTGTGATGGAGCTCAGATTTAGTATAATATAAATTATTTATGGATGTGTGTATTATTTATTGTTCACTGTTTTAAATTATTGTAAGGTGCCTTGGTTTAAGAAAGGCGCCATATAAATAAAGTTTCATTTCATTTCATATGATCTGTCACTGTATATAACAGAACTATGCAACCATGAAAACTACAGTATGTAATTTATGCAACTGTGTAAACTATGTAATTCAGGTAAATATGTGACTATGTAACCCTGCAACTAAGAAACTAAGTAATATCCTCTGTTGCCAAGGTGCCCATTAAAAATGAGAGCTAGCTCAAGGGATATGTGCCTGTTGATGTCTCATGAATAAAATACTACTACTATTTCCAAGGTGGTGAGTATCACATCGGGAATAGCAGACAGCCTTGTGGGTTTTCTGACTAGCTACACTAGTAGGTAGTCTTGAAGTATATTTAGCACGGCCTGACTTTTTTTGTTCCTAGTGTAGCTGCTGGAATGTCCCAATCAATGTCTGGCAGATTAAGATTCCCAACTACAACTATTTCCCCCTTTGTGACCCTTCTCTATTTCTCCCCCTACTTCTGTATCACACTTGTCCCCCTGTCCCGGTGGTCTATAGACCATTGCAATGCACAGTTTCTTACCTGTTGCCATCAAGAGCTGAATCCACAATGATTCTGTTGCTGCATTCCCCAGTCTTCCTTCTCCATTCACCACCCTGTACTCTGGAATAGCCTCCCACTATTAGGTCTCTGGTTCATGATCATTTCTTCCCTTCCTGCAACTGCAGCTAGCCCTTCATCCCCCTTGCATTTTTCAGCACCTGCACTCTTGTCTTTCCTCTCTGCACTCTGCCCTGCATTCTTGGCAGCCTTTTTTCCTTAAGTCTGCCTCTCCTGCTCCACATGACTGTTTCCCTCCTTTGTCCTCTGCCACAGTCTTTCTGCCTGAAAGGTGGGGGCCATGACTTGGTCCCACCCCCCACATCTGTCATGTAACCAAAGCTTGAGGAATCTTTATAGGTTTTAATAATAAATAATTTGTGTTACTCTTATCATCTGGTTTTTTTTCTATTGGCTTATACTAGGCCTCACCCTATACATTCTTCTTATACTTACATGTTAGTGATTGATTGATTTAACATTTGGTATCGAGGAGGATGCACTGGGTCACATGACCCTTTTACAGGCATGAGTCAAACATATAAGATAAAGACAATACATATGTTTCTAAAGTACATAAAAACTCATTAACGACATTGACTGTAAATACAGCAGCATAGCTGTCATGCCATTAATAAATATAACATTGCAGCAAACTCAGAAGAATTAAAATGGTATACAATAAACTGAGAAACAGTTAAGAATCCTACATCATTCACTTAGCAATGCAGTATTCAAATCTGCAAGCAGTGATGGTTTATTGCATTACACAAGTACTGCTTGTAAACTGCCTTGAACTTTGACAGTATTCTGGCCTGTTTTGAGATCTTAAACTTTTCTCACTAGTTTGTACTTAAATAATATCAGTAAGGGGTCCATACCCCCCTTTTTAATCACTTTATAGGCCATTACTCCTAGGCTAAGAGCATCTTTTTCTATCAAGGGTAGCAACTTTAGTTTTTTTGTATAGTACACAATGGTGTTCTGGTATCTTAGCCCTTAAAGTAAAATTACACATTGAATTGTAGAGTGCAGGGTTTTTCTTTTTGTTTATATTTTCTGTGATATCCCACCCAATATAACATTCCTATATTCAATTAGTGGAAGCAGAATACTCTAGGCAATTACTCATCTAGTTTTACCAGTGAGATAATCTCTTAAGGCATATTAGTCTGCACTCGAATGTGTCATGCCTCTGGTGTCTGCCTGAGGCCAGTCACACCATCCCCCCCAGAGCTGTCCCTCTGATGCTCAAATCTCCTCCCCAGCTAACCCTCTGACACCTCGGGCTCATTCCCGAACCCAGGTAGCCAGCAGTGTGAGCAGTAGCATTACCACTGCACCACCAGGCTGGACTCATGCATGTTTATTTTGAAGTTATATGTTTTGATAAAATTAATTTGGATACATTCTACAATTTTTGAGCACCTTAGACACCTGTTTAGTTTTTTCTGCACTAATTGTATTCTTGACTTATATTCATTTTTGCATTACCATGTTATCTGCATGTTGTACCCATTTTGATGTATTCCATATTTTCCAGTTGGGTGCAGTATTTCACATTTTTTCTCTCTTACTATCCCTCTCCTAGGGTACACCTGGAAATGAACTTTGGTGCAGTGTGCCTATTCCAGTGTCCATGTTTTTAAGTAAAAAAAGTTTACATAGTATGCATTCCTTTAATGATAGCTGACTTGTACAAACACTAGTGTACACTACATTTGTTTAAATCTGCCAGATACATGTTAAGATGTTGTAACTCAAAGTCACCATTAAACAGCTAGACTGGAGTTTACTAGGTAATGAAGTTCAGGATTTGAAGCAAAGTAAGAAAATGACTTCTGACTCATTAGTCTTAGTACAGCTGTAAGTCCACATAGTCCATGGTAAACAATTTTAATTTAAGGGGTCAACAATAAGATCTTCACTTCTGCCATTTTTCCATGCAACACAACACAGGGCCAGCTGATCCTTTCTGTAATTCTTTTCTTGGGTGTCAAAACTAGAGGTGTTGGACACTGATTGCTTTTGTATTCTAGGGACCATACAGGAATACAGGATCTAGGAGTAGTAGAGTGTGTAAGAGAACAATATATAACAGCTGTATCTATCAGTACATGAGTGGGGGCAATATAAAGTGCCATGGTGCACAACAATTGTATCTATAGTACCAGCTAGGGCAACACATCATAGTGTACACATTTGTATTGCCTGTCTGTACCCCTACTTGACCCTGGGTACTGTTGTTGATTCAGAAGACATTAGAAAACATTTATTTTTTGTGAGCATTTTATGCAAGTCAGCTAATTTAATAAAATTGACAATGGTGTTGCAAAAATAGGCCAAAATGACAATTCGACTTATCCTGTCATAATCAATTCATATTAAACTTAAAACTGTACCTGGAGCACTATGATACAAAATGTAACCACCATCTATAAAGTGGCATAAGGTGGTGTGCTATAGTGGGTCTTGAGTTGAGGCATAGAGTATTTTTGTTATTGAGGAGGGTACCTAATCTTATATTAACATTTTTCTCTGTGTCATCAACATAATCAAAAAAGTTTATTTCTGAATCTAAAACCACAAGTAACTGTTCGGAACTCTTACATTGTCTAGCAGAGTGACACCTGATATATGAAATACAAATTATTAGGAACCTTGCTTAATGTGCTGAGCCACAAAGGATACCTTTTACTGAAACCCAGCTATGGTTTAACACCGATGTTTTGCATTTGTGCAGTGAATGCTCTGCCCAAGTTCTATAATGACAAAGATGTCTTAAATACTTAAAAAATGACACACTGTAATAATGGGAGAAACAAACTGAGCCTAAAGATCTGAAACATATTGGATCTGTATTAATCATCTCACAGCTTCACAGAAGGGCCACTCCTGTTCAACGCCTATGTCTCTGACATAAAGACAGGTATCAGGAGTGAGATGAGTCTCTTTGCGGATGACTCAAAACTGGGGGTGGTGGTGGATGGGAAGAGGGGAAGGTGGCTCTACAGGGGGACCTGGAGGCTCTGGAAATATGGTCTAGGATGTGGAAGCTGAGGTTCAATGCAGGGAAATGCAAGGTACTGCACCTGGGGGCCAGAAACCCAGGCCAAGTGTACACCCTTGGGGGAATGCTACAAGTCTCGATGGCTGAGAGGGACCTGGGGGTGGTGGTGGATGTCAAGATGAACAACTCAGAGACTTGTAGGAGGGCAGCAGCCAAGGCCAACAGGATGCTGTGATGCATTGCTAGGGGGATCACCTCCAGAAGGAGGGAAGTGATACTCCCTCTGTATAACTGCTTGGTGAGGCCACACCTTGAGTACTGCATGCAGTTTTGGAGACCATACTTAAAGAGGGACATTAAACTCCTGGAGAGGGTCCAGAGGAGGGCAACCAAAATGATTTGGGGCTTGGGGGACAGGACCTATGGGGAGAGGCTCGAAGAGCTAAATATGTACACATTGGAAGAGAGAAGGGACCAGGGGGACATGATAGAGGTCTTTAGGTATACGAAGGGGGTAAATAGGGGAGGAACAGTCAGGGTGCTTCAAAGGAAGGAGGAGGGGGCAACTAGAGGGCATGGGTGGAAGCTGGAGAGGGGAAGATTCAGGGGAGAAAGGAGGAGGTGCTACTTCACTGAGAGGGTGGTGGAGCAATGGAATGAGCTGCCCAAGGGGCTGGGGGAGGCAGAGACGGTGGAGGGGTTCAAGAGGGGGTGGGACAGGTACAGGGGAAGGGTTCTGGAAGCAAAATCTAGTGCAGCGAGAATATCCAGAACTGGGAAGAGAGAAGCCAGAGAAGGCGAGGGGGGCAGCAAGGTCAGCTCCCAGGGTGGGGGCTGACCAAACAAGCAGACACGAAAGACCATTAGGCCTATTCTGCTGGCATTTTAGTATGTTAGTATGTTAATATGCTATCAATTTATTGCATTCCAGTGTTGATATCAATACCATATGATGGGCCTTACTCACAAATCTAGGTCATTCTATTGGCCTGGCTCTTTAGTCACTCAACTTTCTGCACACTAAGTCCCTATATGTTTTTCTCAATTAAAATTAACATTTGTGTGTATATATGCGCAGATGAAAAAAAGTACAGTGATGGAAAAGAGCAAAAGGATCTTTGGCTCCCAATCAGACACAGTTAAATTATATCCACTCCCTGGGCGGGTTTATATGGATGGCAATGTCACTATTCTATCCACTTTGTTTAATTATTTACTTTATTTAAAGCAGCAGTGCAATGAAACAGTTTTTTTTTTCCAAAACGCTAGTTTCAGCTACAGTAAATAAAAATATTAGCACACCTGTCAAATCTACTTTTCAAGGTACCTCTTATGCTACCTACCATGATTTTTTTTCTTGATCCTAACCTTTGCTAGATCTACAGTGCTATTTCTAGCACAAATGTGATGGTCATCTTTTGTTTTCTGAAGAAAAAGACTGAATTATAACATTTATAAAATACTTTCATTTTGGTGGAACTAGAACATTTTACTGCCAAGTGAAATGAAGACGCCTGAAATCTTTAATAGTGAACAATGTAGGGTCAGATTTTTTGCCCAATTCGTTGCACTGCTGCCTTATCATTCACAACTAAAAAGATTGCCAAATTACCCCATGAAATGTCATACCCATTTTTCACTTGGGTCCTTAAATATAAATATGATACATATATTTCCTGTTTAGATACAGTCTGGTAAATAGAATTCATCAAAGTCATACAGTTAACATATTTATGAACTCAAGATAGTTACATGATTAAAGATGATAAGTATAGTAGTGCCAAGAAATCTATTTACATATGCATGTGCTATACAGACAAATTTGTATGTGGTACATATAAAATAAAGTATGGGGTGGTGTGTGTAACGAGAATTATACACACACCCAAGAGCGAAGCAAAGATTGTGTGTAAAATTCAAGTTTTACACACTACCCCATATTTTATTTTATATAATTGCTGGGGTTTGCTTTCTGACCACAGCAATTATATAAAATAAAAGTCAGCACGGTGTGGATGCGGGTCCACTTGGCTATTAGCATCGTCCACTGTCTGGTTGGTTGCTCACTTAATTTTTTTTTGTGTGTGTGTAAGGTTGTTTTATTGAAAAAGCAGCAGCTGCTCTGTTATTTAAAAAAAAAGAAATAACTTGCCACCCAGTCAGAGTGGCAGTGCAGAGTTGAGAAGGCAGAGCAGCGAGTCAGTACAGCTAGAGCGAAGATCACAGAAGAACTGTGGCGGGCACACGGACAGAGCGAGAGAAACCCAACATGTGTTTGCCATTACAAACACTCCTTTATAACGGCAAATTACGTGATGAGTTTCCAGACAGACAGAGTATAGAAACATAGAAACATAGATTTTGATGGCAGATAAGGACCGCTTGGCCCACCCAGTCTGCCCATTTCCCTACCTATTGGATAAGCTGCAGATCCTAGTTAACCAGCAGCCTACTTCTTCCTACCCCCAACCCCTAGAATTGCCTTATGACTGTCCCATGCATGCTTGAATTCCACCACTGTTTTTGACTCCACAACCTCCTCCGGAAGGCCATTCCATGCATCCACAACCCTCTCTGTGAAAAAATTTTTTAAATTACCTCTGAGCCGCCCCCTTCTATCTTCAAATTGTGCCCCCTTGTTCTTGCACACCTCTTTTTTTGAAAGATGCTACCCTCTTGGACTTTGTTGATTCCCTTGAGATACTTGAAAGTTTCTATCATGTCCCCCCTCTCCCTCCTTTCCTCGAGGCTATACATATTCAGCTCCTTAAGTCTCTCTTCATATGTCTTCCGGTGCAGACCCTGCACCATTTTAGTTGCCCTCCTCTGGACAGCCTCCATCCTGTCTATGTCCTTGCGGAGATTGGGTCTCCAGAACTGCACGAAGTACTCCAGATGGGGTCTCACCAACTGTCTGTACAGAGGGATAATAACTTCCTGTTTTCTACTGGTGATGCCTCTCCCTATGCATCCCAGTATCCCCCAGCCCTCCTTGCTGCCCTCTCACATTGCTTGCCCACCTTTAGGTCATCTGATATGACTACCCCCAGGTCCCTTTCCATTTTTGTTGTTGTTAGTATCTCACCCCCATTGTGTACTCTTCCCTGGGTTTTGTTTTCCAGGTGCATTACCTACCTTCTTAGCATTGAATCTAAGCTGCCATACATTTGACCATTCCTCTAACCTTGCCAAGTCCCTTCTCATCCTTTCCACCCCACCTTGTGCATCAACTCTATTGCAGATCTTTGTGTCATCTGCAAAGAGACATACTTTTCCTTCCAGTCCCTCTGCAATGTAAGCTTATAAAGACATTGAAAAGGACCAGTCCTAATACTGAACCTGTGGTACCCACTAGTAACTCCCTTTCTTCAGAGTGGACTCCATTTACTATTACTCTATGTGTCCTATTCTCCAGCCAATTCTTTCCCAGGCTGTCATCTTGGGACCCACTCCCAGGCTGGCTAACTTGTATATTAATCTTTTGTGTGGGACTGTGTCAAATGCCTTGCTAAAAGTCTAGGTAGGCCATGTCCACAGCCCTCCCTGATCTACTACTTTGGTCACCCAGTCAAAGAAATCTATCAGATTTGTCTGGCATGACCTTCCCGCTGTGAATCCGTGCTGCCTTGGGTCCTGAGCCCCTCTGACCTCTAGTTACTCAACAATTCTTTCCTTCAGAAGTGATTCCATCATTTTCCCTACCACGGAGGTTAAACTAACAGGTCTGTAGTTTTCTGCTTCTACCTTGCTCCCACTTTTGTGAAGGAGAATCACATCTGCCCTTCTTCAGTCCTCGGGTACCACCCCATCCTCCCATGATTTGTTAAAGAGGGTAGTCAGTGGTGTCACTAGTTCTACCCTTAGTTCTTTTAGAATTCTGGGATGAATCCCATCAGGCCCCATTGCTTTGTCCACCTTCAGTTTTAAGAGTTCTTTCAGAACCCTTTCTTCTGTAAATGGGCTGGTATCAACTTCTGTATCCAGAGTGTTTCTACTGTTTGTTTTAAGTACCTCCCCCACTTCCTTTGTAAATACTGAGCAAAAATATTTCTTTAGTATCTCTGCCTTTTCACAGTCACCCTCTGCCCACCCTCCCTCCTCTTTATTAAGCCTCACTAGCCCTCCCTTGGTCTTCCTTCGCTCCCTGATGTACCTATAAAAGGTTTTATCCCCTTCTTAACTGAGTTGGCTATCTTTCCTCGGTTTGGGCCTTTGCTGTTCTGACTGCCTTCCCAGCTTCCTTTTGCTTTAACTGATACAGTTCCCTGTCCTGCTCCTTCTGCGATTCCTTGTACTTCCTGAATGCTTTCTTTTTCTCTTGAACCTTCACTGCCACTTCCTTTGAGAACCATAGTGGTTTTTTTACATCGTTTCGTTTTATTAATTTGCTTCACACAAAGGCTTGTTACCTCTGTGATGGCAGTTTTTATTATTCCCCATTGTTCTTCCACCCCTCCTTCCTGCCCATTTGCTAGTGCATTCCTTAGGCACTCACCCATTTTGGCAAAGTCAGCCCTCCTAAAGTTCAGTACTTTTGCCTTTGTATGGCTTGACTCTATTACTGTGTTTATTGTGAACCATACTGTTCGATGGTCGCTAGTTCCCAGATGGCTACCCACTTCTACATCTGTGATCCTCTCTTCATCTCCATTTGAGAGAACCAGGTCTAAGATTGCTCCCTCTCGAGTGGGCTCCAATACTAGTTGTCTAAGGCATGCCCCTTGTAGGGCATCTAGAATAACCCCACTCTTTGAAGTGGCTGCTGCAACTGCACTCCAGTTAACATCTGGCATATTCAGATCACCCATCAGCAATATCTCCCCTTTTTCTGCCATTCTAAGTATTCTTTCTACTATTTCCTTGTCCATTTCCTCCCCCTGAGAAGGAGGTCTGTATACAACCCCTGTGCGGATTGTGGTGCCATTGCCGGTCTCCAAATTTACTGTACTTGTCTATTACAATAGCAAGGTAGCTCCTTTTATTAGAGTTGAGTAGGGTGCTTAATTATAAACACCAAAAGTCAGACTGGCAAGGGATAAAATGATGGAGGAAAGTAGGCAGGGGAGAGTTGGGAGACAATAATTTCTCCTGAATTTAGTGAGAACATGGGGTATGAAATATGGACAGGTAGTTTCCAGGGGTATACCGATGCTACCATGACATTTTTATATCACCCATCACTACAGTGACAACAGCGCTAGGTCGCTATAGTGTCTGCGCGGGACCCCAGCATTGCTTTCTGGGGGTATTGCACCCCCTCCCCAGAACAACTCTGACTCAGAGTTGATTATTTTAGTAGTGGGGGGTGTGGAAGCAGAGCTCCCCACATGGTGGGTTCAGGGGCAAAGCCCCCCAAAGAAAACAATGTTTCCCATGACTCCATTTATGTCAACCACAAATGCAGTCAACAAAGGAGTCACTGTAACGTTGGTCGACAACTAAGTTGTCAACCAACTGTCATGGATCTGTTTCCAGGCACTGAGGCATCTCCACTATTGTACAGTGACAAAGAGAACCATATTAGCCCACTTCCTTGTGCTAGAAAATGCGTCTGTACAGAAAAAGAGGTTGAGTAGATCAGACATACAGTACTGCCCTCCGGGATGAAGCACTCAGTGATTAGATATCACAGTTTTCTGCCTGACAAAATTAAGTAATTTGCAATAGATTACATTGATTCCTGCAGTATCCTGCAAGATATTACTGTCTGAAACCATGATGCTGTCCATCATCTTGGGCAAGAGGCACTTGATTAGAGAATACAGCAGGGGAGAGTGGAGTTTGCATGATACTTCATGCAATAAGTAATAGACAACTGAACAATATACAGTTCCCTGTGATTAATTACCAAATAAAATGTGGTGTATCTTTACAATTCTGAGTATGTTATATTCCTCAGACATAGTACACTAGATAATTCTGTTAATTGTTTTATTATTGCCATAATTTATTTTGGAGACCTTTCATTGCACCCTCTCTGCTTCCTTAATGTTCATTTTGTTTTGGAGAGTCTGGCAAAACTACCAAATTCAGCTTCTGAAGAATTTTTATGAAATCAAATTCTTAATTTGCTTCTGACACAGGTGTTCTTCCTACTACAGGCCCAAATATATATATATTTTTTCAACTGTTTAACTAGGAGAGACACACTAAGCTGAAAGCTTGTATACAGGTTCGACCTGGGAACACAGGGAAGTTAAGTGACTTGCTCAAGGTCACAGATTATGCAAGTAGGGGCTGTGGGATTCAAACTCAGGTCTCCAGATTTGCAGCTCAGAGGCTCAAGCCACTGCGCTATACTGTCTGTACTGCTTACTTCCAATGTGGAGCGCTAAGTGGATGCAGTGCTTCGTGACATTTAAATGAGTGGTGTGTGAGTTATAGGGGCTCAAATTCTGGTCATTTATTTATTTTTAATTTTTTTTGCAACATTTTGGTAAATATTTCACTACTTACAACTCAACCACCTTTGGAGCTAGATACCTGAGAATTTGCATGTGTCTTGGAAGATTTTAGAAACTGTTGAATGAGGAGGAAACAGGTTTGCTAAATTGTAGGCTACAGTGCCAGTGTTCATGAGGTGGGGTCTCAAAAAGTGTATGTTGCAAATTTGGTTGGAAAAATTTAAAAAATGACTGTTTTACGAACATGCGTCGCGCAGTTGCTACACACGCTTGTAACTTCGCTAATCTGCAATATTTTCAGTCCAGATTTTCAGCATTGCCAATTTTACACACTTCCTTATGAACAGCACAGCTGTCATTTTTCAAATCCTGGCCAAAATGTGTTTTCACAGTTCTGGCGCAGAATAGCGCAGTTGCTGTGAGAAATCAGTGTTCAGGACACATTAAGAAAATCACAGTGATACTGTTCATGAGCAGAGGTCCTAAAATGCCTATGTTGAAAATATTGTGATGAAAGTCCATAAAATGAGTGTGTTACGAGCGTGCGTTGCACAGGTTCCATGCACGCTCTTAACTTCGCAACTTTGAAATATTTTCAATCCAGATTTTCAACATTGCCATTTTTCTGCACCTCCTTATGAACAGTGCAGCTGTCATTTTTCACATCCTGGCCGAAATGTGTTTTCGCTCTTCCGGCTCAGAATAGTATGGTTGCCATGGGAAATCAGTGTTCAGGATACATTAAGAAAAGTGACACTGTTCATGAGCAGAGGTCCTAAAACACCTATGTTGAAAATTTTGTGATGAAACTCCACAAAATGACTCTGTTATCAGCATGCGTTGTGTAGTTTCCACGTTCCATTGTAACTTCGCAAATTAGTAATATTTTCAAGCCAGATTTTCAACACTGCCATTTTTTCACACCCCCTTATGAACAGTACAGCTGTCCTTTTTCACATCCTGGGTGAAATGTGTTTTTGTGCTTCCAGCACAGAATACCGCAGTCACTGTCGGAAATCAGTGTTTGGGATAGATTAGGATCGAGCAAGTGAGAGGGGAGAGTGAACAAGCTCAACTGAGCTCTGTCAGGACTGCTGCAGATTTCTTTGTGGGCAGGAAAAGGCAGCAATGCACGCAGGGACCCAGTTCAAAAGGGCAGCATGCAGTGGCGGGAGAAACAGAATGAGAGAGTGAAAGAGGTGGAGTGAGCGCGCTCAATGGAGCTCTATCATGACTGCTGTGGATTTCTTTGTGGATGGAAAAAGGTGGCAATGCAGGCTGGAGCCCAGTGCAAAAGGGCAGCATGCAGTGCCGGCAGAAACGGAATGAGCGAGTGAGACAGGGGGAGTGAGCGAGATCAACAGCTCTCTGTCGGGACTGCTGCTGATTTCTTTGTGGGCAGAAAAAGGTGCCAATGGAGGCAGGAGCCCAGTGCAAAAAGGCAACATGCAGCACCAGCAGAAATGGAATGAACGCGTGAGAGAGGGGGAGTGAGCAAGCTCAATGGAGCTCTGTTGGGACAGGTGCAGATTTCTTTGTGGGCAGAAAAAGATGCCAATGCAGGTAGGAGCCCAGTACAAAAGGACAGCCTGCAGTGCCAGAAGAAACACAAAGAGCGAGTGTGAGAGGGGGAGTGAGCAAGCCTTAATGGAGCTCTATCTTGACTGCTGCAGATTTCTTTGTGGGCAGAAAAAGGTGGCAACGCAAGCAGGAGCCCAGTACAAAAGGCTACCCTGCAGCGCTGGCAGAAACGGAATGAGCAAGTGAGAGAGGGGGAGTGAGAAAGCTCAATGGAGCTGTGTCGGGACTGCTGCAGATTTCTTTGTGGGCAGAAAAAGCCACCAATGCAGGCAAGAGCCCAGTACAAAAGGGCAGCCTGCAGCGCCGGAAAACACAGAATGAGCAAGTGAGAGAGGGGGAGTGAGTGAGCCTCAACAGAGCTCTGTTGGGACTGATGCGGATCTCTCTGTGGGCAGAAAAAGGCAGCAATGCACGCAGCAGCCCAGGATTAAAGGGCAGCCTGCAGCAGCGGGAGAAACAGAACGAGCGAGTGAGAGAGGGGGAGTGAACAAGCTCAACAGAGCTCTTTCATGACTGCTGCAGATTTCTTTGTGGACAGAAAAAGGCGGCTACGCAGGCAGGAGCCCAGTACAAAAGGGAAGCATGCAGCGCCGGCAGAAACGGAATGAGTGCGTGAGCGAGGGGGAGTGAACGAGCTCAACAGAGCTGTGTGGGGACTGTTGCAGATTTCTTTGTGGGCAGAAAAAGGCACCAACAGAAGCAGGAGCCCAGTACAAAAGGGCAGCGCCAGGAGAAACAGAATAAGAAAGTGAGACAGGACAGCTGCAGATTTCTTTGTGGGCAGAAAAAGGCGCCAATGCAGGTAGGAGCCCAGTACAAAAGGGCAGCATGAAGCGCTGGGAGAAACACAAAGAGCAAGTGAGAGAGGGGGAGTGAGCGAGCTCAACGGAGCTCTATTGTGACTGCTGCAGATTTCTTTGTGGGCAGAAAAAGGAGCCCAGTACAAAAGGCCAGCCTGCAGCACTGGCAGAAATGGAATGAGTGAGTGGGGGTTGGGAGTGAGCGAGTTCAACAGAGCTGTGTCAGGACTGCTGCAGATTTCTTTGTGGGCAGAAAAAGTCGCCAACAGAGGCAGGAGCCCAGTACAAAAGGGCAGCATGAAGCACTGGGAGAAACAGAATGAGCCAGTGAGAGAGGGGGGGAATGAGTGAGCTCAACGGAGCAAAGCAATCAGCATTCGGCATTGACAAATGATTGTTCTCCCTGTGGCCCTGGTCGGCTCATATTCCAGGCATCCCCTTCCTCCATCTGCCGTCCATCTACACCCATCTCCCATTGGGCCAACAGCTTACTACCCCCATGGCTTACCTCTCGTGGCAGGGTGGTGGAGAGCCCCCAACTCCCCACCAGCACCAGATCCAGTACAGGTGGCACCCAGAGATGGTGCGTAGAGGCAGACAGCCATCAAGCCACTTGACCTGGCTGCTAATTTTCACTGTTTTTCCTTTTGTGGTGGAGCATGCAATGCCGACATGGGTGTGCCATGTCCGCATCCACATGTATTGCACCCACTAGCTGCTCCCCTTCTGTACCCCACTGGATTGGCTAGGTGTTCAAGTTCAAGTTCAAGTTTATTGCAGGAAAACTCCATTGAGAAAGCTCATTCACAAGGATGTCCTGAGACATGTGTACCGTCAAATACATATAGCATATTAGTAAAATATCATTGAAATTATCAACATAATAACAGACATCATAGTATTTCCAAACAGTTTCAAGCAAATTTTGAAAAATAAGCTCTAGATAGGGAATAGAAAGGTAGGTATGTGGTGCATAGGACAGTAGGAGCATTGGGGTAGGGGAATACCAACCGCCAAAATAAGACACATAGGAAAACAGGAGGGGAAAAAAAGGGCTAGGGTGTCAGAGAGACAGGTAGAATGGAAGGCGGATATAGTGTAGGAAAATGGATAGTTGTAGTAGAAGTTGAGTATATTCGTTTGGGCTAGAGCTAGTGCCAGCTAGTAGTGAAGGCATGGAGTGAAGGAACAAAGGCAAGTGGCTTAGAAACAGCTGCAAATATCTTTTATTTTTGATGTAGCCAGCCTTTTGAGAAAGTTGACAGAAACAGTGCTGGAAAATTTCAGTGTGGACTGGAGCTGATTCCAAAGGGTTGGAAGGACTGTTGAAATGGCACATTTGTCAAAGGAAGTGTAAGTCCTCGGTATGTCAAGGAGAATAAAGTCTGATTTCCTGAGGGAATATATACTGTGGGAAATATGGATAAGAGATTTTAGATAGCATGGGAGCATGTTCAGGAGTATCTAAAGGGTCCAGATACCAGCGTGGAACTTACGTCTAGTGGAGATTGACGTCCAGCCAACGGCTCTGTACAGTTCGCAATGGTGGGTTCGGTAGGGTAAATTTGTGATAAGCCGCAGGGCACGATGATAGAGGGAGTCCAGTTTGCTTAGGCTTTTAGCTACTGCGAAGGTGTAGATTAGGTCGCCATAGTCAAGTAATGGAAGGAATGTGGTTTGAACAAGCCTAGTTCTAGTCCCAAGCAGAAAAAGAGACCTATTACAGAAGAAAAAACATAATCTGGTTTTTAATCTCCTGGACAGGTCATTGAGATGGCTGTTGAGGTGAAGGTGAGCTTATCATCTAGCCATATACCAAGATATTTAAATTTGGTTATGACTTCAAGGGATTCTCCAAGAGATGTAACAATTAAGTTTTTAGGTGGGTCGGTGGAGGAGTTGTTGAGGGTGACGATCATGGCCTTAGTTTTTTTTGGCATTAAGGAGCAGTTTGGCATTAACCAGATTAAGTTCCAACTGAGCAAAGTCAGATTGTAAAATATCCCTTACTTTGGACAGAGATGAACCAGAAGTGTACAGCACTGTATCATCAGCAAAGAAGTGCAATTTAGAATTGTCAATATGGGCATCGAGGTTATTGATACACAGGGAGAAAAGGATAGGCCCTAGGATGGAGCCTTGAGGGACTCCCCTAACAACAGGCAGAGAGGCAGAAAATAGGCCATTGTCTTTGACTTTCTGGGACCTCCCAGAAAGGTAGATAGTAAACCACTGCGTGGTAGCGGGGGAGGCACCTATTTTGATAAGGCTTCTAACTAGTAGGTTGTGGATGACAGTATCAAATGCTTTGCTATGGTCTAGGAATACTGCACCAGTAATTTTCTTAGAATCCATAGCAGAAACCCATTCATTGGTGACTTTCGCCAAAGCTATGACTGTACTATGTTTAGGCCGGAAGCTGGATTGTGCTGGGTTAAGAAGTGAGAAGGTTTCGATGTGGTGCTTTAATTGAGTATAGATGAATTTTTCAATGACTTTAGATAAGATGGGCAATATGGAGATAGGTCTGTAGTTATTTAAGTCACATGGATCTCCTGATCTGAATAAGGGAAGGATGTGGGCAGATTTCCACCAAGAAAGGACTGAGGCAGTGGAGATAGAAAGGTTGAAGATGTGAAGGATGGGGGCAGTGAGATGGAGGTAGCCTATTTTTAGGAAAAAAAGGTTCCAGACCATTGGTGCCAGTGCTTTTTTTAGTATCCAGATTGAGGAGTGAATCTTTGACTTCTTTATAATTGGGAGGGAACAGCTGAAAGGGACATGATGGGGTTTGGGGAGCAGCGTTAATACTGTCTATGTTATTAGTTTGTCCTGTATAAGTTGAGGAATTGAAGGCTAAGCCAGCAATGGAAAAATGATAGTTAAATTCTTTGAGAATTTGGCAACTATTTTCCACCATCCTATCATTGCTGACTATTTTAGTACGGATAGAGGAGGTAAAAGCCTGGCCTTCAATAGTCTTAAGGGTGTTCCAGATTTTATGAGAGTTCTCTATAGCCTGTTCAAGAGTGGTGACATAGAAGTTGGCTTTAGCAGAGCGAATGCTTTTAATGCATGCATTCCTAGCTGCTCTAAAGGCCTGCCAGTCTGTTGGACACTTGGTACACCTGGCCTGAGCCCAGAGTTTGTCCCGGACTAGAAGTGCAGCCTTAAGATCAGGCGAGAACCAAAGGTTAGTGGTTTTCCGTGTCCTAACCTTAATCAAGGGGGCATGCTTATTCACCAGGCTAATAAGTTTGTCATTGAGGATAGTGACGGCCTCATCGGCTGTTTTAGCTAAGTAGAGGTCTTGCCATCTAACCTTCCGTAGGTCGGACAAATAGTTTGATGCACTGAACTTGCGATAGGACCACTTGGTTATGAACTTGGGTTGATGGTGAGCTTTTGCTTGTGCTCTTATACAAGCTACGATCCCATGATCACTCAGATCATTGTGGAAGACTGCAGTATGTAAAATGTTATGGGGATGCGTAGTTAAAATAACATCAAGGAGTGAGCTTTTGTTGGTATTTGACGTGTTGGTTCTAGTAGGTTCACACACTAGCTGTGCAAGGCCAACACTGTCACAAAAGGCTTTTAAGTAAAGTGATTTAGGAGTGAGCCAGTCTATGTTGAAGTCCCCAAGAATTAATGTTTCAGAATTAGCAGTGGTGGTTATGGATTTAAGAATGTTAAGGATATCAGTACTACCTGCTGGTGGCCTATAGCCACCAATAATAGTATTGCATTCAGTTGAGGTAAGGTGCATTTTTAGGGATACTAACTCATATTCCTTAGGTTTGGATTTGCAGAGGATATCAGTGACTGAATATTTGGTTTTAGCATAGATAGCCACCCCACCCCCTCTTGAATCCCTATCGGTCCTGTACAGTTTGTAGTCCAGGATAGTGACTTGTTGATCGGAATTGGTCTTTTTGAGCCAAGTCTCAGTGACAATGATAAGATCAGTCTCTGTGTGAGCAGCCCAAGCATGTAACTGGTCAATTTTTTTAGAAAGGCTAAGGATGTTGACCATCATTATTTTAAGTCCGGGAGCAGCCACAAAATCTGCAGGTGAGGTAAACGAGAGTGGTGGCCCTGGATTTAATTCTACATTACCTGAACAGAGAAGGAGCAAAAGAAACAATTTATTTAATGAGCTCATAAGTGATAAGAAAGCTTTCTTTTTTTGAGACTGTCCACGAGGTGTTGGCAAGGTGGTAGGTGCAGTATTAGGAAGGGAGAGGCTGACGCTAAAGCTTAGTAAAACCAGGGAAAGTGCTTATATGACATGGGTGACTGAAGTATGAGAAGGCAGGGTGATATGTGAGGAGCATAGAAGATGGAAGGGGGGGTGTTGGATATGCAGCAGTGTGGTGCAGTGGGGCATCATATGTGTGACTAAGTGTATCTAGAGTTGAATCTGGGCTGATACAACATTCAGATCCATTACATAAAAAAAGCTGAATAGTAACAGGATGCCAAAAATAGAGTGTGCCATAGTTCAGGTGAAATGGCTTAAAGAGAGAGAGCTGGATAAGTATCTATCCTAACGGAGAACTGTGCAACCTCAGGGGCTAGGTAAAACAAGTGAAGCAGCCCAGATAAATGGAGCAGTAGAACAGTGTACAGGCTTCCTCTACAGGGACTGGAGGAGATCATGCATGATAAGTAACAATGGGGTGGCAGAATAACAGAAGGGGCGGAGCTACAGTGTATTTAAAGGAGACCTGGGAGGGGGTGGGGGTAGGGAAGAAAGACCGAGTACAGAGAGAGAGAACTCGGACACAGCAGCATACAGTACCAAACAGCAGAAAGGAAAGCCTGGGGCAAGTCAGAATCCAAGGACCAATCGGGGCTCGTTCCAAGAAGGTGTGCCAGCACCTAGCTTCTGCTAGGTGTCAGGCAAATGGCAGTTGCTGTTCCCACCCTCCCCAGGAAAGGAGAGCAGTCCTGTGGGTGCTTGATCCTCTTCCACCCCAGCCAGCCCCCGACGACCCACTCACACAGTGAACACGGGTCACCAGCATGGCAGGAAGTAAGGCAATGTTGCATCAGCCCTCCACACCACCAGGCCAGCATTTAGCCACTCTTGACTTGGCTATGCATCACATTCATTTGACTTGTACTTCAGGTAAAAAAATCTCTGAACATGCACAAGCAGCATAATTCTGCAATGCCCTTCCTACATTCCTGCTACTGTGGCACCAAGCATCATGTTCCATCAAGATACTTCTGTTACAGTGGCCTCAGTCACAGCTAGTTGTAATGTTTGGTGTCATTGAGTGCTACTGTTTTCAAATGCTATAAATATACGTTGTTATCTGCAGAGTTGTTAAACAGTCAGCAGGTGATAATGTACAAAAAACAATCCTATGCATGTGTGCCCCCTTGAGCCATTTGGTCTGTGAGCTCTAGTAGTCAGCTGGCAAACTGCAAGAAGACAGGCACATGGAACTTGAAAGCCTTGATTATTCTTGATGGTTCTCGTCTCTACAATACCAGTTCAACAACTAAGTTGTCGACCACCGTCACAGCAATGGATTTATGTCGACCACAACTTGTGGTTGACATAAATCCAACTTGAGACCCCGGATGTTTTTTCATTGGGGGGCTTCACTCTCAAACCCCCTGATCTCTAGGATTCCAGCTCTAAGTCAGAGTTGGATCGGGGTGGGGGTGCAGGACCAGGAGAGAGTGTGCAGGGGTCTCTGGCAGTATCTTACAACAAAAACGTTGATGTTGTCAGAATTGACATTTTTGCTGTAGTGGTGTCACCATTCGGGGTGCATACCGTGGTTCTTCTCTCAAGATACAGATTGACATTAGTGTGCCTGACACTAGGCACAACTGTAAGTTTACCATGGAGCCCCTAGAAATGCTACCTTTTTACCACTCAACCCAGCCATTTGCTTCCCCTCCTACTCCATGGCTGCTTAAGTGTATGGCTGGGTAACATTTATGGTTATGACTTCCTCAAAATTGTTGCAAAATTCAAGAATTTTCACAAAAACTTAAGAAATTCCATTTTAATTACTGATATTAGTTTGTAGTTTTGGGTTGCTTATAACTTGGTAATTCCTTAAGCAAGAGACTGAAAAGCTGCCACTTACCATCTCATTGTCAGCATCTATAAACGTACAAAAATTGGTAATACTGTATTCACCAATTTTAAAATTACAGGGGCTTTAAATTGCATAGTTTACATGTGGTATTGCAAAATGCAATTTAAAAACTTACAAATGCTTGGTGGCTTATGCAGCCCAATTTAATGTTAGAGATCTAAAACTTGGTATATTTCTGCATGAGGTAATGAACTGTAAACATACCTTAATGTGGTGAACTTGGGACTATTACTTTTAGAAAATGTTATGGACAAACCTGAAATTTAAATCATAACAACATTTTGATAAATTGTCATGGGAATTTTGCAAAATTTCATGGAATCATAATTTTGCCAGAATTCCACTGGTATAAGTTAAATTTTACCCAGTCCTATTGGGGCATATACCTTTGTTAGGGCACCATGATTAGGGCACTGTAATGAGGGTGCTGCAACAAGGGCGTTAGTGATAGGGGAGATCTCGATTTTAGATCGTCCCTTGCACTCATGCCCTGTTGTGTGTCTCGCAAGCTTGTGCCCCTTTCACAGCATGCCCCCTCCCCCGAACATTGTTGCATTTATTTTTGGGGGTGCAGGGGGAAAGCCCTCTCCCCCACAAAAACAAAGTTTTTGTCAGGATGGTCCTGTGGATGCCGGAATGCCATCCGCGATAAGGCATAATTTCAGTGCCTTAAACAACTTTCCACACATTGCCCATGCACTGTCATATGCAAACCCTATTGGGGAGCTCAAAACTACATGCAATATTTAAGATAGGGCCTGACCCAAACCTTATAAAGTGGTAGCGTTACTGCCCTGGCTCTGCTGGTCAGTCCCATTTTTTTTGTGCACCCCAGCACCCTTCCAATCTTCATGATGGCAGCTGCCCACTGTTAACATTGCTTCAGCACCTTGCCTACTATGAACCATTGGTCATTTTCCTTCTTCACTGCAGCAAGAGGATCCCCACAGAGTGTATTGGTACTGCCTCTGTTTCTCCAGATAACTTGTGTTTGTGTACATTGAATTTTAAGACTCTAGGAGTTTTAAGACACTTAGAATTTGACCAGTTACCCAGCTTGTTCAGGTCCTCCTGAGGTTTGTCACCATCATCAGAGTAGCTCACTATTCTGCCCAGCTCAGTGTCATCAGCAAACTTAAGCAGTCTGCTGGAGACACCAGCTTCCAGATTATTGATTGACAACAATGGCCTCGGTACCAATCCCCAGCACCTTTGAGTGACCCTCTCTGCTCAGAGTAGTTCCTGTAAACAAAATTTCTCTACATCCTGCCTCCAAATCAGTTAGCAGTAAACCTTGTGAATGCATCATGAAAACTCCACTGGCATAATTTGAACAGAAACTTATCATGAGCCACAGTGTCAAGGGCCTTGCTGAAGTACACATAAACTATGCCTATGGCCCTGCCCTTGTGCACCTCTGTCATTGACTCCTCAAAGAGTTGTTGGATTGACACAATCGGACTGTTATAAAGCTATGTTGAAACTGGTTAGAACCTTGGCTTAAAGCAAGTGATCCATTATTTTGTCCTTAATAACTGATTCCCAGGACATTGTCAAGCACAAATGTTAGTCTGACTGGCCTACAGTTGCCTGGTTATGACCTGCATTTTCTTGATGATGTGGAACACATTGGCCACTTTCCAGTCCTCTAGCACCACACCTGTACAAACTCATAAAAGACCACCACAAGAGGGCCGACCAATTGTTCATTAAGGTTCACTATGATCCTGAGGTGTATCCCATCCATCCTTTGGAATTTATCTGAGTTGATCTTTGCCATGTAGTCAACTGCCACAGTGAGCATTGATGTCTGCAAGTTGCATTATGGTTTTGATGTCATGAATCCTCCCAATGTCCCAATTTTGCTATTCTGTTATTTGAAATGCAAAGATAGGTAACAACAGA
This sequence comes from Neoceratodus forsteri, assembly GCA_016271365.2. Classification (NCBI taxonomy): domain Eukaryota; kingdom Metazoa; phylum Chordata; order Ceratodontiformes; family Ceratodontidae; genus Neoceratodus; species Neoceratodus forsteri. The sequence goes on along the minus strand of CM057456.1, from coordinate 1,325,903,494 downwards.
AAGAGATATTCTAACAATTGGAACTTAGATAATATTCTAGCAATTCCTTCATGTAATTCAATAGGCGACAGTATTAATGAAGGAGGAACTAAACTGATGGACATTGCGGTGGGTCAGTTCATGACAGCCCTAAATGGATGCACCAAGGGAGATAGTGACGGGGAGTATTACATTTCATACAGCAAAAGAATGTAGTACATTAGCTGTTAAGATTCATTGGTATATATCTCTTACACAACATAAAAAAATCTTTATATGGGAAGTATGGAAGAGTGACTACTTCCCTCTGATATATTATTTTAAAGGTGAGATGCTCAAAAGAAATAATGCCCATGAATTGGAAGCTGATGCAAATATGTTAATACTAAATCAGAAAAAGATGAAGTGGTCTCCATTTTGGAAGGAAAAGTGCAGGAATGTATAGCTAGCCAGATAATATTAGTTACACGTTAAACAAGGATGCCTCCTGGCTCTTATCCTTTTTAATCCTTATACAGAGACATCAGTCACTACCTTGGACAATGTAGACACATTTCCCCAGAAAATAATTTCTCAAAAAGTCCAGCTGCTACTTTATGCAGATGATAATCCTCCCCCCCCCCCAACACAGTAGGGCCTACAGAGAGCAGAAGAGGTGACTGATCACTATCTGGAATGGATAAGATTGACTGTTAATTTGAGGAAATCAAAAGTCATGACATTTGGAGATAATAAAGCAGAATCTAAAATTAAAGAACTGTAATATTGAAACTGTAAAAGAAAATAAATATTTGGTTTTAAATATAATCAACATTCATGTAAATCACACATCAATAATATTAAAAACAAGGGAATACAAGAAACTAAGATCATAATTTATTTTGCTAGGGAATTCGCTGGTAACTCCTTTTTGGCACTGAAATGTACTTTTGGAACAATGGCCAGATCTTGGATCTTGTACAGCAGTAAATAGTAAACATTTAGTAAATACAGTAAAGAGATTGACGTCATTCAAAATTTCTTTTATAAACAAATCTTGAACTTGCCATGGGATACACCAAGTGTACTCTTACATGTAGATGTTAAATACAACCTATTGTGCTGGGAGTGATCCTCAGAGTATTAACATTTTGGTATATGATAACTCAAATCACTCCTGACAGATTACCATTTCAGGCCTGAAATTAGTATTTAGAAAATGGAAGAGGATAAGTATGATTCCAAAAACTTTATTCCACGATCAGTCCCCTCACTCCCATTATATGATTCATATTTTAGTGAAGCAAAAAAGAGACTGAAAGATATTTTCTATAAAATGTTTGATAAAAAGCTAAAAGACTATTTTTGTTTGAAGATACTGTATAGAAAAAGAAAACACAAGCTGATGCACAGGAGTTGTACTGTTTATCTCTTATTATAAAACTGAAAAACACAGAGCAGTATATTGCAAATTACACTTGGGAACAGTGGAAGGAAGAAATTATTTTTTAGTTCTCGTAGGCTCAGTAGAGATGTTTTTTTATGTTGTTAATGTAATAAGAATACAAGATTGTTGGTACACCACATTTGACTGCAATGTGACTTGTACTGTATATAGCTGAAAGAAACACATGTTTAGACCCATACTTTCTGAAAATAGCTTATCACATACTTGCCGCACCCATTTTGCACTTATTCAATCTATCCCTAACTCAAGGCTCTCTCCCCACAGAATGGAAAACTGCCCATGTTATTCCGTTTTTCAAAGCAGGGGACACAAGTGACCTGAACAACTATAGGCCAATCTCCCTACTACCTATACTTTCGAAAATGCTGGAAAAAGTTGTGGATACACAGTTGAGATCATTCCTGACAACTCTGCATTTTAACCTTATGCAGTCGGATTTAGAGCTAAGCACAGTACTATTACGGCACTGGCCAACGTTACTAATGACTGGCAGCGGGAACTCGATAAAAAAAATTTGTTTGTGCAGTATTTCTAGACCTGAGCAAGGCATTCGACACCGTCGACCACTGCCTACTTCTTTCCATGCTAAACACCATAGGCCTGGACTCTATCTCACTGAAATGGTTCCAGGACTACCTGTCTGGTAGGCAGCAACAAATCAAAGCTGAAAGAGAACTTTCCCCGCTCAAACCGCTAAAAAGAGAGTCCCTCAGGGTTCCATATTGGGCCCCTACTGTTCAATATCTACATTAATAATCTGGACTTAGGGAATCAAGAAAGCCAATATCCACCTGTTTGCTGACGATACAGTGCTCACCTAAGTCGAGACTCTCCTGAGCCGCATGCTCAGAACTCCAAGTCGAATTCAATACGCTACAAAACCAGCTTATCAACAAAAACTATTGCTAAATGCAAAAAGAACAAAGGCCATGCTGTTCTCTCCATCCGGCACTGGGGCCAAATCCACACTAGCTGGTACGATTCCTCCTATAACCACCCTACTAGGTGAAAATCTTGAGTTCGTAACTAAATTCAAATACCTGGGTCTATGGCTGGATAACAAACTCTCCTTTATGGAGCACATTGAAGAATTGATGAAAAAACTAAGGCAGAGGCTTGGACTACTTTATAGAATCAGATATCTCCTGACAGTAACCGCAAAAGACAGCTAGTTCACTCTACCTTCCTTTCCTTAATCGATTACGCTGACATCATATATGGACAATGCTCTCCTCACACCTTGCAAAATTGGATGTACTGTATCATAGAGCATTAAGATTCATTACTGGCCTCCCGTCCTCCACATCACTGCTTGTTATACGCTGCAGTAGGGTGGCGATCTCTACAATACAGGCGGCATAGAAATGCAGTTCTCGATACTCCGCACCCCACAACAAACTCCCTAACTACATTGTTGATTGCCTCCCGTTGTGTCCGCCAAGTACCTATGCCATAAGAAGCCTATCACTAATTTCACTAAAATCCCCAGAATCAATAACCACTTTAGTAGGGCAGCTATAAGCCATGCCTTGCCTACACTCTGAAAGGATACAAGGCTCACTGAAACTTAGCTCTCCTATCAGTATCTCCGTGTTTAGGAACCTGTATGACAGAGCGTTTGCGAATCTGCAAATGTTTCCATAGTATAGTAGTCCTGTTGATAGCTCATGCTCTAGCCTCACCATATAGCTATAACCTAACCCTCCCGCCATACATAAACCTACTCAGCACTCAGCTGCCATGCTGACCACTAGAACCATAAACATTTTCTTTTTTCTTTTTCATTTTTCTCCCTCTGCCACCCAAATACGTGAACAACATGGGCTCCCCAAAGCCCTGGTCACCCCATGCACTGAACACGCCCTCCGGGCCTGTAATGCTATTAAACTTGTACCGTCCTGTAAAGTCATGGACAAATATGCAACTCTAAATCCTATGTCATTAAGGCTGTATTTAATGTCATGTAATCCTATGTGAATACTTGGAATTGTATTTATTGCACCCACCTCATGTTTGTAAGTTTATTCTTTTGCCTTCCGTACATTGTTTAACTCATCTTTAAGTTATGTGTGTATAACTGTCTTTTTACAAACGCAGGTCCACCTTGTAAATGAGCTTGCTCAATGGTGTCCGCCTGGATAAATAAAGATTTGATTGATTGATTGATTGACATGTCTGTCCCCAGTTTTGTAAAAGGTACTTCAGGTAGGGAAATAGAATATCTCCTGTCTAGTAATGTCAAAAGTGTGATGTTTGCAATTGTAGCATTTGCACATAACATGTTTATGAAAATAAAAATCAATGAAGATTTTACTTTAAAATGATGTGTACTATCTTAAATGGTTTAAGTCACTGTGTATGTTATAATTCTTTGAATTGTACATGCTGTTGGAAACAAATAAACTTGAGGCTTGAACTTGAAACAATGAACATCCACCCTTGGACCCTTTGGTAAAAAACAAACTGAAGTATTCATTCAGCATCTCAGCCATTGCCCCAGGCTCATGAACAGTTTCCTCCCCTTCTCTTGTTTCAGGGGTCCAATCCCCTCTTTCATCTTCGTCTGCCCATTTATGTACTTGTAGAAGGCGTTGGTGTTATTTGGAGTTCCTACATCTGTCCTGGTTACAAGACCCTGTTTGTTTTCTTGAATTCTATGATTGCAGTCATTCAGTGCCTCTCCACACTCCTTCTTTGCATGAAGGCAATATTTTCATTCCAGCAGTTATTAGACCATATTTTGGTATATCACTGATTCCCTTATGCTGCTGTTGAGCTGGGGAGCACTTCCTGGCTCTTTTCCCTTTATTTTGTATGGGAATGCTGACCACTGCTCAGACTTCCAGTGCCTTTCTCAAGAAACCCTACATGCACTCTGGTTTACCAGCATCATGCAGCTTCTCCAGATTCTTGGGCACCCGCTCCTTATCCTGGCAATGTCTGCCTGTCTGTAGTTCTCGGTCCTGATGGCTGATACCAGACTAGTCTTTCCTGTCACTGGGGAGAAATTACCTGGTTGTGGTCACTGCCTCTCATCCTTGATTTTACAATGGAAATTATCCCAACCCAGTTGCTAAACACAAGGTGAAAGATTGCTTTAAACCTAGTCCCTAGCTGGACATGCTGTTCTAGGAAACAGTCCATGAATGTGGACAGGAATACAGCCTCAGCCCTGCCATTAGCTTTCTTAAGATGTCAGGCTATGCCCAGGTGATTGAAGTCCCACAGGATCATCACTGAATCTGATTTGCCTGCTGTCAAAATGTCTCCAACCAGCTGGGCATCATGTGCCATCACATTGTTTGGGGGCCTGCAGCACACTCAAGGTAACTCATTTGCATTCTCTTTCTGCTAACTCAACCACTGTTTTTCATCTTATCATGTTACATCTTTCATTGGAAGTGACAAGGGAGAAGTGCATTTCTCCATTGAACATGTTTCCTGATTGGCCAGTCAAAATCTCTTTATAAGCACACACAAAGGTTCATACAAAGGTCTTGAAGGAGCAATGAGGTGCAAAGCCCATTATTGCTCCCTAGCAGTTAGTGAAACAACCTCCATTCATAATATATTTATCTAATTGGTGTTTAAATTCATTCTTATCACTACTGATTACTACATAAGTTGGTATGGAATTATATGGGTTTACAACTCTTTGAGTGAAGTAAAACTTTCTTTTCAGGTTATTAAATCTTTGCCCAAGTATTTGTGGATGGTGGCCGCTGGTGTCATTGCATATGTGTTTGATGTCAAAATCCATTTCATTAAAAAAGGCTTGAGTTGTATATGATATCAAACATCTGCAAAAGATACCCCCTGAATCCCCTTGTTTCCAATGACATCAGTGTGAGTTTATTCAATCTGGTTTCATAAGATTCATTCAATATGTCAGGTTTTAGTTTTGTGACCTTTTCCTGTACCCTTTCCGATTGATTTATGTCACCTCTTTTGCACAGGCACAAGAACTAGGTTGCATAGTCAAGCTGTGGCCGGACATGTGCTCTATACAGGGGGAAAGTGACACTTTTGTCCCTGGACTTAATGTTGTTTTTTTTTTAATCACCCATAGTATCTTGTTTACCTTAGAGATAGCACTGTTACACTGTTTGGTGTTTGAATATCTGTACTTACGCTGATACCCAGATTCCTTTCCTGGGTAGTTGTAGATAATATTGTGTTACATAATGTGTAAGTATGAAGAATATTATTTTTTCCTACATGCATTACTGTACATTTGTCTAAATTAAAGGGCATTTCCAATTTTTGTGCCCAGGCTGAAATCAAGTTCAAGTCATTTTGGATGCTGTTTCTCTGCTCAGTGGTTGCAGAAGGTCCACCAGTTTCAATGCCATCTGCATATTTTGTGGCCCAATTAGAGCTATTGTGAGGTCTGAAATGAAGACTTAGAAAATCACTGGGCCAAGTGCTGAACCATGAGGCACACACAGCTAGTCACCAACCCATAATGAGACTGAAAACCATTAATAACCACTCTCTGAGACATACAGTATTGTCAAGCCAATCAACTATCTATTATAGAATTTTATAGTTCAGCCCTTTCATTTCCAGCTTCTGTAAAATGGCTCAATGTGTCAAATGCCTTACTCAGGTCAAGGAAAATTATGTCACATGGATTTTTTTTTTATTATCCAGAGTTTTACTGACTTTCTCATAGAAATTCAATAGGTTTGTAATACATGACCTGCCCTTTACAAAACCATATTGGTCTGTGTCTACATTTGGTATTTGTTCAAGTACTGTATTTTGTCCATAATGATGTTTTCCAGAACTTTACCTGTTATAGAAGTAAGGCTAATGGGGCTGTAATTTCACATGCAGGATTTATCCCCCTTTTATGGTTGCATGGGCAGAGCCATGCAGACGTATTGCTGTCATCAAAAATAAGGGGTCTGAATTGCTAACACAGCATGCCTTTGGGTTATGCAGGAGAGGAATGAAATCAAATCCCTGTTTTCTGCATTAACTAAACAGTGTCTCCCCCCCCCCATCTCCACTTTTGCCCCAACTGTGTGTTGTTAGGAGGGAGGGGAATCCCTCCACACTCAACAGATCTGCTGTCTGAACTGGGTGTGGCATGGGAGATGTCGCCAAGAGAAACATAAGTCCCTTTTAAATGAGCATCAAAAGTAAACAGAGGTCTTTTAAGCACACACACACACACACTCTGATTGACTTAAATGAAAAGCAAACAGTGATCTTTCAAGCACCCACCCACACACTGACTGACTTTCAGCAGAGACTCATCAAGACATGAAAAAGGAGATAACATTGTAAATTACTCTTCTGAGCCAAAAGGGTGGGAAAACAAATTGACAACCTCCTGTCAGACCTTTATAAATCATCCAAGTACCTCCAGAAATAGCCCTTTACCTTAGAAGAAGCATGAAATCATGAAACTCTTGCCCAGTTCACTTTAGGCAACTTCATGAATGTTTTTAATTTTTATTTATTTATTTATTTAATTAATTTATTTATTTGTTAACTGGGTGAGTGTGCTGATCCAATGGATCATTTCCAGACACAACCCGGGCCACAAGGTGGCACCAACATAGTTCAACAACCATAAATTTATATAGACAGTAGTAGCCATTACACAGTGATTAACAATAGACAAAGTTTAAAACATGAGTCAAACATGTCTGTACAAAACCTCAATATGAGGTCAATAGAGATACAATGTAAATTGAGCTGAGGCAGTGGTAACAACTCAGATTACAGAGGATAAATGGTACAAAAATAACAAGCAGTAACTTTTATAATTAGAAGCAAAATATCCATTTCTCCTGAACTGGCTGACACACTTGATAAGAAGACCTTGTAGGTCAAGGATAAAGGAAACCAGAGACAGCTAGGAGGTCAAGATGGGATACAATAGAGATACATAGCACCTGGGGTGGTTTGTGGGCACTACTTGGTGTCCAGGACACAACTGCATGGGGATTCAGATAGGAGTCAGCCAGAGTCCAAGGCATTTGAAGAAAGTGACATCTTCCAGTGTGGAGCCATCAAGAGTAAGGAAGGTAGGGTGGCAGTTAGCCTAGCCAGCTTTTGCCTGGTGCCAAAAGTCATAGAGACTGTCTTTTTAGCATTTAAAGACAGTTTAATTGCATAAAACCAGTGCTGGACATTTCTGAAGTCCAGTTGGTCCGAGGTGGAATTACCAGAGGCATAAAAAACAGTATCATCTGCATACATGTGGATTTTTACAGTTGAACAGGCAGCAGGTAGGTCATTGAGGAATATTAAGAAGAGTAACGGTCCTAGTACTGAACTTTGAGGGATGCCTGTGTTTAAGAGGAGATGGGGGAAGATGGAGTTGCCAGTCCTGACATCCTGGGACCTTACCATGAGATAGAAATGGAACCAATGAGTGGTGGTCTTGGAGACATCAGTCACTGCCAGCTTATTGGCAAATTCAACATCTTCATCAGTGACATTGCACAGGATCTAGAAGGCAGAATTTCACTGTTCGCTGATGACACAAAGCTCTGTAACAGAGTAGACACACCGGAGGGTGTAGACAGAATGAGGAGGGACCTGCAGAAACTTGAAGAATGGTCAAGGATTTGGCAGTTGAAATTCAATGCAAAGAAGTGCAAGATAATGCATATGGGGCACAAAAACCCTGGCACAATATATCAGTTGGGGGGTGAGGATATAGCATGCACCAAGCAGGAAAGGATCTTGGGGCTGTCATCTCTGATGACCTCAAGGTAGGAAACAGTGTGACAAGGCATCAGGTAAAGCAAATAGGATGCTGGGATGTATAGGCAGGGGCATCACCAGCAGGAAAAGGAGGTCATAATTCCGCTATACAAGACACTAGTGAGGCCCCACCTGGGTACAGTGTACAGTTCTGGAGACCATACCTACGTAAGGACATAGACAGGGTAGAGAAAGGTTCAGAGGAGGGCAACAAAGATGGTGCATGGGTTGCATCACAAGTCCTATGAAGACAGGTGGAAGGAACTGAACATGTACTCCCTGGAGGAGAGGAGGAGAGAGGGATATGATAGAGATATACAAGTATCTTACAGGGAGGAACAGGGTGCAGGAAAACACTATTTTTAAATGAAAAGATGTTTCAGGACTAGAGGGCATGGGATGAAGTTGGAGGAGGATGATTCAGAGGAAACATGAGAAAGAATTTCTTCACAGAGCGGTGGTGGACAAGTGGAACACCCTGCCAGAGGAAGTGGTGGGGGCTGAAACAATCACGGGATTTAAGAATGCATGGGATAGACATAAAGGAATTCTAGAGGTCAGGGGTAAGGGGAAATAGACTTCTAGGAAAACAAACTGAACTTACAAGCTCAAATGGGCAGACTAGGTGGGCCATAGGCCCTTATCTGCCGACACTGTCTATATATCTATGTATCTATGTATTGAGAAGTAGGGAGTGGAAAACAATGTCAAAAGCTTTGGCCAGATCGACAGAGATGGCAGAGGTGATGCATCCCTGATCCATACCAGAGAGAATGGTGTCTGTGAGCCAGAGAAGGGAGGTACTGATGGAATGGGCCTTATGGAAGCTAGACTGGAAGGGGGTGATGAAAGAGGAGGAATCAAGGAAAGAAGACAGTTGAGCCATAGCCAAATGCTCTTGGAGCTTAGCAAGGACTGGGAGCAGTGATACTGGATGATAATTGCCAGGGTTAGAGGAGTCATCACCCAAAAACTAGGTGCTGCTTACCGTGTTAAGCAGCTTCTGTCCCCTGAAGCTCTTCTTGCTATCGTGCAAGGTAACCTATTGCCCCTTCTTGACTACTGCTCCCCTATCTATTCCTCTGTGTCCTCTGCCCTACATTTTCAACTAATCACAACTTACAACTCAGTCTGTTGCTTTGTTCTTCAAGCCCCCTACTCCAGCCATCATTGTTCACTCTACCAGTCCCTAGGAAAACTACCTCTGCAAGATTTCTTTGAGTATTCTATTGGCTGTGTTGTGGACGATACGCACAAGTGCAACCAGATGTCCCCCTATTCCCCATTGCTCACTCACAGGACTGCCTCCAGGAGCCTCAGGAGATCCTCAGTCCCTCCCCTGGAAGTACCACGTGTCTCCACTTTAATGGAAACTAAAGCTTTGTCAGTCTCTGCCCCCACCCTATGGAACAGTCTGCCACTGCCTATTCCCCTTCTCACCTTAGGGAGAATGTTGCATTCCCAGCAATGCCGGCAGACATAAGGGTGATGAAGGAGGCATTCTACAGCATGTATGGCATGCCAAAAGTGTGGCACCACAGACTGCACACACATTGTCATACTCATGCCACAGAGCCATGAGGTGACATACAGGAACCGCAAGGGCTATCACAACATTAATTGCCAGGTGGTATGTGACACAGGGGCATGATCATGGACATGTGTGCCAAGTACCCTAACTCAACACATGACTCATATGTCCTGGATGGCTCAGATATGAGTGCAATGCTGCAGGCTGGACAGCTGGATGGGTGGCTGCTAGGTGAGTACTGTAGTGTATGCGTGCTACAGGACATTTGGCATGGTTACACTGACATGCACTGATGTATTCCATCCCCATTTGCAGGTGATAGTGGCTATCCACTGCAGACCAACCTTATGACCCCCTTCCATGTCCCAGCCATGCCCGAGGTCACCTACAATACAGCACACAAGCAGACCAGGGCTGTCAAGAGAACCATCGGACAGATGAAGATGCGGTTCCGTTGCCTGGACCACACTGGCAGCAGGTTCATGCTGTGTCCCACAAAGTCATGCAAGGTGGTCGCGGTGTGTGCCATGCTGCACAACATCGCAAAGAGGGAGAATGTGCCACTGCCCAATGCTACACCCATCTGTGTGCCAGGGATGGCCAGTGGCCATATGGCCCATCAGGCACTCATGGCGGGCACATTAAGGCACTGATGCCACAGCGTGTGTGTGCCCTGGGGAGGCAGATGGCTGCTGTGCCATGCCATGGCATGCAAACACCACCCCGGCACCATGCGCAGCGTGCCCTGCACCATGGCCCACAACCCATGTGTCAGTGGCGTCGTGTGCCAGGGTGGGGCTTGGCAGTGCAAATGATGATATGTGCAGCCTGGTGCACCCACGCAAGGGGATGGGTGGGTGGCGTGTATGCATGTGCATATGTGTGGTGGCGGCTGTGCGCCGGTGTGTCATGTGGGTATGGGCATTGCCGTCCATCATGGTGTGAGATGTGTGATGTGCACAGGTGAGTGTTGCCACCTCACAGGTGGCATGGCCTGTGGCTCTGTGCCCCTGTGTTACCCTGTGCCCTCTGCCTCCTGGCGTGCTTGTAGCCTCACAGATACCCAGCTGCCAAGTCTGCATGCTGGTTGCCTGCCACGGGGTGTGCCTCTGTGCCTGCCATGGCATGGTCCCTGCCACTTCCTCACTGTTGGCACCATCTGCTGTGGCCATGGGCACATCGCGGACCACTGGATCTGCAGTAGTACAGTATGCCTGCATCAGCTGCGACTCCACTGGCATTGTGTCCATGGTGCACTGTGCACTGGTTGGGTCTTTGTCACAGCATGGCAGTGTCTGTACATCCTCCTCCCCTGTCTGCAGTGTGCAGCCCAATTGCAGCACATACTGCGTGCCCTTGGTCGCTGCCAGCCATGATAATGGCGCATCAGACCACCCAGTTGAGGTGTGCTGCACCTGGTCCTGGATGCCCTGAAATGCCAGCATGCACCACAGGAGGGCTGTGTGTATCGACCATTGGACCATGGTCTGCTCCTCCACCACCACAGTGTGATGTCGCTGTGCATCCAGCCTATCGTGCTCCAGCTGCTGCAGCTGGTGGCACAGTCCCTCCATGTATGTCTGTATCCTACCGGCTCTGGTGAATGTCCAGGTGCAGTCTGAGGGGCCTCATCACCGCTATTGGTGTGCTGTGCCATGGTGTGGTGCTGCTGTGTTGGTCTGGGTGGGGCATGCACTGGTGTCCAGTGGTGCGGTGTTTCTGGCACCAGCTCCTGTATGGCACCCCATGTTGGTTGTACCCCCATGGGGTGGCTGCATGTAAATCCCTGTGGCTGTGTTGCTGCCTGTCCCGGTGTCCTTTTCATGGTGGATGATGGTGCTGTCCTCCCCAGTGGGCATCTCTGTCAGGGTCTCCATCACTGCTGCTGTACATGTTGGTGGACATGTTACATGTTAGGCTGGTGCTGGCCAGTCACCCCCCACTGCACCATGACTGGTGTGTGCATACCTACCTTCGCACACCTCCCACTGTTGCCATGCTGTGGGTGTTGCCGCTCCCACCGTGCCAGCCAGACGGGCCATGGTGGCCACCGCTTCACTTCTGCTGGGTCAAGTGCCACCTGTGGGTACATGTCATGGCTGTTAAGTGGCTCATGTCAGCCTGTGGTGTCACTGCTGCATGTCTGTGTGCTGTACCTACCTGCCATGGCATCCACACCTTCCACCTCTCTGTGGACAGTGACATCTGTGAGCATCTCTGCCACCAGTCGCTCCAGTGGTGTCAACTGGCTGTTGGTGCAGGGCAACCCACCCCCTGTATCGCTGCGTGTCCTTCTGCTGGCAGCAAATTTGCACTTGATGGTGACCCTGAGATCCCGCCGTTTGTGTTTTATGACCACTAAGGTCTGCCCCTCTATCCCGGCAGCATTGACAGTGGCCTGTATGTCCAGCCACAGCCTGGACTTTACCTTGGCCGGTGTGGCAGGGGCCTATGCACCATACAGGTGGCTATAGTTCTTCCATATGTCTGCCACCATTACAGCGACCTGCCCACTGGTGAAGTTGCTAGCCCTGGACCAGTGCACGTCCCTTCCACGGCCTTGTCCTCGCCCATGTCCACCTCAGCGTGCACCCCCCTCAGTCTCTGACTCTTGCTGCACCTCTTGCTCTGCATCCCTCTCATGGTCCACTATTGTGTTCTGCGCATTTCCATCATGTGGCATTCTCAGCCATGCACTTGTGCATGGGTGGTGCATTGGCTTATATAGCCAGGTCAAGGGGCATTCCTGTGACTGTCTCCTCTGCACACTATGTCTGCGCATTACACTTTGTGGCCCCTGCCACCATGCCCCCAGCGCGTATTGGCATTTGTGCATGCCGCATACCTCCTGCCCACTCTGCGCTGCATACATGCGCATCTCACCTACGCCAGTTTTTGGTGAATTTTCTGCACTTTCGTGCATCAGGCCCAATGTGACTATGTATTTTTTTATATAATACAGTAATTGTTTTTGCTCTTATTCTGGTATTGATCTTTCAATCTTTATAAACTAATTATGTTCCTGCTTCTTTTTTACAATTGCTGTGATTTTAAGGGGGGTTTAGTGTGTTAGTGTTTGTTTCTTTAAATTTCTTTTACCCCTGTCCCGACAGGCCCCCTTCCACCAGCCCCACAGGCCCCCCCGAGCCCCGTCACCCCAGCATCTACTGGAATCATCTCTGCTTCGACGAGGTGCTGGCTAGCCAGGTGCGGCACCTGCGGGAGGTAGGCATCATCTCACCAGTTGGGAATCCATTTTTTTCTTTTTTCCTTTCTGGCTCCATGCATGGAGAAAAGGTGTGTAATGACACCAATGGCCAAGCACACTTCTGCACGCGGCATGCCAGGTGTCTTCCCCACATCTGCCCCCTACATTGTGGGTCTGTTGTGCCAACCCACAGCCACTGCAAGGGGCCAGTCAAGCAGCGGACTCCATCCCCACCCCTCCTCGGGAGAGGAGAGAAGTCCTTGGGATACTCAGTCCTCTCCCTTCCTGAACATGGTTCACCGGTGTGGCAGGAGGTAAGGCACACATGCCTCAGCCCTCCATGCCACTGGGCTGGCTCTGTGTGTGTTAGTGTTTTTGAATGTTAGGGTGATTGCTGTGTATATAGGGATGCAAGCCTTTTTATTATGTTTTTTTCAAACACAAATGTGGAGAGCGCTTGGGTAGGTTGGGTGAATACTAAAATTACTAATCCATGACCATACAGTTCAACTGGGTAATTAAATGCAAAAATGTAAATCCACAATGAAAGCTGTATTTAAAAAGTATTTACTTTCAACTCATAGCTAATTGCTGGTTGTGGACAGCAGGTTGTGGCAGTAATTGATTTTTTTTTTTTTAATACAGCCTTCGTTGTGGATTTGCATTTTTGCATTCATTTATCCAGTTGAACTGTATGGTCACAGTCTACCCTAAATTCTCTCCACACCTGGAGTTTTGTGACTATTTTAAGTTTTAGCTAGCCTCCAAAGAGTACCACCCCTGCACCACAGTGCAAATGCCTTCTTTGCTTTTTTGGTGAGACATGACACTTTTTATGTAAAAGTACTATGTTTTGGCTGGCCCAGTGGTGCTGAGGGCTAAAGCACTGGTCACCTGCACCTCACGCCATGCCGGTGACCAGGGTTCAGGAATGAGCAAGGGTCACTTGGGGTTGGCAGGGGAGGAGAGGGATCGAGCATACGATAGACTACTCTCCCTCTCCAGGGTGGGGGGTCCATGACAGTCAGCACATAACTGCCCCCTGGCAGAGACTGGGGGACAAAATGCACTCTGTGCTCTGGGGAGAGTTGAGGGCAGGCACCAGGAGGGGGCACCTGTGGACGTGTGCACACTCTCCTCCCTTGGCATCACTACATGCTGCTGGCTCAAGGGGGAAAAGGAAAAAGAGGAGATATGGCACCTTGTCATGCAGCTTGATGGCCGTGCATGATCTCCAGCTCTGGGGGGGGGGGACACCTGATCTGGATCCATTCGGGTGGGTGAGTTAGGGGCTTCCCACCACCCCACTGCGGGGGGCAAGACACAGGAGACAAAAGGCAGACCCTAATGGAGTGCAGGAGGATGGGTGGCAGACAGATGTCCTAGTGGAGTTGCCAGGCAGAAAGAGAAGCAGCCAAGGTAGGCCTCAGGAGGAGGAAAGTATAGCTAAAAAAAAAAAGTACTATGTTTTAGAACACACACACACACACAGACAAAATCAAAAAAAAACATCAGTAGAATCAGTGTGTGACAGGGTGATTTTTTTTTTTTAAATAAGCTCCACAGTAACAACTGATAACTCTTACAGAGGCGTGCCTGAGTGAACAAGTGCAGCAGTCCCTATTTTATTTTTTTTTATTGTGTATGTTTGTGTTTGTGAAACAGAGTACTTTTACATATACAGCCCACATGGCTTCACAAGGAGAAGAGGGATTTATCTCCTGGAAATCTCAACTAATCTTCTTGGCTGATTTCACTCCCGTTTACCTGACAGTGATATGTGCAACCGTGCCAAACTATCTAACATGTGGATGCCACTTTTTGTTAAGTTGTGAAACCATGAATCAATGTGCCATTTTTTTATTTATAAAAAAACTGCAGATGTTATCACTCATCCTATTATGAGTGATCCAGCTGTCCAACAGAGAAAACACTTTTTTGCACTCCAGTGAGAGTGCAACCTATGCAGAACAGCTTTTGTCCGTGTTTATGTGCAGCCAAACATAGATGACATTTCCATACTAGTCTCGATTACTTGTGTTTGGCTACACATTAACCCCTATGTAAAAGTACAGATGTCTAAGCCCCATAGCTGCATGCTAGTCTAGAACTGGGACTGGACTTGGTAACAGGTAGGAGAACTGACCTCAGCTGAGGTGTCCATGCCTATGCTCAGTCCCCTGATCAACCCTCACAGTTATCCTCAGCAGGGCACTCAGCTTAGCCTTTCCAGGAGTAATTTTATCAGTGATCCAAATTCCACTGACTTGTCTGCACAATGGACTCAGCAGATTCCTTGGGATAGTTCCTCACTTCCCCCAGCAGTTCTGAACAGAGACCACTTTGATATGGTATTTACAGAAGACTAGGGAAAATACAAAATATTAAAATGTAGGACATTTTTGATCATGTGTGCACCCAGTGGGTGCCTAGAATGCCATTAGAGAATTAGAGGTCAATATAAAGCTTATCTTTTGCTGTTTTTGAGGTATTCTAGCAACCTGTGTTGGTGATGCGTTTGCATATTTTTCCCATGCATCTGTCTTCTGGTCGAATTTCACACTCTGCTGGGTCATCACCCTGTCATTAGTCATCTCTTCCTCATCATCTAAGAAGAAATAGGTTACCCTGACCCAGAGCTCATCCTTCTCAATGCAGGTTAGGTCCCCGATGGAGAGCTCCACAGGGTCCCTTGCAGGCAGCTCTGCGGGGTCCCTCATGGAAAGCTCACTATAACTTAGGTGAGTGATCTTATCCAGTTGATCTCTCATCAATGTATCTGCACAAAGGAGGTCAGGAGGAGGCAGCCAATCTAGAATCTTAATGTACAAAATGCTTCATGCCTGAAACACTGGAGTGCTATGTTAGGTTTATCAACTGCAGCCAGAGCACTTACAACTTCAAAGACCCACAGCCCCTAGGATTATCACTATAAGGACCATGTGGGGAGAGGCAAGGAGGCCATATTGCCAATACATGCACAAAGCAGGGTAACCCTTGGAAACCTGGGCACAGGCTTTTGTGATACCCCTACTTATAGAACTGTTACAGGGAGGTGATAGGGGTGTTTCAGAAGCAGTGACTGAGAACAGAGATGCTGGTGGGGGTATCAGGACCATCTCTGGACAGTGTGATGTGATACTGTACATTTTAGGGGCCTACCCCAGAGCTATTGTTCCAGTATGTATAGGTGTAGGTGCAACACAACCTGGTTATCGATGTTTTGAAGGGCTTGATCTCTGATGGTTAATTGTGTAAACATCAGAATAGGACTATTGTAATATTCTATACGGGGACTTGGAGGCATATTTGCAAATGTGTCTGGGGGAGTAGGTTTGTGTTGCTGCTGCTGTAAAGCTGTGATATCCACATATGCAATATAGAACTAATCACACATCGATGCATGCACGATTTACCATCAGAGGGCAAGCCCTGCAAAACATTGATAACCAGGTGATATTGTACCAAAACCTATGCAAAATGGGCAAAATAGCTCTGTGGTTGCACCCCTAAAATGGAACACATCACACTTCAACAAAACCAGCCAAAGTAGACTATATTAATTAAAGCACTAAATGTTTTGATGGACTTCTGTAACAAAATAAAAAAAAAACTAAAACTTTGTTTTATGTTAATGCACAGCAGCTGTGTTTGCTCTGACCAGAACTTGTTAAAGACAGGGACAACAACTGCAGCGTGCCAGTCATTAGGAATTACTCCAGTGTTCATTGATTTTTCAAAAATCATTTTTAGTGTGATTATCAGTTTTTCCTTCAGAATTTTAAGTATATGTCCAGATATGTTATCTGGGCCTAGAGTTGTGCTCGTTTTTTTTTATTTTTTTTTTTTATGCTCCTCTTGCTCCCTCTGGTGAGCACCCCCTTCAGGCCCTCAATGTGCCCCATCTGTCCGCCATCCCCATGACCTGCCTCAGCCCCAAATTGCAGCCCCCTGGAGGTAGCCCAGCGTAACCTTTCACCGGGTGGGTCCCCCTCCTCCGAGAGGGAAGGCACTGGTGGGGGTCATCCAGCACACTGTGGCATTGGCTCCAGGTGCTGCTGGGGTGGGAGGTCGCGGGGTCGTGATGGCAGTGAGGGGACCAGAGAGCTGTCATCTGGCTCGCCAGAGAGCCATTTTCCGGTTTTCTCCCCATGGAGAGTGACGTACCTGACATCATGGCAAACGCTGACGTCCGTCACTCCCCCGGAAATTTGAGCCCCTAACACTCTGCCATGCTCCCAGCCTCTGCCAGGGGCCAGCAGGTGCCCAGCTCACATTCCCACCCTCCCCCCTGGAGAAGGTGAGCTGTCCACGGATGCTTCAACCTTCTCCCCCTGCCAGATCTCCGACGACCTGAGTCTGTTCCCGATCCCGGGTCGCCGGCGTCACAAGATGTGCTGAGTTTTAATTGATTCATTTTGATCCTAATTTCTTCTACTGTAATTGCAATTTTTTTCTGTGGTACACTCAGTAATATGGTAGAATTTTATTTTTTAGCAAAACCTGAGCAAAAGCACTATATGACATAAAAGTGTTAACCTGTTCAGAAAGTTTGCTTACAATTTTACCATTGTGTTGAATTGGAGCAATTTTCCTTCCTTATTTTTTGAGGAATTTGTATAGCCATAAAACTGTTTATAACTGTTTTTCTTTGCTGTTTTTGCCAAAATTTGTTTCATATTCTTTTCCACTTTGCTAACAATTCTTTTACATTTCTTTTTCAAATTTTGTATTTTGCCAGTTGTTTTCATTCCTATTGATTGGGTATGCTTTGAGGAGTTTTGTTGTTGTTTTGTTACTTTTTTGGTTTGTGAGCCAATCAGGTCTAATTCCAGTATTCTCAAACTCTGTGACTGTAGGTACATGTCTCCTACAACTATTTAGTATGTACTGTACTATAGACTGTACTAAGAGTTCACAGTTTGGCCTGATTTTATGCTAGATGTGAATTTGCATTGCTGTGCATTTGTTCAGATAGGAGGATCCTTTGCCTTTTATATTGACCACTCTGTTCTCTCAAGCCATTAAAAGGAGCAGTTCATTTTATGGTGCAAATTTTGGACATATATCCTTTTATTCCATTTTAGATTACCCCCTTTCCTTCTGTTTATAAGATGCACCTTTCTCCATTTCAAGTTTTCTCCAACATTTGTTTTAGATTGGAAGCGAGCATCATTAACTATGGCTACCATAAGGTTTTCATAAATTTTCTTAGTTGTTTGTGAACAAACATTGGTTATCATCACAAAAGTACCGAAGCAGCTCCAAAGGCGGTCTGGGTGATACATGGTCATAACAGAAAACATCAAAGCATAAAGACCAGCACACACTACAACCTCTACTGTAAATATAAATGCACTTCCACATCAACATTTACTTTTAAAATTTATTTTAAGTGCAAAGAGGGATATGTACATGGAAAACATCACAACAATGTTGAATATACCCCCAAAGGTCTAATATACCCCCCAAATGCTATACCTAAATGAATCGTGATGTGAATGTGTATTTATAGTATAGGTAGCAAATTATGCTGTTCTTTTTGCTCTTACTAACTTGCTATTATTACTTTTCTTATGACTGAAATGAACCACTGTAGATTGTATCTGAAAATTCTACCTAACCTTATGGAATACTGGGGACAGTGGGACTAACACCAGGCTACAAAACAGTAAAAGCTGGTAGCACAAACAACTGTAGACAAAAAAAAAAAATGTTACAAATATCTTTTTTTTCCATATTACTTTTTCCCTTCCTTTTCCCAGAAACAGACAATTATTACTTTTTCATTATGGAGGTATTTTCTTTTTCCTTTTACTGAACTGGAAGACCTTTTAACTAATAGTAAGAGGTGTGATTTATAGGGAAGCACTCTGCTTGGAATCTGAAATATCTAGTACTATTCCCCCATTGTACTGTTCACTAACATTGTGAGTGTCCTCTTTGTATCATTAATAGTGACCAATCTGCCAGAAGGTGAGAGACTTTTTGGGCCAGTGTTGATTAATCAGTGAGGTCATATTGTTGATGCTATATGAAAGTGGAATACAACTAGATTTTAACTACAAAAGAACCCCAGAGCAAATGCATTGTGGCATGGGTTATCCTGGAGAATATTGGTCATACAGCCAAATTTTAAAGAAAACACAAATTGCACATACCTCAATAATGCAAAGCATTATGGGAAGCATATGCAAATGTCCATGAATTAATTTGGACTGGCTCAACTTTAAGCAAAATTGCATCATGCCAGAAGGCCTCACAATACAATCAGCAAAGGCTGAGAACTGCAGACACAGACACATGTTTCATCCTCATTTGGACTCCTCAGTGTGCCATATCTGTGTCTCAGCCCAGGGAGAGGGAGCCAGCCTATAGGGGATCTTATTTGTTTGTGTCATGGGCAGCCCAAAGTAGAGAGAGAGAAGAGAACTATAAAAGAACGCAAGTTGAGCTAGGACATATTAATTCATGTGCATTTGCATATGCTTCCTATGATGCTTTGCATTATTGGGGTATGTGCAATTTGTGTTTTCTTGGATATTTAAGCCTTCAGGTAAGATACTGTTCTACACACCACACCTAGTCCTGTCAGGTAGAAACTCTACTTAGCAAAAAGGAAAAAGAAACATACTTCAGATACAAAAAGTAACAGTTGGCTACTTTTAAAAGTTAATATTAATTTCAGGCAGTGGATTTTTTAGATGAAGAATGGTACAGTAAGTGTTCTGTTTGCTCAAAGTTTCACCTTTTTGATGACATTAGGTGCTGCAGATGTCAATCATGACATCAACAAAAGCAGTTGATTGTGGAATATTTCTACTGCTCGTAAACTGCAATGGGAAGTGGTTTGGTTAAGCACACCAAGTCATCCCATTACCATCCAATATCAGACAGTGCTACTTAGGGACTAGTGCAACATTATAAAAGAGCACTAGATAGGTAAAAGATTCCAGAATGACATTGCAACATTTATACAGAATTTGCTTCATTCAGCTATAGAAATGCACCCTATTTCGACTATTGTAAAGCACCAGTACCTGCTTGTCTCTGTTTAATCCTGATTTTGCTATAGAATGTCAAAGTTGGCAGGCTCAAAAGAAACCTTAACAGGTTATCCATGAAGCATGATTCCCCTTAAAGTGTGCCTCTTCCCAGCTTATAACAGTTGGGCAGTCCAGATGGGGGATGCACATTAAGAAATTTTAGTTACTTTTTGTTGTTGTTATAGTAATTTTCTGGGTGAGAAGCCTCGCAAATATACAGTATTTGTGTTAGTTCTCATGTTCCTATGCTAATGATCAGTGTGTCTGACTCTTTTGCTTTTGAGTTGGGCTTCTTAAAGAAAAGAAAAAAGAAGTGGTGTGCAAGATGAGCAAGCACTACTTTTTTTATGATACTAGCCTGATATAGGGTGGCTCAAGATTAAAACATTAGTGTCCACTAGGTGCAGCAATTTTAACTTAATGTTGGCTACAAACATTGTTTTATAAGTGTAAAATGAAGGGTTCAATTATATTTTAAATAGGGCTACAGAGACCTTGGTGTCCATTTTAATGGTATCATGCTCTTTACACCAGTGCCCAGACTTTTTAACTGTGTGCATAGATCAAACAAAGCAGCACTCAACAGCAATTTCTACTACTTAAAGCAGCAGTGCAAGCCAATGGTAAAAACTATGACCTATGCTTTGTTATTCTTTTTTAGGTTACTACTTATCATATCTGCCCACACAATGCAAAGCATCATGGGCTGCATATGCAAATCACCACAGAATGTTATGCTGGTCCAACTTTAAGCAGAATTGCATGGTGCCGAAAGGCCTCTCACACAGTTTGCAAAGGGTGCTAACAGATAACATAGACACGTGTTTCATCCTACCAGGACTCATCAGTATGCCTCGTCTGTTTGACACCCCAGTGGAATGGACCAGCTACCCTAAGACAGTGTGTCTTGGATATGTTGTGGTGAACCCATTAAAATAAAAAACTATTTAAAAGACAAAGAACCTCTGTGCGCAAACACTGAGGCAAGGGTTACCCCAAAGGGCATTTGGCTGAGAAGCCAAGTTTCAAGAAAATACAAAATCACACATGCCCACACAATGCAAAGCATCATGGGCTGCATATGCAAATCACCACAGAATGTTATGCTGGTCCAACTTTAAGCAGAATTGCATGGTGCCGAAAGGCCTCTCACACAGTTGCAAAGGGTGCTAACAGATGACATAGACCCGTGTTTCATCCTACCAGGACTCATCAGTATGCCTCATCTGTTTGACACCCCAGTGGAATGGACCAGCTACCCTAAGACAGTGTGTCTTGGATATGTTGTGGTGAACCCATTAAAATAAAAACTATTTAAAAGACTGTTAGCACCCTTTGCAAACTGTGTGAGAGGCCTTTCGGCACCATGCAATTCTGCTTAAAGTTGGACCAGCATAACATTCTGTGGTGATTTGCATATGCAGCCCATGATGCTTTGCATTGTGTGGGCATGTGTGATTTTGTATTTTCTTGAAACTTGGCTTCCAAGCCAAATGCCCTTTGGGGTAACCCTTGCCTCAGTGTTTGTGCACAGAGGTTCTTTGTCTTACTTATCACAAGTCCTCTAACATACCAGCATATCATCCTGAGTCATTTTTACCACTTTTTTTACATTTGAAATACTATTACATTTAAAAGTGCTCTTTTTAATGTAATGTAGTGTAGTGTCATTTTTATTTTGTTTGATGCCTTATTCCAGAGGCTTGAGGTGCTTTATGCTGACAAAAGGTGCACAGTTTAAAAAGTCCAAATGCAATGCATAAATAAAATACAGTTAAGCAACATCATTAAAGTCATAAACAATCATCATTAAAAGCCAGGTTACATAAGTCTGTTTTCAGGTCTTTAAGGCATCCATGAGGAACAGCTGTGAATATCTGGTGGTAGTGACCTCTATTGCCAAGGTACAGCCACCACAAAGACCCTGTTACCAGAAGATTTAAGGCAGGCTTGAGGAACCTTCTGCACTCATCAATGGAGCAGAGAGGGTGACGAGGAGTATATGGGCATAGGAGGTCTTTAATGTAGCTAGGACCCATATTGTGCAGAATGATTATGAGAATGTGGGCATTCCTGTATAACCAAAGTGTTAAAGCAGATTCTAAATAGGGACTTAAGGCATCTCACAGACAAAAGATAAGTGGCAATCTAAAACAGGCAAAAAATGTTTGGTCAAAATGTTCACATTAATACGCACTGCTACTTTTAGAACTACCCACCAAATATAATAAATCTTAAACTGTAGAATAATGAGTGAATGCCACACGTGCGTGTTAATAAAATTGCAAGTCTAAGCAAGTACTATCAAAATAGTGTGTGTTAACTCAACATGTGTGGGCCCCAGATTAAAACCTTGAGCCCAGGCTCTATGTTGGACTTCTTGAAGGCTTAGCATAATATCTGTGCACTATAAAATTCTTTGCTTGAGAGTGTTTTGCATCCCTCAACATGTGTCTACCCCTGGTGACCTAGGGGAGGGTGGGAAAGTACGCAGGCAGAATTCAACCTCTTCCAGCTGCTTCCCCACTATTAATGGGAATGTAAACACATGCATGGCAACACACACACATTAGAGGCAACCGAGCATGGAACCCTGAGACTGACAGCACATGCAGTCATACTGGTGTTTCTTCCTTGCCCAGCAGACTGCTTCATTAATGGGTAATATCACTCGAGTGCTTGCCAGTGTTGGGGTAACACACAGGTTGTTAGTCAAGGGAGCATATAGAGCAGAGTAAGTAAGTTAGCCACAGGAGAGTATAAGGTCTCCAAAATAACAAAAATTGAGTAAAAAAGAATGATTCAAAGGATTTACAGTGCATCAGTCCTTCAGTTTCTAATCTGTGATATTAGATCATTTTTAGGGTGTTTCTCTTAATTAAATTGCTATGTTTTTCAGATGCTGGGACGTTTGGGTTGACCAACCTAGAACCCAAAGCAACATGGATGACAGAAGCTTGATGCTCTAATAAAGAAAGGTCTACAATTGAGAGCCATGATATTTTTTGTATAACTAAGATGATAGAGAAGTTAAAATGTTGTAAAGACACTATTTTGCTCCATCAAATATACCATTAACAAATGTAAAACAAACAACTGAGGTGCTGTACCCAGAAATGTAGCAGTCAGTGTTTCTCCCTATCTGGTTTATTTTGTTTTACTACCTCATGGCAATAAACAATATTAGGCTCACAGATGACTTTTTCATGGCTTTTCAACTGAAATGACAAAGTCGCAAGTAAAGATAGGAACCTACAGAAGATTTTAGTAACTATCATATTTTCAGTAAAATGTGCATATGCAGTTCATGTAGTGTCAGGTGGCTGTAAAGCATCTACAGTTTTCATAGAGCATTTAATGGGATGATGTTACTGAGATTAGCCAACTTAATTGTTTGTATAAGTTGAATATTGATCATTAGAATCACCAAAGTCAGATCTGTCAGTAATTACAGCAACAAAAGAAAACTGTGTCCACTGCAGAATGTAGTGCAAGCCACAAGGCTAGCTCAACAATGCACAGGACAGCAACAGAGGAGGTTGCATTCCAACTCCCCCCCCCCCACACACACACACAGGAAAAAAAAATACCAAGGCATATACCCTCCCAAAAATATTTATTTCAGCACAAAAGTGTACAGTGCATACATACCAATGGACACTAGACATACATATAGGAGCTACCACAGTTAGTCCACTCAGGACCTTCCTCAGGGGTGGGGGAGTCTTTATGGGTATTGATGCCTTTTGTACTCCTTTTCTCAAAGAATCTTCACCTAAATCAGTGCTAGAGGCTTCCTGAAATGTTTAAAGGACACAGATATTAAATCAAGTAAACACTTCACATGCATTGTAGATCCATGTTGTTCTGATGATGTAATTCAAACTCACCAGTCAGAAAGTATCTCCCGCTTTAGATTCTTATCTCAGAAATCACTGTTACAAATAGACAATCAGTAAATATATTTAACAGCAATGTCTTCTAAATTGGCATTTCCATGTTACTGTACATCATCAGTAATGACTCATTTTTTTATTAGCTTTGTTAATGTAGTAAATATGACTCTACTAGATGTGCAGTGGTGCATGATGTAGTCATTGAAGTATTTATCTGCAGCAAAGAAAAATGTATTGCATTGATACCCTCCAAACAAGTAAAAACTAAGTCCAACTAATTAAAGGTGTCTCAGCTAGTCAGATCAACTGATCTAATTTGACTTACTGTATCAGACATCTCTCATGAAAGGTCTGACTTAAATACTCATCCAGAAGCATTATACTACAAAACACCAGACTTTAACTTACCAAACACTTTGCCTTATTATGTTCTCTTGTATTTTCATTCCTGCCATTAAGATCTACACCATCTGCCATATTTTTTTAATAGCACTTTTATAAATAAAATATACTTAGATTTTTATAAAATTGCTCCACAATAGAATAAAGGCTCACTAAGTCTATGTCATGAAACGACCAAGCATTGCATTGTAAATCATAGTAAGTTCAAATCAAATTAAATCAAAGATCCTTCTAAATCTTTATACAACCAGTGTGTCATAAGTTATAGTTTATGATTTAATGATCCGTCTTAACATTTCTGATATAGTTTCTTCTCATAAAATATATTTATTAGTTTAGTGCTCTAATATGTACAGTCTGCTTCAGTGTTAATTTCTTGGTTGTAACTTTTCATAACTGAGATTACCCCAGGTAAAAGTGCTACTTTTTAATAGAGAAAAGAACTTTTTGTGCAGTCTAGATAATAAATGTTTTTCTCAGCTCATGGTTAAATGTAGATTTAGTGGGTTGCATTTTTAACTCTAAAGTAATTTAAATACACTGTCTTAAAGAATCAAAAATTACTGTTAGGAAGTTTGTTTTTTTGAAAAGCCATGTCTTAGCTCACAAGCCCATACATTGCACCATGTGATAATTTTGTATAGCTACAAAATACAAGAGTTATGTATCACCAACTTGTCATGTTTGATATATAAAACTGTCTGAATGTTGCCAATGCAGACGTTCAAGTAATTGTGAACAGTAATTTAGACATTTTCTCGTCAGTTGACACTATAGTGAATATTTCTGAGTTTTGAAAAATGATCTATGCAGATTAAATTATTGATGTGGTATTACTGATTACTGGTATTTGAGTACTGGAACCACAATACTGTAATTTACTTCATGTTCCTGTGTATATAAAACATAAATCGACAAGGCATATTTCAGTATTTTCTCTGTATATACATAACATTGTATGGTAACCATGTGACTATTTGAAGTTTATTTTATGTACTGATCTGTAAATCCTGTATATTTAAAATAAACAAGTTCTATTTTAGAACCTTAATTTGCTCATTTCCTTTTTCACTACAAGTTGTAAGTTTTAGTTTGAGACTCATAAAGCTGATAGTATGTGGCATGTTTCATTATCTGACTTCCCAAATTCATTTAAAACACAATTAAACTGGCCACCTGGTGGCTCAATGTAAGCACCACATGCCTCCATGCAGACAGCCTGAGTATGGGAGGTGACTCAGGAAGTTGATCCCTTGGTGAGAGGAATGGGGTAGCACTGCCACATGACAGCATTTCCAGCCAGGGGAAGGATGCACCTGGCTCTGGTACCATAGTTACCCATGTGGTGGGCCAAGGGAGCATGTCTCCCTCCACAGAACATCACTGTGTGTGTCCAAACTGGTATGCAAAGGAACGCACGCCATGCATCAGGGCATCAGGAATAGGGGAGGCAAAAAATAAAGACTAGAAAAATGCTGTGCACCACTGGCTGTGAATAATGGCTCTAGCATCCTCAGGGGCCCTCCCCATGAGGATCTCCATAAGGGAGACACAAGGGGAGTAAAGGTTGGGACTAGGGGCGCTGGAGTTAAACCTGAAGCACGCAGAGGTGGTTCAGGAGCTAAAAATCTCAATGAAAAAAATTACAGTTAAACTATAAATGTCAGGAGTTTAGTAGTTTGATAGATTTGTCAAAAATAGTGTATTAATCAATCATGTGTTTCTGGGACTACACAGATATCTTTGGCAGATGTCACCTGCAATGAGACTGTTTGGATCTAAACAAAAGCATGTGTACTGTAACATTTTTGTACAAGATATACATCATTTCTGTCTATATTCACTGCCAGAAACTTTGCTAATGCAAGGCAAGGGCAAGACAATTGTATTTCTATAGTGCCCTGTCCCAAAGACTCAGTGCTTTACAATAAATACAATAAAACTACATAACAGTTAGTATAGCAGCAGGCAGCAAGTAATGAATCATAAATAGCAACAATAATTTAAAAATTCAGGGAAAGCTTCAGCAAAAAGATATGTAACCCCTAGGTGGTGCTATACCACGGGCTACTACCACTGCCTGCATGACTAGTTGCAGATTAAGGGGCATGGGTACTGAAAATGGGTGCCTCGAGCTGGAAGACAGGGTTAGTGGTAGCATAGCTGACCTGGGTACAGCCCTCCAGGACACTGTGACCCCCCTCTTTCCCTTCTAGTGGCCTAAAAAATGAACAGCATACACAGGTACAATAGGCCCTAATCAGCATACAAATCCCCACTCTGTTTGCGCTTACCACCACGGCTGGTTCCACCAGTCCAACCCTGCAGACCCCCTTTAAAATAAGGTTAGACACAGCAGGTAACAACAGTACAGTGCTTCTGGTACAAAATGGAACCACAGTCAGGTCAAATGCAAAAAGAATTAGATCTGATTTATTCAGGGGGAATGAACAAGGGAGGGGCGTAATTTGGCTGATTAGTTCTGTAACTGATTCAATCAGGCAATCATGCATGCACTTTAGATTCCCTTCACAGTCACACACTCTGGGTACGCAGTTGGAACAAAAGGGGGGCTAGCCCAATTCATTGCCGGGGTAGGCCAGCTTTGCAGATATTCGGGGCCCTGTGATGGAAAGAAGAAGCATGCAAAACCACACACAATTTGTAATCTCGAACCAGGAGGCTCAGTTCGTGATAATTAGACAAAACAACTAAATCAGATGACACACTTTGATTGAACTGTTGTTGCAGGGAGCTACCCTGGTGTTTACTCACGCTACCCAGTACAGGACACAGGATGGATGAAATGGAGACCTTAGGATGACTTGCTGGTTTGCCAGGAGAAGCAGGGCCCACATGAATCACCGAGGTGCTGTTCCTGTTCGAGGTGTTGAGTAGGGGGCTGATCCCCGGGCAGGTCTCTTGTCAATTGTTTTCTCTGCATCACAAGTAGTTGGCTGGGCCAAGTTGGCAGGGCCCATGCCGGGTAAACAGTTCAGATTCAGTCCGGTAAATGCTGGATGCAGCTTCCAGCAAGCATGACACAACTAGGAAGTGGGGAATCAAATCGAGACCCACTTACAGCATTCAGCACACTTATAGTAAAAGAAAAGCAATGCCACAGTTCAGATGACAGTCTGGTTGCAATTTCAGCTTTCCTGAGCAAAACTGTGATCTCTGTGGTGATTCAGATGTCCCAACAGGCCGATCGCGTGGAGCAAATCTTCGGTCTTCTTTGGGCAAAGGTACAGTCACAATTCTGCATCTTTTCTCACAACTGGTTTGGATATAGTCCGGTTATTTAAGCGCTCTATAAGGATCCCTTTTGAGGGACAGCAGGCAGACAAGCCAGACTCAGCCTTTCCACCAGTTTCCCGCGCGACTACACAGGAGCAGCTGTTTGAATCACTCGAGCTGTTCACTCTCTCAGCTCTAAACTCAGACTGACACTCTGCTGTAGGTAGCACCGGGACTTCCTCTGAGATCAAAAAGGTTTGGTTGGTTGATCCATCTGTCTGTCACAGCTAGAGCTCCCCATCCAGGTCCATTTAACGCCAAAGTGGAAAAACTACAATTCCTACAGAAATTCACTCCCACAAGACCCCTGGGGACAGATTCCATTTTAAGGTCCCCAAAAGGTACCTATTGGTGCAATACAGAAATGCCCAAGCTGCAAAGAAAGGCAGGTTAGACAAACTACAATACCATTGATATCAGACCAGCTAATCAGCAAACAATTATCAGTTCAAACAGAGCTCCCTCTGCACCATTAGTGATGGCAGAACAGAGCAATATTACTGCAGCTAGGGCGGGACTTGAGCCTGAAAACACTTGGACCCTACCCAGATTAATTATACACTACAAAAATAATGTCTCTTAAAGAGACAGGTACGGAGACTAACAGGGCACTCGCATCCAAACACTTTTACACCTGTAAAGACACAGAATGCCCACCTGGCAGTAGGCATTTAAGCACACCCAAGGAAGACTTTTGACAACCCCCATTTACAGGGGGTTTACACCCTTCCCTGCCTGGAAAGAACTTGGTGTCTGCATCAAGTCTATGCTCACAACAACATTATTTGAATACACTGTACTTATACAAAATATATGCTTCATTACCATTACTATACGTATCCAAAATAGCTAATACATATGATTATGCATATATATATAATGACAACAGTTATGCATTCTTCATACACTCAATAATGATTTCACTATGATTCACACAATAATATTACTGTACTTATTCATGTTATAGTTTCTTGCATTCTTAACAACATAGATGGGGTCCCATTCCTATCAGCTAACTTGGGGCTAGTTGGGGCAGGGGCTCCATGTCCTGAAGGATGGATAATCAACTTGGAAGTAGCAGAAAGGCTCAGTTTGGGCAGAAAGCTCTTTAAAACATAGATACCCTTGTGGACAATATTTAAGGGAAGGTCTACTGCTATTCCAGGGGAGTCGTAGCTCAACGTATTAGGGGTTTAACTGCTCTCCCAGACTTTCTTGGGGAAACAGGTACAGCCTCTGGAGTACCAGCATTTGCATCAGTCTCTCCTTCAGTAGAAAGGGGTACCTCTGCACTGGGTGAAGTCTCCAGTAGTGGAACATTATCGGCTCCTTGCACGGCAGATTCTGCTTCCACATTACTTTATTATTCTGTCCTGAAGATAGCTCAGGTTGCTCAGCCTGAAGGAACTCTTGGATCATTGAATTTTATGGCACTGAATGGGTGCTGTCAACACTATCATATTGTTTTGCAGGTTCTGGTGTGTCACCAGCGGGATTTTTCACAGCAGATTCCTCCTCAGGTAATTCAAACAGTTCCACTAGACACAAGGAATCTGCTATTTCAGACATAATACTCTGCACCTCACTTTCAGGGGGCATTGGTTCCAGGGAAGAAGCTGGGGGGTTAGGCAGCTCTGAAGGCCCCAGCTTCATCCCCATGATTCTGCAGAGGATTGCCACAAAAAAACTGTCTCGGTTCATAAGAAGGATAGTAGACATTGTCACATTCACTTTCATCAGAAATGAACAGACAGTTATCATCATTCAGGGCCTGCCGGGGGGGAAGGCCTTAGGACTGGAACAACAGGAGCAGGTTGACTCTGTCTCTTTTTGGCAGCAGCATGACTCACCAACCCGGGGGAAGTGTAGGGTGTTGGTTCAGCATCAATGATCACTTGACCGATGGGCAGTAGGTGATTGCAGTACATGGTCTTGACAGCTCTAAAGTTGTTCTCAGGGCGCATGTTGTACACAGGCAGTTCATCCAGTTTACCAATCACTATGTGTGGAAGGTGATGCCACCTGTCAGCAATTTTATGCTTTCCATGCAGTCCCAAATTACACAACAATACACGGTCTCCGGGCAGTAGCTCTTGAGCCTTCACTTTCTTGTCGTGCCTCTCTTTTTAGAGGATTGTTATCAGTCTTTACTAATATCTTGGCCCCATTGAGGTACACATGGAACTGATCGACTACGGCCAATGTTAGAGCAAGGAACTCCAACCTGTGCACAGGATACTTGCACTTGGAGGGTGTCAAGCTGCAACTGGCAAAGGCCACAGGTCTCAGGCCATCCCCATATTCTTGATATAGCACAGCCCCAAGTCCTTTCAGACTGGCATCCATGTGAAGGACGTATGGTTTGGTGGGATCAGCACATGCAAGGACTGGGGCCTGGGTAAGCTGATAGATGACTTTGATAATGCTGCCTCGCACTCAGGGGTCCAACGGGTTCCAAAAGGTTCACCTGTTCGAAAATACACCTTGTCTTCTTTAAGGGATCCCTTCTTGTATCTGCAGTTGGTGGGATGATAGCCTTGGGTAAGATTAATGAGTGGCCGGATTACCTTTGCATAGTCTTTAATGAATCGGCGATAGTAGCTGTAAAACCCCAGAAAATGCAGCTCTTTCAGGTTGGTGGGCTGGGGCCAGTTGGTCAGAGACTCTACTTTACTGGGGTTCTGTCTGTATCCCCTCAGCTGACACTATATTTCCCACATATTTTACAGATGCTTGAAAGAACTGGCACTTCTCTATAGATAACTTGAGGCCAAATTCTTCTAAGTGATCGAGAACTTTGAACAGTCTGGCCTCATGTTCTTCTAGTGTGTGACTGAAAACAATGACATCATCCAAGTACATTAAACATTCTAGCAGATTCATATCTCCTACTGCATGTTCCATCAACCTCTGAAAGGTAGCAGGGGCACCCGAAATCCCCTGTGGCATCCTCAGAAATTCATAGAATCCCAAAGGACAGATGAAGGCTGTTTTGTCTTGGTCCTCCGGGGCCATTGGCATTTGATAATATCCGCTGCAGAGATCAGGTACTAAGAACTATTGACGCCCATTCATACAGTCTAGGGCATCTTGTATGCAGGACATGGTATATTGATCTGGGACAGTTAGTCGGTTAAGGGTCGATAATCCACACACATCCTCATGGACCCATTTTTCTTGTGCACAACTACGATGGGAGATGCGTAGGGGCTTCTTGACTCCTGGATAATGCCGGCAGTGAGCATCTCCTGTAGGTGCCACCGAACATTGTCTATATCAGCTGGAGCAAGGCAACGGGACCGTTCTCAGAAACGTCTGTCATCGTGCAGCCAAATATTATGCTCAGCACCATGAGCGTACCCCACATCCCATTCTTTTAGTGAAAACATTTGGTCTCTCTGGGCAAATTTCCTACTGATCCAAGTCCTCCATTTAGCAGACATTGGGGAATCACCAAAGTCAAATAGGTCAGGGGTTACCTTCTCCTACTCACCAGAATATCTGTTGCTGGGTAATACTGCAGTGTCTGCGCAGTGTACTGTAGCTAGTGTACACCCTCTGTTCACTCAGACTTCTCGATCTGACACATTTCAGATCTGGACCATCACTCATCATGCATAGTCAGTGGCAAGTGTCAGTGGCTCAGTAGGTAGCACACTCGCCTCTGAGGCCGGGAGATCAGAGGGCTGTGGGTTCAGTTCCCACATCTGGCACTTGGGTTAATATCCCAGTACTGACACTGCAGTGCAGCATGAGAGGGGTGCTGCACTGTTGAGGTGCCGTCTTTCGGATGAGACGTTAAACCGAGGTCCCATCTGCCTGGATTGGTGGTAGTTCAGGTGGATGTTAAAGATCCCATGGCACTTCTCGAAAAGAGTAGGGGAATTTCCCCAGTGTCCTGGCCAAATTTCCCTCATTCACTAAAAAAAAAAATACCACCAACAGCTTAATCTGGTTCAAGGTCAGTTGGCATTCATCTGTATCCCCCCCCCCCCCGGGTCGTGCCTGAAAATAGTCAGAAATTGTCTAGTGCACTTACCTGGTCAACAAAAGCTAAATAAATAAATAGGCATGGGCACGGGCAGGTAGGATACTGGGTTTAACCAATAGCCCCTCTGACAACTTTCCTTCACCTGGTGTATCCAGCTTTTAAAATTTTGTTTTTCACTTTTCTTCTAAGACGGACTTCTCCATAAGCAGTATACTGAGTACTGGGTGGCAATATCAAGGAATCATGGTTCTTCTTCCAGACAATTCCAATGGGCTCATCCTGGTATTCTGACACAGACTGCCTCTGCAGGTCATAAGCTTTCTTGATCAGAGCTGGAATTTTCATTGCCTGACCAGTCTGTTGGTCTTGTTTCTCTTGGCACAACTGCACTAACCTCTCAAACATGTGGGCATTGGTTCCAGTGAGTAGGTGGACCCCATCATACATCCCTGTAGGAGGGCACACCAGGGTCAGCATCTCTACTTGTTCATCTACACCAATTACAGCCACAGGAAAAGACAGCCAGAGCCGGACATATCCTTGGTAGGGATAAGACTTGTCACTCAGGCCACACACATGTAGGCCTTCTAGAGATTGTAATGGCACACTAGATAAGTGTTTGTCATACCAGTCCTAGAATACAATGGTCTCTTGCAACCCTCTGTCGAGCACAGCCCGGGCGTGGACACCACTGACAGTCACAGTAGTCTCCATTGAAGGGCCACCAATTTGGACCAGTCTGGAGGGGCGGTAGCAGGGACCTGGACAGACAATTTAGACACAAAGAAGTTTGGGTTAGTACTTCTTGAGCCTTCATTGCGGTCATTGCCGGCACTCCTTGACCATGGTCTCACTTTCTGAAGCTCCCACTGAAGTCTGTATACAACTTTATCTAGGTATTTTGGGGAACAGCATTCTTTCTTCATATGCCCACCCGTCCTTCCCACAATTACGACAATATATGCTTTCCAGGGTCTGGCATGGCCGAGACATCACATTGGGAGCTGAGGCGGGGGTACCACCAACTGAAAATCTTGTTTCCACCTCAGTCTGCGGTGTGGCGAGCATTGGGAGACATCTCAGTAATTCTCTCACTTCCATAGTCAATTCATCAATTTTTGAGCTGCTGTCAGCAGGAGATGCCTGGGTGCGCAATCCCACCCCCATAGCAGATGCACTCTGATAAGGAGCGGGGTCTGTACCCTCAAGAGCAGTCTTTATAAACAGACTGGCTTTTGTTTCTCTGAACTCTCTCAGCAGTTCATCCCATGGCAGAGCATCCCTTTCTTGCTGGGCTCCCCAGGACTGGCACCAGCATTTAGTTCTCAGATTCTGTCATGTGTTTTCTGGAAGTCCAGGCCATCAGTGACTGAACCCGTGCCTGGAGCAGGGGTTGCGGCAGCTACGACCACACAAAGTTCCTGAGAGCCTTCCTCCTCCTCAACTTCCCAAACCTCCTTCATCAACATATGGAAGGGCAGAGGACCAGATTTCCTTTGGTGCAGTTACAATTTGAGCAACACCCAGCTGGCACACAGGGCAGAGCAGAGTATATGATTGAGTCTTACCTGGTTCACCTCACTAGAGGGCCAGCCTCTTTTTCTTTGTAGAGTTGGGGAGGGGCTTAAGACAAGTAGCACACACAGTATCCTTCTCAGAGGTGCTGCCTGTCAGTGGCATGGGTGAGGCGAGGGCACTTTGCACCATGCAGTTTAACGAATGGTTGAAAAAATGGTGTGGAGCACAGGGGTTTGGCTTCATTGGGGACTGGGGTTCCACCTGGAGGGACACCAGCCTATACCGGCAGGATGGTCTGTATCTGTCCAGGAAGGGAAAAGGTCTTTTGGGCAATCAGTTTAAATGCTTCATTGGCAAGCTTTTAAACTAGTCATGGCGGAAGGCACTGATAAGCAGCAGGAAAATCCCAGCCTCCCCCTACAAAACAGGGTACTAAATGAGAAAAAGACCAAGGTAGAAAGGTCAGTAGGGGATGCTGCTACAGAAGGTAAAGCCATCAAAAAAATGGAGAGCAATAAGTACCAATGCCCGTAGTCTGGGTAACAAGCTTCCTGAATTAGTGGCCTTGATGGAGGAGGAACATCTGGATATCGTGGCAGTCACAGAAACATGGTACACACAGAACCATGACTGGGATGTAAACATACCAGGATACACTATCTACAGGAGGGACAGGGAGGGTAAAAGAGGAGGAGGAGTAACTCTCTATATAAGAGAAGGAATCAAAGCAACAGAACAAAAGGGTAAACAGGGAGGAGAAGAAGCACTGTGGGTCAATTTGCAGGTAGACAATGGCACCACAATCCACACAGGGGTTATATATAGACCCCCCCCTGCAGGGGGAGGAAATGGACAAGGAAATGATAGAAAGTATACTTAGAATGGCAGATAAAGGGGAGGTATTGCTGATGGGTGATCTGAATATGCCAGATGTTAACTGGAGTGCAGTTGCAGCAGCCACTTCTAAGAGTGGGGTTATTCTAGATGCCCTACAGGGGGCATGCCTTAGACAACTAGTATTGGAACCCACTCGAGAGGGAGCAATCTTAGACCTGGTCCTCTCAAATGGAGATGTAGAGAGGATCACAGATGTAGAAGTGGGTAGCCATCTGGGAACTAGCGACCATCGAACAGTATGGTTCACAATAAACACAGCAATAGAGTCAAGCCATACAAAGGCAAAAGTACTGGACTTCAGGAGGGCTGACTTTGCCAAAATGGGTGAGTGCCTCAGGAATGCACTAGCAAATGGGCAGGAAGGAGGTGTGGAAGAACAATGGGGAATAATAAAAACTGCCATCACAGAGGTAACAAGCCTTTGTATGACACAAATAAACAAAACAAAACGATGTAAGAAACCACTATGGTTCTCAAAGGAGGTGGCAGTGAAGGTTCAAGAAAAAAAGAAAGCATTCAGAAAGTACAAGGAATCACAGAAGGAGCAGGACAGAGAATTGTATCAGTTAAAGCAAAAGGAAGCTGGGAAGGCAGTCAGAACAACAAAGGCCCGAACTGAGGAAAAGATAGCCAACTCAGTTAAGAAGGGGGATAAAACCTTTTTTAGGTATATCAGGGAGCGAAGGAAGACTAAGAGAGGGATAGTAAGGCTTAATAAAGGGGAGGGGGTGGGCAGAGGGTGACTGTGAAAAGGCAGAGATATTAAGCAAATATTTTTGCTCAGTATTTACAAATGAAGAGGGGGAGGTACCTAAAACAAACAATAGAAACACTCTGGATACAGAAGTTGATACCAGCCCATTTACAGAAGAAAGGGTTCTGAAAGAACTCTTAAAACTGAAGGTGGACAAAGCAATGGGGCCTGATGGGATTCATCCCAGAACTCTAAAAGAACTAAGGGTAGAACTAGTGACACCACTGACTACCATCTTTAACAAATCATGGGAGGATGGGGTGGTACCTGAGGACTGGAGGAGGGCCGATGTGATTCCCCTTCACAAAAGTGGGAGCAAGGCAGAAGCGGGAAACAACAGACCAGTTAGTTTAACCTCAGTGATATGGAAAATGATGGAATCACTTCTGAAGGAAAGAATTGTCGAGTACCTAGAGGCCAGAGGGCACAGGACCAAGGCAGCATGGATTCACAGCAGGAAGGTCATGCCAGATGAATCTAATAGATTTGTTTGACTGGGTGACCAAAGTAGTAGATCAGGGAGGGTCTGTGGACATGGCCTACCTAGACTTTAGCAAGGCATTTGACTCAGTCCCACACAAAAGATTAATATACAAGTTAGCCAGCCTGGGAGTGGGTCCCAAGATGATAGCCTGGGTAAAGAATTGTCTGGAGAATAGGACACAGAGGGTAATAGTAAATGGAGTCCACTCTGAAGAAAGGGGGGTTACTAGTGGGGTGCCGCAGGGTTCAGTATTAGGACCGGTCCTCTTCAATGTCTTTGTAAGCGACATTGCAGAGAGACTGGAAGGAAAAGTATGTCTCTTTGCAGATGACACAAAGATCTGCAACAGAGTTGATGCACAAGGTGGGGTGGAACTGATGAGAAGGGACTTGGCAAGGTTAGAGGAATGGTCAAATGTACGGCAGCTTAGATTTAATGCAAAGAAGTGCAAGGTAATGCACCTGGGAAACAAAAACCCAGGGGAAGAGTACACAATGGGGGTGAGATACTAACAACAACAAAAATGGAAAGGGACCTGGGGGTAGTCATATCAGATGACTTAAAGGTGGGCAAGCAATGTGAGAGGGCAGTAAGGAGGGCTGGGGGAATACTGGGATGCATAGGGAGAGGCATGACCAGTAGAAAACAGGAAGTTGTTATCCCTCTGTACAGACAGCTGGTGAGACCCCATCTGGAGTACTGTGTGCAGTTCTGGAGACCCAATCTCAGCAAGGACATAGACAAGATGGAAGCTGTCCAGAGGAGGCAACTAAAATGGTGTAGGGTCTGCACCGGAAGTCATATGAAGAGAGACTAAAGGAGCTTAATATGTATAGCCTCGAGGAAAGGAGGGAGAGAGGGGACATGATAGAAATGTTCAAGTACCTCAAGGGAATCAACAAAGTCCAAGAGGGTAGCATCTTTCAAAAAAGAGGTATGCAAGAACAAGGGGGCACAATTTGAGGATGGGGGGGCAGCTCAGAGGTAATGTAAGGAAGTATTTTTTTCACAGATAGGGTTGTGGATGCATGGAATGGCCTTCCAGAGGAGGTTGTGGAGTCAAAAACAGTGATTGAATTCAAGCATGCATGGGACAGCCATAAGGCAATTCTAGGGGGTGGGGGTAGAAAGAAGTAGGCTGCTGGTTAACTGCAGCTTATCCATTAGGTAGGGAAATGGACAGACTGGGTGGGCCAAGCAGTCCTTATCTGCCATCAAATTCTATGTTTCTATGTTTCTGAAAAATGGTTTGTAGGATTCCCTCTAATCGATCCATGTAGGTAGATAACAATTCTCCCAGCTGTTGTTTAACATCTTTATGTTTCCAGTTCAATGCCACAACACTAGTGGCACCCCCAAACACATTTTCAAGGACGACTAAGTACTCTTGGGCTTTGGAGTCTGGGTCAGAGGACCTCAGGGAGCAAAAAGTACAGAGGGTGGGCTCCTGGAAGCTTTCCTCCAGGCGGGCCCTTTTTTTCGGCCTCTGAGCATTGCCAGTCTTGTACTGCAAGGGTAGAAGAGTCTATCCAAGTCTCCAGGTCAACTTCCCCATTAGGAGTAGGGAGGATGCCAGAGAACACCTTGAGCTTGCGGTAAGGATCATGACTACCTGCTGGCACAGAGGCAGGTAAAGAAGTTGGTGAAAGAACAGGTGCTGGGGCTGGTATGGACAGCGGAGAGGGGACACTCCCAGGTGGCAGGAATAATTTTTAAAAATCCTCCATGGTTTTACCCTCCTCCAATAACAACTTGGCAAACTTCTCCTCAAAAGACTCAGATAACAGAGGGGGGCACATCCTCTAAGAGATCCTTACTATCTTTAGTTATCACCCTCCAGGTGGCTGGGAATCCCTCTGGGACAATAGTCTGGGGCACCTTTGAACTGTGGAGGATTTCACTACATTCCACCAAGGCCATTCGAGTTTGGGCAGTTAAACCAACCTGTCGACTCACCATTACAGCTTTTTTCAAACATTCAGCTTTGGAAAGTGCCCCTTCAAAAGTGTCCTTACTAGTGCCCATAGGTATATCCATTATTAGCAATGCATTGTGCAGGTCAATCTCCTACCCCGTACACCACCCCACCAACTGGTGTACAGCC
Source organism: Neoceratodus forsteri (assembly GCA_016271365.2). Classification (NCBI taxonomy): domain Eukaryota; kingdom Metazoa; phylum Chordata; order Ceratodontiformes; family Ceratodontidae; genus Neoceratodus; species Neoceratodus forsteri. The sequence continues at coordinate 1,325,866,214 of CM057456.1, read as the reverse complement.
ATTTCTACTGGGGTAGTCATTAATCTTTAACAATAATTCTTGATTTTGACCACTGCGGGGCACTAATCCCAGTGGTAGACTCCAAGATGTAACTCCTAGGTGGCACTATCCCAAGGGCTACTACCCCTGCCTGCGTGACTAGTTGCAGGTTAAGGGCCCTGGATACTGAAAATGGGTGCTTCCACCTGGAGGACAGGGGTAGTGGTACCGTAGCTGACCTGGGTACAGCCCTCCAGGACACTGTGACCCCCCCTTTCCCTTCTAGTGGCCTAAATAATGAACAGCATACACAGGTACAACAGCCCCTAATCAGCATACAAATCCCCAGTCTGTTTGCACTTACCACCAGAGCTGGTTCCAACAGTCTGACCCTGGAGACCCTCTGTAAAATAAGGTTAGACACAGCAGGTAACAATAGCACAGTGCTTCTGGTACAAAATGGAACCACAGTCAGGTTAAAAGCAAAAATAATTAGATCTGATTTATTCAGGGGGCATGAACAAGGGAGGGGTATAATTTGGCTGATTAGTTCTTTAACTGAATCAATGAGGCAATCATGCATGCGCTTTAGAGTCCCTTCACAGTCACACACTCTGCGTACCCAGTTGGAACAAAGGGGGGGGGGCTAGCCTAATTTATTGCCCAGGGTAGTCCAGCATTGCAGCTGGTCAGGGCCCTGTGATGGAAAGAAGAAGCATGCACAACCACACACAATTTGTAATCCGGAGCCAGAAGGCTCAGTTCATGATAATTAGACAAAACTAAATTAGATGACACACATTGATTGAGCTGTTGTTGCAGGGAGCTACCCTGGTGTTTACTCACGCTACCCAGTAGAGGACACAGGGTGGATGAAATGGAGACTTTAGGATAACTTGGTTAACTCCTGGTTAAACAACTAAATAAAAAAAAATTAAAAAACTTGTTGGTTTGCCAGGAGAAGCAGGGCCCACATTAATCACCGAGGTGTCATTCCTGTTTGAGGTGTTGAGCAGGGGGCTGATCCCCGGGCAAGTCTCTCATCGATGGTTTTCTCTGCATCGCAAGTACCTGGCTGGGCCATGTTGGCAGGGCCCAGGCTGAGTGAACAGTTCAGATTCAATCCAGTAAATGCTGGATGCAGCTTCCAACAAGCGTGACACAATTAGGCAGTGGAGAACCAAATCATGATCCACTAACAGCAGTCAGCACACTCACTGTATAGTAAAAGAAAAGCAATACCACAGTTCGGATGACAGTCTGCTTGCAATTTCAGCTTTCCTGAGCAAAACCATGATCTCTGTGGTGATTCAGACGTCCTGACAGGCCGATCGCGTGCAGCAAATCTTTGATCTTCTTCAGGCAAAGGTACAGTCACAATTCGGCAGCTTTTCTCACAATTAGTTCGGATACAGTCCGGTTATTAAAGCACTCTTTAAGGATCCCTTTCAAGGGACAGCAGGCAGACAGGCCAAACTTGTCCTTTCCACTAGCTTCCCGCATGACTTCACAGGAGCAGCTGCTCACTCTCTCAACTCCAAACTCAGACTGACACTCTGCTGCAGGTAGCACCGTGACTTCCTGTGAGAACTAAAAGGTTCAGATGGTTGATCCATCTGTCTGTCACAGCTAGAGCTCCCCCTCCAGGTTTATTTAGGTGCCAAAGTGGAAAAACTACAAGTCATACAGAAATTCACTCCCACAAGACCCCTGGGAACAGACTCCATTTTAAGGTCTCCAAAAGGTACTGATTGGTACAATACAGAAATGTCCATGCTGCAAAGAAAGGCAGGTTAGACAAACTATAATACCATTGTTATTAGGGCAGCTAATCGGCAAACAATTAACAGTTCTAACAGAGCTCTCTCTGCACCATTAGCGATGGCAGAACAGAGCAATATTACTGCAGCTTGGGCGGGACTTGAGCCTGGAAACACTGGGCACCACTCAGATTAATTATACACTACAAAAATAATGTCTCTTAAAGAGACAGGCGTGGAGGCTAACAGGGCACTCGCATGCAAGCACTTTTACACCTGTAAAGACACAGAACGCTCACCTGGCAGTGACATTTAAGCACACCCAAGGAAGACTTGTGGGAGTTCCCATTTATGGGGGGGTTACACCCTTCCCTGCCTAGAAAGAACTTGGAGTCTGCATCAAGTCTATGCTCACAACAATGTTATTTGATGACATTGTACTTAGACAAAATATATGCTTTATTACCATTACTATACGTATCCAAAATAGCTAATACATATGATTATATATACATGATATATATATATATAGATATATATATATATATATATATATATATTATGGCAACAGTTATGCATTTTTCATACATTCAATAATGATTGCACTATGATTCACATGATAATATTACTGTACTCATTCATGTTATACTTTCTTGCATTCTAAACAACATAGATGGGGTCCCATCCCTATCAGTTAACTTGGGGCAAGACGGGGCGGGGCACCATGTCCTGAAGGATGAACAATCAACTTGGAAGTAGCAGAAAGGCTCAGTCTGGCCAGTGAGCTCTTTGAAACATAGATACCCTTGTGGACAACATTTAAAGGAAGGTCTACTGGTCTTCCAGGGGAGTCGTAGCTCAGACGTGTTACGGGTTTAACTGCTCTCTCAGACTTCCTTGAGGAAACAGTTACAGTCTCTGGAGTACCGGCATTTGCATCAATCTCTTCTTTAGTAGAAAAGGGTACCTCTGCACTGGGTGAAGTCTCCAGTAGCGGAACATTATTGGTTCCTTGCACGGCAGATTCTGCTTCCACATTACTTTGCTTATTATTCTCTCCTGAAGAGGGCCCTAAGTTGCTCAACCTGAAAGAATTCTTGAATCATTGAATTTTGTGGCACTGAAGGGGTGCTGTAAACACTATCATATTGTTTTGCAGGTTCTGGTGTGTCATCAGGAGGATGTTTCACAGCAGATTCCTCCACAGGTAATTCAAACAGTTCCACTAGACACAAGGAATCTGCTATTTCAGACAAAATAGTCTGCACCTCATTCTCAGGGGGCATTGGTTCCAGGGAAGAAGCTGGGAGGATAGGCAGCTCTGAAGGCCCCAGCTTCATCCCCATGATTCTGCAGAGGATTATCTCGAAACAACTGGCCCAATTCATAAGAAGGATAGTAGGCATTGTCACATTCACTTTCATCAGAAATGAACTGACAGTTATCATCATTAAGGGCCTGCCGAGGGGGAAAGCCTTAGGTCTGGAACAACAGGGACAGGTTGACTCTGTCTCTCTTTGGCAGCAGCATGACTCACCAGCCCGGGGTAAGTGTCGGGTGTTGGTTCAGCATCAATGATCACTTGACCAATGGGCAGTAGGTGATTGCAGTGCATGGTCCTGACAGCTCTAAAGTTGTTCTCAGGGCCCACTTTGTACATAGGCAGTTAATCCAGTTTACCAGTCACTATGTGTGGAAGGTGATGCTACCTGTCAGCAATTTTATGCTTTTCATGCAGTCCCAAATTGTGCAACAATACACGGTCTCCGGGCAGTAGCTCTTGAGCCTTCACTTCCTTGTCGTGCCTCTCTTTGTTAGCAAGGTTTTTCTTGGCAGCCATTGTTTGAGCGCCACTTGATACACATGGATCAACTGAGCTTTCAGTTTCTGTACATACTGTAAATAGTTCTCAGCTCGGACCCCATCCGGGGAAACCCCAAAGCAAACATCTATGGGCAGCCATGCTTCCCTCCTGAACATGAGATGACAGGGAGAGAATCCAGTAGCATCACTTTTGGTGCAATTGTAAGTGTGTACCAAGGTGCTAATCTGCTGACTCCACTTAGACTTGCCTTTAGGATGGAGAGTGCCCAATACATCCAGAAGGGTTCTGTTAAAGCGTTCTGGGTGTTGGTCCCCTTGAGGGTGATAGGGAGTGGTTCTGGACTTTTGCAATCCCAATAGACAGAGCATTTCTTTGATTAGTCTACTTTCAAAATCTCTTCCTAGGTTGGAATGGATAGATTAGGGTGCACCATAGTAGACAAAGAACTTTTCTACTAGCACCTTGGCCACCGTAGAGGCCTTTTGAGCCTTGGTCAAGAAAGCTTGTGCATATTGGGTAAATTGATCGGTTACTACCAGTACATTGCCAAAGTCCTTTTGATTGGGCTCCAGACACAGGAAGTCTATACAAACCAGTTCCATGGGGGCACTAGTAGTGATGTTGACAAGTGGGGCAGCTTTCTGGAGCAAAGCTTTCCGCTGGAGGCAGCGACTGCAAGTTTTGATATGATTCTCAACATCTGCCCCCATGTTCAGCCAATAGAATCGGGATCATACTAAGTCAAGAGTCCATTCAATACTGAGGTGTCCCATGTGGTTATGGAGGGACCTCAGTACCAGTTGTCTGATGGCTGTGGGTAGGACCAACTGCTGCTTATTTCCTTGACCTTGACGATCTACTGTCTCTCTATATAATAACTGATCTCATAACTTTAGTTTGGGGCCTTCTTTGAATAACAGTGCAGTCTGTAAGTCAGTAGAATGTAATTTAGACACATCTTTCCCTGCACACAGGGCATCAAGTCTGGGCTGAATTATGGGGTCGTATGATTGAGCCCACTGAATGCTCTCACTATCAAACTGGGGCAAAGCACTGATATCTAATGCAGAAAAATGACAATAAGTGGCAGGTATGCAAGTATTGGGGGGGCCCAAACAGTCCACCAGGCAGTCCACAGTGTCTGCAAACAATTGCTCATCTTTGTCAAACTTTTTGCACAATGCTTTAATAGAAGGTTCAGACAGCCTCATTCAATTGTTTTTGGAACTTGGCCACCATGAAAGGGCATCAGCATCAATATGGTTTAGTCCAGGCCGGTATTCAACCACATATTCATAAGTTGACAAGGCAGAAAGCCACTGGTGCCCAGTGGCGTCCAACTTGGCTGAAGTCTGTGTATACGTTAGAGGACTGTTATCAGTCTTTACTAATATCTTGGCCCCACAGAGGTACTCATGGAACTGATCGACTATGGCCCACTTTAGAGCGAGGAACTCCAACTTGTGCACAGGATAATTCTGCTTGGAGGATGTCAAGCTGCGACTGGTGAAGGCCATAGGTCTCAGATCATCCTCATATTCTTGATCTAGCACAGCCCCAAGTCCTTTCAGACTGGCATCCGTGTGCAAGACATATGGTTTGGTGGGAACAGCATATGCAAGGATTGGGTCGTGGGTAAGCTGATAGATGACTTTGAAGAATGCCGCCTCACACTCGAGGGTCCAACGGGTTCTAAAAGGTTCACTTGTTCAAAAATACACCTTGTCTTCTTCTTTGAGGCACCTCTTCTTGTATCAGCAGTTGGTGAGAGGATAGCCTTTGGTAAGATTAAGGAGCAGCTGGATTACCTTCAAATGGTCCTTAATGAATCGGCAATAGTAGTCGTAAAACCCCAGAAAATGCTGCAGCTCTTTCAGGTTGGTGGGCTGGGGCCAGGTGGTCAGGGACTCTACTTTACTGGGGTTTGTCTGAATCTCTTCAGCTGACACTATATGTCCCACATATTTTACAGATGCTTGAAAGAACTGGCACTTGTCTATGGATAGCTTGAGGCTGAATTCTTCCAAGCAATCGAGGACTTTGAACAGTCTGGCCTCATGTTCTTCTAGCATGTGACCAAAAACAATGACATTATCCAAGTACACTAAACATTCTAGCAGATGCATGTCCTACTGCACATTCCATCAACCTCTGGAAGATAGCAGGGGCACCTGAAATCCCGTGGCATCCTCAGAAATTTGTAGAACCTCAAAGGACAGATAAAGGTTGTTTTCTCACAGTCCTGTGGGGCCATTGGGATTTGATAATATCCGCTGCAGAGATCAAGTACTGAGAACCATTGACTCCCATTCAGGCAGTCCAGGGAATCTTGAATGCGGGACATTGTGTATTGATCTGGGACAGTCCATCAGTTAAGGGTTCGATAATCCACACACATCCTCACTGACCCATTTTTCTTGCACACAACTACGATGGGAGATGTGTAAGGGCTTCTTGACTCTTGTATAATTCTGGCAGTGAGCATCTCCTGTAGGTGGCACCAAACATCATCTATATCAGCTGGAGCAAGGTGGCAGGACCACTCTCGGAAAGGTCTGTCATTGTGCAGCCGAATATTATGCTCAGCACCATGGGTGCACCTCACATCCCATTCTTTTAGTGAAAAAACTTGGTCTCTCTTTCGCAAGTTTCCTACTGCCCTAGATAGCTTCTGCCAGAGAACAGGCAGAGAACACCAAGAAGAAGGAGCTGCTGTTATTACTATACTTCTTTACTGGGACTAAAGAACTAGAACTCTACTACTGGGACCTTAAATTTAGAGTAAAAACAAAACAAAGCAAAAAAAAAAGTTAGTGTGTCTGTCCGAGTTGGCTGAAGTAAATTGTTATCTGTGCAGTTATCTAGGTGTTTCTCTCAGGTGGCTGAAGGGAATTGTTATCTGTGCAATTAACTTAAGTGTACAAAGAGCTGTAAAGTAGGGGGAGTGGCTTACCTAGAAGGAAGCCAGATTAAAGCCAGATTTAAAAACTGCCCTAGATAGCTTCTGCCAGAGAACAGGAAGAGAACACCAAGAAGAAGGAGCTGCTGTTATAACTATACTTCTCTACTGGTACTATATTGCCTCCTTCCCCCCCACCCTAAGCCAGTTCTTTTTTTTTAGGCACAGGATTTGACTGACAACAGGAACTTCCTGTTTGGGAGCAGGAAGTGAGTGATCACACAGCCACAAAAGACTCACCATCCTAGAAGGAAAAGAGTAGCTCTCCACCCCCCCCCCCAGCTGCTGGAAGTCTGACTCTGAGCAAGTAACGAGACTACTTAGAAATATAGGAAATTCTTGTCTCAGAACAGGAAGATCAGGAGCTTAAAGGGCACAGAGGCAGTAAGTAAGTAGGGAGAAAAATTAAAAAAATTAACGGAGGAAAGAGTAAGTATTCCAAACAGTTAAGAGACCAGAAATTAGACATGATGGGAGTGGTGCAGTGCAGTCGCTGTGGAGCAGCAGTCTTCTGGGAGACATTCTGGAGGATGTGGTGTTGTCCCATCTGTAGGCACCTCTCTGGGCTGAGAGAGGAGGTTGCTCATCTCCAGGCTGAGTTGGCCAGGATTTGGGGGACCTCCTCTCCCACCCAGGGACCACCAGGGCCACTGCTGTTGTCTCAGAGGTTGCCAAGAAAGAGGAGCGGTTGGACCACAGTGGGCTCAGGGAGGGTGAGGGTGGTGGAACAGAGGTGCATCCCTCCAGTTGTACCTCTCCATAATTCATGTGCTGTTCTGGCAAAGTGTGGGTCCCCTATGGAGGCATCCACAGTGGAGACCAAGGAGGATGCTGGGAACCTCCACAAAGGAGACCCACAGAAGGGTGGTATGGGGCCTCACAGGGGAAGGAAGGAAACAACTCCTGGTGGGGAACTCCATTGTTAGAAGGGTAGAACTGGAGGAGGAAGGGGAGAGGGAGGAAAGGTTCCTGCCTGGCACCATGGCTTGGAGGGACAGGGAGCGAATCCTCAGGATCGCTGAGCAGCTGCACAGGGGAAGGAGCTGGATGTCATTGTCCACCTAAGGACAAATGACCTGGTTGAGAAAGGGATCAGAGAAGTGCAGGAAGAGTTTGTGCAGTTGGGAGGGGCCTTAGACAAGTAGCATTCATGGTAACCTTCTCAGAGGTGCTACCTGTCTATAGCATGGATGAGGCTAGGGTGCTCCACACCATGGGATTCAATCAGTGGTTGAAAAAATGGTGCAGAGCTCAGGGATTTGGCTTCATTGGGGACTGGGGGGTCCACCTGGAGTGATGCAGGCCTATACTGGCATGATGGTCTGAATCTGTCCAGGAGGGGAACCAGGATCCTAGGTGATGGGTTTAAATGCTTCATTGGCAAGCATTTAAACTAGCCAAGGGGGAGGCACTGGAAAGAAACAGGGAAATCCTAGCCCTGCCCCCCCCCAAAAATCAGCGTAGTAAGTGAGATAAACACCAAGACAGAGATGTCGATAGGGAGGAGGGCTGGGGTAAATGGAGAAAATTAAAAAGGCAATAAGGACAGGGATGGGGCAAAAAGGGGTAAGGCCATCAAGAAATGGAGGGTAATGAGTACCAATGTCCATAGTCTGGGCAACAAGCTCCCTGAACTTGTGGCCTTGATGGAAAAGGGATGCCTGGATATTGTAGCAGTCACAGAAACATGGTACACAGAGAATCATGACTGGGATGTTAACATACCAGGGTACACAACCTATAGGAGAGACAGGGAGGGTAGAAGAGGAGGAGGAGGAGTAGTAGCTATCTATGTAAGGGAAGGGATAAAATCAACAGAACAAAAGAGTAAACAGGGAAGAGAGGAGGCACTGTGGGTTACATTAGAGACTGGAAATGGCACCATAATCTGCACAGGGGTTGTATACAGACCCCCATGACAGGGAGAGGGAATGGACAAGGATATGATAGAAGGCATTCTAAGGATGGCAGAGAAAGGGGAGATACTGTTGATGGGTGACCTGAATATGCCAGATATTACCTGGAGCATCTTTGCTGCAGCCACATCCAAGAGCAGGACCATTCTCGATGCCCTACAGGGGGCATGCCTCAGACAACTAGTTTTGGAACCCAGTCATGAAGGAGCAATCTTAGACCTCGTACTCTCAAATGGGGACAGCAAGAGGATCTCAGATCTAGAAGTGGGTAGCCATCTGGGAATAAGTGACCACCAGTGTGGTTCACGATAAACTCAGCTACAGAGCCAAGCCATACACAAGTAAGGGTACTGGACTTCAGGAGGGCTGACCTTGGCAAGATGGGAGAGTGCCTTAGAAAAGAACTAGCAAGCCAGCCCAGTGGCACTGAGGGTTGAGGCGCTGGATGCCACACCTCATTCCACGCTGGTGACCTGGGTTTGGGAGTGGACTCGGGCCACTGGGGGTTGGTCAGAGGGAGAAGGATTGAGCACCCAACAGCCTGCTCTCTTTCTTTGGGGAGGGATGGGGAGTTAGCCTCACCACTTACCGCCACCACTTGGGGGAACTTGGGTGGTGCTGGCATAGTTGGAAACAACACAGGGGTTGATGCTGGCAGAAGATAGGAGCAGATGCATTTCTCAACGTGCGTCAGGCTCGTTGGTCCTCATTGCATGCTGACGTTCAGAGAATTAATGGAGGAAAAATTCCCCAGACAGTCCTGGAGATGATCCCCCACTCTGCTTCCAAGATGCAGAGGGGCAGACTCCGCTGTGTACGCTCGCTTCCCTGAGGTCCAAGGAAAGGTAAGGGGAGCCTTCCTTGCCCTGCCCGGAGGGTTAACCGAGGGGGGTTAAAAAGTAACTTGAGGCAGGCATACACTCTAGGAGCAGACACCTTGGCAGATTGGAAAGTGGAAGACTTGAGGGATCTGAGAGATAGGAGGGTCTGGGGGGGCATAGGAGGATAAACAATAAGTAAAAAAAAAAGAAAAGCACTAACAAACAGGCTAGAAGGAGGGGAGGAGCAACAATGGGCAAACATCAAAACTGCCATCACAGAGGCAACAAGCCTTTGTATGAAGCAAATAGACAAATCAAAATGAAAGAAAAAGCCACTATGGTTCTCAAAAGAGGTGGCGGGGAAGATTAGGGAGGAAAAGATAGCATTTAGGAAGTATAAGGAAACACAGAAGGAGCAGGACAGAGAACTGTACCAGTTAAGGCAGAAGGAAACAAGGAGGGAAGTCAGAATGGCAAAGGCCCAAACTGAGGAAAAGATAGCCAACTCGGTTAAGAAGGGGGATAAAACCCTTTATAGGTCCATCAGAGAGCGTAGAAAGACAAAGGGAGGGATAGTGAGGCTGAATAAAAAGGATGGTGGGTGGGCAGAGAGGGACAGTGAAAAAGCAGGTATACTGAACGAATACTTCTGTTCAGTATTCACAAAAGAGGAAGGGGGAGGTGCCTAATCCAATTAACAGAAGCACTGGGGGCGATCCCAGTCCTTTCACAGAAGAAAGGGTTCTTCAAGAACTCCTAAAACTGAAGGTGGATAAAGCAATGGGGCCTGATGGAATTCACCCCAGAATTATAAAAGAATTAAGGGGAGAACTAGTGACACCATGACTACTCTTTTTAACAAATCACGGAAGGATGGTGTGGTACCTGAGGACTGGAGGAAGGCAGATGTGATTCCCCTTCACAAAAGTGGGACCAAGACAGAGGCAGGAAACTACAGACCTGTGAGTTTGACCTCTGTGATAGGGAAAGTGATGGAATCACTTCTGAAGGAAAGAACTGTTGAGTACCTAGAGGCCAGTGGGGCACAGAACCCAAGGCAACATGAGTTCACAGCAGGAAAGTCATGTCAGATGAATCTAATTGATTTCTTTGACTGGGTGACCAAATTAGTAGACCAGGGAGGGGCTTTGGACATGGCCTGCCTAGACTTTAGCAAGGCCTTTGATACAGTCCTACACAAAAGATTAATAATCAAATTAACCAGCCTGGGAGTGGGTCCCAGGGTGGTAGCCTGGGTAACACACTGGCTGGACAAAAGGACACAGAAGGTAATTGTAAATGGAGTCCACTCTGAAGAAAGAGGGGTTACTAGTTGGGTACCGCAGGGTTCAGTTCTGGGTCCAGTCCTTTTTAATGTCTTTATAAGTGACATTGCAGAGGGACTGGAAGGAAAAGTATGCCTCTTTGCAGATGGTACAAGGATCTGCAACAGGGTTGATACACAAGGAGGTGTGGAAAGGATGAGACGAGACTTGGCAAGGTTGGAGGAATGGTCAGAAATATGGCAGCTTGGATTTAATGCAAAGAAGTGCAAAATAATGCACCTGGGAAACAAAAACCCAGGGGAAGACTACACAGTTGGGGGAAGGGGTAGTAACAACAAAAAAAATGGAAAGGCACCAGTGGGTAATCATATCAGATTACCTTAAGGTTAGCAAGCAATGTGAGAAGGCAGTAGGGAGGGATGGGGGGATACTGGGATGTATAGGGAGAGGCATCACCAGCAGAAAACAGGAATTTGTTATCCCTCTGTACAGACAGTTGGTGAGACCACATCTGGAGTACTGCATCCAGTTCTGGAGACCGAACTCCGCAAGGACATAGACAGGATGAAGGCAGTCCAGAGGAGGGTAACTAAAATGGTGCTGGGTCTGCAAGAGAAGCCATACGAGGAGAGACTAAAGAGCTTACTATGTATACCCTTGAGGAAAGGAGGGAGAGGGAGACATGATAGAAATGTTCAAGTACCTCAGTGGAATCAACAAAGTCCAAGAGGGTAGCATCTTTAAAAAAAGATGTGCAAGAACAAGGGGACACAATTTGAAGATAGAGGGGGGACGGCTCAGGGGCAATGTGAGGAAGTATTTTTTCACAGAGAGGGTGGTGGACGCATGGAACAGTCTTCCTGAGGAGGTTGTGGGGTCTAAAACTGTGGGAGAATTCAAGAATGCATGGGACAGACATAAAGCAATTCTTGTAGGGGGCACGATGAAATAGGCTGTTGGTTAACTAGGATCTGCTGCTTATCCTGTAGGTAGGGAAATGGGCAGACTAGGTGGGCCAAGCTGTCCTTATCTGTCATCAAAGTCTATGTTTCTACTGATCTGAGTCTTTCATTCAGCAGACAAAGGGGAATCATCAAAGTCAGATAGGTCTGGGCTCACCTCCTCCTTCTCACCAGAATATTTTTGCTGGGTAATACTACAGTGTCTGCACAGTGTACTGTAGCTAGTGTACACCCTCTGTTCACTCAGACTTCTCGATCTGACACATTTTGTATCTGGACCATCACTCATCATGCATAGGCTGGTAAGATACTGGGTTAACCAACAGCCCCTCTAGCAACTTTCCTGCACCTGGTGCATCCAGCATTAAAATTTTGTTTTTCACATCTTTTCTAAGATGGACTTTCCTTGAACAGTATACTGAGTATTGGGTGGCAATATCAAGGAATCAGGGGCCTTCTTCCAGACAATTCCAACGGGCTCATCCTGGTATTCTGACACAGACTGCCTCTGCAGGTCATAAGCTTTCTTGATCAGAGCTGGAATTCTAATTGCCTGACCAGTCTGTTGGTCTAGTTTCTCTTGGCACAACTGCACTAACCTCCTAAACATGTGGGCATTGGTTCCAGTGAGTAGGAGGAACCCATCATACATCCCAGTAGGAGGGCACACCAGGGCCAGCATCTCTACTTGTTCATCCACACCAGTTATAGCTGCAGGAAAAGACAGCCAGAGCTGGACATATCCTAGATAGGGATAAGACTTGTCACTCAGGCCACACACATGCAGACCTTCTAGAGATTGTAATGGCATATCAGATAAGTGTTTGTCATACCAGTCCTGGAATACAATGGTCACTTGCAACCCTCTGTCGAGCACAGCCCGAGTATGGACACCATTGACAGTCACAGTAGTCTCCATCGAAGGGCTCACCAATTTGGACCAGTCTGGAGGGGCGGTAGCAGGACCTGGACAGACAATTTAGCCACAAAGAAGTTTGGGTTAGTACTTCTTGAGCCTTCACTGCGGTCATTGCCAGTGCCCCTCGGCCATGGTCTCGCTTTCCGGAGCTCCCCTTGAAGTCTGCATACAACTTTATCTAGGTCTTTTGGGGACCAGCATTCTTTCTTCATATTCCTGTCCTTCCCACAGTTATGACAGTATATGCTTTCCAGGGTCTGGCATGGCTGAGACATCACATTGGGAGCTGAGGCGGGGGTACCACCAACTGAAAATCTTGGTTCCACCTCTGTCTGCATTGTGGCGAGCACTGGGAGATGTCTCAGTAATTCTCTCACTTCCATAGTCAATTCATCAATTTTTGAGCTGCAGTCAGCAAGAGATGCCTGACTGAGCACCCCCACCCCCATAGTAGACGCACTCTGTTAAGGATCAGGGTCTGTACCCACAACAGAAGTCTTCACAAAGGAACCGGCTTTTGTTTCTCTGAACTCCCTCAGCAGTTCATCCCATGGTGGAGCATCCTTCGCAGTCCCTTTCTTGCTGGACTTCTTGGGACTGGCACCAACATTTAGTTCTCGGATTCTGTTATGTGATTTCTGGAATTCCAGGCCATCAGCGACTGACCCCATGCCTGGAGCAGGGGTTGCAGCAGCTACGACCACACAGGGTTCCTGAGGGCCTTTCTCCTCCTCAACTTCCCATACCTCCATCTATCTATGGAAGGGCAGGGGACCAGATTTCCTTTGGTGCAGTTGCAGTTTGAGCAACATCCAGCTGGAATGCCAGGCAGAGCAGAGTATATGATCCAGACTGGTCCACCTCACTAGAGACCCAGCCTCCTTTCCGAAAAATGGTTTGTAGGATTCCCTCTAATCGATCCATGTAGGCAGATAACAATTCCCCCGGCTGTTGTTTAACATCTTTAAGTTTCCATTTCAATGCCTTAACACTAGTGGTGCCCCCAAACACATTTTCAAGGGTGACTAAGTACTCTTGGGCTTTGGTGTCAGAATCAGAGGACCTCAGGGAGCAAAAAGCACATAGGAAGGGTCCCTGGAGGCTTTCCCCCAGGCAGGCCCTTTCTATGGCCTCTGAGCATTGCCAGTCTTGTACCGCAAGGGTAGCAGAGTCTATCCAGATCTCCAGGTCGACTTCCCCATTAGAAGTAGGAAGGATGCCAGAGAACACATTGAGCTTGTGGTATGGGTCATGACTACCTGCTGGCATAGAGGCAGGTAAAGAAGTTGGTGAAAGAACAGGTGCTGGGGCTGGTGAGGACAGTGGGGAAGGGACACTCCCAGGTGGCAGGAATAATTGTTTTAAATCCTCCATGGTTTTACCCTCCTCCAGTAACAACTTGGCAAACTTCTCCTCAAAAGACTCAGATAACGGTGAGGGCCTCATCCTCTAAGGGATCCTTACTATCTTTAGTTATCACCCTCCATGCAGCTGGGAATCCTTCTGGGACGATAGTCTGGGGCACATTTGAACTGTCCAGGGTGTCACTCCACTCCAACAAGGCCATGAGAGTTTGGGCAGTTAAATCAGCCTGTTGACCCACCACTACAGCTTTTTTCACACATTCAACTTTGGAAAGTGCCCCTTCAACAGTGTCCTTTCTAGTGCCCATATGTATATCTAGGATTGGCATGGCATTGTGGAGGGTCAACCTCCTGCGGCTGATCATGTGGAGCAAATCTTCGGTCTTTTTCAGGCAAAGACACAGTCACAATTCGGTGGCTTTTCTCACAATTGGTTCGGATACAGTCCGGTTATTTAAGCACTCTTTAAGGATCCCTTTCGAGGGACAGCAGGCAGATAAGCCAAACTCAGCCTTTTCACCAGTTTCCCACATGACTATGCAGGAGCAGCTGCTCAAATCACTCAAGCTGTTCACTCTCTCAACTCCAAACTCAGACTGACACTCTACTACAGGCAGCACCGGGACTTCCTCTGAGATCCAAAAGGTTCAGTTGGTTGATCTATCTGTCTGTCACAGCTAGAGCTCCCTCTCCAGGTCCATTTAGGCACCAAAGTGGAAAAACAACAATTCCTACAGAAATTCACCCTGAGGACAGACTCCATTTTAAGGTCCCCAAAAGGTACTAATTGGTGCAATACAGAAATGTCCATGCTGCAAAGAAAGGCAGGTTAGACAAACTATAATACCATTGTTATTAGAGCAGCTAATCAGCAAATAATTACCAGTTCTAACAGAGCTCCTTCTGCACCATTAACAATTGCAGAACAGAGCAATATTACTGCAGCTTGGGCGGAACTCAAGCCTGGAAACACTCGGCCCATACCCAGATTAATTATACACTACAAAAATAATGTCTCTTAAAGAGACAGGCATGGAGGCTAACAGGGCACTCGCATGCAAGCACTTTTACATCTGTAAAGACACAGAACGCGAGCTTGGCAGTGGGCATTTAAGCACACCCAAGGAAGACTTTTGGCAACCTCCATTTATAGAGGGGTTACAGACATGTTTTTTAGATTGGATCTAAAGGCTCCCAACATGTGGTCAGATCTAATATTTTGTGACAAAGCATTCTACATAGTAGGTACTACAACACAAAATTCTCTGTTCCCCGACTGTCACAACCTAGATACAGGAACAGATAGCAAGGCCACATCAGAAGAGTGGAATGAATGAGTTGGCTGGTAGGGAACAAGGAGGTCTTTTAAGTAATCTGGCCTAAATTGTGTAGGACCTTGAATGTTGTCAATAAGCATATCTTGTAGGTCATGTGTCACCACACAGGCGGCCAGTACATTGAATGCAAAACCAGTATATTGTTGTCCCTGTGAGAGGAGCTCACAGTCAGCTGGGCCACAGCATTCTGGACTAGATGCAGGCGTCCCAACAAACCTCAAGACATGCAGACATTAGGGTTGAAGAACACAAAGTGCACATAGTAGGGAAATGAAAAAAGCATTTGAGTTTTGGGTCTCCGGAGTATTGCCGAATCAGTGGTGGAGTGTTCCTTGGGGTTGCCAACCTTAATGCCCACCCTTCCTCCCAGCCCATAATCTGTCTAAAGCACAAGGTACAGTTCCAAGCCAATGCCTCATAGAAATATACTCTTCAAAGGCACAAAAAATATGGCTTGCCACATGTTGTCAACAAAATCAGTTGTAGCCTTCTTCATGCAGGGCCCTGCTGGCCCTGTATGAAAGAAAGAGATCACATCTGACATTTTTTGCGCTTCTATGACTTTGCCCCGAGTAAACCAATTGCCATGAAATTTTCAGAATCCAGAGATTTTGCCACCAAGTTTGTGCCTGCAACATTTTATGTACATCACTTGAATAGATGCAGAGTTATGAAGATGTAAAAATCATGCTTTAACATTAAAGTGACTAATTAAATGTTGCAGTAGTGCTAGTATGCCACTTGGTTAGGGTACAGTTACTGTTTGTGTTAAAACCCTATTTTTGACATGTTATAACTCAACCATCTTAGGACATGGGGTTTTGAAAATTGGTATGTACCCTCTCAGCCATATAGACTAAGTGTAAGCCAGTTTTCAAAAACAGTAGACTTTCTTCTTTTGGCACTGTGAAGGGCCACAAATAGCAAAATTCACCCAATTTAAGACCTTTTTTGTGCACTGGTAGTGAAAATGTACACTGATTTAAAACCTAACACTTTCAGGATCCTTAGATACTGGCCTTGAAGAAGGCCTTTATTTTTTCCATGATGAGAAAGGCCAAATTAAATAGTTATGTTTTCTAAACCACAGAGTGCACACATGAATACACTAACAAAAAAAGGCAGAGAAAAGCTATTTGAAAAAAACACACAACCATTCTTTTTCATTTATAATCAACTTCCAAGTCAGTCATGAATGAAAAGAACTGTCTCATTTATGATTAACTTCTAAGTCAATCTAGAAAGAAAATAACTGCATTTTCCCACTGCTCCCACAACACTACTGATACAGATGGTCAGGTGCACAACCCAACACCAAGTCCACCCACTCTGACCCCCAGTCAGTACAGTTACCGGTGACCAAGTGCCCAACGACAATGCTGGTACTGGACTCCCAATCTCCAACACCCCTCCCCATAATCACCAAGACAAACACCCTTTCTCCCCACACACAGTGTCCATAATCTTTCCCACAACCAGTCCATACAACTAAAGGAATGACCACCCTTGCCCATGCACTAGTATCTATGCCACCCTTATACCCACCTCATGGCCACCCCAGTAGTACATACATATTTACGGCCCCATGGTAGGCCACTAGCACATCCCTCCCTGCACTTCAGCTAGTCACAGTCTTCAGTTTCACTGTGACCCCACCCTTACTCACCCTCTATTACCCATTCCACCCTCATTCACCCTAGTAGGACATAAATATTTATGGTCCCATGGTAGGCAACCAGAACAGCCCTCTCTGCACTTCAGCCAGTCACAGTCTTCTGTTTCACTGTGACCCCACCCTTGCTCACCCTCTAGTACCCATTCCACCCTCATTCACCCTAGTAGGACATAAATATTTATGGTCCCATGGTAGGCAACCAGAACAGCCCTCCCTGCACTTCGGCCAGTCACAGTCTTCTGCTCCACTGTCTCTGTCACTACCAATCACAAATCCAAAACAAAATAAATACTGAAAATGACTTCTTTGCATGGCCCCAAATGGTTGAATTTAGTGTTCCCAAAAAAATGTATTTTGGTGTCAAATTCGATCCCCTAAATTGCATGGTCATGGATGAATTGGTGGGGGTGGTAGTAAGCACACTGACCTTTAATTTGAAACAAGTTTAAAATAAGAAGGTAACTGGTGACTGAAATCCTCCTCCTCCTCCCAAAAAACAACATTTAAGTGCCAAATAAAATTAACTTTACCTGCCCTGTAGCTTAGATTTTTTCCATTGGTTTTATCACTCAAAACTTACAGCCATTGTTTCAAATTTTGAGTCCAAATTTGGGGGAAGGGCTGCTTACCATCCCTTCCCCTCATGACCACTTAATTGGAAACGTTTTACCTGTTCAACAGGTCTTTTTGCTCTGCATAGGGTCCACAGGGCCCAGCACAAAGCATGCTACAAATCTGATGCCATTTTATGGTCCAGCTGCTTTCACACGGACTGCAGGGCCCTGCACAAAGTAATCCATTGGAGCAGTGCCATGCTTGATGGGTTGGCTACTTCACACTGGGGCCACAGGGCCCTGTACAATGCAAGCTACAGGTCTGGACTCGTGCACAATAGGTCAGCTGCTTCTCATAGGGCCCTGCATGAAGGACGATACAGGCCTATGCCCATGCTAAATGGATCTACTGCTTTGCACAGAGCCCATAAGACCTTATGTGAAGCAAGCTACAAGTTGAGTGCTGTACTTTTCAAGTCTGTTACTTTGTGAAGGGCCTACAGGACCCAGCATAAAGCAAATTACAGGTCTGGGGCTGTGCCTTGCTGGTCTGCTGTGGAATCAGTCATTATGTATCTTTTAAAAAAGTCAGCCAATAAATTGCAAAACGCCTATGTTAGTGCAACTGTTAGGGCTGAAACTCAAACCAAGATAAAAAACTGGGGGAAATGGTGGCACATTTAGGGTAATGCCAATGCTGCATCACATGATGGTTCAAACACAAAGGAACAGCACACCATAGATTCACCTATGCTTCACAGACTTTTTACCCATTACTTATTATTTCAGACACTTCCTGACTTCCATCACAGATGCTGCACCTACAGTCACATGCTGGGGGATATTTTTTTGCTCAGCCCTGAAAACACCTATTACATCCTTCCAAGGTTTGTCTGCATTTCTTCCAACCAAGTGTTCTACAGCAGCTGCAAGTCTTATGAAACCCAGTACATCAATGAAACAAGGCACATATAGATTTGCTAAACACTTCAGAAGCCTTCAGTCAAGGGTTATTCAAAGCCAACAACCCACCATATCAGTGTCCACTAACATCCTCCTATGGATACGGTCATACATGGCCTGCACTCAGTATCAAGATGCAATTGGAAATGCAAACTCTTGGAGAGACAGCTTATTTACAGCTCGTGTGAACTTTAACCAGTGACCTCAGTGAACACTTGCTTTTAGGGTAAGCCTCCAGCATCAGGGGTGTGACTCCAATCCTACTTCTCATACCCTCCTACTCCTCTTGACCCTTATACTTCCATTATTTTCACACTCTCTCTCCCTCGCTGGCTCTCTCTCTACTTTACTATTTATAGTAATAGTGTTACAAATATTACTCAGTTATTCTTTTTGGCCTTTATTAAGTGCCATGACATGGGTCAAGGTGTTCAACAGCACAATAACCAAAATACATTTATACACTGAAATCAACTATAATTTTAATAGTCTCTTAAACTGACTGACATAGTAATCTTTTTGATGTATCCAGGAAGGGAATCCCAAAGAGTTCCAGCAACAATTACCACCATCCAGTTGTATAATCAATACTTCTTCCAATGTGAAATGTAAAAAAGGTTTTTATCCATGGAACAAAGCAAATGTGCCAATGACAAGCAATATAATGAAATCAGAAACATTTAGTAAGATGAATTGGTCAAACTTTTAAAAGTCTGAATAATGAACTGTGATCAGTGCTCAAACAGAAACGTATGTAACATGTCAGTGTCTCAATTCTTAGTTTCCTATATTCCAGTGTTCCTTATGCAACACCATTCATCCACCATTCCCATTCTGTTTCCCCAACACATTTCCATTCCACTTTCCATCACCCTCTTGTCCAATCACCTTCTCGTAAACCCTTTGTGTCTGTATTAGGACTTGATAGCTTCCGTTTATTGAACTAGACATCAGTGTTCATGCAAGTAAGCCTTGTGTGAGCTTGCGATCATTTTTAGTTATGTATGGTAGTGTCATGTTTCTGCAGCCTACCAGTCTGGATAAGTCTTGGACATGGGCAACAGAAACATAAAAACATGGACTGTGTCAACAGGAAATGGCCAGTAGGCCCATGTAGCCTGCCCTATTTTCCCTGCCTATTACTACACTACATGGTTGCAGGTGTCCCTTCCTCTACCCTTAACTCTATGTAATGTACCCATATGCTTATCCCACACATGTTTGAAGCTCTCACTGTCTTCACCCCCAACACCTCTTCTGGCAGGCTTTACTGGTGTCCACCACCCTTTCTGTGAAGAGGTGTTTTCTCACAGACCTCTTACACGTCCCCCCTCAAGCTTCATAGCATGTCCGTGTGCTGGTGCTCCTTCTCCTGTGAAAGAAACTCCCCATCTGCACCTTTTTCACCCACGTGTGGTACGTATTGGTATCAATCATATCTCCTCTCACTGTCCTCTCCTCCAGGGAGTACATGTTGAGCTCCCACAGCCTCTCCGTGTATGGTTTCTCATGCAACCCCAGCACCATTTTGGAAGCCCTTTTCTGGACTGCTTCAACCGTGTCAATGTCTTTGCAGAAGTTCAGCCTCCAGAACTGGACGCTGTACTCCAGGTGGGATCTCGCAAGTCAGCAAAACTACCTCCCTTCTCCTGCTAAAAATCCCCTTCTTTATGCACCCCAGCATCTGTCTTGCCTTGCCTACTACCTTTTTTGCCCTGCCCTGCCTCCTTCCAATCATTAGATATGATCACCCAAAGGTCTCTCTCTTGCTCAGTAACTGTAAGTGCCTCCCCCCATCTTACATACAGCCCCCAGGATTCCCCAGCTCAGGTGAATGACTTTGCACATTTTGGCATTGAAACCCAACTGCCACTCCATTGACAACTCCTCTAGTTTCCCTAGATCCCTTTGCATTCTTTCCACCCCCCACTGGGAGTCCACCCTGTTGCAATAATTTCAAACAGTTAAATTTACTACGTGACAGAGCCCAGAAGAAGTCCAACATTCTATGACTGAACATTTTTCTGCAAATTTGATGAAACACTCTCAACTTCTAAAATACATCCTCCATCCTGTAAAAGTTTCAAATCTGAAGCACCAATTTTTTTCTTGATAGTATTCAAGCTTTCTTATATGGATCACTAAAATTCAATTAATAGGAGCAATCATCTGTTCAGTTTCTGATTCAATTTATGGCATTGTTGCTGACTGGACTGCCCTTACCTCAGGTGTTCTAGACCATGCAGAAGTTCTATCTTTGGATGGAGGAATTTTGATACTGCAGAGATAGCAGATTGTCTCTCTAAAACCAAGGCAGGTAAAAAAATAACAGTTGTACCCTGAAAGGTTATATTTGTGCTCATGTGTATCTCTTTTCCCTTATCCTTGACCAGAGACTTTAGACAAGTGTACATACTTTTTGTGGAATTAACAATGGAAATATATAATGCATGTATTATTTTCATTGCTAATGTGTTTTCATACAACATAGTCTTCATTTGATGCATCACGGACTAGAACATAAGAACATAAGAATTTGCTGGCAGAAGGAGACTGTGTGGTCCATCTAGTCTGCCCGGGTTTTCTACCCCCCCCCCCACTATCAATCTTTCTTGCTAAGGTGTCTATATTGTTTATCCGATGGCAGTTTGAATTCACTGACCATCTTAGCTGCCACTGCCTCCAGTGGCAGGCTGTTCCAAGGGCCCACCACCCTCTCAGTAAAACAGTACTTCCTAACATTTGTTTTGAATTTACCTCACACCAGGCACATGCTGTGTCCTCTAGTACATGAAGCTCTGTTTTCCTGGAAGATGTTCTTGGTTTGTACTGTGTTGATCCCTTTAACAAATTTAAATGTCTCAATCATGTATGTATTCACTTGTCAATCCTGACTTCAAGTGCTTTCTCATACTGCACGTACTGTGGTTACCAATTTTTCTCTCTCAAGCTACTACTGACATGTAACCAGATCCTAATGTTAATATTTCTCCCACAATGTATTTTCTTGTCTATACTGTGTAAACTGTTCTCCTATGTTCTCCCCTCCCCCAGGACACATCTGTAATCGAGCAGTACTCTGCTCAGTATGCCTTCCTGGTAAAACACTTAAATAAATAAATAAATGTTTCCTCCATTCCTCCTCTGCTCGAGGGAGAATAAATTTAGCTGGCTGAGCCTAGTTTCATATGTTTCGTGATGCAGACCCTGCACCATTTTGGTTGTACATCTCTGCATGGTTTCCAGATGGTCTATGTCCTTTTTTAGCTGAGGTCTCCAGAACTGCACACAGTACTCCAAGTGAGGTCTCACCAAGGACCTGTACAGTGGGAGGATTACATCATGCTTCCTACTGATAATACCCACACCAATACATCCGAGGATGGTTCTTGCCTTTAGGG
This sequence comes from Neoceratodus forsteri, assembly GCA_016271365.2. Classification (NCBI taxonomy): domain Eukaryota; kingdom Metazoa; phylum Chordata; order Ceratodontiformes; family Ceratodontidae; genus Neoceratodus; species Neoceratodus forsteri. The sequence continues at coordinate 1,325,844,493 of CM057456.1, read as the reverse complement.
CCATTTTTTTGCATTACTTCTCTACCTTTAAATTATTTGAGATCATGACACCAACATCCCATTTCAGCTTTGTTTCTTCTAGTCGCTGCCCCTCCGGGACATACTGAATGCATGAGTTCCTTCTACCCAAGTGCATGACTTTACACTTTATGGCATTGAATCTCAGTTGCCAGTTCCTGGACCATCACTCTAGCATCCTGAGATTTGCGTCCATTTCTGTGATCCCTTTCTGTGTGTCCACCCTGTTGCAAAGCTTCTTATCATCTGTAAAGAGGCAGACTTTCTTGTTCAGTCCATCAGCAATGTTGCTGATGAATATGTTGAAAATGATGGTGCCTAGTATTGACCCCGGCGGCATGCCACTTGACACCTTCCCTTCTTGGGACAAGGTGCCGTTTACCATAACACTCCGTGTCCTGCCTTGCAGCCAGCTTGTGATCCATTTAACTACCTTGCAATTGATGCCCGCTTGCTCCAGTGTGTTGGCTAGTATTCTGTGTGGGACTGTATCAAAGGCTTTACTAAAGTTCAGATACACCACGTCCACTGCTGCCCCCTGGTCTACTTCTCTTGTAACCCCGCTGAAGAATGTTATCAAATGTGTTTGGCCTGAGTATCCTGATGTTAAGCCATGCTGCTCTGGGTCAAGTGGCCCACTTGTTTTCAGGTAGTTCATTACCCTTTCCTTAAGCAATGTCTCCATTATTTTCCCCACCACTGAGGTCAGACTTACTGGGCGGTAGTTTCCTGCCACGTCCCTGCTACAACTTTTGTGCAGTGGCACAACCATGGCCCTTTTCCAGTCCTTTGGTACTATCCCCTGTTCCAGTGAACTGTTAAACAGTTCAGCAAGTGGGGGGGTAAGTTCATCCCTACGTTCTTTTAGAACTCTAAGGTGTGTTCTATCAGGGCACATTGCCGTATCTACCCTTATTTTAGACAACTCCTCAAGGACCCTTTCTTTTGTAAAGGGGGAATATGTCCATTCCCATGGTATGGGGGTGTCCTGGCTGGTGCCAAACATATTTGTAGCCAACATAGCGAATGGACTAAAAGGGAAGATTTGCCTGTTCGCAAATGATACAAAACTCTGCAACAGAGTGGACACAAGGGAAGGAGCAGACAACATGGAAGCTGAGCTTAGAAGGCTAGAGGATTGGTCCAGGGACTGGCAGTTACAATTTAATGCCCAAAAGTGTAAGGTAATGCACTTGGGAAAGAGGAACCCTGGGAAAAAAGTACACACTGGGAAGACATCAACTTGAGAAGACATGAATGGAGCGAGATCTCGGCATAATCATCACTGATGAATTAAAGGTAGGAAAATACAGGTTACTCACCTGTAACAGGAGTTCTAGGAATGGTATATGTTGTTCATCCACACTGTCTGGCAGGTTTCTTGCCACTTTAAATCTTGCCGGAAGGTCTTCAAGCTGGCTTCTCCCACCCACCCGAGTGGTAAAACTCTCAGCTCCAGCCCATGACACCAGATCTAGCCCACTGGAAGCCAGGTTGTGCATCGAAGCCGGGGCAGTTGGGTGGGTCATGTGGATGAACAACATATACCATTCCTAGAACTCCTGTTACAGGTGAGTAACCTGTATTTCTAGGGACATGGATATGTTGTTCATCCACACTGTCTGGTAGACTCCTAGCAGTTCTCTGGGAGGAGGGAGGCAAGGTGCACACCCCCTACTTAGGGAAAAATGACTGGAGAACCGAGGCCCCAAAACCAGCATCCCGGCGTGACTCAAGGTCGATGTGGTAGTGGGTAATGAAGGTGTGTGCTGACTTCCAGGTAGCAGCTCAGCAGATTTCCTGGATAGGGACGTCCCTGGAAGCAGCCACCGATGCAGCAGTATGGCAGGTAGAATGAGCTCTTATCCCCTCTGGGAGGATCCATGCCTGCCAACCTATAGCAGAGATCTATGCAGGAGGTGACCCACCTGCCTATCGTCCGCTTGGCTGCAGGTCTGCTAGGTGCGGCTTCAGCGTAGGTGACAAACAGCTGGCAAACCTCTCCCCGAACTTCAGTTGTCCACTCCTTGTAATAAGTGAGCCCTCTTCTAGGGTCCAAAGTATGGAGCCTATATTCGACCTCCGAGGTGTGATTGGGGTAGAACACCGGCAGAGTAAACACCTGGTTAAGGTGAAACTCTGACACCACCTTCAGAAGGAATTTCAGGTGGAGGCACAGGACAACCTTGTCCCTGTGGAAGACCAGATAAGGAGACTCGATGGAAAGCGCCTGGAGCTCTCCCATCCTTCTGGCTGACATGATAGCCACCAAGAAGGCGGTCTTCCATGACAGGTGAGAGATGTCACACCTGTGCATCAGTTCGAATGGCTTGCCCATGAGCTTAGCCAATACCAGCAGTAGATCCCACGGAGGTGGAGGTTCTTGCACTGGAGGGGATATGTGATCAAGGCCTTTGAAAGAGCCGACCACCTTCTCCTGCGCCACCGACTGCTTTCCGGTCCACGTCCGGTAAGCAGAGATGGCTGTCAGGTGCACCTTAAGGGTCGACGACCAAAGCCCAAGCTGAAAAAGGGACCACAGGTAGTCCAGAATGCTTGTCAAGGAGCAGGAGGAAGGGTCCAGGCCCTTACCCTGACACCAAATGGAAAATCTCTTCCATTTAAAGGCATAGTATTTTCTGGTTGACTCCTTACGGGAAGCCTCAATGATGTTGAGGACCTCATCGGAAAGACCTAAGGCCTGGAACTCTAGACACTCAGGAACCAGGCCATCAGGTGCAGGGATTAAAGGTCCGGATGGAATACCTTCCCCTGGTTGACTGAGATCAGGTCCGGGTGGGCTGGAAGCCGCCTCGGGAGCCTGGAGCTGAGACTGAGGAGATCTGAATACCAGAACTGGTGGGGCCAGTCTGGGGCTACCAGAATCACCTGCGCCTTGTCCCTCCTCACCTTGAGAAGCACCTTGTGGATTTAGGGAAATGGGGGAAAGACACAGAAGAGGCCCGGGGTCCATGGCCTCGAGAAGGCATCCCCCTGCAGCGAGCCCTGCTGAGGGGGGCAGGCATGAAACAGCCTCAGCTTCGCATTCTCCCTGGAGGCAAACAGGTCCACCTGAGGCATGCCCCAGTGGGAGAACAGATCTTGTACTACCTCCCACAGGAGAGACCACTCATGAGACGCAGCTCCTATCTGGCTTAGGACATCAGCCAGAATGTTGGAGGCTCCTGCCACATGGATGGCAAGGAGATCAGCCTCCAGGCTGCACATGAGGGACCAAATGCGGAGAGCTTACCTGCACCAGAAAGGAAGTGGTAGAGCTGTCCCCCAATAGGAGGAACCCAGGGGAGAGCGACGAGGCTGGGGGAAACACCCCTCAACCCATCACTGGGCAGGCTTGGAGGAAGGACCGGCTGAGGGACCTCCTGGGCCTTTTCCTCCCTGCTTCCTGTTGGAGGAAGCCACAGGCTTGGCTTTGGGGTGCCAAGCATGAGCCTGCTGGTGTTGCTTGGCCGGATGTGCCGCAGGGGCAGAAGGTTGAAGGGACTTATGTTGCTGACGGCGGCCCTTGTCCTTCTGAGCGGACGTGACCGAGTCCAAGGTGGCGCTGGACTTCTTGATCCTCTGGAGGTAGCCTTCCACTCCAGGGCTGAACAGATCAGTCCCCAAGAAGGGGACGTCCGCCAATTTGTGCTGGGTATCCACCGTAAAGGTTGATATCCTCAGCCACGCTCTGAGGTGCATGGCCACTGCGGCCGCTACTGATCGGGCACAGGAGTCTCCTATGTCTAGAGCTGTTTGGAGATGTTATTTCACCACTGCCCTTCCCTGATCCTGAACCTGCTTGACCGTAGTCTGCAGGTCGGCCGGGAGATGAGGGATCACCTCATCCAGGGAGTCCATGAGGGTGTGGGAGAAGTGCGCCATCAGTACGGCCGAGTTGGCCTGACGGAGGCCAAGGGAGGATGCAGCGTACACCTTGCACCCGGCATAGTCCAGCTTTTTGGAATCCTTGTCGGGGAGCTTATCCACATCCCTAGCATTCCCGGAGCGCCGGAAAATGCTATCGGTGACCAACCCCTCCGCAGAGGTGTGTTCCGAAAAACTGGACAAAGAGCCAGTAGGGACCACATACTTCCTGGCCATCCTGGCCGAAGGCACAGAACAGGTAGGCGGCCAATGCCAAAGCTCCAAGGCTGGGCCAACAATGGCTTCAGCCACCGGAAAGGCTTCCGTGGGAGAATCCCCTCGGTTTAGTATCTCCGTGAGGGAATACTTCGCCCGCTTGGATACGGGCTCAAGCTGCATCCTGGTGGACTGCAAGATGAGCCGAAGCAGACCCATGAACGATGATGGTCTCTCACCATCAACTGCCCCCACCAGAGGACTCCAGGTCAAGGGGCCTGGAAAACAGGGAGGAGTCATCGTCAGACTCTGAGGAGTCTGTGAAGAGCTGCCTAGAGCCTGAGCCACCCTCCACCTGCTGAGGACGGTCGGGAGTGAGGATGACTGACAACCGGTGGGGCAGTCCCTGACCTGACCGAGAATCCTTGGTCGGAGCCCCCAATTTCAGTTGTGGAGGTGGAGGTTCCACCACAATTGGTGGAGCAGCTGGTTTCAGCTGAACAACTGGCCCAGGCTTGGGCATCTTGACCACCACGAGGGGTTGTTTCGGCCTTTCGGGTGACAGCCACTTAATGGCCGGGGAAGGCGACGGCGCCGGCTTGTTCCCAGACAGAAGGAGCTGCTGCCACATTAAGTCCTCATAGCGTCGATGCAATTTGCGCCTCCGAGGAGGAAGACTAGGATGAGCGGCTCCGACGCTTTCCTCAGTGCCGAGACCGAGACCGCCGATGTTGGTGGGATCAACTGGACTAAGATGAGGTCCGAGACCAAGACCGAGACCCTCTGTGTTTCCGAGGGTGGGTCTGGGAGGGAGCAGGGGACACCCACTCCTCCTTTGGCTCGGGAGCCTTGACCGGGGACTCCAGCACAGGAGGCGCAGGCAAGTCCTCGGTTTCCACCGGAGGAACCGGTGATGAAGGGTTGTCGGCTTCACCAGTCGACAGCCCGTCTGACGGGTCGAGAAAAATCTCGACCGTGTCGAAGGGTGTCTCGGCCAGCTGACCTGACGGGGACACCGTGAAGCCAGCAGCCTTAGCCGCAACCTCGACTGATGTCGAGTGTCGACTGTCCGGGGAAGGGGACTTCTCCCACCCCACGAACGCCAACGGTGGACTCTACTTCAAGTCCTTCTTTTTTGACCGAGAAGAGTGTCCCAATGGCCCCTCACCCTTCGTGAAAAGGGATTGGCAAAGCTCCTTGAGTGGTGGTAAATGGTATACAGTCAGAAGAGATGCAAGTCACAAGTGGGGTACCTCAGGGATCAGTCCTGGGGCCAGTCCTATTCAACATCTTCATTAGTGACCTCGCAGATGGACTAGAGGGTAAGGCTTGTCTGTTTGCAGATGACACCAAGATCTGCAACAGAGTAGATGATCCAGATGGGGTGGGCAGAATGAGAAGAGATCTGGATAAACTAGCAGAATGGTCAGAAGAGTGGCAACTGGGATTTAATGCAAAGAAGTGCAAAATCATGCACATAGGGAAGAGAAACCCTGAAGCCACTTATAGGCTGGGAGGGAGTTGCTAGACAAGGGAAGAAAGAGACTTGGGCATCATCATCACTGATGACCTAAAATCATCCAAGCAGACCCTAAAGCAGTAGGTAAGGCTAGGGGGTGTTAGGGTGTATTAGTAGGGGTATCACAAGTCGTAAGAGGGAGATAATCCCTCTGTACAAGACATTGGTTAGGCCCCATCTGGAGTACTGCGTGCAGTATTGGAGGCCACACCTTCACAAGGACATTAACAAATTGAGGCAGTCCAGAGAAGGGCAACAAAATGGTGCAGGGACTGCATCAGAAGACATATGAGGACAGATTAACGGAGCTCACATGTATACCCTTGAGCAAAGGAGGAGAGAGGTGATATGATCGAGACATTTAAACACCTTAAGGGCATAAACAAGGTGAAAGAGTCTAACATGTTTAAATATAAGAAAAATAGCAGGACAAGGGACACAGCATGAGATTAGAGGAGGCCGATTAAGGGGAATGTGAGGAAATTCTTTTTCACAGAAAGGGTGGTAGATGCATGGAATGGCTTACCACAAGAAGTGGTGGCTATGAATACAGTGCAGGGCTTCAAACAGGCATGGGATAGGCATAAGGGAGCAATACAAATGACTATGAATAGATAGGTCACTGACAGAGCAAAGGCCGATGGCACATTTATAAGGTAGAAAAAGAAATGGGCAGACTGGATGGGCCTTGCGGTCCTTATCTGCCGTCAACTTCTATGTTTCTATGTTTCTATGTTTCCTTAAAAGAAGCTGTGTAGGAGGATCCCAGTGAGAGCGGGATAAATGCCGCAACTGAGGAAGATGAGGATGCGGCCTGGGCCACCTCCTCCTCGAGGGCGATCATCTGCTCGAGTTGCTCAGCTGGAGCCAGCCACCACAGACACTGCCAGACTCCTTGGACTTCAGGCGGATAACATTTCTGGGGTGCCCAAGTTGTAGCTGGGCAGCTGATGTCTTCAGGGCGCTACAAAAGACCTGCACAACCCGAGGCCTGCGGGTCATGATCAAGGCCGAGGCAGTAGACGCATGTGGAGTGCAGATCTGTCCTGGACATCTTCTGCCCGCATGGGCACCACCAAAAACCAGGAGTCGATTTGTCCATCGCAGCCACGAAGGAAGAATTTGACCAAAGTCTTGAAAACTTTAAAATTATTTTCGGGTGAACGGAACAGTTAGGATCCATTCTATATGCAGAGCGTTAAGGAGGGAACCTGAGCTTCCAAGCGGTAAGGAAGATCTGGCATCATGGGGTGAAGCCGAGAGTTTTACCACCCGGGTGGGTGGGAGGAGCCAGCTTGAAGACCTTCCGGCAAGATTTAAAGGGGCAAGGAACCTGCCAGACAGTGTGGATGAACAACACATCCATGTCCCTAGGAACAATGTGAACAAGAAGCAAAGAAAGCAGGTGGCATCCTCAGATGTATAAGTAGAGGTATTTCTAGTAGAAAGAGGGAGGTTATCATGCCCCTCTAGAGGTCCTTGGTGATGCCACACTTGGAGTACTGCGTTCAGTTCTGGAGACTTCATCTCAAGAAGGACATCAACCATTTGAAAATGGTGCAGAGAAGAGCTACTAAGATGGTGCACGGACTGCATCACAGGTCATATGACAGAAGACTCGGGGAGCTGAACCTATACTCCCTGGAGCACAGAAGAAACAGAAGGGACATGATTGAACCATTTAAGTATGCAAGAGGGTTTAATGCAGCACAGACAGACAATCTATTTCAACAGAACACGGCAGCATGCACGAGAGGGCATGATATGAGGCCGGTAGAAGGAAGGTTCAAAAGTGACCTCAGGAAGTACTTTTTCACAGAGAGAGTGATAGACCCATGGAACAGACTGCCCCAGGAGGCGGTAGCACCAAAGACAATCAGGGAGTTCAAACTCGCATGGGACAGACATAAAGGACAAGTTAGGAAGAAGGCTGCATCGGAAGGGGGGTAGTTTCTAGGGCAGACTAGATGAATCGCACAGTGCCCATCTGCCAATGCTTTTCTTATGTTCTTATTATCATTGTCTTCCTGTGTGAAGATCAAGTTGAAGAATTCATTGAGTACTTCTGCCTTGTCTTTTTAATTTTCCACCAGGTGTCCTTCCTTGTTTGCCAGCCATGTTATTCCTCCTTAGCTCTTTCTTTTTTCTTAAATGTAGCAATAAAGTATTGTGTCCACCCTTTTCACTTGAAGACAGTTTTTCTTTTATCTGGGCCTTTGCCACCCTAATAGCTTTCCCAGCTTTCTTGAATTTCTCTCTGTAGACTTCTCTATCCTTTTCAGAGTTGCGGCTATGATGGCTATGTCACTGAGGAGGATCCAAATCATACTTATCTACTTATTGCAGTATCAGAAGTTATGAAGGGATTACTGTCAATAATCCCAAACAAAGGCAGTGGTCACAATGGCATCCCTAATATTTTTTTTTTTTTTATTACAGTCTTAGAAATACCATTTGAGCTGGAAGCTCATTACATAGGTTCCACGTTATGTACAAATATAGAAAAAAACAGAAAAAAATTTGAATAATGCGAACAGTTACACAGGGAGATAAAGTTAATACAGGATAAAAAAGATAAGGGAGCATAATAGCATGTCAAGGGAAATATAAACAAGGTTATGAAGGGTACTTTGTACTTGTCAATCCAGAGCATGGTGAGTAATAGGAAGACAAACACTTAAAAGTTGGGTGCTCAGGGGAAACAGGGCCCTGATTGCCTTATAGGAATAAAGTGTAAGTGGGCTTCAGAGGACCAAGGAGGCAAGAAGCATAGCGATAAGAGAAAGAGAGAGAGAGGAGAGAGAGAGAAGAGAGAGGAAGAAGAGAGAGAAAAAGAGAGAAGGAGGTAGGATGAGTGGTGGTAGATGAAGCAGGTCAGGACGTAGGACTAGTGAAGGCAGTCATATCGGGAGTTCAGTACCATCTGGTGCTTGAGGCTCAGTTTAAAGGCACTAAGCATAGGCAGGTTAGCAATGTTATCATGTAGGGAGTTAAACCAGCATGGTTCTCAGTAAGCAAAGAACCTTTGTCCTTGGGACGTTCTGCATTTGGGGGTTATTAACAACTGTTGTTCAGAGTTATGAGCAGGACGTGGGTTAATGCATGGGACAAGGAGTTGTGTGACCCTGGGAGGCATGCGGCCAAGGCAGATTTTTTTGGCTAGGAGGCAGGTTTGGTAATTTAAATTACTGCTAAGCAGTAGCCAGTTTGCACTGGCATAGAGATCACAGGTATGTGTCAGCCGGTGCGCACCTGTGGTGAGACGGCAGGCATTATGACCAGGTACATCCCTTGTTCTCTAGCGCATAACACACAGATCATTTTAGTATGTCATTAACCTAGAAGTCCTCCCCACTGAATGGAAGTAGGCTAAGAGCACCCCAATCCACAAAAGTGGCATGAAAAATGTAACAGGTAATTATCATCCTATTTCTTGCTCCCAGTGGTTACAAAAATCCTGCAGAAGCTCACAGCCACTCACATATATGTGTATATTGCCAACAAGAGGAATTTAAACCCCTATCAGTCTAGTTTCCATCTCCTACATAGTAGCACCACAGCCCTTATAAAGCTGATAAATGACATCCAAACTACCATGGAAAGGGGTCTTCTGACACAAGCCATGTTCACTGACCTGCCCAAGACATTTGACTCTCTGGACCATGATCTCCTACCAAACAAGCTGAATGCTTTTTTCCTAAACAGTTCCATGATCAACTGGCTTAAAATTACCTCTCAGACAGGCAACATTCTATATCCTTTAAAGAGTCCCTGACAAGGTTCGAAAAATTTGAAAAAATCTATAAGATTTAGACACAATTTAGTTTATATTTCATATTTTTTTCTATAATTCTTTCCCATTTTTCTCTATTGCTGAGAACAGTTGTATGAAGGATGATTACTGTCCCTTAGACTTCATCTGCTCTTTCTGCTTGCCTACACCTGACATCATAATCTCCTGTTTATGATATCATAATTATCTCCACAGCAACAGACTGCAATGTCATAAACAGAACTGTGATACAGGTGTAGCAAGCAGCCAGATCAGAAAGGGCAGTGATCCTGTTTACATGCAAATGTCCTTAGTAATAAAGAATAGAGGGTGAGAATTACATAAACAATATGAAATATAAACTAAATTGTGTCTAAATATTACATTTTTTCAAAGCTGTCACAATGGCGTCAGGGGTTCTTCAAAGGATAACATGGAAACCTGATCTCATTTTATCAGGCATATCCCAGGGTTCTGTACTGGGTCCAAGTCTGTTTTCACTTTACATTAATAACCTTAACTGTGGGTCTGAGGATGTTCACTGCTGATTCTACTATAAATTAAATGTATAAGTTGGATAGACCTAAATAAGCACATATTCATGGCAACAGTCATTTGCCAGCAATCTGTAGCATGAAGGAGCCAAAATGACTGGTTTCCTTAGACAAAAGGGTGAAACCATACAGGAAAGTCAACTACTGCAGAATCCTTTGACCAGGATCAAAACAAAAACTCAAAAGTCTATAAGAAGATGAGGAGGGGAGGGGTTGCAGAGGGGGCAGAAGGTACAAACACAGAAAAACAGCAGAAAAAGCATAATCTCAGGGGGAAAAGAATAACACAGTAAATATTTCTATACATGCACAAAAAAAAAAGATTTATTAGCCCATTTGTCATTTGTACCTACCCCAAAGGTAAATAAATCAGAAATATATTTGGATTTAAATAGGTTTATCAGAAAGCTTGCTCTGAAGAAATACTCCGCAAAAAAAGTATACTGCTAGAAGCATTAGAACAGACAACAGAACCCTTTTAACTCCCACAATTCTAGAGAAACTCACCGTCCTTCAAAACAACCTACCTATTGATGTGTGCATCTGAATTCTTTCCTACTCTGTTCTTTGCATTATATACCCTACTGCATTTCTCCTTGTGAACTGTATTTGTGTGTTAAGATGTATGCCAATAAAAAGACTAACTGAAAAACAAATACTTATGTGACAGCACACACAGTACCTTATTGGTACTTTAAGTCCAAATTAAACTCAATAAAAGCTTTAACCTATTTGTTGCCTATGCAGCTTGCACAGGTAAGATCAGGACAGCAATAATGAACCCTGTAGAAGGAACGATTATAGAAAAAAACTGAATCAGAGCAGATGTCCCCTGAAAAAGTTAACTTTCAGATAACCAAGGAATCCACTGGAGGGTGTACAGAGTGGTTAAGGCACTATTAAAGCACCTGTATTGCAGGGGTGCCACAGTGCCCCTTGTAAGTGATTGCCTAAGCTCTTGGCATAGCAACAGAAGAGAGTGAAAGACATATGGCCCCTCCTGAGAAAGCAGACACTTGTCTCTGAATACACTGCTGTCTGAGAAACAGCTAGAGAGAGAACTTTGTCCAGATGGCAGCTGCAGTGAATGTCTAGCAAAAAAAAAAAAAAAAATTAAATATAAAACTGAGCATGAACAGGCAATTTGAGATGACTGGAAGGAGGAGAAACATTTTGGGGACACTGTTTAGACAGCCTCCATCCCCTGAAGCCTGGGAAACATTGTAGTATGTGAGAACCAAGATGGAGTAGCACACTGTGACAGCACAGCACAAAATTGCAGAGGGCACTGTGCTTAGAGAAAGGCTAGACTGCTAATAATCCTGCTGTGGCTCTCCTAGTCAATACCAACGCCAGGTGAAGAGACAGGGCAGTACACAGAAGTATGGAACTAGTAGCATTATTGCCAGCAGTACTGACAGTTCTACTGTCAGTGTTACTGACACCACCTCCAGCAGGCCCAAAATAGCCTACAGATATCTCTGAATCACAGGCTGTTGGTACCCCACATCCCGAGGCCATTGAGCACTATACAGCACAACATCAGCCAGTGCCACCACAGTTGTTACTGCCAGAGGGATAGATACCAGGGCTTTATATGGGACTGAACTTGGAGCCGTGGCTCCAAGCCAAAAGACTAGCTACCAAACAGGCATGGTGGTCACCACAGTACCACCCAACAGCTTGTTAGCAGTGACAGGCCTAAGGGGGCCTGAGCACAGCGTTGCCAAATTAGTTTCAAATGAATGAAGTCAGACAGAGACAAAAATGTTTGAAAAAATACAAACACATAAGAGCTCAACCATGACGAAGACTTAAAAAGGCAACGCATGTTTAAAAATGCTTGAATGAACACAGAATCTCTAAACAAATATCATCTATAAACATTCTTAACAAAAACATAAAGCACTTCACACAGAAAGAAAAACATGCAGGCTTAGGAGCGTTCAAATGACCAGTTGATGCAGCAGAGTCCTTTTGGGCTAGGCAACATCTCCTTATCCTGGACCAGCTGCAGACATGTGTACATGACATGATCTGTCCAAGAGCTATCTGCCCATATTATGTAAATAAAACCTGCATCTGCATATGTCTGGAAAACCTAGACCATATTTTAAATGAACTAACATGTTTGTGCATCTGTCCAGTTTGTGACTGAACTTGTATTTAAAAATTGCTGAAAATGTGGCATGCATCAAGAACTTGTCAAAAACAGAATTTGTATTAAAAGAACTCATTGCAAATGGAGTTTGCATCTTTTTTTGACACATTCAAATGGATGCATTTTCTCTGCACTTTAGAAAATCCAACAAAAGAGTCTGTGTTAACACTAAGAGCTTGGTCCATGAAAGTATCCCACCCCTTCTACATGTACCAAGAGCCAGGAAAAATCTGTGCAGGGCTCCAACTGAGCATGCTGCACATATGCAGGGAAAGACATCCACAGTATTAGATACTGTATATGCCCCTCTGAACCTGATCAAAAACCTTCCAAATGTGTACATCGGTGGCTGGGTTGGGGCTAGCACAGGAACCAGATGCACATCCCCATGATACATAAAACCTTTTCTATAACAGATCACTTGTGCAGGGTTAAACAGGATAATGCAGCCCAGGAGGCTGCAGTAAGACCGGCCTGCACTACACAAAAATCCTCCTGTCCCTCTGCAGACTTTTCTGGGCCACAATGTGCTCCATTGTCAGTTGCCCCCAGCCTTACAAGCTGGCTTAAAAGTCCAGGGCCATTGGTTTAACTTTAATTTTTACTGGGTTTTTGTTCGTTTTTTATAGTAAAATTGCTTTTCTGAATTCAACAGTCCTTTGAGGACTCTCATATCCCACAATCCTGTGCTCCAATCAGAGTGCATTATCTACTCTGGTGGCCTGTTGGGCATCTAATTAAATGTCCATCATTGTGTCCTGTTCTTCTCACAACATGCCCCCTGGCCCCTCCATGCTGGTGTCTGCGAAATGGTATAGGACAGAAAGGGAGGTCAGGCTCTGTGAACTGCACTTCCAGCATGCCACTCCAGAAGCGTGGAGTTCTATGGCCTGTATATCCACCTGTGCAACATATGTGGTCAGCTTTGTGGATTAGGCCCTACATGGTCGCTGACTGATCCCTCTGATGATATTTTATATTTTATTTGTAATATTGTATTTTCAATGAATGTATTTTAATGCTTTGGGGGTTTCTCTGGAGTCTGGTAAAGCCTGGTAAATATTGTAACACCTAATGTAAACTCTGAAGTGATGACCCCATTTGCACAACCCTAATGGCAAAAAACAAATTCAGACTCCAGAAACCTTGTGAATAACTGTACCGCTTGTGAAGTAATTTCCATGTTTTAAAAACGTTAAAGACAAGAGCTCTAAGAGACTGGGGTTTGGGGAGGGGGAGGGGGGAATTGGCTGTAAAGTAACAGGACTATATCTTTTGATGTGATTGCTCTCATGGTGCATACGTTTTAAAACTTCAATGAAGTTTTTATTCAATTGTAAAAAAAAAAAAGTTAAAGACCAGAGTTCACAGTGTTTTATTGGTGCACAATGGTCTTTATGCTACCTTAGAATCTACAGAAAGCTTGCAATCATCATCGGGTTATGACTGATGCAGCCACAAATGATTCTCCACTACCTACATGAACAATTGTGAATGCCCTGGAATAAAGGCATGGACTGCAGTATATAGCAGGTGCACAGTCACCACCTTCTGTAGCCAGGCAGTACTCCTGTCCACCCAGCTGTAATGGAGGCTGCAAGCTAAGTGTCCTACCATGTGATCTGGCAGGAGAAGCACCACTGTATGCCAGGACAATTCCACGGTAGGGCAGAGTTCTTAGGAGCATAGTATCACTGGATGGATCATGGGGAATGGAGTAAAACGTATACACTGGGAAGCTAGAAGGGGAACCAGTGATGCTGTGAGATCTGCATGGCTAGGAGCAAGTGGGGAAAGGGTACACTTGATTCCAATGAATGTTGTGAGAGTAGTGTGTCACAGGGTGGATGCCTAGCACCCCATAAGCATTGCTATGTGCCATAGCACTGCAGAATGCACAAAGTGTGTCATGTCTAATGCTACATACGCACTGCTTATGTGCCCAGTTGCTGGGATGCTAGCCAGCACAATCCCAAATTTACACTCTGTTCCACTCAGCAGGTCAGGCCCTCTGCTCCCACACTGCCAACCTCCGAGCGCAGTATTGTGAACAGGTAACAGAACAGGGTAACCCTCCTGTCTGCTTGTGGGTCTGAATCACCTTTGGTCTCAAGTTCTTGGGGATTCAAACTGTGAACCTTGTGCTAGCATACCCAAATGTACAGGCTCAGATAATCTGCTCTTCAGGGGATGCCAGATATCTTTTACCTAAGGGCACCTAACCAGGTATCCAAAATGAACCCTTAAAACTCTATGAAAGACCTTAGGTAAATTCTTATCTTTTCCCAGTTTAGTACACCATCAAGCTTTGAACAGTTTAGTTAGTCAACCTTAACCATCTATACTTTACATGCAAAAGAAAGAACTTCAAAGGCACACCAGGCAGTCTCTTTAAAATAAGAGGTTTACTTAAAAATTGCTAAAAATATGTAAAATGTAAACACAGAACAATATATCATAAAGCATACAATCACTTAAAAGAACAAGGTTAAAGTACAAACATAAACTCCTACCATAATACAAGTAGACTTTCCTATCTAATGTATTACCTTCTAAACAGAGCTTAAAGTGGATGTTGTTTCTAAGAGCCCACAAAGAAATGTTTCCTAAAGATCAGACACAGAATAGCTTAAACTGTCTCTCAAACACACCCCCTTCCAGGATGTCACCTAGCTCCACCTTGTTAAATATAAAAAAAAAATAAAACACACAGGATGTCCCATCAGGAGGTTTATTAAATAAGGTGACATCAGCAAGAACTCATTTCCCAATATGACTTCTTAATTACAGTAAGTCTGTGATTTCCCAGTTCCTTCTTTTTGATCTTTGAGCAGTTTCCTGCTTTTCAAGGACATCACAGGACTTTTACATCTCTGCAGTTTTCTCACCAAATGCCATATAGCTTTTTAGCAAGGGTGGATATTAACTGTTCTTCCTCTGAAGATGTCATAAAATGTATATTTTAGTTTCCCAGCTTCAAAGCAACACAGATCATAAACACGGCCATACAATGCAACTTGAAAGTTAATCACATTACAGAGATCTGCTGTTTAACATATATCCTGCCATTTTAACTGAAACCTGGTGGTGGTGGGGTCATCCCAGGAGCACAGGATGTCTCATGACAGACAATCACACATTACATTTTAATATTACAAAATCATAACCAGCTGGCCAAGCATCACAGTGGGTAGACTCCGTCCCCCTGCAGTATGAATGTGTGCCTGATTATAGCAGTTTTGAGACAATGCACAACATAGCAGGCACAAAGCACACCTTATAGTGTATGGTTAGTGTTTTTTTACCTAATGAAATTTAACTCTTGTAAAAAGCTGTTGTACTACTGATCTGATGTCACTGTCCTGTTGTACCACTGAGGTCATATCATTGGTACAACAGCCTTCTGAAAATAGAACTGCACACCATTGTTTAAAATTTGTTTCCATTTAAAAGTACTTAGTGTCAGGCATCTAAACATAGCACAGCCTGCAGCTAACCTGGTGTTTCCGATCAACTGATTTTTTTTTTAAAAACAACCAAGCCCCTACAGTCTTTAAACCCACCCAGCTTCTTCCAAATGAATCAAACTTTTCTTCCCTTAATATTCACGGTCATTGCTCATCTCTCCCCCAAAAAGCATAAACTGCCAGATCGTATTTTGTTAAATTTTGTGACAACCCACACTCACTGCACTCATCTATGTAGTACAGCACCCACAAGGAGAGAAATTAGTAGTATAAACGGGAAAGTGATCCTTTCACTACATAGATCATGAATGAGACAACAGCTGGAGTACTGATCAAGGCTCTGAGGTCCAAACCTTCCCAAAATCATAGAGAGTGGAAGCAGTACAACAAAGGGCAACTAAAATGATCCAGGGAATATGGGAAAACAAATATGAGGAAAGGCTAAGAGATTTTGATATGTACACCACAGAGGTTAGAAGAGAAACAGCTGCAGGAAGTTTGTTCTACTGACAACTGGTCAGAGACCAATTTCCGTGCAACCTGGTCTGGGACCAACCTGGTCTGAGACCAGTTTCCAAGCCACCTGGTTTGGGGCCAGTTTCACTGCTGTACAGGAGCTTTCTTTGTTGCACTTAGTTTTTTTCCTACACCAAATTCCTCTTGTGTAGATTTACTATCACCAACTCCATGCTGCCATGGAGCACCACACCACTGGAATTTGGGGTCAAAAGAATTTTAGGGGAAAGTGAGATTCAAACCCAGACTTTCAGGATCACAGCCTAGAGCACTAACCACTACACCACACTAGCTCCTGTCTAGCAAGCATGTGGTTAGACACATATGTGACAATAACTTATCCCAGACCAGTTCAGCTGAAAGGAGAAACTGGTCTCAGAACAGGTAACACAGAATCTGGTCTAACATCAGGCAGCTCTGAAACTGGTCTCAGATCAGGCTGGTCCCAGACCAGGCTCATTTCAGACCAGGTTGCTCAGAAACTGAACTCAGGCCAGGCTGGTCCAAGACTAGTCATCAGGGGAACGGTCTTTCTACACTAGGGAAAGGGGGGACATGACTAAAACTGAATTACAAATGATTAACAATATGGCTTCCAAAGACCTATTCACCTATAGTAAAAACAAAGAAACATAGAAGCTGTTGGTAGAGAATGACCTCTTGGCCCACCTAGTGTGCCCAGTTTCCCCTGCCTACTGTGACACCACAGACCCTACTTGATTTCTGGTGATCTCATCTCCTTTCCTTACTGCAAGTGTCCCCTTGTATCTGTCCCTTGCATGCTTGAATCCCATCACTGTTCTGGTACCCCCCACCTCTGCTGGAAGGCTGTTCCAAGCATCCACCACATTCTCCATAAAAAAGTAATTCCTCACATTTCCTTTGAGCCCTCTTCCCCCCAACTTCACAGTGTGACCGCTTTTCCTCGAGCTTGTTTTTCTATGGAAAATGCTGCCTTCCTGTAGCCTTATTAATACGTGTTAGGTACTTGAATGTTTCTATCATATCTCCCCTTTCCCTCCTCTCCTCCAGAGAGTACATATTCAGTTTCTTGTGTCTCTCCTCGTAGGGCTTTTGATGCAGGCCCTGCATCATTTTGTTAGGTTTCATTTGTACCACTTCCACCTTATTAATGTCCTTCCAGAGGTGGGGCTTCCAGAACTGGACACAGTACTCAAAGTGGGGTCTTACCAGTGATCTGTACAGGGGTAATATTACCTCCCTCTTCATACTGGTGATACTGCTCCCTGTGCACCCAAGCATTCTGCTAGCCTTCCCTACCGCATTATCAAACTGCTTGGCTACTTTCAGGTCATCAGAAATGATTGCCCCCAGGTCCATTTCCTGTTTGGTGACTGCCAATACTTCCCCTCCAGACAGGTACATACCCCCAGGTTTCTGTGGCTCAAGTGCATGATTTTGCACTTTTCTGCCTTTGAATATAGCTGCCATACCCTTGACCATTCTTCCAACTTTTTCAAATCATCTCTCATCCCCCCCGTGTGTCTACTCTGTTGCAGATTTATGCGTCATCCATGAACAGGCACGCTTTCCCTTCTAACCCTTCTACAATGTCACTAATAAAGACATTGAAGAGGATCGGGCCTAGTACTGAACCCTGAGGCACCCCACTGGCTACCTTGCCTTCTCCAGAGTGGACACCATTTACCACCACCCTCTGACTCCTGTTGCTTAACCAATTTCTTACCTATTTTATAACTTCCTGACCTACTCCCAGACAGGCCAACTTGTTTACCATTCTATGTGCAATAGTGTCAAAGACCTTACTGAAGTCCAAGTAGGCCACATCCACCACTCCTCTCTGATTCACTACCTTGGTCAACTAGTTGAAGAACACAATCAGGTTTGTCTGGCAAGACCTTCCCCCGTGAAACCACATTGCTTTGGGTACTGTAATCCACTGGTTACAAGGTATTATACTATTCTTTCCTTTAGAAGTGTTTCCATTACTTTGCTGACTACCTAAATCAAGCTGACAGGACAGTAATTTCCTGCTTCCTCCCTGTTCCCACTTTTGTGAAGTGGGACCACATCTGCCCTCCTCCAGTCCCTCAGAACCACCCATGTTTCTAATGATAAGTTGAACAGAGTTGTCAGAGGTGCAGCCAGCACCTCTTTGAGCTCCATTATCCTGGGGTGCACCACATCAACTCCCATTACCTTGTCTACTTTTAATTGTGCTATTACCTTGAGGACTTTCTCTTCTGTAACAGGACTGGTGTACACCTCCCTACCATTTATGCTCTGGTCCCTTATCTTTGGCCCGTCAGTTTCTCCTTCTTCTGTAAATACTGTACACAAGTATTTGTTCAATATGTTGGCCTTCTTTTGGTCCTCCTTCTCCTCACAAACCCATTCTTCCCCTTTTATCCTTACTATTCCCTCTTTGGTCTTCCTTTTCTTGCTTATATTATAACTCCAAAGAAAGATTTATCACCTTCTTTTACTGATTGGGCAATATTTTCCTATGTTTGTTCCTTTGCATGTCTAACTGCCTCCCTTTGTTTCTCCTGGTAGTTTTCCCTGTCCTTCTGCTTCTGTGTCTTTTTGTACTTTCTATATGCTAGTTTTTTTGCTATTACTTTTTCTGCTACATCTTTTTTCTTGCCCTTTGTGTCAGGCAGGTTAAAAAGATTTGTTGCTTTTCACTGCCCCCCCCCCTTTATTTTTGCCCCCAGTGCTTCAGTTTCCCCCAGATCCTCTGTCCCTGCCAGAGTGTCCCTGAGGAATTCTCCCATTTTTCTGAAATTGGCCTTCCTAAAGTCCAGGACCCCTTCATAGTGTGGCTCGGTTCTAGCCCAGTCTTTATGTTGAGCCACACTGTACGGTGATTGCTGGACCCCATGTTGTCACCCACCATGATGTCAGCAGCACTGTCTCCATTTGTCAGTACCAGGTCCAGCATTGCCCCGCCCATGAGTGGGCTTATTAACTAGTTGCCTGAGGAACACCCCTTGCAGGTAGTCCAGGATGTACCTACTTCTGACTGTTGCTGCAGTTGATAGGCTCTAATCCACATCAGGTAGCTTGAAGTCCTCTACCAGCAACACCTCCCCCTTGCATGCCATCCTTTGGATGGCTTCCATCATATCCTTATCCACCTCTTCCACTTCTCCTGGAGGTCTGCTGATCACTCCTATATGAATAGTGTCCCCCTTACATGTTTCCAGGGTGATCCACAGTACCTCAGCTCCTCCCTGTACTTCTGTGGCTTTTATTTTTTTCCTAACATAAAGAACCACTCCTCCTCCTTTTTTACCAACCTAGTCTTTTCTAAACAGAGTACACCCTATTATGGCCACATCCCAATCCTGGTTTTCATTGCACTAGGGCTCAGTAATTGCAATTATATTTCAGTCTATGTCTGCCATGGTGACCGCTATTTCTGCAATCTTATTGCCCAGACTTCGAGCATTTGCACACATGGCTCTCCAGATTGTGCTGCCACACCGTCTCTTGTTTCTCATTTGCTCCCCTTTCTTTCCTCTACTCTTTCTTCTATCCCCTGCATTCTTTTATTATATGGTTCTTTTTAGGTTTCATCCCCTCAGGATTCCCCTTCCTGACCTTGTTTGCCTGTGGGGCAACAGTTTATGTCTCCCTTCACCTTTCTGCCTCTCCTCTTGGCAAACTGAAATGCTGGCCAATGTAACATTTTAATCGTTCCCTGAGGACCACAGTTCCCCTCCTAGATGGATGTAGGCTGTCACCCCTGTACAGGACTTTATCCCTCCAGGTGGGGCCCCAGTCCCCAATGAAGCCCAAACCCTCCTCTCTGCACCATTCCTTCAACTATGCATTGAAGTTCATGGTGTGGAGAATCCTGCCACCCTCCTGTTGCAGACAGGTAGCACTTCTGAGAAGGTCACAGATTGTGCCACCTGCCTAAGACCGATCCCCAATTCCCTGAACTCCTCCTGAACTATTGTTGGCTCATCCCTAGCCAGGTCATTAGTTTTCAGATGGACCATGATATCTAGCTCTCCCTCCCTTCCTGCTGCTCCAGCAATCCTTTGGATCTTCTTTCTTTCCCAGTTAGCTGTGGCACCAGGAAGGCAGTAAACCTCCCTCTACTCATCCTTACCTGTCCCTAACTATATCCCCCTCACTATGGGGTCCCCCATCAGGATTTGCTTCCTCCTTCTCCTCCCCGGGGTCCTCTACCATCCTCCATGGGGTGTCCACTATGGAGGACCCACACATCCACCCCAGTCACTACTTCAGGTGCCTCTGTGGGATGTTCCCACTCTGCTGGCATTGTGTAGAAGTTTTCCAGTGGAACCAAGTGTGGGATGTGCCTATACTCCACCATGCTAACCCTCCCTGATCCCACTGTTGGCCAGCTGCTCCTCCTTCTGGACAACCTCTGAGGTAGTTATGATGAAATATAAGGTGCTAGGGTAGGGGAGGGGGTCCTCCGAACCCAAGCCAGCTCAGTCATGAGTCTGGCAACCTCCTCCTTCAGCCCAGAGAGGTGCATCCAGATAGGACAGCAATGCAGCCTCCAGAACATCTCCATGAAATCTGCCACCCCACAGCCACTGCACTGCACCACTCCCATCATCCTGTCCTACCTGCTTTCTCCATTGTTTTACCCCTTTAAATTCCCTTTATTACCCTACCATATATAGGGAGTTTTCAATAACCCCTAGGTTTTATTCAGTTTTGAACTTCTAGTGTAGCTTAGCCCTGTATAGGGTGCTACACCTTTTTTCCTACCTGATGCCTTGTGGCTATAGACAGCTACTAACCCCTTTTACCTACTCACAGTTTGCTGGGCAGAATGTATAGCCACCAGCTGTCTCCCCTGGCTGCCTCCCTCCTAGCAGACTCCCCTGTATTGTCCTTTGCACTGCAGTCCTTCGCGCAGAGGTCCACAGCATGGAGGTCCACTTGATGGATATTTCTTTATATATCAGGCAATGACTGATTGGCTCACTTGAGGATGGCCCTGTTTGGCTGTTGCATGTAAGTCTTTATATAGCAATCCAAAACTAACCTACAATCAGAAATGTGACTTACTCAGCCCCTCCTCCAATTATCACCTAGCTGAGGCCCCAGGCCAAAGAATTATCACCTAGCCTTCAAACTACAGGACAAGACACAGCTCTTTATTATGGCCTTTACGTTTGAGATACTGTGGCTGGTCTCAATTTACCCCACAGACAATGATAAAGACACTATTTCAACAAGTTTCCTCATAACTTGTCCCACTCATG
Source organism: Neoceratodus forsteri (assembly GCA_016271365.2). Taxonomy (NCBI): domain Eukaryota; kingdom Metazoa; phylum Chordata; order Ceratodontiformes; family Ceratodontidae; genus Neoceratodus; species Neoceratodus forsteri. The sequence continues at coordinate 1,325,823,163 of CM057456.1, read as the reverse complement.
TTGTCTCAAAAAGCCTCTTCAGTTTCTGTCTGTGAGCAAAACACACAGACTCACGCATACAATGGGGAACACACTGAAACTAGACAGGGGTGGTTTTAAAAGGGATGTCTAAAAGTATGTTTTTATTCAAAGAGCAGTGGATAAACAGAAAAGTCTGCCTGAAGTAGTTGTGAATGTCCAAACAGTGGATATCTTCATAGCAGTCTGGGAAAGACATATTGGTACAGTTAGAGAGGGTTGAGGGGGAGAGGTAAGGGGGAATGGTCACTACAGCCTACATAGGGTAGATAGTTAGGATTGGCAAATTGGATGAACCACTGTGTCTTTTTCTGCCATCATTTTTTTATGTTTCTATGTAAGGAACCATCACTGGATCCCTTATCATTGAGTAAATAAATGGAATAGAGATGCACAGTTATGGATACCAGTCTTGTTTATTTAGTTTTTGTTAACCAGGAGGTTGCTCTAGACCCAGAAGTGACTATTTTCAGACATGAACAATGAGGTTACAAAGTTACAGTTTGAACAATGACAGAATACAGCAATTTGGATAAGAAACAAAAAGTAAAAAACTGGTAAAAGCAAATACAGTTATAATGAGACAACAGGTAGGGTACAAGGTATAACAGTTCAGTGCCGTAACAATTTTCAGTTTTCAAATTTTCATCTGTGAATGGGCAACGTTAGGAATACAAATTCAAAGTAGTAGGGATTAGTACAAGAGCAGGAATAGTAAATATGATATGACCTCTGAACTGAGGTGGGCAAGGCAGCATAACACAGGGACTGGGCAAGGTGGTAGCATACAACGTTGAGGTTCAGCATACAAATAGGGTTAAGTGGTGTTACCTGTCAGTTAGAATTCTAAGCAGTAGTGAGAGAAAGGCAATGAGTGAGGGAGGTAGGCAAATGGTGGAAGAAAGGCAGATAGGGGTGGTAAGTGAGGGAGGGCAGGAGAGGGAGGGAACAATGAAAGATGGTAGGACAGAGAGTAGGATAGGACAGACAACTGAAAATGCAGAAAGGTTACAGTGAGGGAGACATAGGTCATTTTACAGGTAAGGGAGGGCAAACAGCCTAAGGAGGATTAAAACAAGTGCATGGGGCAAGGTTGACAAGGAAAGTGATGCTTATTTTTGAAGGCGGAGTGATTTGGTGCTAAATGGACAGCTAGGGGTAGGGAGCTCACATATTTTGGGGCTGCATGGGAGAAAGCACAAGCACCCTTGGAGGTTTTACATCTAGGAATGTGTAGCAGGGACTGGTCCACTGAACAGAGGCCATAGGAGGAGGACTGAGAAACAAACAGGGAGCCAAGTGACATGGGAATATTTGGCCTAATAATACTATCCATCATGGAGCCAAGGGAGAGGAGACAATGTGCAGAGGGGAAGGCCAGTTAAGATCTGCATAGATCAGGCAGTGGTTTTTTAGCCACAGGGGTGTAGAGATGTAGCAGCACGTATTATTGTAAGTTGTATCCCATTTTCTGAGAGCAGCCTTTGATGCATTTATGTAGGTGATGGCACCATAGGTGAATGACAAGAGTAAAATGCCCCGGCCAATGGCCAGCCTGGCAGAGGGAGTGAGAATGTGGATCGTTCTATAGGCAATATCGATTTTGTTATTTACAGGTGGCCAGGATATGTTGGTCAAAATCAAAAGTTTCATCATGTTGGACTACAAGATATCTGAACGAGTTCACTGTCCCCAGTGAGAAGCCATCTGGGCAGGATATTTTAAGCTGACCATAGCAGGTTTTTAGTTTGGCAGTGGAGTCAAAGGGCATTGCCTATGTTGTACCAACATTTAGGACACGCTTATGTCTGGTGAGCCAAGTTTGGATACTGAGAAAGGCAGAGGAGAGATTAAGGTTGATTTGAAGTATATCTCTAGAACTAGAATACAGAACAAAATCATCTGCATAGAGGATGGACGAGCAGGAAGGGGTAGTTAGTGCAATCCAGTCAATAAAAATAGAGAAGAGGACACACAATGGAGCCTTAGGGAACACTGACGTTGATAAGAGTTTTTATCTGATACAGCTAAGGTAAACTTCACTACTTGAACTCTGTTAGATAGGTAGCTGTTGAATCAGGCCACATATTGTTGTGAGAAACCAAGGGATAGAAGGTTAGCAAGAAGAAGAGGGTGATCCGAAAGATCAAAAGCTTCCGTATGGTGAATAAATACTGCACAGTTAGAAGGCCATAATCCATGGCACAAAGGCTGTCATTCTTCAACTGAAGCAAGGCAGTAGAGGTGCTATGACCCTTGTGGAAACCATGCTGATTTGGCAACAGGAGATTATACTTGGAGGGAAAATTAGTAATTTGAGAAGCCACTAATTTTTCAAGGAGTTTATTCAAGACTGAGAGGATTGCTGAGGGCCTGTAGTTAGAGATGTCTTTCGTGTCCCCTTTTTTGAAATTTGGAGTAACTCTAGAAGTTTTCCATATGATAAGGATATGGCTGTTACACAGTGATAAGATAAATATTCTGGCCAGAGGTGAGGCAATAAAGGGGGCAGTCAGTTTTAGAAGCTTGGGCTCAAGACAGTTTGAGCATACACTAATATTATCCAAGATAGTGTTTAGTCATTTGAGGACATCAGGTCTTTAAATGGCTTTAAAGTAGAAATGTGGGTGCTCAGGCATGAGGCTAGTAGATATGGTAAGGGACATAGGTTGAGCACAGTAGGGAATGAGGTGGTGGATTCTGACAAATCAAAGAAATGTTTATTAAAAGAGTTAGCAATAGTAGTTGGATCAATGCAGTGTACACCATTTAGGACTATGTCATTGGTAGAGTGGGATTATTTGGTGCCAAGAAAGCTTTTTACGGGTCCAGAATTTTCTTGAGTCCCCAGCAGCATCCAACAGGAGTCATTTGCAATAGGAGTTTTGGGCTAATCGGATCAACTTTTTACAGGCATTCCGCTGTGCCCTGTAGATGTTGTAATCAGATGGGGGGCCTGAGTTTTTGAAGTGCCTCCAACTTTTGTCCCTAGCCCGGAGGGAGGCAAGAAGTTCTTTGTGGAGCCATCTAATTTGCTTTCCACAAACACGCTATGTAATAAAAGGAGTGTGCCTATCCTGAAGGGACACAAACCCGGTGAGAAAGTAGTCAAGTGCAGCTTGGGCATCGTGTGCCTGGTATAGTTGGAACGAGTCAATTGAGGAGACCTCGTGAAGGAATTTCGCTTTATCCAACTTGGCATAGTCCCGAATGGTAATATATCATGGCAAGGGAGAAGGGACCACACAGGGACTCCAAATGTAGAAAATGGAAGAGTGGTCACTTATAGCGTCAGGTAGTGTACCAGTGGCTGCAATCCTGTCAATGCGATTAAATAGTATCCAGTCAACAAGAGTACCCGAATTTGAGGTGGATGTCACACTACTTGAATCAGTTATGACTTGATGTAGGTTATAGCCTTGTACTAAGGAGAGGAAGGTGTTGTGGGTTTACCCCCAACCAGTTCAGGTTCATATCACCAAGGATAAGTAGCTCATTATGTCTGACAGTAGAGGAAGCATGGTCAAGCAGTTCAGCAAAGCTCCAGTAGCCACTTTAGGGATAACTGTAAGCACAGACTATGTGCATTTTTTTTCACCTAGGAGGAGGATAGCATAGAGGGATTTGCATGAGGAGATGGTAGAAGGAGTTATGGAGAGATTAAGATGAGCCTTAGAGTATATCGCAACTCCCCACCCCGCTTTGGGGATGGTCCGTCACTCCTTATTAGATTATAGTTTGTTAGTGTGCAGGCAGCATCGGAGATAGAAGGTTTGAGCCAGCTCTCAGATAGGCAGAGAGCATCAGGACAATAGGGAGTCACAAAGGTCTTTAGTTCAGCGAAAGTTACTTAGAAGGCTTCTGATGCTGAGGTGCCTAAAGTGCAGACCCTTCAAGTTGGTGCAATCGGCATTCATATCAGCATTTGTATGTGCATGTTGAGTCAGAGGGCCAGGGTTCATCAATAATATTGCGGACTGTAACAACATGGATTTCATAAAAATTATTGCACCAACACAGTACTGAGTATTCCAATTTCATCATTGAGGCCTTTAACAATGTAGATAAGGCTGTCACCATCTCTTTCGACTTGACAAAAGCATTTGACTTGATCAGTCATAAGCTCCTTCTCTACAAACTCCATTGCCGAGGCCTGTCACAGGATACAATCACCTGCTTCCAGAGCCATCTCACAAACACACTCTATGGGTTAAGTTACATGGCTTCTGCTGGCCTGCTAATGCAGTGAAAAGGCTTCCACCTGTGACGGGCAACACCCTCAGTTCAGGAGTGGACCCGAGGGCTGAAGGGCCAGCCAGAGGGAGAAGGCGAGATCGTCTGAGGGACTGCTCTCCTTCTCCCGGGGGGGGGGTTATGTGACCAGTGCATGACTGACTCCTGGCAGAGGCCAGTGGGTGAGTAGCTGTTGGCACCTACACACTAACTGAAGGTGGGAGGGATCTCGGCACCTGCGCTCTTGACGTCATTGCACATCCCACCTCCTGGGGTGACAATGGGGGAAAATTAGGCCAAGCAGGATGCCATCTACCTCGTGCTGTAGGTCCCGCACCACTGCACATGGCACCACCATGAAAGACAGATACTGGTTTCTGCTGGGAGAGCAAGTCCTCTCCTGACAACCCCACTCTACGTGGCAAGCCAGGGCATAACCCCCGGGATGCCAGCATCCCAAGGCCATATACCAGCATCTGAAGGGTGGTTGGGCTCCCTCCCACAGCCCCGCTCTGGGGAGCAACCTAGAGCATATCTCTGGCTTGGTGTATCTGTGGGAGGTAGGTGACAGGGCTGGGCCAATGGGGGCTGGTCCCAAGAGGAGGAAAAAAGAATAGCTAAAAAAAAAAAATTTGATGGCTCCTTGTCAGATGTTAGGAATGTATCCAATGTTGCTCCCCATGGCTCCATTCTAGGCCCTGCTATTATCTGGCTTATTCATAAACTACCTGCCTAATGCCTGTCACTCTGCAAATGTACTTCTCTGTGCAGAAGATGCCGTTATCTATTCCAAGAACCCTAACCTTGACAGGCTTACTTCCATCCTCCAGAGTAATTCTGAGGTCCTTGATAAACAGTTCTCTCAAAACAAACTGGTTCTCAATTACAACAAACACATGTAATAAACTTAATTTCCCTTCTTGGGATTTTGATGCCATTAGGAAACCATCTGAACCTTGCTTTCATGGTACTGATGGCACCAGAATCCCTTGACAGGAACACAGGCTTGTTATGCATGATTTCCTATATATTATTCTATGCATAATTACTGGTTACCCCATATTATGCACTAAAAACATGGCATAACTTTTCATTATACTCAGTTTTCTGTGTATAATAGCAATGGCAATCTTGTGTTACTCAATCCAGCTGCACTAAATTAAAATAACACCCACTCATTTTCAAACACTCTGATAACACGCTCCTGCCCACTCACCCACTCAAATCAGTCTCGCCCTCACTCATTCTCCTCCTCTTCTAGCAATTCCAAGTTTCACAATGAAAACAGTGCTTTTTAAAGTTCATTTTGTTAAGAATCCTTTAAATCAGCAAATACAAAAAAAAAATGATGGTGGTTTCTGTAATGCTTTATTTATTTATTTTTTTACATACCCTCTATTTGGGATGGCTTTAAAAATGACTTCAGTTTTGGACTCATGGTGTGTAGTATGTCATTCCATGCCTCGGGTGTGTAAACAAATCTCGTTATACGCTACCACTCCATGTATTGTCCTATATTTTGTGCTTGGTCCTGAACACATTGATGATCAGCACCACAGTTTCTTTAGCCATACCTAATGTTTTAAAAGTTTAGCAACCTGAAATATATATATACAGTAAGAAAAATATATACAGTAAGAAACATATAACTACTAATTGTGAAAATGTAAGTATGTCATTAAACTTGTCTCAGACCACAGAAACAGCACCACTATAACAAACTAGGGGCTTCATATTCCGAAAATGGGACCAGGAACAGCTGTTTCTACGGTACACAAACTCACTGACAGCTCAGACAGTGCACAGCCATGAAGGTGGAGAAGGAGAAGGGCTGTGCCAGTCGCTGTATGTAGATGTGCAGAGCGCTGGACACCCAGGTAAGAAGGGGTGCAGGGAGGAGGAAAGTGAGTAGGCAGGTTAAGTAGTGTGCTGTTACAGGGAAACAATGGACCACCAGGGAAAAATCTACTTATTTTATTTATTTGGTTTCTGGTACCAGGTGGGTACACTAGACAGCTGAATGCTTATTTTCAGGTGCTGTCCAGGAGGGCAAAGGACAAACTTCTTCAAACAAATACAGAGACAAGACAGAAATCACAATTTCCAATGTTGGTAAAGGTACAACGCGGGGCAACTAGAAATTACAATTAGTGTACAATGTGGGTGGAATGAAACTGGAGGGGGACTTGGAGAAAGCAGAGTTGCTGAATAGATACTTCTGCTCAGCCTTCACAGGGGAAGGGGCGGGAAAGGGCCCTGAGCTGAAGGGGAAGGGTAAGGAAGACAAAAATGTTGATCCTAGCCTATTCAGCATTGATAGGGTTAAGGAGGAACTAGGTAGGTTAAAAGTTGACAAAGCAATAGGGCAGGATGGTTTGCACCCGAGGGTACTCCAGGAACTGAGGGAAGGGCTAGCTGCTCACTAACAAGACTGTTTAACTTTTCCCTGGATACAGGGTGGGTGCCAAGAACTGCAGGAGTGCAGATGTGGTGCCACTGCACAAGGGGGCAGTAAGGAGATGGCAGATAATTATCGACTGATCAGTCTAACCTCGGTGGTAAGTAAGGTGATGGAGGCACTAATTAAAGAAAGGGTGGTGGACTACCTGGAAAATAGTGGCCTACAGGATGACAGTCAGCATGGCTTTACTAGGTGAGGTCATGTCAGACAAACCTGACAGAGTTCTTCAACTGGGTGACGCAGGTGATTGACAAGTTAGGGGCAGTGAATGTAGCCTATCTGGACTTCAGTAAGGCCTTTGACACCGTCCCTCACAGAATGCTAGTTAATAAGCTGGAAAGCTTAGGGGTAGGATGGGAAATTACTAGGCGGGTGGAAAACTGGTTGGTGGGCATAAGTCAGAGAGTGGTGCTTGTCAAAACCCCACTCAGGTCAGGCCCTCTGCTCCCACAGTGCCAACCTCCAAGCGCAGTACTCTGAACAGCAACAGAACAGGGTAACCCTCCTGTCTGTTTTGTGGGTCCGAATCACCTTTGGTCTCAAGTTCTGGAGGGATTCAAACTGTGAACCTCTTCTTAGCATACCCAAATGTATAGGCTCAGATAATTCTGCTCTTCAGGGAAATGCCAGATATCTTTCACCTACTGGCACCTAACCAGGTATACAAAATGAACCCTTAAAAACTTTATGAAAGACCTCAGATAAACTCTTACCTTTTTCCAGTTTGGTATACCATTAGCTTATGCACAGTGTCAACTTTAACCATTTGTGCTTCATTTGTCAAAGAAAGAATTTAAAAGGCACACCAAGCAGTCTCTTTAAAATAGAGGTTTACTTTAAAATAGATAAAAAATGTAAAATGTAAACACAGAACAATATATCAGAACACATACATTCACTTAAAAGAACAAGGTTTAATAAGTGCAAACAAATTCCTACCGCCAGACACTTACACTTGTCTATCTAATGTATATCTTCTAACAGTGTTTGAAGTAGATGTTTCTTCTTCAGAGTCCAAACATGAATGTGTCAGTTGAGAAACATAGAATACCAGTTTAAAATACTGTGTTCCCACCCCTTCCCTGAGACCATCTAGCTCCTCCTTCCAGAACATAAAAGTTATACAAATCAGGAGGTCCTATCAAGAGGTATATTAAATACTGTGAGTTCAGCAAAACTCATTTCCCAAAATATGACACTCTTAATTAAGTCTGTGAATTCCCAAGTCCTTCTTTGATCTATGAACAGCTTCCTGCTTCACAAAGACATCAAAGGACTTTCTATGACTAACCCTGCCAGATCTCACTGAGGTGTAATATGCTTTGTACCATCAGGTGAAATTGACTGGTTTCCTCTGCAGGCGTCATAAAATGGATATTTTTGTTCCTGGCTTCAAAGAAAAGTGGGAAGTTAATCACCTTACAGAGATCTGCTGTTTAACATATCCTGTCCTTTGAAGTGATACCTGGGGGGGGTCATCCAAGGAGCACAGGATTTCTCATGACAGACAGTCACACTACCTTTTTTTATATTACAAAAATCATAGAGTAATCAGAACCATCTGTCCAAGTGTCACAGTAGTAAATGGGGTGCACTCTGGAGGTGGGGGGGTGACAAGTGTGGTGCACCAGGGGTCAGTACTTGGATGCCTCCTTTTTAATATCTACATCAATGACATACAGGGTGGGTTAGAGAGAACGGTGTACCTATTTGTAGATGATAAGATGATCTGCAATAGGGTGGATACCCCAGGGAGGGGTGGAGGCCATGAGGAGGGACCTGAAGATTCTGGAGGAGTGGTCCGAAACTTTGCAACTGAAATTCAATGCAAAGAAGTGATGCATTTCGGGTGCAAACACCCATGAGCAGCGTACACTCTTGGGGGTGGGGATAAAAAATAAAATGAGCAAGAGAGGAATTTGAGGATTATAATATCAAACAACGTTAAAGTAGGTAGACAATGTAGCAAAGCTGTGGGGAAGGCAAATGGAATGTTGTAATGCATCGGGAGGGGTATAACAATCAGAGGAAGGGAAGTTCTGATGCCTCTTTACAAAGTCTTGGTGAGGCCGCACCTAGAGTATGGGGTCCAGTTCTGGAGACCGCATCTATGAAGGGACATAGTTGGAACTGACAGTGAGTTCAGTGCAGGGTAACCAAGATGGTGCATGGTATGGAGGGGAAGCCATACGAGCAAAGGTATAGGGAACTAGATCTGTACCCAATGGGGACCAGAAGGAAGGAGGGGGGCATAAATGAAACTTTTAAGCATGTAAAGGATATCAATAAGATGAAGGAGGGTTACTTGTTTAGTTGAAAGGAGGTGGCTAAAACTAGAGGGCATAGCCTAAGACTGGAGGGAGGAAGATTTAGAGGAAAAGTGAGGAGGCAATTCTTCACAGACAGAGCGGTGGAGGCCTGGAACAAACTACCAGAGGAGGAGGTGGTGGTGGTGACTGAAATGGTGGAGAGATTCAAGTGTGCATGGGACAGACATATGAGGTTAGTTGGGGAGCAAGGCGAGGGTCTGTGAAATTGGTGATGAGTAGGGGGGAGGAAAGGGGCAGACGTGCTGGGCTGTTTGGGTCCTTTTCTTCCAACACATTTCTATGGTTCTATGATACAGAATACAAAATATGTTCCTCAGGCACAAACCGGGATGCAGGCAAATTTGAGACACAATAAATTAAGCAGGAGTACAAGCAGATAGTGAAGTAAAGGACAAGCAGTTTGAGGAGGGCAATGGTAGGTGGAATGAGAAGCATGGAAGTGTATGGACGTTGTGGTTAGAAGCAGTTGCAGGTAGTGAATACAGTGAGATGAGACTTAAGGGCAGTTTTGAAGGATGACAGGATGCGAGAATTGTGGTCATTAGAGGGGAGGGGTTCCAAAACCTGGAAGCAAATGAGGAAAAATCCTGCTTACTCATCTTGGTCAAATATTTAGGGGTGACATGTAAGGTAATGTCCAAGGATATGAGAGAGTATGTAGGGTAAGTACTATAAAGTAGGGGAACTGGGGTGACTGGTAATTAAAGTGAGAGATCAGGAAATTGGGGTGGCAGTAACAATGGAACACTAAGGGAACAATCTAAAGACAAAACTGGAGATGGGAAGTGGGGAACCACAGGATAACCAGGAAATTATACCAGCACAAGAATGGGAGATCGAGAGTGAGCAGCTTCAGTACAGCCATCCTGCCTTCAGCGAGTGGGAGATTAGAGGCTTGGCACCCAGTTAAGAGAAGGTTTACAGTAGCAATAAAGAGCACTACTTGTGTAGTTATTTTCTGCCACTGCAAACCTTTGAACATCCCACTACACCAGTAGGTATGTGGGGACCCCCTCATTTGCATAGGTGCAGCAGTATTTTAGCAGCTTGGTGCTGCCAAGTTTGGGAAGTACTCCGAGGGCCTCTGAATAAGGCCCTGTCAGGAGCACTGACACAAACCCAGGTTAGCACCTTTGTTAACCATGTTAGCGTGAGCATTAACCTTTGAATATCGGCCCCCTATATATCATATCATTTTCACAGGTTTTGAGGCCTGTGTAAGTACTATATATGAAGCACAAAAGAGTTATTTTTGGAGAAACCTGTTCATGGTTTTAAAATGTTTATTTTAACAAAATATTTTCTTAAGTCACTTTGGTGAGAGGTCTGAAACAACACATACAAATTAAGTCCTGTCACAACCATACAGAATCAAGAAAAAGTAATACTATCCATCTCCAGTGGGTATTACCTGAACTACCAGATTAACATAGAATAAGATGACAGATAAGGACCGCTTGGACCACCTAATCTGCCCATTTCCCTACCTAATGGATAAGCTGCAGATCCTAGTTAATCAACAGCCTACTTCCTCCTACCCCCCCACTAGAATTGCCTGTCTATCCCATGCATTCTTGAATTGCCCCGCTGTATTTGACTCCACAACCTCCTCAGGAAGACTGTTCCATGCATCCACAACTCTCTCCATGAAAAAATACTTCCTCACATTATCTCTGAGCCATCCCCCATCTATCTTCAAATTGTGCCCCTTGTTCTTAACATCTTTTTCTGAAAGATGCTACCCTCTTGGACTTTCTGATTCCCTTGAGGTACTTGAAGGTTTTTATCATGTCCTCCCCCCTCCCTCTTTTCCTCGAGGGTATACATATTAAGCTCCTTTAGTCTCTCTTTGTATGGCTTCTGCTGTAGATCCTACATTATTTTAGCTGCCCTTCTCTGGACAGCCTCCATCCTGTCTATGTACTTGCGGAGATGGGGTCTTCAGCACTGCATGCAGTACTCCAGATGGGGTCTCACCAACTGTCTGTACAGAGGAATAACTTCCTGTTTTCTACTGGTGATACCCCTCCCTAAGCATCCCAGTATACCCTCAGCCCTCCTTTCTGCCTTCTCACACTGCTTGCCCACCTTTAGGTCGTCTGATATGACTACCCCCAGGTCCCTTTCCATTTTTGTTATTAGGGTCTCACCCTCCATTGTGAACTCTTCCTCTGGATTTTTGTTTCCCAGGTGCATTACTTTGCATGTCTTTGTGTTGAATTTAAGCAGTCATACATTTGACCATTCCTCCAACCTTGCCAAGTCTCTTCTCATCCTTTCCACCCTATTCTGTCCATCAACCCTGTTGCAGATCTTAGTGTCATCTGCAAAGAGACATACTTTTCCTTCCAGTCCCTCTGCAAAGTCACTTATAAAGACATTAAATAAGACTGGTCCCAGTACTGAATCATGCGGTACCCCGCTAATAACCCCACTTTTTTCAGAGTAAACTCTGTTTACTATTACCTGCTGTGTCCTGTTGTCCAGCCAATTTTTTACCCAGGCTACCACCTTGGGACCCACTCCAAGGCTGGCTAACTTGTTCATTAATCTTTTGTGTGGGACTGTGTAAAATGCCTCGCTAAAGTCTAGGTGGGGCATGTCCACAGCCCCTCCCTGGTCTACTACTTTGGTCACCCAGTCAAAGAAATCTATTAGATTTGTTTGGCACAACCTTCCCACTGTGAATCAATGCTGCCTTGGGTCCTGTGTCCTGCTGGCCTCTAGGTAATCAACAATTCTTTCCTTCAGAAGTGATTACATCATTTCCCTACCACTGAGGTCAAACTAACAGATCTGTAGTTTCCTACCTCTGTGTTGCTCCCAGTTTTGTGAAGTGGAATCACATCCCCCCTCCCCCAGTCGTCAGGTACCGCCCCATCCTTCCATGATTTGTTAAAGAGGGTAGTCAGTGGTGTCACTAGTTCTCCCCTTAGTTCTTTTAGAATTCTGGGATGAAACCCATCAGGACCCATTGCTTTGTCCATCTTCAGTTTTAAGAGTTCTTTCAGAACCCTTTTTTCTGTGACTGGACTGGTATCAACCCCCCTTTTCAGAGTGTTTCTATGCTTTGGTTTAGGTACCTCCCCATCCTCTTCTTTTGTGAATACTGAGCAGAAGTATTCATTCAGTACCCCTGCTTTTTCACTGTTACCCTCTGCCCACATTCTCTCCCCTTTACTAAGCCTCAGTATCCCTGCCTTGGTCTTTCTTCGCTCTCTAATGTACCTATAAAATGTTTTATCCCCCTTCTTAACAGAGTTGGCTATCTTTTCCTCAGTTTGGACCTTTGCTATTCTGCCTGCCTTCCCTGCCTCCTTCTGCTTTAACTGATATAGTTCTCTGTCCTGCTCCATTTGTGTTTCTCTATAGTTCCTTAATGCTATCCTTTTCTCCTTAACTTTCCCTGCCATCTCTTTTGAGAACCATAGTGGCATTTTCATTTTGATTTGCTGATTTGCTTGACACAAAGGCGTGTTGCCTCTGTGATGGCAGTTTTGATTTTTCCCCACTGTTCTTTCACCCCTCCTTCTTGCTTGCTTGCTAGTGCTTTTCTGAGGCACTCTCCCATTTTTCCAAAGTCAGCCCTCCTAAAGTCCAACACCCTTGCTTTTGTATGGCATGACTCTACAGCTGTGTTTATTGTGAACCACACTGTTTGGTGGTCACTTGTTCCCAGATGGTACCCACTTCTAAATCTGAGATACTCTCTCCATCCCCATTTTAGAGTACCAGGTCTAAGGTTGCTCCCTCCCGAGTGGGGTCCAACACTAGCTGTCTGAGGCATGCCCCCTGTAGGGCACTGAGAATGGCTCTACTCTTCGATGTGGCTGCCGTAAATGTACTCTAGTTAACATCTGGCATATTCAGGTCCCCCATCAACAATCTCTCTCCTTTTTCTGCCATTCTAAGGATACCTTCTATCATTTCCTTGTCCATTGCCTCCCTCTAAGATGGGGGTCTGCAAACAACCCCTGTGTGGATTGTGGTGCCATTTCCTGTCTCCAGGGTGACCCACAGTGCTGCCTCCCCTTCCCTCCCTGTTTACTCTTGAGTTGTGTTGCTTTGATTCCTTCCCTGATGTAAAGAGCTACTCCTCCTCCTCCTCCTCTTTTGCCCTCCCTGTCTCTTCTGTAGATTGCATACACCGGTGTTGACATTCCGGTCATGGTTCTCTATATATCATGTTTCTGTGACTGCCACGATATCCACACATCCATCTTCCATCAAGGCCACTAGGTTCAGGGAGTTTGCTAAGATCACTCCCAGAATTTTACCATTATAAACAGTGAAACATTTGTTTCAGGTAGTTGTGAATTCAAAAAGAACTGCATTGATTAATATACAATGTTTTATGTTCAAAAATGTTTTCAATTTATTTGCTCTCTCTCATTCCTACTTTGTATCTTTGCACTGATGTCCAAAGTAGTGTGCCTGACATTTGCAAACATTTGGAGCAATACACGTCCCTCCATGTAGACAAGGCTGCTTGCAGAAGGCTGCAAAGGAAGGCAAAAGGGTTACATTTGATGAATTAACTACACCAAGTATTTGTGTAAATTTTACAGTTTAATAGGATTTGTATAAAAAAAATCTGGAGGAGAAAAAAGGCAGAGAGCAAAACAATCACACAAAAGAAGCAATGACATAACTGTTTTCCAATCTCATTTTCCCTGCTTCCATTCATAAAACTGAAACATGTTGGTGGGAACATGCCTGTTCTGTCTGGTTCTTTCTCTTAAGCATTTTTGCTTTGGAAAACTAAAGCAGCATCTTCAGTATAACTGGTGAGTGTGTGAACATTGAATCCCTTTCTTTTCTTCTGTGACCCACATCCATTTAACAATTACTAAAGAAGCACATCTAATCAGTAAGGTAAGGAAAGTAAGTAAATAAAATAGTAATGTATGTTCTGCTTGAATTTCTTATCCTACTGCTTTCATGTCCTTTCTGTAATGTTTACTATACATGTGATTGCTATCTGACACCTACCTGATGTGCTTAGTACCCTTTCTAAGGCACTCCTGTTAATGGAGTTCCATGCTCCAGTGAACTTACTTTGTGAACAAACACAAACAAATAAATAAAAGGATACCAGTACACAGTTCACTTCAGTTACTGTATGTATCACTGGGGCAAATGGAGGCAAAAGCATGTAATTGTGCTGTAAAGGTGCATAATCACTGAAATGCAGTGTTCATTATTTGCTAGTTCTTAATCCCTTCTGCCCCACAGATAAATGTACAACCATGAATAAAAATGTTAAAGGACACATAGGGGGAAATCTGGGTGTAAAAGGTGGATCACTTATAGTTTTAAACTTGGGGAAAAAGTTGGATGTGGGAAGTTCTTGTCACCTCTGTTGTTGCATCCATGTCTCCCACCCCTGCCCCCTACTGCTCAGACAAGCTCCAAGACAGTTTCTTTCTAGTCTCCTGTGGCGGTCTATGCAATACTGATGACTTTGTCAAATATCTCACCAGAAATCATCAATGGGTCCAACAGCATAAAATTTCCCCAAGTACTCCTCCCACCCAGGTGCCTGACCCAGAACAACAGGCAGAGGAAAACTGTGGAAGCCGGCAGAGGAAGGTGTGACAGAGGACTACAAGACAGGGCAGTTATACCTAGCCAGGACTGCAGCCAAATAAGGCCCAGCATCCAGTAGATAACCATGAGTACTGTACCAGGGAGTATGGGTCCAGCAAAACATCTATCATTTTAGTTTAGTCAGGACCACTGTTTGAGTCTTCTATTTACTGGACTAGGCCATGCAGCCAGGATTGCAGATATTGTTTAATTGTGTTTAAGCATAACATAACCAGCCAACTATACAATGACCACCGGGCCTACACCAATGCAGCACCTAGGTACCCAAACTTCCCGGAAACTCTCTAGGACCAGGGGTTATTACCAATTCAAGTGAGGACTAGGGTAGTGGCCCAACAATATAGTTGGGCTAAACACTGTAATTGGTCAGAGGAGGGCTGTGCCAGGGCTTATCAGATAGCCTCTGGTTTATTTTTATTAGCCTGCTTAACCCCCTTTGCTTCCTAACACCTCTCTCCAGATCCACAAATCAACTTGCATATTTGTCTGAAGTTGCTGACACCTGAGCATATTACAGTAATAGCCATCAGCATTTGTACCACAACACTGATAGTGGCCTCTAGCACTCGAAAAGCACTATGTTACATTGCAGTGACTGTAACTGCTATCACATCGAGGCATGCTATAGTGATTGCTATTGTTAATTATGGCAATAGCTACCACTGTATTTATATGAGTGTATTATTTGTAATTTACTACTATGTTTATTTTTCCAAACTATTGATTGCATTGTATGGGAAGTGGATGGGGTGTACTGTTCGGGACCACAATAGGGGGTATTGTTTCCCACTGGGTAGTACTAACTTATTACCTGGCCCACATAATGTTTTGGAGATACTCTGCAATTTACACCTTTAACTTGCAATTTTTGGTTAATGAATGCCCTCAGGTTTTATTGGACCAAGCCCCTCAATCTTATTTGAACACATAAGGCAAGGGTGGTGTATGACATCTATGGGGACTCAGTACAGTGATATATTGTGGTAGTAGCTGTGATGGATAGTCAATCTGCTTGTTATTATTTGTATTATATTTGTAATATAAATATATCTTCCTTTGAATTTCTGCTTGAGAAGTATGGCAGTCTGCACAGGACATCATGACACCTCGATTTTCAAAAAAATACTGTTCTCCCTCGGAGTAGAAAATCTAATTAAGAGCTTTCTTTAGATACTAGGTTGTAACAGATTGTAAAACACCTATATACTGTGAATCTAGGAAACAGGCCATAAACAGGTTGCATTTTATGACCTCTCAGGAAGTAAGCCAACTTCTAACAGTTACCTGTTAAACTTCTCAACACTAAGAGAAATAGCTCAGGAGTGTCCTCTGAAGATCAATGGGGTAATTCTGGCCTGCCAGAGAGCAGGCTATTTAAAAAAAGACTTTTTTGGAGGGGGGATGCTTAGCAATATGCAGATGCATGAGACTAATTTGGTATGCAGGGATGAGAGTGACCTCACAGCCAGCATCACCTCAGAGTTGTGACCTTACAAGTTGGGTGGAACCCTTTTATTCCACTGATAGATATGGTCAAGGCTGGGGAAAAAAAGAGTCCTTTTTATTTCTGAACTCCTGAAAGAACACACTCTCAAAAAAGCACTTCTACTAAAGTAGGTAATTCAACTACCACTATTTATCAACTGAAACTGGGGTAGGATTTAATACTCAGTATAAGACAGTTTTTGTTTATGATTGTCCATTTGTTTTTATGACTGTACACTAAATGTTATATGTTCTGTGTTTTGTATTTCATGTACTATTTTTAATTTTAGTAAACTTTTTTTTCCTTGAAATCCTGCCTGAGCCTTTCCCTCATTTTCAGTGTGAAGGCTGGGACAGTGTTGATAATTCTGATAAAACTGTTAAGCGCTTACAGTGTATTACCATATGCACCAAGGAAAAGTACCAAGGTTTCAACTGAGTCAAAAGGGGGATTGTGAACCAGGAGGTGTGCCCGCTGGGTTAAGTATTGCACTGCATTTCCCTGAAGAGGGTATGATATTTGTTACCTGGGTGTGCTAGTGAAAAAGGGTTCATATTTGACCCCAAGACTTAAGACTGGTAGTTGATCGGACCCAAAACAGACAGAAGGGTTATCCTGCTTGTCTCCTGTTCACATATTGCACTTTGAGGTTTGGCACTGTGGGAGTAGAGGGCTTGACACATGGAGTGCATTTGTGACAGATCTGGTTGGCAGCAGCGCAATCTAAAAGATTTTGGGTGGCAGTGCTACAATCAAAAAGATTTGTTTGCACACTGTGAAATTATTTGGTGACATGAGCATTAACAGTCTAGTGTGTCAGATTGATAACTGCAACAGTTCACACACAAAACAAGGCAGTGATTAAAAAAAGAGAGAGAAGAAATATATCATCGTGGTTACAGTCAAAGTTCCTTACCTGTTTTATTTTTTCAGGAGCAAGCTAGTGTAGCCATAGATTAGGGAAGAAGATGACTTCCACCTACAGGGGATACACTGCAGACTACCTAAGGCAGTTGTGCCAGGAGAAAGGAGTCCGTTGCAAGGGGCGGAACAAGCAGCACCTCATGGAGGCTCTTGTGGCAGCCAATGCCCAAGACCTTGAGTCACAGTCTGTGACTGAAAGAGACCAGACCTTGGCCATGGAAGGGCCAGGGTCCATCGCAGTGACCAGACCCAGGGAGGAGGACAGCGGGACCAATGTGAACCGAGAACCACCGCAGCAGGGGAAGGTCACCACCATGCTGGAGCCATAAGGGATCAGGCTACAGATAGAACTGAGAAGAATGGAGCTGGAAGTCAAGCAGAGGAAGTTCCAGATGGAGATGGAGACAGAGAAGAAGTGAGAGCAGTGAGATGCCATGCGAGAGGAGTGAGAACGCCAGAGGAAATTTGACCTGGAGAAGCCACAACTCCAAAGACCAGCACCAGAGCAGGTAAGTGGCATGGGTGAACCAGGGACTCCAGGACTGGGTTACAAATGAAATTCTAAATTACTAACTGAATTTAAAGAGGGGGAAGATATGGATGCATTTTTAAACTCATTTGAAAAGGTATGCAATCAGGCAAAAATTTCCAGAAAGCCCTGGAGCTTCCAACTTTCGCACTGTTTCCCAGGAAAGCTTGTGATGCATTGGGTCAAGTGGACAATCAGGACAGTAATGATTATGGCAAACTTAAAGCTGCATTGTTAAAAAAATATGACTTGACAGTTGAAGCATACAGAGTTAAGTTTTGTAAGCTCAGGAGAAGCCCTAATATGAGCTACGAGGAGCTAGCCACTAAACAATGTCAGTTTTTAAAACGTTGGTGGGAAACGATACAAACAGACTCTGTAGAGAAAATTGAGGATGTTGTACTTTTGGAACAGTTCTTTTGGGCTTGCCCAGCAGAGGTGAAAACCTGGCTAGAGGACCGAGATCCAAAAACAGTGCAGGAGGTTGCCGAGCTCTCGGACCGCTATACCAGATGCAGACCTGCTTTGCGAGGGAGTGTGGCAGGCGTGGCAGCACTGAAAGCAAAAAGCACACCTTCAGGGCAGCTAAAACCCTCACTGCCTCCCAAGAAAGCGGGCAGCCCCATGTTACAAAGAAAGGATTTGCCTGATAAAAGAAATTAATGTTGGTCTTGCAAACAACCTGGACATCTTGCAAGACAGTGTCCTAAAAAGGAAGAATGCACAAAGTGGTGTTGGGAAAGAAGTGGATTTTTTTGTGTATCCCTGAAAGCATGACAGAAAACATGAGGGAGCACATACACCCAGTTACTGTGAATGAGGTGCGACCCCATAGGTTGAGGGACACGGGGCATCCCTTACTTTGGAAAAAGGGGATTTGGTTGAACCTGAACAGCTTATACCCAATCAGTTTGTTATAGTACAGGGATACACTGGGTAGGAGAAAACTCTGCCACTTGCTAGTGTTCTCCTGGACTGAGGTGAGACAGGAGAGACTGTGCAAAAAGTTTCAGTGGCAGAAAATCTTGCCCTGGATGTGAATATAGGGAACAATCTCCTAAACAGGATGGTGTGTGCAGTTACCCGCAGTCAGGCAGCAAAGACAAGTTGTGGTTCCCTGTATCCCATAGAAGCCCCTGTGGAAACACTGGGAGGCTCATTCCCCAGCCTGTGTCTCCTGATATGGAGGATAGTGAAAGGGGGGTACAAATTCCACAGATAGCAGTTAACAGAACAGATACAGAAGGTTACTATGAGGAGGGAGGGGTAGCCAACTGTCAGAGGGTTAGGGATGGCAGTGATACTGAATGCCCTGACACTAGAGCTAGGGACCCAGGTAGCCTGTGACATGGGCATTTGGTGATTGAGCACTTGCAATAATGCTGACTCTATCCCAGCACATGTCATGGTGGCTACCAACAAGGTAGGGTGACTAGATGGGATGGGTCAGCACATATAGCGACAGGATGTCACTATATGAATGCATGCGGGGGGGTGGGAGCGAGCATGTTCAGCGAGGGGCGGGAGGGGTTTTGATGGGTGGTGCCATGGTGGGCTGCTGAGCTGGTCCCGTGGCGTGGTGGGTGGGTTCATGGCTTGGGTGGGCAGGGTGTTGGGTTCGGGTCTGGGTGCTGGTGAGTTTCTGTTGCACCCGGTCCGAATGTTATTTTTAAAGGTTTTGCACCCCTCTGACATGCACCCCCCTGGAGTTGAGAATCCTTAAGTAGGGGGTGTGGGGGGCACAGCACCCCCTGCATGAAATGTTAAAATGCAAGTCCTTGGTGCTGTTTTGCTGTGCACTGGGGAGTCAGAGTGCCAAAACTGATTTTCGGCACTCTAACTTCGTCATAACAGTGATCACCTTTCAGCAGTCGCCGTTATGACATGGAACCAGGGACCCTAGTTTAGAAATTGGAGGGGACCTGTCCCATGCCTTGGGAATGTGTAAAGATTTTGCAGCTGCTCAGAAAAATGACCCTAGTTTAGAAAAGCTGAAGGTTTGGGCAGACTCTGACAGAGCACAGGGAGGTGATGGAAAACACAGAGTTTACTAGAACAAGGGACTGCTATATACACAGGACATAAGGACAGAGGAAGGGATGATGGGCAGGCAGCTTGTCAATCCCCAGGAGTACTGTGAGCAGTTGCTCAAGATTAGTCATGATATTCTCATGTCTGGACTTCTGGGAATCACATGCACTATGCAGCGATTGGCCCAAAATTTCTATTGGCCCAACTTCACCAAGCAGGTGAAGGAATATTGTAGGTCTTATCACTGGTGCCAAGAAATGGGGAAGGCAGGTAGGAAAACCCAAGCTACCCTAATTCCCTTGCCCATAGTGGAGAAGCCATTCCAGAGGGTAGGAATGGATATTGTGGGGCCTTTGATACCCTCAGCTCCTCTGGGAATAAGTTTTTCCTAACAGTGGTGCATTATTAAACCTGGTACCCAGAGGCAGTCGCCCTATACTCACTGAGGGCAGACAAAGGGGCAGATGCATTGCTAGGGATTTTCTCCCATGTCAGATTCCCCCAGGAGGTTCTCACTGATTGACGGAGTTCATTCATGTCAGACCTGATAAAATGTTAGTGGGAGAAGTGTGAGGTGGTGCAGAGACACACAACAACTTATCACCCACAAGCCAATGGGATTGTGGAAAGATTTAATAGTACCCTTAAATCGATGCTCCAAGTATTTGCTTGAACAGCATGGGAGGAACCGTGAGGAATACCTTCGACACCTGTTGTTCGGATACAGGGAGGTGCCCTGAGAGTTGATAGGGTTTTCCACCCTTCGAGCTCTTATATGGATGCAGGGTGTGGAGGCCCCTAGACTTGATCCAGGAGGACTGGGAAGGCATGCAAGCCACCCAGGGAACTCCCATAGTGGATTATTTCATTTATTTATTTATTAAATTGTGTTAACTGGGTAAGCCCACTTAGCCCCAAAGGTCCCTTTTTCAGGGGCGACCCGGGGTTTGTTACATATGGTTTGAACATACAGACAGTGTCAGACATATTGTACAGGGTTACTAGGACAGTTTACAATTTTCCAGCTTTTGTGTAAGAGGGCATGAGGCACATGATATTAGTTGGTATAGTAGTAGTAGTACAGTGCAGTGCATCTGATACAGTAGTACATCTAATACAATGATACAGAACAGTACATGTAATGCCAGAGGTATGTTACACTGTTAAGTACAGTATGGCAGAGTAGTACAAATAATACGGAGTTATGAGTATATCATACAGTTTCTGTAGAAGAGGGCAGCAAATACATTATAGTATAGAGTACAGCAGTGACGACAGATGGGAGTAAGGTGATAAGTGCTTTGGGTGCCTACGGGAGGTTCCGTATGGAGTAGAGTACCCGCTTGTGCAGTCGTAAGTCACTACCCTTGTAGGGTAGCAGTGCCTAGTCAGTATGGATTGACACGAGGTGTGGATGTCTTAGCTACTGGAGCAGTGGCAGGGACTTGGTTTGATAAGGTGAGCATGCAGCCCCCTTTGAAAGAAGGCTAATGTCAGTGCCTCCTGAAGATGGCTGGGGAGATTGTTCCATGTATCTGGAGCTAGGTGAGAAAAGGGTTTACTCCCTGCTACCATGCAGGTCAAGGGAGTTTCCAGGAGTTTTTTGTTCGAGGAGCGGAGTGGTCGTCTGAGCGGCTTTGGGGCAAGTAATCCATTCAGACCTGCCGGAGGATGGGCATCCAGGAGCTTGTAGATCCAGCTTAGTAGGGGGTACTGGAGCCTGTTGTGCAAGGATGGCCAGTTGAGAGCTGTGAGGGAATCACAATGGTGGGTCCTAGGGTAAGGTTTTGAAGAAAAGTGAGCTATTTTGTGATATAGGGTCATAAATCTGCTGTGGTCCATCTTAGCGATGCCGAGTACAACGGAGGCGGCATAGGTTAGGATTGGGAGAAGGATGCTTTGTGAGATAGCCAGTCTAGTCTCTGGTATCATGTTGTGGCTTAGGCGATAGAGAAGGCCCAGTTTTTGGTGGATGTTTTTTGTTACAGTGTGCACATGGGGCTTTAGGGTGAGCCCCTGATCTAGTATGAGGCCAAGGTATTTGACTGGTTATACCACCTCTATTTTGGAGCCAGACAAGGTAGTGAGTGGCAGAAGATGGTTCCTGGAGAGGCCCAGGGATTTTGGCACAAACAGCATAGCCTTAGTCTTGGTGGGGTTAAGGACAAGGCGGTTCTCAATTAGCCAAGTCTCAGCCTTGGTGAAATCATTTTGCAGTCGGGGTCCTAGATCGGATGGGCGATCCCCCGTTCTGTACAGCACTACATCATCTGCATACTGTACTATGGAGCTACCCCCACAGTGTCCATAGAGGTCATTTGTGAATAGGGATAACATAAGTGGGATAAGAATGAGCCCTGTGGGACCACCTCAGTTAAAGGCAGGGGTTGGGATGTGACCCCTTTCCACTTGATCTGTTGAGTGCGGTCAGTGAGGTAATTGCAGAAACAGTTGAGGGAGTGCTGTTCCAGCCCCAGTTGGCTAAGCTTGGTTAGCAAGAGTGAGTGATCCACCAGGATGAAGGCCTTTGAGAGGTCCACGAATACAACCCCAGTAGGGGTACTCCTGTCCCAGGCTGTCAGGACATCGGAGGTGAATTTGATGAGGGCAGTATCAGTCCCATGCTTTGGTCTAAAGCCGTGTTGTATGGGGGCCAGTAACCTGTTGGCTTTCAGGTAGTCTCTGAGTTGGCTATAAACTAGCCGCTCCCGTATCTTAGCCAAGTGACATAAGATGGAGGTGGGCCTGTAGTTTCCTATAGGTTCCATTGCTCCGCCCTTGTGGATTGGGACTACATGAGCCTGTTTCCATGTTAGAGGGACTGCACCTTCCTGTAGGGATCTGTTTATTAACTGTGTTACAGGTAGTGTGATGGCTGGGGCAGCAGCCCTAAGCAGCCTAGGGTCCAGTCCGTCGGGTCCCGGTAATCTGCTGGGTTTTAAGGATTGTAGGAGGGTCAGCACATCTTTGGTTCACACTATCCGCAGATGGAAATTGGCGATCGGAGAGTCCTTGGATTCAGTAACCGATGGGCTCTGTGAGCTGTGTGTGCAGTTGGGTCTGAGCACCCCCAGGTCGGTGAAGAAGCGATTGAAGGCTGTAGCGACCTCTTCTCCGTCCATGAGTGTCGCACCATTATAGGTTATGTTAGCCTGCTGGGGCAGTTTAGTACCTTTTATCAGGGAGTTGATGCTTGTCCATAAGGACTTTGAGTCAGTTAGTGTTTGCCTCTGTAGGGATTTTATGTAGTCCCTTTTGGCATTCTTGGAGCTTCTTTGGCACTGATTCTGCAGGAATCTATAGGCAGAGTAGTCAGTAGGGATAGTGGAACTCCTTGCCTTTTTCCAGGCCTTATCTCGGGTTATCATCAGTGCCTTCAGCTCACGCAATATCCATTTATGGCAAAGGCCCTTGGCTCGTCTGGTCCTAATTGGGGCATGCATGTTGGCCACTGCTGAGAATGTGCACTGAAAAAACTGTGCTGCCTCGTCCCTGCTCCCTAAGTGTCTCACCAGTGACCAGTCTATGTTTCTTAGGGATCTCTAGAATGCCTCAGCTATGAAGCCAAAGAAGTCCCTGGCCACTATGAGCTTGGGCGGAATCCTGGGAGGCCAGTTTTTCCATATGCAGAAGGTGGGTGAGTGATTGCTTAGGGCGTCTGACATCACACTAGCCACTTGTATGTTGGTGGGTTTGGAGGTAAGTATCCAGTCCAGGATAGAGTGATTCCCTGTTTTTGGTTATGCCTTGTGACCTCAGTGATGACCTGGGTCAGGTTAGCATCTAGGAGTATGGTCTTATATTTTTGCTCGGTGTTGGGTTCCCAATTTAAGTTGCAGTCCCCCAGGACCAGCAGCTCCGTGAGTCTTGCCCCTGCTATTGGGCTGACGAGGCTTTGGAGTACGGCAGTACCCCCCCCCCCGTGGGAGGGTTGTAGATACATCCCATGGTGAGGTGCTTAGCACTGCCTAGGACAAGTTGGATGAATATGAATTCTAGTCCAGTTGCAGTTGGCATTTCAACAGGGGACAAGGAAGCCATCAAGGAGGAGGTCATGTAGATAAGAACTCCCCCTCCTTTTTTCCCTTCTCTATCCTTTCGGAAGGAGTTGTAGTGGTTTACTTCCACTTCGAGGGGGAGTATGTGAGGCTTCAGCCATGTTTCGGAGACGGCTAGCACATCTGGTTTGTATGTGTCTTCCCATGATTGCACCTCCGGCATCTTAGGTCGAAGGCTGCAGATGTTCATGTGGGCCACCCTTAGCCCCTTGGTGTGACACCGTGTGGGGTCCTTGGAGGATCCCAGGAAGGAGTTGGCGGGCAGGGGCCCAAGGTTGGGGTGGATGTCACCTGCTCTCAATATCAGTATTAGTAGGACGAGGCAGAGGACCCCCTTCCGGGTGAGGGAAGATCATTTCGGTCGATCACCTGTGACACCAGAGAAAATGAGATAGCAGGCTCCCTTGTGAGTAAGTCCATGCTTGATAAGTAGTGCGAGCGGGATTGAGGGAGTAGGGCAGCGTGTGAGGTGTGGTAGGTGACGGTCCTGCACTCCCTATGCAGGTTAGGGTTGTTACACGAGGTCCCTGCACCCTAATTGATACCCTCAGGGGTACACCGTAGACAGCTAATGTTTAGGTATAGGTTATACTAATACATAGGGCTAAGGACATCTACCGTACAAGAGTAGATGTCAGAATATGAATGCATATTATTGTAACCCACTTTGCTTGCTAATGCACACATATTATACCATGTATTTTCTGTCTATTTCTTACTTGTCAGATGCCAAGACACCTGCCCTTGAAGTAATTGTAATATGTAAGGCAACATTGCCATCCTTAGGTGATGTGCACCACTTCACCTTGTTATGTAAGACTCTGTATAAGAACGTCTTTGTTCTAAAACTGATGACTTTACAGAATTATATAATGTTATCTTGGACCGTGGAGCCACCTCTAATTTAGCCAATAGGGCTCATCTCTGTAACTAGAAATGTTTCTATCTTTTAGTAACCATAGTAATTATCACAGGTATATAATGCTATGCACAGGCTCTACACCTCGGAGACCCGAGAGATCCCAAGAGACTACAGAGAAACCTCGAGGTATAGGGAATGCTTAGCACTGGCTCCCGGTTTGTATTGGTAAGAACTGCTTAGGGCAACTGTGATTTATCCCTTTTGTAGTAATAAACTTGTTTATTACTCAAATGCAACCTGTTTGTGATTATTTGCATTCCCAATATTGCCAAGAACCTGAAAGTGAGGTTCAGACCTCTTACAGGGTCTAGACAGCCACTTATTTTGGCATCCACCCATCCTAGTGCAGTTATGTACAGGAGTAACACTGCCAGTATTCCAATGTTAGCCAGGTGCAGGTTCAGCTGCAAACACCAACGCTGCTGGAGGAGTGGTTGGGCTACTTTGCTGCACATCCTATTCCACCATGTCTCCATACCTAAGAAGTGGTGCTGAGGGAGCAGGGTTCCCTACGTTTAAGCAGTTCTGTCGTCCTTATTAGGTGTGTCAGCCTGCTATGTTATATCTTTTGTTATGTGGTATGATCCTTAGCAGTAGCCTCAGCCCCTCCCTCCTGTTATTCCCTAAATTGATATGATCAGTTGCTGTGCTGGATGGTAGGATCAAATGCCAGGCTGGTAGATATTTAAATTCTGTATTAGAAAGCAGCACTGGCTGGTAGATCTTTTTAATTCTGTATGAGAAAGAAGCACTGGCTGGTGGATCTTTTTAATTCAGTATGAGAAAGCAGCACTGGTAGACTTACATAGGCAGACCAGCTTAGGCGGCCTCTAGTGGCAGCAGATGAGAAGCTGCAAGTGGAAAAGTGAGCTCCTTAGGTTTAGGGAAAAGCTGAAGGAGCTTATGGGAACAGACCAGAGCAACCTGGCAGCTGCCCAGCAAAAGCAAAAAAGTATGGTATAACCGCAGTGCCAGAGCTCGATCATACACTGTGAATCAGGAAGTCATGGTCCTAATCCCAGTCTGGACTGATAAGCTGCAGGCTGACTGGGCAGGACAAGACAAAGTAGTCAGACAGCCGAATGACAAAAATTACGTTACAGAACTGCCTAACAGAAGACCTATCCAATGGATTTACCATGTTAACATGATGAAGCCATATGCAAATAGGGCTGACATGGTCTTTGCAGTGTGTAGTCCTGGGGAAGGGACAGATGAAGAAGACCCCCTTCTGGACTTGCTGGAAGAAAGCAAGTAGGAATCCTCTGTGGAGGCAATTAAAATGTTGCCCCAGCTGATCCCGGACCAGATCCAGGAAGTAAGGGAGGTTTTAGCAGACTTTGCCCCATTGTTTAGTGCCAAGCCTGGACTAACCCCCTTAGCAACACATGATGTAGAAATGGAGATGCAAGTGCCCATACGGCAGACAGCATATTGGGTGTCAGAGGCCATCCAAAAGGTCATTAGGAGGGAGGTGGAGGAAATGCTGGATTTAGGGGTAATCCAGAAATCCTACACCCCTGGGCCTCACCCATAGTCCTTGATCTCTCGTCCCTCTCGTTGGCAAGCAATGACCCAGAGATCCTCGTGATGGCTTATAATTTAGCCATCTCGGCAGCTCTAGACTCCATTGCTCCAGTCCGTGTTTGCCCTCTCTCCCTTCACCTCAGGTCCCCTTGGTTTGATGGGACTTTGAGGGAGATGCGGAGACTAGGACCAAGGATAGACCGTTGCTGGCACAAGTCCACCCTTGATACCGACCACCTTAGATTGATGGACCATTATTAAGTCTATCAATCTGCAATCACCCGTAAGAAGGCAGACTTCTTGTCTGGGGAGTTTAAGGTTGCTCAGAATTGACCAGCTCAGCTTTTTTGAACTGTGGACAGACGGTGCAACCCAACCTGTCTACATGTTCGGAAAGCCTTTTCACAATTAGAGTGCGACGAGCATGCTCGATTCTTTGCAAATAAGGTGGCTGACATCAGGGCGGTACTTCAGCCTGCACACTTTATGGGTGTTGCTTTTAATCAGTATGTGGTCACTGTACCTCAGCTTTTCTGGAGTACCTTCAGTTGACTCGAGTTCATGGATGTCATGCGGATTATCCAGAGTGTACACTCTACGTGCTGTAGTTTGGACCCTGGACCAACTTCCCTAACTTTGTGTTGTATTGATGTCATCGGTCCAGTCCTTGTGTAGATAGTCTGGTGCTCCCTGGAATCTGGAGAGTTTCCCAGCTCCCTGAAAGAGGCAGTGGTGACACCATTCTTGAAGAAAGCTTCCTTGGACCCCAACTGCCACGCAAACTACAGACCTATCTCTAACCTTCCCTTTGTAGGGAAGATGATTGAGAAAGTAGTGGCAGCTCAACTGGAGAACTATTTGACCATCCATGACATCTATGAACTGCTCTAGTATGGTTTTCGTAAGAGACATAGTACTGAGACAGCACTGGTTCGGGAGCTCAATGATCTCCTGATGGTGAGAGATCAGAAGAACAGTACCATCTTGGTCCTTCTGGATCTCTCTTCAGCTTTTGATGCCGTGGACCATGTGGTTTTGATAGGACGCCTGAGGCATATCTGTGGACTGTTGGGAACAGTCCTCAGATGGTTTACATCTTTTCTCATGGGTAGAACACAGAGAGTTGTGTCTGAGGTTCATTCTTCAGGCCCAATTCCACTGTCATGTGGGGTGCCTCAGGGTTCAGTGCTGTCACCCATGTTGTTCACAGTGTATATGCTACCCCTCAGAGACACTGTAAGAAGGTATGGGCTGAAGTTTCATTGCTATGCAGATGATACCCAGCTCTACCTTTCTCTTGCACCTGACCAGGATGGAGCTCTCTTGGTGTTTAATAACTGTCTGAAAGAAATCCAGGAGTAGATGGATTCCAGCTGGTTGAAGTTCAACTAGGAAAAAATGGAGGTATTGGTTGTGGACTCAGGTCGTCAGATGGGGGAGTCAAGTGTTGGTGCGCTGTCTGGAATTTTTCTTGGTGGCGTCTCACTCCCGACCTCTGAATGGGTGCGTAACCTGGGGATAGTTTTTGATGATGGACTGACCCTGCATTCTCAGGTGTTGGCTGTCGTTAAAACATCCTTTTATCATTTTAGGAATATCACCAGGATTAGGCATCTGGTTCCGTCTGATGACCTTCCTACCCTGGTCCATGCCTTTGTGTCCTCGCGCTTAGATTATTGCAACTCCCTCTACCTAGGGCTTTCTGGGGTACAAATCTGTCTCTTGCAGCTGGTGCAGAATGTGGCGGCCCGGCTTTTGACAGGATCTGCTCAATCCTGTCATATTACCCCAGTGCTGCATGAACTGCACTGGTTGCCAGCACAGTGGCGCATCACCTTTAAAATCAGTTTACTGACTTTCAAAGCCCTACATGGACAGGTCCCGGACTATCTGAAAGAGGTCCTTGTCCCTTACTACCCTGGTTGATCACTCTGCTCAGCCAATGAGGGGTTGTCAGAGATTCCAAGGGTGAATTTGAAATCATCTGGTGCAAGAGCCTTTATGTATGCAGCCCCACCCTTTGGAATTCTCTACCCACTCGGTTACGGGAGTGTGCAACTGTTGAAGGATTTAAGCAGGGCTTAAAAACCTTTCTGAGGCACCAAGCCTTCTTAGCCAATTAAATGTTTTGTTTTTTTCCGATTTATTGTTATGTGATTTTAACTGAATTGATGTCTGATGTTTGTATGATTTTGATTTGTTTTTATGTGTTAGGTGCCTTGGCAATAGATAAGGCACCTTATAAACAAATTTATTATTATTATTAATTTATTATTGATCCCAAGCCAGATGGCTCTACTAATTTTTGCATGGACTATTGTGGACTCTATGCACTCATTAAGATGGATGGCCACCCAATGCCATGGATAGATGGACTAATGGACAAGATGGAAGGGGTGCCATTCCTTATCACTGTTGACCAGACAAAAGGGTACAGGCAGATGGAGTTAACTGCAAGAGCTAGGGAGAGGTCGACCTTCATCACTCCGATAGGGTTATTTGAGTTTAAGGTAATGCCTCTTGGAATGAAGAACGCCCCTGTCACCTTCCAAAGGTTGGTGAACCAGGAGTTGAATGGTACTGAAGAGTATGCCATATGGATGATATTGCCATCTTCAGTGCCAGCTAGAAGGAACACCTGTCCTGTTAGGGAAGTGCTGGACAGGATACAGAGGGCCAGACTCACTGTAAAAGCTGAAACATGCCAAGTGGCCATGGCTGAGGTGGCGTACCTCGGGCATGTAGTAGACCAGGGACAGCTCTATCCTAATCGAGCAAAAATTGAGGCAATCAAGGCATTGCCCAGACCTGAAACACACAAGCAGGTTCATAGTTTTCTAGGGACAGCAGGGTCCTATAGAAAATTTGTATCAAACTACAGTGCCCTGGCAACTCCCCATCTGGCCTACTAATGAAAAGAATGCTTAAGACGGTAAACTTAGAACCAGCCTGTGAACAAGCCTTTACACAGCTCAATGAGGCACTGTGCGATGCTCCTGTATTAGCCAGCCCAGACTATAATAAACCCTTTGTACTCCAGAAAGATGCCTCAGATGTGGGTATTGGGGCAGTACTTAGCCAGACTTCTAACCAAGAGAAAGATCACTGAATAATGTACCTCAGTAAGAAGTTACTTCATAGGGAGCAGGCTTATTCCACAGTGGAGAAAGAATGCCTTGTAATGGTGTGGGCACTAAAGAAATTAGAGTCATACCTATACAGGCAGCATTTCAAAGTACAAACAGATTATAACCCCCTGGTTTGGCTGGCATGAATGTGTAAAACAAATAGTAGATTTTTAAAAAGGAGCCTTGCCTTGCAGGGTTATAATATGACTGTTACTCACAGGGCAGGGGCAGCAAATGCAGACGGGCTATTGCATCAGTTAGAGTGGTGAACTGAATTTGGGAAGCTCATTCCATGCCTAGGAATAGATTCCCCCAAATTCATTCTAGGAGGGAGGACTGTGACAGACAGCCAATCTACTTGTTATTATTTGTATTATAGTTGTAATATAAATATATGTTCCTTTGAATTTCTGCTTTGGTATGGGAGTCTGCACAGGGCACCATGAAACCTTGGATTTTCAAAAAAAAAAAATACTGTTCTCCCTCTGAGGGGAAAATCTAATTAAGAGCTTCCTTTAGATACCAGGTTTTAACAGACTGTAAAACACCCAATACTGTGAATCTAGGAAACAGGCCATAAACAGGCTGCATTTTACGACCTCTCAGGAGGTAAGTCAACATCTGACAGTTACCTGTTAAACTTCTCACTACTAAGAAAAATAGCTCAGGAATGTCCTCTGAAGATCAAAGGGGTAATTCTGACTTGCCATAAAGCAGGCTCACTAATTTAAAAAAAATGTAGTTTTTTGGGGGTTAGCAACATGCAGATGCACAACACTAATTTGGTATGCAGGGACCAGTGTGACCTAATAGCCAGCATCAACTCAGAGCTGTGACCTCACAAGCTGGGTGGGACTCTTTTATTTCCCCTGACAGATGTGGTCAAGGCTGGGGGAAAACAGAGCTTTTTATTTCTGGACTCCTGAAAGAACACTTTCAACAAGCACTTCTACTAAAGTCGGTAATTCAACCGCCACTATTTATCAATTGAAACTAGGGTAGGATTAGATATTCAGTATAAGGTGTTTTTTGTTTACGTTTGTTCATTTATGTTTTTTTATGACTGTATCTGAAATGTTATATGTCCTATGTTTTGTATTTCATTTACTATTTTTAATTTTAGTAAACTTTGTTTTCCTTGAAATCCTGTCTGAGCATTTTCCTCATTTTCAGTGTGAATGCTGGGACTGTGTTGATAATTCTGATAGAACTGTTAAGTGCTTACAGTGTATTACCATATGCACCAAGGTAAAGTACTAAGGTCTCAATTGAGTCAAATGTGGGATTGGGAACCAGGTGTGTGCCTGCTGGGTTAAGTATTGCACTGCATTTCCCTGAAGAGAGTGTGATATTTGGACCTGTTATCTGGGCGTGCTAGAGAAAAAGGGTTCATATTTGACCCCAGGACTAGAGGCTGGTAGTTGATTGGACCCAAAACAGACAGGATGGTTACCCTGTTTTTCTCCTGTTCACATATTGCACTTTGAGGTTCGGCATTGTGGGAGCAGAGGGCCTAACCACCAGAGTGTTTGTGACAGTAGTTAAAAATATCACAAAGCTTTTTCTAAATGAGAGTGAAGTTAAGGAAGTGTTAAACTACACCAGTGCACTCCTGTGATATGTTCATAGGTTAATACAGTCACAGTAAAACCAAAGATTTTTCAAGTCTGACCATATCTATATAGCACCCATAACCTTCAATTCTCATTTTAGTCATATATGCATCTAGACTGATAAACTCTTTCCCAAGAACTAAGTTCATTCCCAGCACTGCAGCTCGGGTCAGAATTATGTATGACCCATGATGGCACCTGCAGCTAATTTCTAGATCTTCAGGTGTCAGCAGGAGGAGGATCCCACACAGTAGAAGAGTCCATAAAAAGTAACCCTAAAAAAAGAAAGTTAATAAGGTTTGTGTGTTTCATATTGTCAAGACAGCACAGGCAGGGCACAGCTTTGAGGACACCTATGGCAATATTGTGCCATTGCAACTAACAGAGGGTGTTACTCTGGGCCTCAATAGATGAAGAACACAGAAACATGGGAAAAGGAGTTTCAGAGTATTAAAGAGGGATTTTCACACTAGGCAAGCCTAAAATACGTAAGATTTTCCACAATATTCCTTCACTTTTTATGTATTCCCTTTTCCACTGCTAATAACTGAACATAATGATATGTATCCAATTAAAAAAGAGCTTCCCCTCTCATAATCCATCTAATCCTACTGCTAGAGCATGCAGAGCCAGCATAGTTCTTCACCTCTAACATTACAACCTGATACTCAACAGATGCTTCAGTAACACCACACCCCTACATGGGGGAGAGGGGTTGTTCACTGCACACATCCACTTCTCTGTATGTAGGGATTCACTATGCAATGGTATGGTCCCAGGGTATAAACTTACTTGGTAGGAATTAAGAAAATTTCCAGGAGATTTCAGGTAGTATCTCCATGAGGGAGGAGGAGATCCTGTTTCATAGCACTGGCTGCAACTGGCAAGGTGAACCTGCCAGGTTTAGGGGATGGCAAAATATGCCCTGATTCTGGAATGTAGCACAGATTTCCTGTTAGGACTGGTCTTCAGTTACCTCATCACACAGAGAGAGCAAGAGAGAGATCATCAGTGGAGAGGGGAAGGGCCTGATATGGAAGTTCCCCTTAAGGAACTTCCTATAATAGCTTCACCATCATCCTGTTCCTGTATTCACCTAGTAACAGTTTTCCTGCCAGCTAAGCTGGAAGGGCTGAATGTGTTACATCATGGCTCAGATACCCAGGGAGTTAGTGCATCTGTGAACCATAGTGCATGGGAGTTACTAGGTTTTAGCATTGCCACAAGAGGTACCCTTTCTGGCACCATTACCATGCAGCTGCCCACCAGAAACAGTGTGAAGGTGTGAGAAACGGCTACAGAAAGGGTCCTGAAGTTTACAGTATGTGCCTCAGACTCCAGGGAGGAATGACTCTGTACCATCTACTAGTCTCCTGCATGGACAGGAAAGCTACTGACCAAAACAACAGAGGGGAGAGATGTAGTGGGTAGTTTTGCTCAGTACTGCTACTTGTGTCATGCTGCAGACTCCTGACTCTAGCCACAATGCTGCATGTCTGCAGACATACTGTACAGCAGTACAAATGACCCATACTAGACAGTGTCCACCGGACAGGATGCAGTAAACTAAAACATGCTCCATCCAGTAGAGGGGATATCCTAAGTGTCAGAAATCCAAAACAGGGCCACTACCTGGAGGTAGTAGAGCATAAGGTCAAAACAACATGTATACAAAAGCACAAAAGACCTCGCTCAAATACAAAAAGGACTGGCTTGTCCACAAGCTGATAAAAGACAGAGGGAACAAACCTACACCCTATTTCTTTTGCACCCTTTGGGTTTGTATCCTGTGCCTTCTGTAATGGAGATTGCTTTTGAAAGCAGTAGTCCACCCAGAATTTGCAAAAACATATGTTGTGCAGAGTGTTTTGATTTGTGTGTGAAATCCTAGTGTACTTCCCCCTGTCTGCTATTAGGAGTTTTTCCTAAATTAGCCTGCTAGCTTTATTGTAGTTTTTTGACCCCGGGGAATATTCATTTGAGCTAAGTTTATTGTATTCTTTGTTCCTACAATGCATCCTGGCTCATGTGACAGTGATGTAGCTGAGACTATAGATTCGACAGAAAGCACTGCTTTACAATCAGCTCACAACAGTAGATACGGCTATATTTTAAAAACTATACAGAGTTTAGCTTGGTGACTACCCTCATTGTAAAGGTATTTTTGTTGTGAACAACTGTGCCACTAGTTGTGTATGTGTGACCTGTATGGCTTTCAAGATATTTACATTTGTTTGGCATGCCTACTAGAGTGTTCACTCAGACAGAAAAAAAAGTTTCTGGTGTTTTCAAGTGCATCTGCACACATGCCAAACAAATAATATCATTATATACAAGCTACACATACAAAAAAAACAAAAAACAGCAAAGTTGTTCAGGAGAAAAATAACTTTACATTTAGAGTAGTCACTAAGCTGAACTCCTTACAGCTTTTAAAATATTTGGCATCTGAAGTGGGACATTTGATAAAACAAAAAACATGGACATTTGGTCAATTAGATGGCTATATTTTAAAAACTATACAGAGTTCAGCTTAGTGTCTACCCTCATTGTAAAGGTCTTTTTGTCTTGAACAACTTTTCTGCTGGTTATTTTTGTGTAGCTTGTAAAGTTTCCAAGATGAGTGAACACTAGTACATATGCCAAACAAATATAAATATCTTGAAAAGCACACAGGTTACACATACACAACTAGTGTCATAACTGTTCACAACAAAAAGACCTTTACAATGAGTAAGTAAGTAAATATTTATTTCTATAAGGAGCCCTTCCCAAGCTCAGGGCGCCTTTACAAAATCCTACATACAATATTAAAACCACAATAATAAATAACATCATATCCAAAACAAAATATAACATAATTTATGTCACTGAAAATGCTTGATTAAAAAGGAAGGTCTTTAGAGCTTTTTTAAAGCCCTCCACAGTCAGGCTATTCCGTATCTGGCAAGTTAAAGAATTCCACATGGTAGGAGACATAAAGGCAATGTTCTTCCACCAGATGTTTTTAAGGTTACCCTGGGAATCTCTAGCAATCCCTCACCAGAGGATAGGAGGGAGCGGGAGGGACAGTAAGAAGTCAGGAGTTCTTCCAGGTAGCGGGGTCCCAAACCATGTAGAGCTTTATAGGTCATCAACATGACCTTGAAAGTGATCCGCCACTGTACAGGCAGTAAGTGCAACTCACCAAGCACAGGTGTTATATGGTTGGACCTCGGGCTTCCAGTCAACAACCTAGCTGCCGCATTTTGTAACAGCTGCAAGCAGCGAATATCCACTCCTGGTAGCCCTAGATAAAGGGCATTGGAGTAATCAAGAGGATTGGCAACAAAGGTGTGGACCAGGGTAGGAAGATCCTCTGATGGAATCAAGTGTTTCACCCGTGCTATATTCCTTAGATGAAAAAAGGATGATTTGACTATGGCCGACACCTGCGCCCTCAGGGTCAGGCCCTCATCAAATATAACATCAAGGTTACCTACCTGACCAGATGCCATAAGCGGGGTTCCCCTCAGAAATAAACCTGAGGGTTTTCCCGCCCATGGACTTGAAATCCTCACCCTCGGTTCCACCACCAATACCTCTGCTTTTCCCAGGTTCAACTTCAGCCAATTGGTACTCATCCAGTTCTGTATCTCCAGGAGGCAGTTGTTAAACAATGTACTTGACTCAGACTCCTGCTCAGGCACAAAAGACATATAGAGTTGAGAGTCATTGGCATAGCAATGAAAACTCAATCCATATTGTCTTATAATGTCCCCAAATGGAAGCATGTACACCGCAAATAACATGGGGGACAACACCGAAACCTGTGGCATACCACAGCATAGGCAGTGAGAGGCTGAAGAATAAATCCCCGACACTACTCTCTGAGTCCTGCCCTGCAGAAAAGATTTAAACCAACTGTGGACCACCCCCCTTAGTCCACAGAGAAACCACAGGCATTCGAGCAGCACCCCATGATCCACGGTGTCAAACGCTACAGAGAGATCAAGGAGAACCAAGACAGAACGAGTTCTATAATCTATCACCATCAGGAGGTCATTTAGTACTCGTACAAGAGCCGTCTCAGTACTATGTTGTTTCCTGAAGCCAGACTGGAGAGGATCATAGATACTGTGGATGGTTAAATGGTCTTCCAGATGCAAGGCGACCACCTTCTTGATAATCTTCCCCAAAAAGGGAAGATTCAAAATCAGTCTGTAGTTTCCTGGGCAGTCAGGATCAAGGGAGGGCTTTTTCAAGAGGGGGCATACTATTGCCTCTTTCAAGGGATCAGGAAAGATCCCTCTCTCCAATGATGCCACTACTATCCCAGTGAGGATCAGGCAAATAACCTCTACACACCCCACAAGTAGGTGAGTAGGGCCCAGATCCAAACTACAGCAAGTTAGACGCAAAGTCTGGATGATCCTTACTATATCCATGACTGCCGGTTGACTGAAAGTGAACAAAGTTAGTTGGGTATTTGTGTCCCTCGATTGATCACTGCAAGATCCAATGCGGAGGCGCTGGCTCATCTCATCCCTGATAGCGGACACCTTATCAGTAAAGAATATCGCAAATTCCTCACACTGTAACTGTGATAACGCTCGACCGGCATGAAGACAGACTGGATTGCACAGTCTGTCCACAGTCCAGAAGAGCTGGACTGGTCTATTCTTTGCTGTAGCAATTTTCCTGGACAGGAACTCTGCTTTCTTATGGGAAATTGCTAACTGATAGATCTTATAATGATCTAACAGTCTAAGCCTGTCCACTTCCAGGTGAGTTTTTCGCCAGCGTCTCTCCAGTCTTAAGCCCTGTCTCTTCAACCCACAGATCTCCATGGTAAACCATGGAGCCCCTGGGTGAAGAGTACAGGGACAAACATGGAATGGAGCAATGGCATCCAGGGCCCTCACAACTGCCCTATTATAGGCCATCACTAAGGACCCTGGGTCAGTGCTATCCATTGGAAATCTCAAGAAGTCCAGCTCCATCATTAGGCCTTCTGAGGTAACTCCTCTCAGAGGACGGAACTGTACTATCTCCTTAGGGGCAGGCCTCTTTCGAGAGGCCACGAAACTGAACCTCAGGGCGTGATGGTCAGACCAAGTAATAATAAATAATAATAATAATAATAATTTTATTTTTAAAGCGCCTTTCAAATTTCAAAGTGCTGTACAATCATAACAAAAAATAAAATCCAATATAATCATCATTATAATACAATTTAAAACACTCATAAAACCACAATTTTATAAACAAATCACATAATACTATAAAAAAGCCATGTGATACAAATGGATTTTAAGGCCGCTCTTAAATTCCCCCAGGGAGGTGCACTGCCGTAACCAACGGGGTAGAGAATTCCAGAGAGTGGGAGCTGCATAAGAAAAGGCTCTACAGCCAGATGAATTTAAACACACTCTCAGAATCTCTAGCAACCCCTCGTCGGCCGAGCGGAGCAATCGGCCAGGGCAGTAAGATACAAGAAGATCTTTCAGATAAGCTGGACCCTGATCGTGTAGGGCTTTGAAAGTCAGTAAACAGACTTTGAAGGTGATCTGCCACCGAACAGGAAGCCAGTGCAGTTCGCGCAGCACCGGGGTAATATGACAAGACCTACTGGTTCCCGTCAAAACCCGGGCTGCCGCGTTCTGCACTAGCTGAAGGCGGCTGATTTCAACCCCAGAAAGCCCAAAATACAGGGAGTTGCAGTAGTCCAGACGAAAGGACACAAAGGCGTGGACCAACATAGATAACATGTCAGACGGAACAAGGTGTTTCACTCTAGCAATATTCCTAAGATGGTAAAAGGAAGTCTTGAAGACCGCCAACACCTGCGAATGCAGTGTCAGCCTGTCATCCACGATAACCCCTAGATTACGCACCTGTTCAGAGGTCGGAAGTGACACACCCCCAAGAAAAATTCCTGATGGTGCAGAAACAGGCGACCCCTCTATCCGACATCCCGGGTCCACCACCAAAACCTCCGTCTTTTCAGCGTTCAACTTCAGTCAACTAGTATCCATCCAACCCTGGATTTCTCTCAGACAGCTGTTAAACACTGAGGTAGCTCTATCCAGGTCAGGAGCAAAAGACAGGTATAGCTGGGTATCATCTGCATAGCAATGAAACCTCAGCTCATACCATCTTATAATGTCTCCGAGGGGCAGCATATACACTGCAAATAACATGGGAGACAGCACAGAGCCCTGAGGCACCCCACATAACAAAGGTACAGGGCTGGAGGAAAAAAGGCCCGATACAACCCTTTGTGATCTCCCCGTGAGGAATGAGGTGAACCATCGAAGGACGGTTCCCGATATTCCTCAAATCTGCCTCAGGCATGCTAACAACACCACGTGATCCACAGTGTCAAAAGCTGACGAGAGATCAAGAAGAACTAAGATAGAACGTCTCTTCTGGTCTCTCGCCCTCAAGAGATCATTAAGCACCCGAACCAGCACAGTCTCAGTGCTGTGTCTTTTATGAAAACCCGATTGGAAGGGTTCGTAGATGCCATGGATGGTTAAATGGTTCTCCAGTTGGGATGCCACTACTTTCTCAATCACCTTCCCAATAAAGGGAAGGTTTGAGATAGGTCTGTAGTTCGTGAAACAGTTGGGGTCCAAGGTAGCTTTTTTTAAGAGGGGTGTCACCACCGCCTCTTTCAGGAACTAGGAAACTCACCTGATTCAAGGAACACCAGACTATTTCACAAGGATTAGGGCCGAT
Organism: Neoceratodus forsteri; assembly: GCA_016271365.2. NCBI lineage: Eukaryota > Metazoa > Chordata > Ceratodontiformes > Ceratodontidae > Neoceratodus > Neoceratodus forsteri. The sequence continues at coordinate 1,325,785,570 of CM057456.1, read as the reverse complement.
GATATCACAACAACCCAATATTAGGGAAGTCGGTCCAGGATCCAAACTACAGCTCGTAGGGCGTACACCATGGATAATCCTCATGACATCCACAAAATCTGGTCTGCTGAAGGAACACCAGGAAGACAGAGGTACTGTGAACTCAAGCTTTTCAACGGCATCCCCCTTAGAAGCCACTGGGCGCAAATCCATCCTGATGTCAGCCACCTTATTAGCAAAGAATCGCGCAAGCTCCTCGCACTCTAATTGCGAAAACGCTTTCCGAACTTGTAGACAGGCTGGGTTGCACAGCCTGTCCACAGTTCGGAAAAGCTGAGCCGGTCGATTCCTGGCTACTGCAATCTCCCTGGACAGGAATTCTGCCTTCTTATGGGAGATTGCAGATTGATAGACAGAATAATGGTCCAACAATCTAAGGCGGTCGGCATCAAGGGCCGATCTGCGCCAGCAGCGTTCTAATCTTCGCCCCTGTCTCCGCATCTGCCTCAGTGTCCCATCAAACCAGGGTGCCTTGGGACGAAGGGAGAGGGGGCATACATGAACAGGAGCAATAGTATCCAGAGCCAGTGTAACAGCCTTATTATAGACTGTCACCACAGTCTCCGGACTACTGCTCACCAACGCAGGGGATGAGAGGTCGAGAACCGCCGCAAGGCCCTGGGGTGTAATATCCCATAAAGGGCGGTATCTCACCATCTCCACAGGGGAAGGCCTTCTCAGGGGGGTAGTAAAATTGAACCTCACCATGTAGTGGTCTGACAAAACGACTGGTTCCACCCCCACATCGAAAGCATCAATCCCAAGGAGAAAGACTAAGTCCAAAGAGTGCCCAGATTTATGGGTAGTGGTGGAAACCACCTGTGTAAAGCCCAAAGAAATCATTAATTGGAGGAAGTGATTACCAAATTGCGAGAGTTCATTGTCGATCCAGGCGTTGAAGTCACCCAGAACCATCAATCTGGGTGACTCAAATGACATGTCGACGATGAAGTCTGCCACTTCCTGTAAGAACCGTTTCCCATCTCCTGGTGGACGGTAGATGAGTACGATTCGAACGCCAACACCCACTACCACTATGCACTCAAAGGACTCAGCCTCCCCCATAACCACACTCATGAGGTCCAATTCTGTCTTGAAACAGACTGCAACCCCCCCCCAACCCTGCGGTCCAATCTCGGGCTGTGAATCACCGAGTACCCGGCTGGAGTTATAGCATCCAACGTGGGGCCTTGATTTTCATCCAGCCAGGTTTCAGTGATGCAAACCAGGTCCACCGAACTAACAAGATCAGCTATAATGCCCGTCTTGTTTCTGACGGACCTAGCATTGCATAACATGGCCCGAGTTGAACAGACCTCGGAGGTCATCAAGCTCATCTGTCTACTTAATTCCGTAGAGCCCTTGGGTATGGGCACCAGACATAGTAAACCACGATCTGTGTTCCATTTCGCCTCAGGGCGCCTTCTAGATCTAACAACCCCGACACGAGAGCCCCCCTCATCCATCCTCCCTGGTTCGCATCCCCCCGCCCTCCTCCCTCTCCTCCGGGCAATTCCCAGTGCTCTGCAGCTGATAAATATCATATCGAAGAGCTGGAGGATAAAAGTAGGAGGTATGAAACAGGAGGATGAATAGCGCACCGCTGTGGGGGCAATAGGCCGACACATGCCACGGCAAAACCACTAGGGTTCCACCTCCACATCAGAGACTTCCATCCTCAGGTGGAATATCAAGTCCAATTAATGTCCCCCCCAGTGGGTTGCAGAAGTAATAACCCGTGTCAGGCCCAATGAATCAGTCAGGTTTTGTCCAAGGAGGAGGTTTTGTCCAAAAAGCGTGAGTTCATCATCAACCTAGGCATTGAAATCCCCCAGAATTAACCATCGGGGGGATTCCAAAACCCTCTCGGCGATGAAATCTGCCACCTCCCTCAGGAATTCCCTCCCATCACCTGGTGGACGATAAATGAGAAGTATCCTGAAGCCTGCACCTGCACCCACAATACATTCAAAGGAGTTCGTACATCTGACTGGCACCTCTCTGAGGTCCAGTTCCTGTCTAAAACAGACTACAACTCCCCCGCCCCTACGGTCCACTCTCAGGCGGTGAATCACTGAGAACCCGGCCGGAACCGTAGACTCCAAAATGGGGCACGCATTTTCATCAAGCCAGTTCTTGGTGATGCAAGCCAAGTCCACAGATGTAACAAGATCTGCCACCAAAGTAGTCTTGTTTCTGATAGACCTAGCATTGCTTAACACCGCCCGAAAGGGACGAGACTCCAAGGATGACTCCACTCCCTGCCTGATCAAGTCAGTGCCCTTGGGTATGGATACAAGACATGATGGACCTCGCTCCTGTATCCATTTTGCCCCAGGGCACCTCCTGGTTCTAACTATCCCTATCAGCCCAATCTTTTCCCATTCCCCACAAGAGTTCCAGGATCTCCTATTCCCTCCACTCCTTTGTCTCACAATGCCGAATATTCGGCATTTACTATAAACTTCTGAAGGAAGTGCAGGACATTTGATGGTCGGAGATCCTTCAGTCTTGAGGGGGAGTACTGCCTGACTGTGTTTTTACCAACCCAACACATTCAGTTCCTATCAATACTACTAAATAAAAAAAAAAAAAAACAGTAAATCAACACTTTTATTTATTCCTAATATACCCCCTTAATAAACAACTATTAACAGAACAAAAATCAAACCACTCTCCGATAGTAACTCCACCACTCTCTCTCACAAAGTGGGGGAAAATGAGGGTGAGTACCAAGCTGAACTCTGTATAGTTTTTAAAACATAGCCATCTCTGCTGTTGTGAACAGACTGTAAAGAAATGCTTTCTGCTGAATCTATGGTCTCAGCTACATCACTGTCACATGAGACAAGATAAATTGTAGGAACAAGGAATGCAATAAACTTAGCTGACATGGAGATGCCCAGAGGCTGTATAACTGTCATAAAACTAGCAGGCTAATTCAGGAAAAAACTCTTAAAAGCAGACAGAGGAAAGGACACACTGGGACTTCACATACCAATCAAAACACTGTGTAACATGTTTTTGCAAATTCTAGGTGAACCACTCCTTTAAATTTAAGTATATGGCTTGTGGACAATCCAGCCATTTTTGTATTTGAGCGAGGTCTTTTGTGCTTTTTTACTTTTTGATATCGTAAATGCCACATTTTAACTCATTCCATCTGTGTGATTTTCAGTACAGCAAAAGGCCTGAGCACAAATCTATAAATAAACTTGTTCGTGTTTCACTACAACAACATGTGTGAAGTGCTTTGTTTGCCTGATGCATTTATATAGCACATGCTTTAGCACTGCTCCCCATTTGCCTGTCTGCCTGCTTCCATTTCAGACTGTGTCCTCACCACTCAGCCACCTACCTACCCACCACACAAAGATGTGTGTTCTTTGTTTACAATTTAAAAAATCCACCCCGCACCCAGCTGATAAATGCCCACGTATTCGACCCTTTAATATGTCCCCAAAAATATTCATTTTTTTATATTTCTTTATTTAATGAACGGGTTCAGCAGTGATCGTAACATCTCCGTACTTCCGTAATTTTCTTCTAATGTGCATTGCTGGTGCCATACTTGAAACTGGTAGTGCACATTAAAAATAAACACATAAAAAGTACGACTTTGCAATCAATGACAGATGTATTTAACAAGTAAAAAAAGCAAATTTGTATTTTACATAATAATGAAGTGGTAAATGGGTGGGCATTTATGAGCTGCGTGTTGGGTGGCATTTTTTAAATGGTAAAAAACAAACTGACATTATTGTGTGGCAGGCAGACAGGTGGTTCAACAGTGAGAGGGCAGAGTGAAAAAGTGTTCAGCTGGCATGTGTTTTCTTGTGTGATGCAGCTACTGCAGTACAAATATTGTTGTACCACAGTAGATATGCTACTACTAGCATACAATAGTATTTAGGAGGGTAGAGACATCTGTACGCTATAATGTATAACCATGCAGTATATAAGGAATAATGTATGGGTAACCATATACAACCAGCTTGTGTTTCCATTAAGGGGCAGAGATAAAAGTATATGAACCTCGCGAGCAACGCTGGAGAGGCTGATGCTGTTATTGCATCCCCAAGATGGAAGCACTAGGTGAGTTGTGTATGGCTACCCATATTTTATTTTTTATAGTATATGGCTTTGTAGAGGGAAGTAGTAGGCAGGACCTGCGAGCAGCACCAAGCACCAGTACATAAAGAGAGCACTCAGTGAAAATGAAAGTGGGCTGCCAGGCATGAGTCAGTACGAGCAGGGAGTGGTCAGTGAAAATGAAAGCGGACTGGCAGGTGAGAGTCAGTGCCAGCAGGGACACAGGTGCACTTGATGACAGACCATGCACAAGATCTTTAGAACGTGCACAACAATTGTTTGAGACCCACTGAATTACATACACAAGAAGCCCTAACCATATACTATAATTGTATTGTGGACAGCAAAGCAATGAAAAGTGGTTGGAGCAGCATATGCTGTATGTGATCTTTTCAAAAAGAGGCACAGTTGAATTTTATTACCTGCTACAGGTTTTTTTATAAACTGTACATGGTGGACAATATACTGCACATCATGTCTTTAAATCAAGCAGAACTATTGAGGAGTCAAATATTAGGAGTGCACGGTGGGGGAAAACAGTGGACAGAGTGTTACAACTATTAGATACTATGGAGACACTGTAAATGATAACATTTAAGAAGGGACATTTTTTTATCCAAACTTCCACAGATCAAATAATGGCACACTTGGTAGGGCATACACCGCTTCTGTTTTAAAATAGTGGAAAGGTAATTAAAACATTTTTTGGAAGGTTAAATTGCTTGAATGACTATTACTGCCAAATTTGTGGTTCGCTGATAATGTTAGCATTTACAACATCAACTATTGCTTTGAATCAATATTTGTTGTTAAAAGTTGGTATAGTGTCACAGTATCTATTTCACAAAAAATATTAGCAGCAGCTTAATTGGGATCAATTTCAGATGCTCTGCATCTGTATCCCCCACCCCAACCCCTGGAAGAGGCTGATAATGGGCAGTATTATATTTCGTACACTTTATAGTGCTCCGCAGTCAAATACCAGTAGGTATTCCTCATACATCCTATAGGTTGATGCATGAACCAATCAAAAAGAAGGGGGCAAGGACATACCTCTGTGGTCAGCAGATATTCTCCACTTCTCTTCATGCATCAAGATAGGTTGGTCACATTCCTAACTGTTCCCAACAATGTTACTAGTATCACAGGTACAGTCCTAATTGTATTTTACCTTTTACTTCTAAACTAACAGCCTGGTAGCCAGCATAGGATCTGCACTAACCTATATACCTAACAACCTCTCCCTAACAGCAGTGTCTCAATGAGCTCCAGGAAATAGATGGTTTTCTTTAGAGAGTATCAAGGAAACAGAGGCAGAGGCATTAGAGTTTAAATCTCCTCTATTAGGGCGGGTACTCCCTTCAGTAGCAGGACCTGAACCCAGAACTTCCGAGGCGGAGAAGCAATAGCAGCACCAAACTACAAAAAAAAAAATTAAAAATAATAATTAATGAAAGGAATTCACAGGCTCTGGTGGCAGGCACCCCCCTCCAGTAGAGGGTCCTGTTCCTCCACTCCTCCTATTCATTCCACATACAACTACCTTTCGTGCTGGGGTTCCTCCTGTAGCGACCCCTTTTCTACACAATACCTGCAAAGCAGGCAGCTTGCCCAATGAGCCAGTAGAGACCCCTCCTGTAGCGACCTCCACAGCTCTCATGCCTGGCTACCTTCTTTGCCGTAGTCCTAATACACAGGCAGAAATGCTCCCTCACAGTTCCACAAACTGATGGACGACTCCCTACCTCCAATATGCAGCTTTTCGCCTGACTCCATGCTCAGTCACGTGGCAGAATTAATACAAAGCCCCTCCAGCCTCCTTCGACACTTTTTGGCATGCAATGGTGCAGTCCTTTGTCTTGGGGGGGGACATAATCACTGGCCCCTGCCTTCCGAGACAGCCGTAGCCATTACTGAGTACTCTCTGGCTTCTGACAAGCTCCATGATGCCCCACGACTCTCGTAAGGACTACAGCCACCAGGGTAAAAGGGCCAGGCTAATCTCACGAGATTACAGTGCCATCTTGACTGGGGCTGTGGCCCTCTGCCCTTTACTTATGATTATTGTATGATATTGGTATTATAAATACATGGTCTGTGTATGACATTTTCAGTGTGTGAGGAATTTGGCCTCTAATTTCAAAGTGTCAGTAGCTGAAAACCAGGAGGTAATAAAACAGACCAGAAGGAAACAGTTAATTGGAAAATTCTCCAGAGACAGTTTATTGCTAGTGGTGGGTGAAGTGGCCCCAATTTGCTCTGCGAAGTGATTAGTGGAGTGAAGGTGAATTCGCGGAGTGCTCCGCAATGCGAAGTGAAGCACTTATGATGGGTAACGCGAAGTCCATTGAAAACAATGCCTTTGCGTTACTCCGCCTTCCCAAACCACTACTCCACCAATTCTTAAGGCGAAGTACATTGAAAATAAATGTACTCCACCCGCCTCACTTGTTTTAAGCTCCAAAGGTGAATTTTGCAGTGATTCATGGGATTTCATGGGATGTCAGGTCACATGGGCTACAGATTGTTCTGCACAGCCTCAGTTTGGGGTAGTGTGTGTAGGAAGCTGTAGGAGACAATCTGCTCTGAGAGCTCTCTGTGATTCAAACCTTCTAAAAGCTGTTAGAAAACCCTTTTTAAGTCATTTGTTTTGCTGAAACTTTAGTTCATCGATTATAGTAAATCCTCCTGTGCTCATATCATTGAGCATTTATTGTTTGTGTGTTGATTTTGAATGTTAATGTACAACATTTAGTCTGTGTACTGAGAGAAAGTGGAAGTGTGTTTTGAGGGAGGGGTGTATCTGTGGTGTAGGTAGATTAACTTGGAGAAAAAGACAGTGCTTTCTGTTTTGGTGATATTTTTCTTGTATAACTCTGTTAATGTACACACAGTAATATTTTCAATAATTCTTGACTTTTTTGCTGATTGTTGTGGTGCAGATGTGCATAATTTTAGTTTGTTTAAAATATGTGGTTATATTACTGAAGTTTTCAATTTGTTACACATTACTTAGGGTGTGTGTATGTGTGTGACGCATGTCATCAAACCAGACACCTTTTATTGTGCCACATAATAATTTCAGTAATGTGAACCTGCTATCCACTGCAGCTGTGTGATTTTGTACTTCTTTGTGGTATCTTTACTGGTACTAGTACTAGTGATTGTTACTCAGGAGTGCAGCACGCCCCCCTTTGCCCGCCCCAACCAGCAAAGGTATTCTTTTCAGATTTGAATTTCTGATGGTGAGCACTGGTTAGGTGTTGTGCCTTTGCATCTGCACCTCTTCAGTGCGCATTTCAATCTTAATGTGTGCATTTGCATCTCTTTAGGGCCCAATCTCCATCTGTAACTTAAGACACAGTTGTTTCTTTGGCTTCCCTTCAGAGTACTGGACCAGTGGGGTGCATAAGTCTGCATGAACATTGTACTCATTAATATGCATTTTCAAGTCAGGAACATCATCATGAGTCACTCATGATACAAATCATGTTCTTTATCATCACGGTCACAAATGCAGTCACAAATCACTATTCACGATCACATTACGAATCACATTTTTTTTAGTTACTTGGATGTACTGTAAGCCTGTTTTGTAGCATCTCTCCAGGCTTCACCACCCCACAATTGTACTCATTAATGAGTGTTTTTTAAGTCAGGGAATTTGTGCTACAGCTCATCAGGGAAGTACAGTCGTAGGCATTTGCGTTCCCCTCTCAATACAGTACCATATTGTTTATTTCACACCGTTGACACCGAATCACATTCTTCATCATCACGGTCACAAATGCAGTCACAAATCACAATTCACGATCACGTCACTCATTTTTTGACTAGTTACTTGGATGTATTGTAAGCATATTTTGTAGTACCTCTCCAGGCTTCATCACCCCGTCATTGTACTCGTTAATGAGCGTTTTTAAGTCAGGGAGTTTGTGTTACAGCTCATCGGGAAAGTACAGCCGTAGACATTCATGTTCCCAATACAATTTTCATATTGGTTATCTCACACCATCGACACCGAATCACATTCTTCATCATCACGGTCACAAATGCAGTCACAAATCACAATTCACAATTACGTCACGAATCACAACACAAATTTTTGTGACTAGTTACTTGGATGTACTGCAAGCACATTTTGTAGTACCTCTCCAGGCTTCACTACCCTGCCATTGTACTCATTAATAAGCATTTTTAAGTCAGGAAGTTTGTGCTACAGCTCATTGGGGAAGTACAGCTGTAGGCATTCGCATTCCAAATACAGTTTTCATATTGATCATCTCACACCGTCGACACCGGAACACGTTCTTCATCATCATGGTCACAAATCACGATTCATGATCATGTCACGAATCACAACATTCATTTTTTTACTAGTTACTTGGATGAATCGTAAGCTTGTTTTGTAGTATCTCTCCAGGCTTCACCACTCCACCATTGTACTCATTAATAAGCATTTTTAAGTCTGAGTGTTTAGTGCTACAGCCCATTGGGGAAGTAAAGCCATAAGCATTCGTGTTCCTTTCTGTACAGCATGTGAGTTACAGTACCGTAAGTAGTGGTGGGCTAAATGGCCCCAATTTGCTCTGTGAAGTGATTCACTGAGTAACGTGGAATCCGTGGAGAACTCCACAATGTGAAGTGGAGTAATTCACTTCATAATGAGGAACGTGAAGTCCATTGAAACCAATGACTTTGCATTATTCTGCCTTCCCCAAACCACTTCTCCACCAATTGTAAGGCGAAGTAGATTGAAATCAAAGTAATTCACCTCACTTCGCCCTGTAATTGAGCTACAAATGAAATTCTGCAGTTATTCATGGGATTGCAGGTCACATGGGCTTGATAGATTGTTCAGCACAGCCTCAGTTCTGGCCTGGGTAGTGTGTGTGCAGTGGTAGTTAGAGACATGTTGCTGTCAGAGCTCTACGATTCAGGATCTCTAAAAGCTGTTTAAAATGCCTTTTTGAGTACATTTTTTTGCTCAAAATTTAGTACATTGATTGTAGGAAACCCTTCTGTGCTCATATCATCGAGTGTTTATGGTTGCATGTGGATTTTGAATGTTAATTTAGAACAGTCAGTCTGTGTACTGTGAAGTGTGCTTTGACGGAGGGGCATATTTGTGTTGTGGGTAGATTAACTGGGAGAAAAAAGCAGTCTTTCTGTTTTGGTTATATTTCTCTTGTATAACTGTGTTAATGTACACACAGTAATATTTTCAGTAATTCTTGACTTTTTTGCTGATTGTTGTGGTGCAGCAATGTACAATTTGTCTGTTTAAAACATTTGGTTATATTACTAAAGGTTTTCAATTTGCTACGTATTACTTGAGTGTGCGAGTGAGTGTGTGTATGCGATGTGTGCCATTAAATCAGACACCTTTTACTGTGTTACAGAGTAATTGCAGCAGTGTGAACCTGCTATCCACCGCACCTGCATGAATTTTTTACACTGCTTTGTGGTATCTTTACTGGTAGAGGACTGTTACTGCCGTGCACTAATACCCCAACTGGCAAAATGTATTCCTTTCTAGATTTGGATTTGTGACATGTAAGCACTGGTTAGGTGGTGTTGTGCCTTTTCGTATGCATCCCTTGAGTGTGTAGTACAATCTTAATCTGTCTGTGCATTTGCATGGCACCATTAATTCTGGGAGACCGCATTTCTTGTTAAGCTCTCATTTCACTTTGTCACCACTAGGGAATTATCTGGACACAAGACTGTAGCACTTCAGGGATGCACAGGTGTCAGCGTGGCTCAGTTGGTAGCACATCTGTCTCTGGACCAGAAGGTCGTAGGTTCTTGTCCCACACTGGGATTGGACTTGCACCTAAAAATCGCTGGCATTCGAGTGCAGTATTGGGGGGTGCTGTACTGCTGGGGTGTGCTGTCCTTTGGATGAGACGTTAAACCGAGGTCCCTTCTGCCCATCCTGGTGTTGTCCTGGTGGGTGTCCAGGTGGAAGTAAAAACCCTGGGCACTCTTCGCAGGGAGCATTCCCAGTGTCCTGGCCAACATTCCCCTTCCCATAAACTGGTTCATTCAATTATCCAGGCTGTGTGTGGGTGATGATGTGCGATATGGCCACCACCACACATTCAGTCACTTCACTACCAGTCTAGCATTGCTTGTAAAGTGCTTTGGGATACTGTGTATGAAAAGCTCTATATAAATGCTGATTCTTCTTCTTCATTCATTTTGGTGACTGTGTGGGTGGGATGCTTCCAATATTGTTGTCACTCTACCTTACTTCACATTTAAGGCAGAATGACAACGAAGTAATAATAACAAGACAGGCGAGCTCTTTCCTATGGGCACTGCGTGTAGCGAAGTGCCAAGGCGTAGTGGCCACTTCACGTTCACTTCGCTGGCGGATTTTACATTCGCTGCATCTCTATTTATTGCCTGCTGCTGCCTTTGATGTTAGAAACTAAATATGAGTTTTATGACATCAGGGAAAGGACGTCATTTGTCTGATTCCTGTTGGCTTTCTCACACCTTAGTGACAAATTGTAGGGTTGTAAACCAGCCACTAGTTCAAAGAGAAAATGTCTAATTAAAGGATGCCATATTTAGGAAATGTTTCTTTCTTCTGATGTTAACATTAATTTTAAAATACCTCCTGGTTGGAAATTGTAAGAATTAATTCTAAAAGGAGGAGCTAGATGACTCACCAAGGGGGTTGGGAGATAGAGTTGAAAATGTATCAGTGTGTCTGAAATGTATGATATCATCTTGGGCTCTGAAAACAGAAACATCTAACTTAAAACGTACTTACAGAGGTAATACATTTGATAGCAAATATCTAAAGTGTTATGGAAGGAGTTTTGTTCTGTAATTTTCCCATTTTCTTTGTATGACTGTGAGCCAATGCTATTTGTTCTGTATTTTATTGTTCTTATTTTACAATTTTTAGTATAACCATTTTCTTGAAATACTGCCTGGGTGTCTTCTCAGTTTCTTTTTGCATGTGAAGTGCCTGTATTTTAAATCTGACAACTGTTTAAAAGGCTTGATGGTGCTACTAAGCTTGGAAAATGTAAGAATATACCTAAGGGCTCTTTTAGAGTTTTAAGGGTTCATTTTGGAGACCTGGCAAGGTGCCCCTGGCAAAGGATTGTACCGCAATCCCCGAAGAGGGTACATATCTGAGCCTGTACATTGAGTATGCTAGCATAAGCTTCACAGTTTGAATCCCCCCAGAACTTGAGTCTAACAGGTGATTCTGACCCAAAACAGACAGAAGGGTTACCCCGTTTGTTACCTGTTCACATTATTGCACTCTGAGGTTAGTACTGTGGGAGCAGAAGGCCTGACCTGCAGAGTGCGTTTGTGACAGGGGCTACATACTGAATACAGGACCTGCAGATTTCAGTGATTCCTATGAGATTTCACCACTGCCATCTTGCCTGGGTCTCTCCTTTGTTCGCTAGCACATTGAGATCCCCTATCCACTTTTCAAGGAACAGGCGGCATTTTTTTCCTTCTACCTTTCAATAATTAGAGAAAACTGCTTAATATGTGGCCTGCTGAAACACATGGACCCTATATGATACAGTTCTTTGTTAATCTCCACAGATCAAGCTGTATCATGATGAAATGCAGGGAATGTGGTGTAGCCTTCATGGCACTTGAGGAAGATGACGCAACGTGTGCAGTCTGCACCCTGACTCCCTGTAGGGGCATGGCAGACTTGGAAGAAGATGGATCCACTACCGAATCCCCACCACCCCCTGTGGCACCCACCACCCCCCTACGGCACCAATCGCACTGGATGCCAGCCAAGCGCAACTCCTCTTCCAACTTCTCGAATAACTGAAAGCAGGCACCGCACTGGCAATCACGGGCACCCCAAAACTCATGGAGGCACCCCTCAAAAAATAGCCAAGACTACACATGGACAGCACAACAACTGAGGCCATGGCGGACCAGGAGGAGGCCCCCGCAGACAAGTCCACAAGGTTGTGCCACTGGGACAATATTGATGAGCTCATCACAATGGTCGGGCAGCTCTAAAAATACGCCAACAGTCAGAATAACCATCCACCTCGGAGGACCCGCTCCTGTCCATGGGAGAACCAGAGGAAATAATCCATTTTCCATCCTGCAAAACCATAGACACCATCATTACAAAGGAGTATGAGGCCACTAAACCAACCAGACTTCCTGAGCAGAGTATGGAGAGCAAGTGGTACCCCATGGCCCAAGAAAGAAGCGATTGTTGGGGGAAGCACCCAAAGTAGACCAACCCATGTCCGAGCTCTCTAAATATACTACTATACCAATAGAAAGCACAGCCACCCTCAAAGACCCAATGGAAAAAAAGATAAAGAAACACCTCAAAAATATTCACGAGGCCTCAGGTATGCTGCGCTCGGCAGACACAGCGGTGTGGTTCATCTACAGAGCACTACACAGGTGGTTAGACATCCTCACTGAGAACATTCTGGAGGATTCTCCGCATGCCAATGCAGCAGACTGAGCCATCCAGGCAGTGAAATACATAAAGGGTGCCTCCTCAGACATCCTTAAGTTCGTCACTGGAGCGGCTGTACTCACCAACAGGGCAAGGAGGGCACTGTGTCTTAAGCTTTGGCAAGCAGATAATGAATCCAATAATGTGTTAATGAAGCTCCCCTTCAAAGAGGGTACACACTTTGGGGAAGAACTGATGCCCTACCTCAAACACAGGAGCAGAAAGCAAGCGCAAGGTGACAAGGATGTCTACCTGCCCTCGGACAAGACCCTTCATCCCAAAAGCAAATTTTTCAAACCCAAGGCACAGTCCTACTACCCACCAGCCTCCAGACAGTGGAACCAAAGACTCCATTTCCAGCACAGGGCCTACATTAACAAATCCAAAGGTATTGCAGGGGGCAATTATTCCAATGGGGCCGCAAACCAAACTTCAGACCACAAGGTAATAAAAAAATGAAGGTGTGCAGGCCCGCGCAGATCTACCACTAGCCAGGAGACTCCAGTGGTTTGCGCAACTATGGACCCAAACTACATTGGACAAATGGGTACTAGAGGTGGTGACAAATGGATTCACAATAGAATTCAGCAGTACCCCATCACCGCACAGGCCTCTTACTTTGCCCCTCCCAAAGTGCCCAATCAAGGTACAAGCAATACAGGAGGCAATACGGGACTTGATCAACAATGGGGCTATCATGTCCATCCCCACAGGATAAAAGGATACAGGAATCTACTCCTTTTTCTTTGTTGTCCTAAAGAAGACGGGCGGCATGTGTCTGGTGCTGGACCTGAAGTATCCGAACCATTCTGTGACCTACAAAAAATTCAAAATGGAAACCCTGCAGTCAACACTACTGGCCATACAACCGTGGGACTTTCTCACCTCAATAGATCTCAAGGAAGCATACCTCCATATTCCCATTCAGCCCTCACACCACCGTTACTTCAGGTTCAACATTCGAGGTTAACACTTCCAATACACCGTCCTCCTATTCCACCTGGCATCAGCCCCTCGAATATTCACCAAGACACTGGTGGTCCTGGCAGTGCACCTCAGGAAACTATGGGTACACGTCATTCCATACCTGAACGACTGGCTAATAAGAGCCAGGATGGCGGACCAGGCACGGCACAGCATGCAGTTAGTGACAGAATGCCTGCGGCACCACAGCTAGATAATAAACACGGCCAAAAGCCAACTAATGTCCTCCCAAACCATCACTCACCTGGGCACAGTGAAAGACATGACAAGCAGCAAGGTGACACCAGAGAAAGCAAACAACATCAATAAAATGGCATCAGGACTGATCAGCAGACCTAACAGAGCAGTACGGGACTATCTCCAAGTTCTGGTAGTCATGGCAGCCCTCATAGATATGGTCACATGGGCAAGACTACACATGTGGATGCTGCAGAGGTTTCCCATTGAATCATGGAATCAAACAACTCAGAACTTCAAGTTCCAATTATCACCCCCACCCCAAGTTATCACCACATTCAAATGGTGGACGCAGCAACACAACATCCAGAAAGGGAGATCACTGATGCAGGAAACCCCAGTGGTGATAACCATAGACATGAATCTGCTAGGCTGGAGGGCAACCTACAAGAACCATGTAAGCCAGGGACTATGGACCCAGTTAGAGACCAAGTTGCCTATCAACATACAGGAAAAGAGAGCCATCCGACTGGCTCTAGCATTCTTCTCACCCCTTAACAAGACAGTCTTAATAAGATGCGACAACCAAGTGACAGTTGCTTACATAAACAAACAGAGGGTAACCAGAAGCAAAGCAATGATCAAAGAATTACTACAACTACTCCACTGGGCAGAGAGACATCTACAGTCCATCATAGCCATATATCTGGCTAGGACATCCAACACTGATGCAGACTGGCTGAGCAGAACCACCATCAACCAGGCGGAGTGGAAACTCAACCATCAGGTCTTCTGGAAATTACAAGCCAAATGGGGCCCCCTCCAAGTGGACCTCATGGTGTCTCACCAGAACATGCAACTACCTGACTACCACTCCAGGTTCTCGGATCCAAAGGCATGGGAGGTGGACACCCTCTCGGCCCCATGGAACTTTAAACGGGCTTACGCCTTCCCCCATTCTAATGCTGTACAAACTGCTGCACAAGGTTCGATGCACTGGGGCATCAGTGGTGGTGCTGGCACCCAATTGGCCAATGAGGCCATGGTACTCCCTCATCCAAGCAATGGCAGTGGACCCGCCGATGGCTCTACCTCGCTGACCAGACCTTCTGTCACAGGGACCGATTTTGCATCCGAACCCATCCAGCCTGAAGCTGATTGCATGGCTCTTGAAAGGAACAGACTGTTAAATCAAGGCTACCACACCAGAGTGGTGAATCAAATGTTACAGTCCAGGAACCATTCCACCAATAAGACTTACCATAGACAACAGCAGATTTTCCAGAAATGGTGCAGAGAAATGGGCACTTCACCATCAGTGGCAGGACTTCCACAGATTCTAGACTTTCTAAATGAAGGGGCAAACAAGGGCCTCAGCCCTGCATCCCTCAGAGTTCAAGCATCAGCAATATCTACCATTAGGGGACCACTGCCAGGAATAGCTCACATTGGTTCACACCCAGACACAGTAAGATTGCTTAGGGCAGTATCATTAGCATCTCCGAAGGTAAGGCCAAGATGCCCTCTGTGGCACCTCAACACAGTACCGGATGCCTTACAATCACCAACTCTCCAACACGACAGCATGCACTGGTGCACAATCAAGACAGCCTTCCTGGTTGCAATCTGCTTTGCGAGAAGGATTGGAGAGATTCAGGCACTGTCATGCGGGGAGCCATTCATAACATTTCACAGCAACAGGGTAGTTCTCAGGACAGTACCCTCCTTTCTTCCCAAGATAGCTTCCACATACCACCAGGAACAGATGTCCTCCTGCCTTACATAGCAGGTGACCCCACAGACATGTCTCGGTCCCACCCGCTAGACGTCGGTCATCTGCTGCGGCAGTATATTGACATGATAGTGGCATCCGTAAAACAGACAGACTATTTGTATTACACAAGGGGCCGAGAATAGGGCAGGCAACCTCCAAAGATACCATTGCTAGATGGATCAGACAGACCATTAGCGAGCCCTACAGGGCCGAAGGGCAGATCCCACCTGAGGGGATCAAAGTTCACTCCACCAGGGCAGTGGCAGCATTGTGGGCAGAATGGGGAAATGCATCAATTGCAGACATTTGCTCAGCAGCAACCTGGTCTTCCATACATATGTTCTGCAGGCATTATAGGCTAGACATAGCATTACAAGAAAGAACAGCCTTTGCCAGGTTGGTGCTGAGGGTGAGGACACAGCTGTACACAGCTACGAAACAATCTTCCTCTTTTTTAACCTCACAAGAGTAATCACTCGTGATTTTGCACTGCTACTAAGGACCCACTGGTATTTGACTGTGGAGTTCTATAAAGGGTACGAAATATAATTGGATTTACTCACCTTGTAAAGGTGATTATCTGAGTACCCTTTATAGTACTCCGCAGCCCCAACCGGGACGGCAGATTGCTCCACGGGATGAGTCGACAAAGGCATGCTTACAAAATGGTATCAATAAGAAACAATATGGGATGACTCCCAGTCTCTGTTTCATATGAAGTGATAGAGTGTATGTTTTTTAATGCTACATTATGTAAATATGTGTATTAATATTACTATACTCAGGGATTGTTCCACAATAAAGGACAGACAGTTACAAAGTAAGGGCTGACTATTTTGTTTATCTTATAGTATGGGCCACCAGGCAATAGTCAGAGTGGATGCCACCTAAGGGCAGAGGCCATCCTCGTGCCTGTAGTGTCCACATTTATCTCTCTCTCTCTGGCCTGTATGTCTCTATCTCTTTTACCATGTATTAGCTATGGGAAAATCACACTGGAGAAGATCTGATAACCACAGAGGTATGTCCTCACCCCCTTCATTTTGATTGGTTCATGCATCAACCTATAGGATAGATGAGGAATACCCACTGGTGTTTGACTGCGGAGTACTATAAAGGGTACTCAGATAATTACCTTTACCAGGTGAGTAAATCCCACTGTCTAGCTTTTCTTTCCTGGTCAACAAAAACTACACACATAAACAAAGAAAATTCATTTTATTTACTTTATTTTTATTTTAGACTTTGGTAACCAGGTAAAGCCCACTAGGCACAAGTGCCTGTTTTCAGGGTGACCTGCCAGCACTGGGCAGTTAAGTGACTTCCTCAGAGTCACACAGTATGCAAGAGGAGGTTGTGAGAATCAAACCAAGGTCTGGTCTGCTGGATGTACTAAGCTCATTCACAGCTCATCACTCTAACATCTAGGCTATATTGCCAGCCCAAAAAACACAAAAGCTACAAGAAATGAGAGGGCGTAAATGCCAGACACACTTTTCTATGAGGGACCAGTTTCAGAGCTGTTCACAGACAAGTTATTTTTACACACTTGCAAACAGAGCACTTATTTATTTATTTAAATGTTTCACCAGGAAGGCACGCTGAGCAAAAATGTTGCTTGTCTTCCAGTGTGACCCAGGGGTAGGCGAACATGAGGATAGTTTACAGAGATTTGGAACGCAATATAAATTTACAGTAGACTACATTCAAATAATTTGAGCAGACTGTACAGGAGTAATGAAATAGTGGGAAGCTAACAGTTTTGAACTAGATAGATACTACGCCAACACTTTTGGACTAGATAGACACAGCTACACAAAATAAAATTAAGGCATACACTAAATGACACAAAACTGTGTAGCTAGACAACCGCTGAATAGAATTGTTGTAGTTTGATCTAGGGAAGTTAGTGAGGAGTAAACACAGGCAGAACAGGTTGGCTAAGGTATAACAGTAGTGCAAGTTAACTACAAGTGCAGTAGAGATTAGGGGTCAGCCATAGCTAGGGCTACATAAGGGGAAGAAGGGAAGGTGTGAGGTAGTTATGTTGGTAGGCAGAGAAGCAAGGGGGGGGTGAAAGGAGGAGGCAAAGGAAGAGGTAGGAGGAGAAAGGTCTGCTTGGGTCTGACTCCTCCAGTATGTTGAGGATCCTGCCTGCACAAGGCAGGGGTCAAGCACGACAGGAAGGGAGCAGGTTGTGGCAGTGTGAGGTAGAGTATGACAGGAGGGAAACAGGTTGTAGGCAGTGAGGGGGAATAGGCTTCAGAAGAACAGAAAAAAGGGTGAAGGTGAGAGAGAAGACAGGCAGAATCCCAGCCCTTCAGGATGTGGAAAAGTGGAGGGAACAGTTGGGTTAATGGTGTAAAGATATGGTAGGGACAGGCCCTTGGTACAACTTTGGATGATTGAGAAATCACAGTAAGAGAACAATGGAAGGTCTGAAAGGAGGGAAATGGGGGAAGGGAAGGAATGCTGGTTTTTAGGTGGGTGGGAGGTGGAGCTGCAGCAGGGTCATTGCATGGGTACTTCTTTCTCTCCTCTGTTCGTATGTGTTCCATAAACATGCACACTGCCCACTTGTGACTGAAAATATTTTTACAGACTGTATAAAACATGCAGGTAGGATATTAATGTTTGATCTCGCTAACATTACTAAATACAAAATAATGTACAATTTCATAGATATTTATTTTATGCTCACATTATAGGCAAAATATTTGTAAAGGTGTCTCCTGGTTCTTATTTCTGGGTCATGGATGGGAAGATACTAACAGAGGTCTTTTGGTTTCCACCAACTATTGCAGTTTTAGTTTGATACATACAATAATTCAGATGTTTAGCCTTTCTGGGTTTTCATACCCACCACTTTCAAGTTTACCAGTGGGGTTAGTGATTTAATTTGATAGTGACCTACCGATCCCATAAATAGGCGATATACAATGGCCTGACTCAGAATGTGCCATTTTCATTTGTGAGTGAGGGGCAGTATCACAAAAGTGGTGAAGCCTCAAATGAGTTTTGAAGGTCCTGCCCCCTCACAAATGATAACAGACATTATATTCAGAGTCAGGTCATTGTGTGTCTGGTTTATACCACACATTTTCATATGTAAACCTTTCAAAATAGCTATTTTTGTACTCTGTTTATTTTGACTTCACTACTCTAAATGTTGCCTAGCTGCACTCTGATGTTATCAAGTACTGTTCAACTGCTCTCCCACTGGAAAAGTATATCATTATGACATAGTTAACCCATGTTATCTATGCTTGTGACATATACAGTATATCGTTATTTTGATAGTAGGTATGTAGTTTACAAAAATAAAAATGTTTATCTGGTGACATTTTTTTCCCCACTATTGTGGTATAAGATCCAGGACAGTCAAACTGAAATACATTCTTATTCGGTAGTAGTTGCTGGGTGGAATGAATCACTGGGAGGTCAAGTGATTTGTTCAAGGTCACACGGTCAGCTAGTGATTGTGGATGGATTTGAACTTGCTATCTCCTCTTTCAACGTTCAGTGCTCTAACTTCCAACAACACTGTATTACATTATTCAGTACAGACAGCAGTTCTGTTCACCCTGAAGGGAAACACAGACACTAGGAGGAACTTGATGAAGCTGGTGGGGGTGGGGAGATTTAGAAAAGATGTACAGAAACATTTCTTCACAGAAAAGAGTGTATATAGGTGGAACTACCTACCAAGGAACGTCTTCTGGGCGAAACCAGTGGAAGGATTTAAACATCTGGTGGTGGCACAAACACGTGAGAGTGGTAAGGACATGGGGAAAAGGAGTGACCTGCATCTGGGCCCCGTGATTCCAATCAGTGGTCTCACTGTACAAACTGGATGGGCAGCAAAGCCTATTTCTGCTGTCAGCTTCTATGTTTCTATGTTCACACAGTATGCGACTCAAAACTGGAGTGGATATAGTGTGGATAGTTGACCAGATGTTGAATCTAATGCTGACTATGACAGAAGTGTTTAAAATGAATAGTGACATAGATAACAAGTAGAGCTATGCAGATACCCTCAATGTTTCAAACAGTTCAGATTGTGGCAGATATCTGTAAATATGCAACAGATAGAGAACTATAAGAATAAATTATCCTGAATAAATAGATTAAATACTCTCAGAAAATGCAGTGTTTGAGCCTGTAGGTAGCCTTGCAAATAAGATAATGCAAACTGCACGCAAGTCTAATACAGAATTATATCAAGTCTACTTTCCACTCATCTCTACTCCAGTGCATTTTACCTAGTTGACATGCTCCACCCAGCCATCCTTCACCGCAATGGCAAATTCCAGGAATTACACAGCTTCCACCATTCTGACATCCCTGGGGACAGATTGCTAGAAAGAACAGTAAACATTAGGTTGACACCTGCTCTTGAAACCAGTAATTATAAATGAAAGCAATGACAGGTTGCATCATGAGACCCAGCCTTTATAAAGAGAGCAATTGTTTAATTAGGGCAGCTGGCTGTGTTTGCAGGCTGCAAATGCTGCTGTTACAGTATTTGATGCCCCCATGCTCAAAGAAATGTAAATAGATGGAACATTACCTTGATGACATCTTGACCCTGTCCAGCCAGTGGGGCAACTGCACTTTACAACAGTATTAACAGTGGTGCATTCCCCACCATTCAGACATCCACCTTCACAAGTTACTGCAACATGAAGACAAACAGATACCATGTGAATATCAGTCCCTATGCAAGTACTCGGCAAACAATTCAAATTCCTTTTACATTTTCCTTTACTTCTCTATAATGTGTGCCATTCTGAGGAAAGCTATGCGGCTGGATTTTAAATGACCTAGAGACTAAGTCCCATGCCATAACTGCCAGTGTGGGAAAAAAGCTCTGTACTTGTGGACATTCCAAGTTTCAGCCTATGGTGCACATGGGTGGCAGTCACAGCTTTGGGGTATCCTGCTAGCTGGTGTTGGGTTGTGCCATCATCCTTATGGCTCTCTGTGTGAAATACATAAGAGTTATCTACATGGGAGGTGCAGGAGTGCCTACCTAGTTATGGAGTGGTCAGTCTGCAGGAGTTGACAGAACCTGTGGAATGCACTTTTTTCCAGCTGAGGATGTATTGCCTGGTACAACCAGGTGTAGTATTTTGGTACAGCTGTGCACAAAAGTGAGTGCAAACTACCACCACGGAGCCAGCTGCAAAATGGCTCCACATAGAAAAATATGGTGCTTGCAGAAAAACCAGTAGGTCCACAAGTGAAGCCCCCCTTCCACAAAGTTTTTTTCTGGACGTGCACCAATTTCCCGATCTCTGAAAATCGACCTCCAGCACTAAGCTTTCTTTTTTTTCCCGATTCTATTTTATTGCTCTGGTTGACCAGGGCATCTCTTGGAGTTGCTCACATTACCTAGCCTCTACTCCCCACCTAAGACATCTCTTTACCCGGTATCCCCCACCCAGGACCTTCCAGCCCCCGGATCACCACCCCCAAGGGAGGGTGGGCCCACCTACCTGGTGGCCTTTCTGTAATTAGAGGGTCAGTCCTAGTTGGTGCCAGAGGGAACCTGGAGAAGAGAGATGGTCCAGCACTGGGGATGTGGGTTCAGTCTCTGGAGCCCTCATTGCATCCCTGGTCCACTGGGGATTTTCCTTGATGGTTGCCCCCTTGGAGAACAGATATGCAATGACATCCATGGCACTGACGTGCTGACGTCTGCCACTGCTGCACCCCCATGCCTGCCAGTGCCGCATGTTCCTGTCACTGCCCCTGGCTACCACTAGGAGCTGCCTAGGAGCAGTGCTAACCCCAGATCCCTCCCCATGAAGCGAGAGCAGTCCTCTGGATGCTCAATCCCTTTCCTTCCCTGCTGACCCCCAGCAGCCGAGTCCATTCCCGAACCCGGGTGGCTGGCATGGCGTGAGGTGTGGTTCCAGCACCTCAATCCTCAGCACCACCAGGCTGGCTACTGCAGCATTAAGTTTAATTGTAACATGGCACTGTATACGACTTTGAAACTGACAGCCATGATTTATTGTTAGACATCATTTGACCATGGATTAATTTCCCTTATTAATCCACGGTTGCCATCAGAAGCACGCCTGAGTTTAAAGGTCCTATACAGTGTCATCATATAAGTTGACCTCATCAACATTCCCCCTGTCACTGATAGACAGCAAAAAACAGATGCTGATACCACTATGAGAGAGAGAGAGAGAGAGAGAGAGAGAGAGAGAGAGAGTCACACACAGAGACACACAAGAAAATTGTAGTGATCTGTGATCCTTCCACCCACCCACCCACCCACTTCTTAAACCTCTGGGGACCCACTGTATATTCATCCCTCCTCAACCTTTGCCACATTGTCGTAGTCACTTTGATCCTTCTCACCCACCCTGCACACCTCTGGGAAGTGAACGGACACCCAGCCAGCAGCTGTACATAAGGTTGTTTAGTTTGGCAGCACAGCCAGGGGATGGGGTGGTTGTGGGCTCTCACCAAAACAGAGAGTGACTGAGAGATACACACAGCAACCAG
Organism: Neoceratodus forsteri; assembly: GCA_016271365.2. Taxonomy (NCBI): domain Eukaryota; kingdom Metazoa; phylum Chordata; order Ceratodontiformes; family Ceratodontidae; genus Neoceratodus; species Neoceratodus forsteri. The sequence continues at coordinate 1,325,763,500 of CM057456.1, read as the reverse complement.
TTCCTGCAGGACACAGAGGGGGAGCAGAGTCAGCAGGAGGTGGACCGCATGTGTAGAGAGAGAAAGGGAGTGAGCAGTAAGTACATCGCTTCAGTGTGATCAATGCAATGATCTGTGTGGGGGGACTACAGCACTGCTATCTCCCGAGGTCAGGAGCATCAGGAGCATGAGAGGGTGAGCACAGTGGGGGTTATGATTATCTCTGGAACACACCTCTGCAAGGAGAAGCGAGATATGTGAACAGACACATCACAGTGAGGTAGTGACATGCAGAATTGGTGCACCCAAAGACAGATGCCATCATTAACATCTGCTTGTTGTAGTACACAGTAAAAACTGTATCACAGGTACCATGAAATTAGAGAACAGTTTCAAATATTGTACTTTTAAAGATAGTTTTAGTTAAGCAAATATACAAATATTCAGTGTGCACACATAATGCAATAGTGCGGAATTGTGAACGGAGCCAATCAAGTATGAAATATGGGTTTATATTTTATTTATTTATGACTTCGATAATCAGGTGAGTGCACTGATCCCAGGGACCATTTTCAGGCACGACCCGGGCCATAACACATGGTGCAGGGTGACAGTGGAGTACAAGATTACAGTAATACACATGAAACAGATTTGATACAAGCAACAATAATAGACGCAATATACAGGTTTGATGCATAGGTCCATTTGAGAACAGTGAATACAAGGTTTCAATACTAGACATAAGAAGACTTGGTACAAACAAACAAATCATAGGCATGGTGTACAATGTGAGACTGTATCGTCCAGTGAGCAAGTAATACACAGCATACTCAGTAAAAAAAAGAAATGAAGAAAGGTATGAGTCCTTAGCCTTATTATGTGTAATTGTGTCTACTGAAATGTTGCAACCTGTTCAGTCACCACAATGATTGTAGAATGTGCAATGTGCAGATGCACAGCTCCTGATGTATGTGCCCTGGGCACACTTCCACATCATAAAACGATATTCTCAGTTTGCCTTCATTTCTCTGTGATGTATACTATAGCTAGCACAGTTATTTGAGCAGAAAGAGTGTTTTTCTTGTACCTGCCATATAACAAGAGCATTAAGCCACTCCACAGCATGGTTCTACAGGAGAATTAATCCATGCCTGGGTGATTGGAGACACTTGGCCTTCGGCCTCGTGCCATAAATATGCCCCCGCGACCCCAGGCATGGATTAATTCTCCAGTAGAGCCATGCTGTGTCATGGTTTAATGCTTGCTTGTGTGCCTACAAGAATCTCTAGCCCAGTAACATCTGCTTACAGACTTACAGTGCTGGTCATAAAATGTTTCATCGGAGTGCAACATGCATTTAAGATGCATTGGCTAATTGGATTAACCTCCAATTGAAAACAACAGAGCTGCTGACCTCACTTCCTCCAGAATTCCACAGTGAAGGGAAACTTTTTAGGGCCACTACTGTAGCTCAGTGTGACTCACTGATAACACTCTTCCTTCTATGCCTGAAGGCTGTGTTTCAAGTCCAGACTGGAGAAATGGGTTCATACCAGTGGTGACAATATAGTTCAGTACTGGTTGTGGATGTTGCCCGATTTCAGGTGCTATACTTAAGATCGTGCTTTAAACCAAGGTCCATTCTGCCATCTCTGGTGGCTGTTGAGGTGGATGTTAAAGACCCGCTGTCACTATTTAAGAAAACAAGCATTTGTCAATGCCAAATGTTTGCTTGCAGTATAATAGAGCTTTAAAAGGAACATAAACAACATGTGATTTAAATCAAATGTTTCTGGTGTTCATTACTAACATGCTGTTAACATACATAGATACATAGACAGTGTCTGCAGATAAGGGCCTATGGCCCACCCAGTCTGCCCATTTAAGTTTGTAAGTTCAGTTTATGTTTTCCAGGAAGTCTGTTGCCCCTTACCCCTGACCTCCAGAATTCCTTTATGTCTATCCCATGCATTCTTAAATCCCGTGATTGTTTCAGCCCCCAACATATTTGATGCTATTATGTTTGCAATCTGAATAAGTGTTTTTTTTCCCCACATTGTTTAGTGCTTTCAAAGAGACACTCTCCAGACTCCTGTCTGTAACTAGGAGAAACCACTAAATGTAGGGAAAAACACATAGGGAGGGACTGTGATGCTTGATGTTCATCTGAAAGCCTGAAGATGGTGTCTGTTAGCTAGACAACGGGAATAAAAAATGTAATAGGCAAGGTTGCATCCTTTGAACTACATAGGGTTTACATTTATCAGCCAGCTCAATCGTGTAATCATCAGCCTTCTCAGCACTGTTTTTTGAGTAGCAAGCCTGCTGCATTTCTATATCCATTGGCTTATACAGCACCCACCTCCACAGCCCTCTACACTACCTGAGCACCACCAGTATTTTCGGTTTATGCATGTGCACAAGCAAATATAAAAAGGAGGGCATCTTCCTTGTGCCTAAGCCAACATCTCACCCTCTCCCAAGCTCAAATAGAATTGTATATGGATATTTGAGATGATGTTGTATGTTTACCAGCTGCCACATTTTTCTGTATAACTCTCTGTACTATCTTTATCAAAGTTATTACTTTGTAATTCACTACTTTGTGTATGTTTATTATAAGAACCGGGTTAGAATCAAACCACATGAAGACAAGGGTCCTGGACTTTAGGAGGGCTGATTTTAAAAAAAATAGAAGAATGAATCAAGGACATCCAGGAAGGGACTGGAAAACTAGAGAGAGTCAAGGACCAGTGGGGAGAAATAAAAAAGTACACTCGAAAAGCTACAAATCTCTGTGTCAGGCAGGTTAGCAAGGGCAAGAGAAAAAATAAATCACTGTGGTTCCCTATTGAGGTAGCAGAAAAGTATGAGCAAACAAAATGGCTTTTAGAATGTATGAAAAAAACAGAAAGAGGAGGACAGGGAGATTAATCAGGAGAAACAAAGAGAGACAGGGAATGCAGTTAGAGGTGCAAAAGTGAAAAGAGAGAATATTGCCAAAGAAGTAAAAATGGGACAAGATATTGTTTAGCTACATAAGCAAAAGAGAAGGACCAAGGGAGGGACAGAATGACTGAAAGGGGAAGGAGGGGGGTGGGGGTGTGTGTGGAGGAGGACCACCAAAAAGCAAATATATTGAACAAATACTTTTGTTCAGTATTTGCAGAGGAGGCAGTAGGTAGTGGGCCAATCATGCAAGACAAGGGCATAAAAGGAAGGGAAATGGACATTAGCCCTTTTGCAGCAGAAAAAGTCCTATGGGAATTGTTACAGAAGTAGACAAGGCAATGGGACAAGATGGGGTACAATGCCTCTACTCGCAACATTGTGTTGTCACCAAGTGTTGTTTTACTTTTTTGATATTCTATAACTGTAATTTGATAGTGTCTACTTGGCCTGGGTCATGCTTGTAAATGGTTCTCTGAACCAGTGCACCTTACCCGGTCAACAAAGCCATAAATAAATAAACAAACATATAAACATCCCAGGTTACTGACGGAGCTCAAGGAGGAGTTGGCTGCACCTCTAACAGCCCTGTTTAACCTGCACTAGAAACGGGAGAGGCTCCAGTAGACTGGAGGAGTGTGGATGTAGTCCCACTCCACATAAATGGAAATGGAGAGGAGACAGGAAACTACAGGACTGTCAGCCTGACTCCAGTAGTGGGCAAAGTAATGAGATCACTACCGAAGGAAAGAATTGGGAAATACCATGTTTCCAATGGTCTTCAGGATCTGAGGTAACATGGTTTTACAGGGGGGAAGTCTTGCCAGATAAACCTGATTGAGTTCTTTGACTGGGTAACCAAGGAAGTGGATTGGTGAATAGTAGCTGATGTATCCTACCTGGACATCAGTAAGGCCTTCAACACAGTTCCACATAGAAGGCTGGTGAGCAAGCTCAGATGTCTATAAATGGGTTCTGAAGTAGTGAGATAGGTAGAGAGCTGGCTGGATAATAGGAGCCAGAGGGTGGTAGTAAATGGCATCCACTCTGGAGAAGGCAAAGCAACCAGTGGGGTGCCACAAGGGTCAGTATTAGGCCCAGTCCTCTTCAATATCTTTCTAAACAACACTTCAGAAAGACTGGAAGGGAGGGTAGGCCTGTTCACAGATGACACAAAAACCTGCAACAGAGATGAAACACCGCGGGTAAGGGGGTTGGTGTAAAGAATGAGAGGAGATCTAAAAAGCCTGGAAGAATGGTCACAGATGTGTCAGCTGTGTTTCGACACAAAAAAGTGCAAAATCATGCACTTGGGGCACAGAAACCCAGGGCAATGTATCAACTGGAAGAAGAAGTACCAACAGTCACAAAACAAGAAAGGGACCAGGAGGTAATAATTTCTGATGACCTGAAGGTAACTAAACTGTGTAACAAGGCAGTGGGAAAGGCTAGCGGGATGCTGGGATGCATAGGCAGGGGTATCACCAGCAGAAAGTGGGAGGTAACAATACCCTGTTTAGATCACTGATGAAACCCCACCTCGAGTACTGTGTCCAGTTCTGGAGGCTCCACCTCTGAATGAACATAGACTGGGTAGAAGTGGTACAAACAAGGGCAATCAAAATGGTGCAGGGCTTGCATACGGAGCCCTGTAAAGAAAGGCTTAAGGAATTAAATATGAACTCCCTGGAGGAAAGGAAGGAAAGGTGGGATATGATAGAAACATTCAAATACCTCATGGGTATAAACAAGGTACAGAAAGGGAGCATTTTTCAGAGAAAGAGATGCTCGAGAAAAAGGGATCATGAAGCTGGAGGGGTGGACTGGGAGGAAATGTGAGGAACTACTTCTTCACATAAAGTGTGTTAGATGCTTGGAACAGCCTCCCAGCAGTGGTGGTGGGGTCTAAAATGGTTACAGGATTCAAGAATACATGGGATAGGCACAAGGGGATCTTAGAAGTAAGGAAAAGGGGGGTGAAAACCAGAGACCAAGTAGGCTCTGTGGTGGCACTGTGGGTAGGGAAAATAGGACAGACTAGGTGGGCCAAGACCCTTGCAGAAATATAAGTGTGCTGCTTACATGCAGAATGCATGCTGCATGCTTAAAGATCAAATGCACATATTTCATTAAAAACTTGAATTCACTTGAAACCACATCCCTGTGTCATGATTAGTGTTTCCTGAAAATATCATGCTGTTCGGTTCTGTCATTTTCTTTAAATCAGCATCTGTTAATGTGCTCTGCAGTAACTGAAAACAGTGAAGAAATAGTGAAGCTTTATCTGTCCCTGTCAGAAAACGATTACATCATATTTGTCCAGACTGCTGCTTCAGCAGTTAAGTACCCGATTGACTGATGAAGCTGTTGCAGTTCCCAGTCAGAGCAGTCTGCGGAGCAAATTGTTTTCACTCAGAGTTTGTTACTAACCCATCTGTTTTGTGTTTAGATAGATTACCTTAAAGTCTATCGTTCTGTTCTCATAAAAAGTTGATCATTTGGGGCTCAGTGAATGAATGTCTGTGAGAAATTAACTTGTCTGTATCACAGCTGTGAGTTCTTTGTCATCAAAACTCTACATTCTATTTTGACTATATAACACAGGGTTGTTTAATGGATATAAAATAAAACTAAACTGTGTTAATTTATATAAGCAGTGTGTCTTTGATGTAGCCTCCATCAATAGGGTTATGTGAGAACAATTTAATTTTTATGTCAGATTGACAAACGTGTCTGCTACACTCTTCTATTTCAGGAACATGTACTGTATAAACTCATAAAATTCAGTTCTTTGAGAGTTTCTGTGTGAAAATACATCATGTATGTGTATAACTAGAAACACTATGTGGCATCCTGATGCCCCTGTCTCCTGCCTCTCTGCTGAGACTGCTGCACGCTGCTTCCCTCTGTCCATCACCCCCTCAATCAGAGCCCATGCACTCTGTTGCCCCCTGTTCCTGTCTCCATAGACAGGGCTGCTGTGCTCTGCTAAGCCCTGGAGTCCCAGGGCCTCTGCCTCCCGGGCCACCAAAAGTGGGGCTTTAGCTGCACCCTGCTACCCACTTATACTGCCCCAAATGGGCAGGGCCACTGCATCATGTGTACCCTGCCTCACAGTCAGGGCTGCTGTGCCCTGATGCCCCACTGTGTCCTGCACCACCATCAAGGATTCTGCACCATGCTGTCCTCTGTCCCCACTGTGCCCTGCTGCACCACACAGCCTCTTGCTTCTACAGTTAGTGTTGTTGCACCATACTGCTTCCTGCCACCAGATCAGATCCTTTGGTACACCCCCAAACTGTTTGAAAGAATAAAACAAAAAATACTTTCATCTTGTGTTATAGGAAGCAGCAGCCATAACTGTTCAGGCAGGAGACAGGGGAGGCATCAGGGTACAGCAGCTCAAACTGAGCAATAAGGTACAGCAAACACACCCGTTTGGGACAAGCAACATGGGCAGCAGGGTGTAACAAAGGACCTGATTCTGGTGTCAGGGGGCAACAGGGAGAAACTGAACCAACTGTGGTGGCAGGGGACAGGGTGCAGCACATGCCCTGCCTTGTCTTATGGCAAGTGACAACATGTAGCAGCAGCCCTAACTGTGGAGGCATGGGGCTCTGGCACACTGCAGGCCACAGCAGCCTTGACTGTGTAGACAGGTGCAGGGTGCAGCAGCCTTGGATGTGGTGGCACAGACAGAGAACAGCATGGTGCAGATGTCTTGACTTTGTGTCACAACACGAGGGGCATATAGGTACGGCAGCCCTGACTGTGGGACAGGGTGTGTGTGTGGTGCAGCAGCCTTGCCTATTTGGGGCAATGGAAGTGGGTAGCAGGTGCAGCAAATACACTTCCTCTGGTGGCCTGGGGCAGCACAGTGCAACAGCCCCAACTGTGAAGGCAGGGGACCAGAGACTCTAGGGCTTAGCAGAACAAAGCAGCCCCAACTGTGGTGACAGGAACAAAGGGCAAGAGGGTGCATTGGCCCCTAGTGTGAGGGTGGGGGTGAGAGGGAAGCAGGTAAAGGAATACCTACTGTATTCTGTCTCTTGTTTTTAGTACCAGTTTCTATCATGACCCCAGTTTCATTTTTAGTTTCATTACCCAGGACATTAACCATTAATTTCTGTAGAGAACCATATCAAATGCTTTATGGAAGTCTAAGTAAATAGCATTCACTGTATTAGTCTGTGCTTCTCTAAATGCAGATCTTAACATCCTATTAACTAGAAAACTATTTCACAGTTTATAGCTACCACTAATGCAAGAGTAACCAGGCCAGCTTGTATAATAATACCCTGGCATATCCATAGCTCCCTTCTTTAATAATAACTTTATATTTATTTAGTTATACTTTTTTTTTTATGTATTTGGCAACCGGGTAAATATACTGGCTCCAGGTGTGGCGAGATAAGGCCATATTTTATTATTTTGGGTTATGTTTTATATGTCCTTATGAATATAATACATTTGAGACACCCATGGTTGCCAGTGTATGTGCAAAGCATCATGGATACAAAAAAAAAGCCATAAGCCCTAGACTAAGGTTGGAATTCCTGCTACTGGGCAGAAAAGGTGTTTGTTGCTAGCCAGGAAACTGGAGTTAACTAAATTATCTGCAAGAAAAGAATGATTAAACCTAGCTGGTAGGCCAGCTAGGCCCTTTTGCTTGTGAAAGGACAGGACCTCATGAAGAGTTGGGTGTCTGGGCACCCTTTGTGTTGAGAGGTCTGCAGTGACCTAAGCATGTTACAACTGAATAGGGCTACCACTTATGTAAATAGTTGTTTTTAAGTGTTGAGTAATGACGGCCATCTCCCAGCAAGGAGGCATGGAAGGGTCCCAGAAAACCTAGTTTGAGCTGGCTACCTCATGTTTTTTTTTCTCTTTTAAGAAACTGCATTTCTGTGTTATTGTAATAACATACTGAACTCTGATTGACTGAGTAACTATTAGAAACTGAAATGCTAGCCAGTTGCAGGGCTAGCCACATCGACTGGACCTGCCCTATTGAACCCCTTTAAAACCAGGATGCAGAGGGGTATCTGAGATTTTTTGCTGCCTTTTTGCTGCTTTCTGTTTTCTTGCTTGAAGCAGTTGGGACCCTGCCTGTCTTGATGCAGAGACAATTTTCTCCAGGATCACTGAGAGCCAAGACGTTATCTACTACACTTTTTAAGGACACTTCTGCAAGTCAACATTCCAACTATTGACTCAAGGTAAACTTTTACCTCAGAGTTCAGAGTGTAGATTTGTATGCATATTTTCCTTTTTTCTAATATCCTATAACCAAGGTCTAAATTATTTTTGTCTTTTTGTTACTTACTATTTTCTTATTCATTTAATAAATAAAGCCTTAGGTTTATTTAAAAATAATTCTGCCTATGATGATTGTGTGTGTGGCTGCCTGGGTAAAAATTGTTCAAATGATACCATGCCTGTGTGACTGTTTTAAGGGCCAAAACACTACCAAAAGTGAAGTCCACTAGGGATTTCATGATGAAGGAGGGGATGACTTATGAAGGGTCTCAGGAGCAGCCTGTGGTGGGATTTTAACTGAGCGCTGCATTTCTAGGAAAGACACATAATTGGGTGTATAGGACCCCCCGAAGCCTATATACACCTGTGACTTTCTGGTTTGTTGTGCAGTGGCTGAAAGGGTTCTACCACAAGAATACAGACAAAAGACTGTATTTGTAACTCCCTCAGATGGAGAAAGGGTATCTTGGACCCCTCCCTCCCCCCGCCATCACAAGAGGGATTTACTGTGAGGCAGAGAGAGGGAAATCCCACTCCACAAGAGTGGGTTTGTCACAGATATGGTGAGCAGTGGTGCAACTGAACTGTTTGAACAACCACACACAAAGACAGCAGAAAATTGGAAAAAAGGGCAAATTGGTTATAAGATATAGTTCCCCAAACCAGTTTTATATTTTTTTTCCTGAAAGACAGACTAGTGGTAGTGTAGGGAAGAAAGATGATTTCCAACTATAGTGACTACACTGTAGAAGAGCTAAAAGCAGCTGTGCCAGGAAAGAAGGGCCCATTATGAGGAGCGAAGCAAAAAGAACCTCATGGAGGCTCTTGTGGCAGCCGATGAGCAAGCAACTGCCCAAGACTGTGAGACACAGCTGGTGACTGAAAGGGACCAGACCTTTGCTATGTGGGTTCCAAGGGATGTCATAGTTTCCATTCCCAGAGAGAAGGACAGCGAGACCAGAGGGAACCCAGAGCCACAGTGCCAGGGCAAGGCCACCACAGAGCTGGAGCTGGAAAGGATCAGGCTGCAGCTAGAGTTGAGGAAATTGAAGCTTGCAAAAAAAGCAGCATGAAAGAGAACTGGAGCTCGCAATCGAACAGAGAAAGTATGAAGCCAGCTTCTGAGAGGGCAAGAGGCTGAGGAGAAATGGAACCAGCAAGAAAGAAAGCAGAGGAGGTTTGAACAGGAGATGCAGGAATGAGAAAAAGAGCACCAGATGGAATTCGAAGTGGAGAAGTTGGGACTCCAATGAGCAGTGCCAGAGGAGGTAAGTAGCTGGGATAGACCTGAAATTTCAGGGCTGGGGTACAAATTAAGTTCTAAATTAAGAGCAAAATGTAAAGAGGGGGGAGGATATGAATGCATTTTTGAATTTGTTTGAAAAGGTCTGTAATTAGGCCAAAATACCCAAGGAATCCTGGAGCTTTCAGCTATCCCCACTGCTTACAGGTAAAGGGTGTGAGGCACTAGGCCAACTGGTTAATGGTGATAGCCAAGACTATGAGAAACTGAAAGCTGCTTTACTTAAAAAGTATGAACTGACTCCTGAAGTTTACAGGATTAAATTCCATAAACTCCGAAAAAGCCCTGGCATAAGCTTTCAAGAACTAGCCACAAAACAACATAAATTTTTAGACCATTGGTGGGAGGGGGTGCAAGCAAACTCTGTGGGGAAAATCGAGGAGGTCATACTTTTACAACAGTTCTTTTGGGCTTGCCCAGCTGAGCTGAAGAAATGGCTGGAGGACCAGGATCACAAAACAGCACAGCAAGCTGCTGAGCTCTCGAATTGCTATCCCAGGAGCAGGCCTGCTCTGAAAGGATGTGGGGGAGCAGGTGCTGCCAGGCAGAAAGGGAAAAGCATGCCTTCAGGGCAGCTAAAACCCTCAATGTCTCTGCAAAAAGGGGGAAGCACCAAGTTACCAAGAAGGGAGATCTTGGGGGGGGGGAGGAAGAATGATGAATGTTGGTTTTGTAAGCAGCCAGGGCATCTGGGTAGACAGTGTCCTAAAAAGGCACAGAGTGGACAAAGTGTCTCTCAAAAGAAGGTGAGTAAACTGTGTATCCCTGAGTATGCCCATGAACAGGAGGAAGCACATACACCCTGTTACTGTAAATGGGGTGCAAAACCATGGGTTAAGTGACACGGGGCACCTCTTACCTGGTAAAAGGGGATTTGGTTGAGCTTGAACAGCTTATACCAATCAGTCTGTCAATGTGATGGGATTCACAGGGGAGGAAAAAACCCTGCCACTAGCTAGTCTTCTCCTGGATTGGGCTCAGACAGAAAAGAGGGTACAATAAGTGGAAGTAGCAGACAACCTTGCTCTGGATATGATTGTAAGGAATAATGTACGGCAGGGGGTGGTGTATGCGGTTACCTGCAGTCAGACAGCTAAGGCCCCTTATAATTTCCTGAACCCTACAAAAGCACCTGTGGTGGAGAATAAGTGGTGGTCCCCCAGCCTGTGTCTCCTGAAATGGAGAATAGTGAAAGGGAGGTAGAACTTCTCCAAGTAGCCATGCACCAAACAGCTACAGAAGGTTTCTCTGAGAAGGAAGGAGTAACAAATGGTCAGAAGGTTAAGGACGGCAGTGACTCTGAATGCCTTGATGCTAGTGCTGTGGACACAATTTTAAGAACTGAGAGGGGCATGCCCCATGCTTTGGAAAAATATGAAGAATTTGCAGTTTCTCAGAGAACTGACCCTAGTTTAGAGAGGTTGAGGGCATGTGCAGAATCTGATGGGACACAGGGAGGTGACATGGGGTATTTTGGGACAACGGACTGCTGTATACACAGGACATGAGGACCGAGGGAGGGGTGATGGGCAGGCAGCTTGTTGTTCCCCAGGAGTATTGTGAGCAGCTGCTCAAGGCCGCTCATGATATCCCCATATCTGGACATCTGGGAATCATGCACACCATGCAGTGATTGGCCCAAAATTTCTATTGGCCCAACTTCACCAAGCAGGTGAAGGAATATTGCAGGTCTTGTCACCAGTGCCAACAGACAGGGAAGGCAGGAAGTAAAACAAAAGCTGCCCTACTTCCCTTGCCTATTGTAGAGGAGCCATTACAGAGAGAAGGAATGGATATTGTAGAACCCTTGATTAACCCCAAGCTCATCCAGAAAAAGGTATATCCTGACAGAGGTCGATTATGCCACCCTATACTCAGAGGCAGTTGCCCTATCCTCCATTAAGGCACCCAAAGTGGCAGACACCTTGCTAGGGATTTTCTCCCATGTTGATTTTCCACAGGAAGTTCTCTCTGACCAAGGGGTTAACTTCATGTCAGACCTGATGAAATCTTTGTGGGAGAAGTGTGGGGTGGTGCAAAGACACACAACACTTTATCACCCACAAGCCAATGGACTCATGGAAAGATTCAGTGGTACCCTAAAATCAATGCTGCAAAGCATTTGCTGAACAGCATGGGAGGGACTGGAAGAAATAATGTACCTTCTCCACCTGTTGTTTGCATAAAGGGAGGTGCCCCAAGAGTCAACAGGATTCTCCCCCTTTGAACTCTTATGTGGATATAGGGTGCAGGGGTCCATAGACTTGATCCAGGAAGACTGGGAAGGCAAGCACGCCATCCAGGGAACTCCATTAAAGGAGTATGTCCTTAGACTGAAGGAGAAGCTGAAGGAACTTATGGGGATGGTGGGGATGGGCCAAAGCAACCTATCAGCTACCCAGCAGAGGCAAAAATCTGGTATGATTGCAGAGACTGCACTCGCTTGTACAGCACAGGTAAGGAAGTTATGGCCCTCATTCGAGTCTGGAAGGACAAGCTGCAGGCAAAGGTCGTTCGAAAGATAAATGACATGAATTACATTGTAGAACTGCCTGACAGGAGACATAGCCATTGAATGTACCATGTGAATATTATGAAGCCATATGTACAGTACATAGGGCTAACATGATGTTTGCTGTCTGTAGTCCTGGGGAGGGAATAAACAAAGACGACTCACTCCTGGACTTGCTAGAGGAAAGTAAGTGGGAGTCATCGGTGGAGACAATCAAACTGTCACCCCAGTTGACCCAAGAACAGAGCCAGGAAGTGAGGGAGGTCTTAGAGGGGTTTGCCCCTTTATTTATGGCTAAGCCCAGTCAGACCCCCTTAGCGACCCATGATGTGAACACAGGGACACAAGTGCCCATATGATGGACAGCTTACTGGGTGTCTGACGTCATCCTAAAGGACATTAGGAGGGAGGTGGAGGAGATGCTGGAGTTAGGGGTGTCATATGTGGGACATGTAACATAGATCTGCTAATGCCAATGCAGACATCGCATCTCGCCAGACCGGAGTAAGGGGCAGAACTGGTGGAAACACTTAGCAGGAAGGGGTGTGTTCCCCCAAGGTTCTGTTAAGGAGGGAGGATTGTGGTGAAATAAGGCCATATGTTATTATTTTGGGTCATGTCTTATATATCTATGTGTATAATGCATTTGAGACGTCCATGGTTGCCAGTGTAAGTGCAAAGGAATCATGGGTACAAAAAACAGCCATAACCCCTTGACTAAAGTTGGAATTACTGTTGCTGGGCAGAAAAGGTGTTTGTTGCCAGCCAGGAAACTGAAGTTAATTATATTATCTAAAAGGAGACAAAAGAATGATTAAGCCTAGCTGGGAGACCAGCTAGGCCCATTTTTTTGTGAAAGGACAGAACCTCATGAAGAGTCACTCCTGAGGTGTCATCTTTCGTATGAGACGTTAAACCAAGGTCCCATCTGCCTGTTCTGGTGATAGTTCTGGTGGATGTTAAAGATCCCATGGCACTTCTGAAAAAGAGTACAGGATTTTTTTTATTTGTATCACATCAAGCTTTACATTGTATATAACATTATAAAATAATGAAAAAAGGAAAAAATCAAAACCCCGATAATACATCAAATAACTGTGGTAATCACACCACAACACCCTTAGACTTGGTAACCGAACCAATATATATTGCATAATCATACTCCACATCAGAACCCAGTCTATGAATTACCCTGCTACTTCTTTATTTACATTTAATAAAACAAGAGAAACCCCTCCACCATGTAAGCACCTTTTTTGTAGTATGTAAAGCAGAATCTTTCTTATAAACTGAAACTATAGCTTTGGAAACCAAACTATAAAAAAGGTTTCATATGACATCAATTTTTGCTGAATAATCCACTGGCACCTAGCTTGCCATAAGGAGAATTTTAAACAGCAAAAAAAATACAGATAAGGTTCCAGAATCATATTCACTATTTAGGTGAGGGTGATGACCTAAAATCAGACTGTCATAATCCAGAGATGTTAACCAACTCAGGCTCCATTTTAATGCTAGAAAGGACCATATAGGTTTGGCGTCGGAACATGTAAATAAAAAAAATGCTCCATGGTTTCTTCTGTAGCTGGACAGGACTTATACAGGCAGTTTCTTTCTTCCAGTATTTTATGTTTAAGATCCCCCCTTATATTGAGTCTCCCATATGCAGAGAGCCATAATAGCTCCCACATATGTCTGGGAATCCTCTCATTGTTGAGTTGCCTCAAAACTTTTTCTCTAAGATGCAGGGGACAGTTTTTAAAATCTGGCTCTACTGGATATCTTTTCTCCATTATCATGGAATATAATTTTGGGCCTGCGCACTGAATAATCTGAATTTTAGTTAAAGCCCATCAGTATAGTTTTTGTGCACTAGACTTGAGATACCCCGAAAGGTGCAGTCAGGACATATTTTTTTTTATTGGAGGGGGGTTGTATCCCATAACTGAAAAAGGGGTGCCACAGTGTTCCGGATCCATAGAGACTGTAAAGTGTTATTAGGCTGAAGACCAATTCTAATTGTTTTGCTTTGGAGAGATATGCATAGCATATTTTTATTGGGTTTATCCTGCTGCCCCAGATCATTAAAAAAAAAAAAACATGCATAAATTCTTGTTTCAAGAACAGCTGGTACAGGGAAGAGCATGGCTATATACAACAAACAAGGTATTAAGAATTTTTTAATAATATGGACTCTCTTAACTTTAGAGAGTTTCCACCCCTTCCACCTCTGAACCTTTGCTTCAACTATTTCTAAACCAGACTCCCAATTATCATGTGGTAAATTCTGTGACCCAAACCTAATACCAAGGATTTTTATAGGCTATGTGGAGAATGGTATACCATGTCTTACAATGTGTAGTGGGGTTTGCAACCCTAAGAACAAACCTCTACATTTCCCTATATTCAATTCAGAATTAGAAACTGCAGAGTGTTCATGTGACTTTTGGAGGATTAAAGAAATGTGCCCTAGGTCAGCTAAGAACAACCAATATCATCAGAATATGCTTGTATGACTATATTATCATGATGTAATTCATCTGATAACCCCTGATCCTGTAACTCCTTATTATGTTTTTCTGATAAGGAGATCCAAGAAGAAGATGTAAAGTAGGGGACTAACAGGGAACCCTTGTCAGATGCCAACTTCTAATCTGATGTTTGAGGAAACATTACCCTTCAAGATTGGATGGACTAGGACTGAGGAATATAATAAGTTTACTCAATTTACAAACTTTGGGGGGATACCATAATGTTCCAAAATTTTAAATAAGAAATTATGGCAGACACTATCAAAGACCTTGCATTGGCCTAGGAAGATGAGGCAACCTTTTTTCCTTCTCCAAGTGTAATACTCAATTACATCCCTAATAATTATTAATGCATGCTGGATTTTCCCGTCTAGAAGCCCACAGAACTGAGATGGGTGAATAAGATGACTTGCAGCTGTTCTTAATCTGGTGTTCAATATCTGACATGGTTTTTGAAAATCTGAATTTAAAATTGTAATGGGTCTCCAATTTGTGATGTTCCTTTTATCACCTGATTTGAAAAGAAAAAACAAATAATCTGAGGTGAAAGGGGTAGGGATTTTCCCTGTCTAAAAAAGAATAAAAAAAATTAAAAAAAACAATACCAGACAGGATGACAAAGTACCAGAGATTGTTTTATAGAATTCATAGGACAAACCATCCGGTCCAGGGGAGGTGCCTAACTTTTGTTTCTTAATTATTTGTTCAATTTCTAAAGATTTTATTGGTGTAGAAAGGACCATTCATGTCCATATGCGTGAAGGGATCTGGATATCATGCAAATAAGATTCAATTTTGGCCACAGTAGGAGGCGAAATCATATTATTGGTTTCAGATGTCTGCCCAACAGTTTGTATAAATCCTGTTCTGACTTAACAATATTACCCTTCATCATCTAGTAAGTTTTATAGTAGTAAGGCCTCTGATCTTGCTTTATAAGCTTTAAAGGGGTCTCCTGTTGGGCACTTGTGCATACCAAATAGAAATTCTGTTTTCAAAGTACTTGCCCTATCATACTGAAAGGCTTTCATATCCTGTTTTAATTTATCAATTTGGCGAGAAGTTGACTCTATAGAGAATAAATATTGAAGTTGGTTCCTGAGTTGTAAAAATGTAAAGAATTTAACTATTTCCCTAGTTTTTCCAAATTTTTGGAAACAAACCGTTATATCTGCTTTAGAATCCAGCCACCAGTCACAAAGTCTTCATATAAATCACACACTGATGTTCCTGCCCATAACAGTTTTGTGATTTCATTTTGGACATAGGGGTCAGTTAGTTTGGATGTATTTAGTCTCCACCTACTAGTTTTTACTCTTGGCTGAGGGATTTGGGAAAAATCAGTTTTTAAAAGTAAATAGTCTGAAAATTCAATTTGAATAGTGGGGGGGCAGGTTATTAGATATAAAAAAGTGATCAATTGCTGAAATAAACCTGCCTCTCCTATATGTACTGTATATGAAGGGCCTTTAGTTTGAAATTCAAAACATGACAGAAGACCAGTTGAATCTAAACATTTCTTTAGGGCATTAAAATTACAGTAGGTTTTTCTCTCATCCTGTGATTTCCCAGGTTTAGGGAGTTTGACATAAAAATCTCCACCTATTACAACACATAAAGATGTAGAGGTATAAGAATGTAAGGTCATAATTAAGGCTTCCCTTTCTGCCTTAGATTGGGGTCCATAGATATTCATAAGTTGAAAGCCTGAATGTTTCCAATCCTAATCTAGTTCAAGAAGCCTAAACACAGGCGTGTGGAGCGTCACTGGAAGGGTAGGTGCTACTAAAACGACATAAGCAAAACACACAAAGCAAGCAGCATTCTCAGCACACAAAAGAAAGAAACCAAGTCGGTAAAGTTCAACAGCAGCTACTACCCAGCGCTTCGAGTCTAAGTCATCTGCGAAGAGTCACGCCTTGGACTCGAAGCGCTGGGTAGTAGCCGTGGGCTCCGGCTGTTGAACTTTACCGACTTGGTTTCTTTCTTTTGTGTTCTGAGAGTGCTGCTTGCTTTGTGTGTTTTATTTTTTATTACAAGAAGCCTGCCTGAAATTAGGTCCACCAAGTTTTTGAGTGTAAGGAAAAGGAATTAAATACAATTCCTACTCTGTCAGCCTTATCTGGGCTGAAAGACCAGTATGACGGCCCCCACACCCAGTCGGATTGGAGTAATCTAGCCTGATCTGTTGAAAACATCCAAGTTTCTTGAAGAAACAAATGTATAAATTGGACTCATGGATATACTATAGCAAGGCCTGTCTCTCGGTGTTATTTAAAAGACTACAGCAATTTACTCAGCCAATTTTTAAGCAGACCAGAGCTTAACCTGGGAAAAATCAAAATCTTTTTTTTTTTTCCTTTTTTTTATTTTTCAGTTTTATAGTTGGTAGTCTCTAGATTGGAGGAAGAGTCCCCCTGAGTTAAAGGTTTTGAATCCGCTATCTCCTTATAGGATTCCCCCCAAGAAGTGGCAAGTGCAGCAAAGAGATTTCCAGTTTCCATGGGGGGCACTAATTGAGGAATTGAGGGGTTGGTGGGGAAAGAGATTTATTATTGCTAGAGCTACGTCTTCTTGGTAGAGGAGCAGGAATCATTGTTGGGGGGGGGGACCCTCAGCCTGTTATCTAGGACCTTCTGGCGATTCATGATAGCATACAGGAGCAAGTAGAGAAGGCTAGTGTTTCTGGCTCTTGTTCAGGGCTGGAGTCTTTAGTTTTAGAGGAGTCTTCTTTGGGGTTGGCAGTCCCCTGATCACTGTTCACCTGATTAGAAAGGGGAGGGGGTTCTTTTACTCTCAAACCCTGACTGTGAAGGGATAGAAGCAGCATCTTGGGCTTTTTGGATCAGGAGATCAGGGCTAATAACAGATGCTGTTATTTTTGCAGCCCACAGGTGGTCCACAAATACATGGCCATAGTCTTCACATAGATCACACCACATCTGGTTTTCATATTCTAAGCTGTTATGACCTACTTCCTCACAACTGTTGCAGTGAGGTCTATCACAGACACTGCAGAAATGGGTTTGGGCTCTGCATTTATAACAAGCTCAAGTTTGACCTGAATAAAAACAAACTCCTCTGTTCCTCACTAAAAGGAAAGAATTAGGAATATGCTCAATTTCATTTTTTTATTTTGTCTCAGTTTGACCTTATATTTCCACCCTCCTGTTCAAAACAATTCAGCATCCAAAATAGCCTTTGGTGAACTTAATATTTCACATTTTTGAGAAAGCCAGTAGGTAATATCTTCTACATGGACCCCTTCATTCCTGAACATAACTGTAAGATACTTTACTAATGGGTTAGTTAATGGAATGATGAAAAAGTGGGTTCATGTAGGAGAGAACTTGACCTGCTTATATCTCTGCCAAAACAACTCGAGAGCATAGGGTGACCTAAAGCTCACATCGCAGTTGTCTTCACAAGATATATATATTTTTTTTTTAAAAGTATCTTTATTGTATTTTGCATAAACATACAAACACTCATACATACCAACCCGGGAGCCCGGGTGCCCACCCCTATAACTGAGTAGGCGAACTATGTACAAGAAACAATATACAATCACAGCTGCAGAGAACCGCCCGCCTCTATCCAGACATGAAAAACCAGGACTCCACTCCCCGCCTTGAGGGGGAAAGAACAGAAAAGTAGTACAAGATATATTAATAAATGCAAACACCTCCCTAGGAGAGAATTTTAAAGAATCTTTCAACAACATTTTCCCCACATACAACCTATCTGGCCTAGTCTCTAGTCCCCCTTTATAGTGGATCCACACTGCATTCCTTCTGGGGGCAGCTTCTTTCTTAGTTTTACAGAAAAGTTCAGAAAGCAGTGGTCTATGGGAGGGGATCACTTTGCTGTTTCTGTTCTTCTGGATCGCTGGGGTGCACCCTATCTTGATCTTTATGTGTTTGTACAGGAACAGAGTCCCCAGGTCCTTGCCTTTTTATTAATTCAGTTTTGTCCTTAGTGTTATCTTCCATATTGATGTTATTTGTGGGAAGGTTCTCCAGTTTCTATACTGGTAGTTGGGCACCATTCAGATGAAGATTGGGAAAAAACTTCTTTGGTGTCCCAGTTTGGATCAGGTAGCCATTTACCATCCGGTCTTCGGTCCACCCTGCTTCCAGTAAAGCCTTCTCAGGGGTCCATTGCGCAAAAGGGTCTGGGTTCACAGGCTGATCAGAGACTATGTCAGATTTATCATGGTTAGGACATTGTTCAAGCCCTTTTTCCTTGTATGGGAACCTTTGTTGGCGGAGTCCTCACTCAAACCTGAAAAATATGTAGGGATCCTTCTTTTTGCCATTGTCAAGGCAGTTCTTTTCTTTTTTTTGTCACTCATAGCCCCTTTATTTATCGGTCCCCTTGCAGAGAAAGAGAACACAGAAATTCCTGCTCGACTCCGGGGGTTTGTTTGGTATCAAACAGTGCTGTCTTGTGTCAAGGATGGGTCTCCTTGTTTTACCAAAGGAGGGATTACAGGTATGTTAAAAGGGGTTTTAACCTTAGTGCTCTGCATAGATTTTTCTCCTTTAAAAGCCAGGTTACATTTAGGGGTTTGCGTTTGAATTTTATCATCAGACTGTTTGGGGAGGTAAGAAGCCAGGCGTTGAAGGCCCACCCAGATCTGATGTACATTTGCAATAGTCAAGTTACTACATTCCTGCACATCACTGCTATCAGTGAAAACACTGCCAGATGATTTTGGAGAAAGGTTAACAGATGATTTCTTTACCTGATGTGCTTCTTTGTCAGCTGCAAGAACAGTGGCGGCCTTCTTTGATGATAAAGCATCATCACTTCACATGACAACCAGGCTGTCCCGGCTGACAGCCACCTGCTTTTCCTGTATATTCTGCAGCTCTACTTCAATTCTCCATTTAATTTGCTGGTGTTGTGATTCTTCCTCAGCAATTCTCTGCAACATCATTTTGTGAGCTAAGTCAGGATTGGTTTTATCCAGTGTCCCCAGCAGATCCACAAAATTTTTTTTCCAAAATACTGAGATCCTCAGTGGACAATCCATCTTCCTCAAGTAAACCAGGTACATTCTTGACAGCCTCTTGAGGGAAAGGGGCAGAGAAGAAGGCTTGCTCCTCTGCCTCAGATACATCCATCTTCTCCGATGACCCACACAGAGTGGCCATCCTGAGACGGCCAGCAATCCACCTACTGGAGAGTAAGGGAATTTCCCCAGTGTCCTAGCCAAATTTCCCCCATTCTCTAAAAATACCACCAACAGCTTAAAATCTGGTTCAGTTTCAGTTGGCATACATCCGTATCCCCCTTCCCCAGGGACAAGGCTGAAAATAGGAAAGGAATTGTCTAGCATTCCTTCCTGGTCAACAAAAACTTATTTAAAAATAATTCTGCCTATGTCATTTATGTGTGTGGCTGCCTGGGTAAAATTTGTTCAAACAATGCCATGCCTATGTGACTGTTTTAAGGGCCAAAACACTACCAAAAGTGAAGTCCACTAGGGACTTCATGATGAAGGAGGGGAGGAAATATGAAGGGTTTCAGGGGGAGCCTGTGGTGGGATTTGAGCCAAGCGCTGCTTTTTTGGTTAAAACTCATAATTGGGTGTATGGGGCTCCTGAAGCCCACACACGCCAGTAGCCTTCTGGTTTGTGGTGTAGTGGCTGAAAGGGTTCTACCCCAGGAACACAGACTTGAGACTGTATTTGTATCCCCTCGTACAGAGAAAGGGTATGTTGGAACCCATTCCCCCCACCCAACACAAGAGGGATTCGCTGTGACGCAGAGAGAGGGAAATCTTGCCCCATGGTAGTGGGCCTGTCACACCATGGACCATTTACATGCACGACACGGGCCATATTGATGGCACATACAAACAAGTTGCATCAAAATACAGAGACAAAGAAGGTTTACAGTAGTGTCAATGATACTTGGTTACAATAGATTCGAAAACCTGGAGAAACGGTCATACAAATAGTACAATAACAAAAACAAATACTTTACAGATGCACGAAGTACAGTCAATATTTGTCCCACTTATAAGGATGTGTTTGAATAGCGAGATAATGCTTCAAGAATACATCAACTAAAGTCTATTCTAGCAGTTACAGGCCGATGATGATAAAAGTGTATTCTTTAAGTGCTTTTTGAAGTTCAAGGGGGACTCGACAGTCTGGATTTCATCTGGAAGGGCATTTCAAAATGTAGGTGCTGCCCAAGAGAAAGCTCTTTGTCCCATGTCACTGGATAACCCAACACATTCCATGCACCTGTTTGTGGAGGACCTCAAAGTACAAGAGTTTTGTTTAAGGACTAACAGACCTGACAGTGGAGACTTTGTACCCTTATCGAGTGTTCTGCAGATGAAGGACTCTAGCATTAGGTTCCTATGAGCCTGGGGAGGGAGCCATCCTAGTGTTTGATATAGTGTACAATGGTAGGTACTAAAAGGAGCTTGTGTGATAAACCTTCAGATACTGTTGAATGCAGTGTTCAGGTGATTAAGAAGCTGGGCTGAGGCCAGGGAGATAATGAGGGAGCAATATTCAAGGATGCAGGTACACCTCCTGATTGCTAATCTCACCTAAGGAGTTAAAAGGTGTTTAAGCTTGTAGCAGACACCCAGCTGCTGGTTAATCTTATTGATTACCTGACCTATGTGTATAGAGAAGGTGAGTGAAGGATCAAGAGTCACCCCAAGGTACTTAAAAGTTATCCACCTGCTCAAGGATTGCACCATTGGGTACAGGATGTTGAGGGAGGGAAAATGTTTGGACATAACCCTGGTGAGTCTTTTTTTTTTTTTTTTTTTTTTTTTTTTTAGAGCTGAGCAGTATGGATTTGGTCTTTTTTGCATTTTTATTTTATTTTTTATTTTATTGAAATTTAGGATTACAAATACCTTTGAGCAGGAACTGCTCGTTTACAAAGGTTCCACGTCGAAGGAATGGGGGGTATACATACATACAAAGGTCAACATAATAATACATAGTTACACAATAACAAGAAGTAAGAGACTAAGGCTTAGGAAATTCCAGTAATTCAAAATGTGCCAAATGTTAGGTAGCATGACATAACCAGCCAAGGGCAATCTTGGAAATAAGCACTGCAGATGAGAGGGAAGGGGGTATGCAGGCAGGAAGGCCATTGTCGGAGGGACAATCAGTCTGTGTTGCATGAACCAATCAGCAGCAAATATCTTTGTTAAGGACTTGTGATAGATTTGAGAGGTTGTTGTCACTAAGGAATAGGATAAAAACATTTGCATACATGATCCTATGACTTACTGAGGGTATAGAAAGCTGAGTACTGACAAATACTGAGTAGAACAGAGGTCCCAGAATGGACCCCTGGGGGACTCCTTTGTGTACTTTTAAGTGGACTGCACAAGGTTTCCCCGATCCGGACCATTTGTGTACTTTCTGCCAGGTAATTTTGAAGCCAGTTCATGGTATTGGAAGAGAAACCGAGGATGGACAGCTCATTTAGGACTATACAATGATCTACAATATCAAACGCCTTGAAGAGATCCACAAATATGGCTCCAGTAAAGCAACCCGAGTCAGCATTTCTGAGTACATGATCAGTGAAAAGGGCATGGGCCGTAATCATGCTATACCCTTTTCTAAGGCCATGTTGACCATTGATTATTTTTTTCAAGATGTTCAGATATTTGTCTAAATACAGCCTTTTCCATTGTCTTACTCATGTGAGATAGGACAGACACTGGCCTGTAATTCTCAGACAGGCGTGCATCACTCAGTTTAAAGATGGGGACAATCCTAGCCTCTTTCACAGAGATGGAAGGGTGGCTGTGGAGAGAGACAGGTTAATGATGTAAGAGAATGATCTGGCCATGAAGTTAGCTGCTAGTTTCAGAAATTGGGAAGAGAGGCCGTCACTGCAGGCGCTGCCCTGACTTAGGTAGTGCACGCAGCAAATGGCAGACTTCTGGTATTTAGACATCTTCATATTGGGATACCTTCACTTAACTATGTTCCAGAAGGTTAGGACAACACTGACATGATGCACAATATGCACCTACAGCAAGTCTTATAACTAATTAGAAAAACAATAATTAATTTATTTGTAATTTTTGATCAAAATTGGCACCTTAAGCTGTTTGCTTTCAGATGCATACTGCAGGGTGAGTTACATGGATTTGTATAGACAGGGACAGTTTTCGCCATGACACCCGAGAAACTAACCTACTCTTCATGGACATGTTCTACATTAACTTACACCTGGACAGTGACCAGAGATGGGCAAAAGGGAATTTGGTTTAACATCTGATCCGAAAGACAGACATCTCTTCCAAAGGATGAATAATGTTACAATCATTTACATAAAATGGTGCAAGAAAGATGTTCAAGCTGAAGAAGAGAATAGTTCAGGTTAGCTGCTGTTGATGCTCAGTACATGAGCAAGGTACCTTAGGAGCTTGCACAAGAAGGTTTAAACTAATTAAGGGTTTGCACAGTTAGTAGTCTGTTCCAACAGGCTGGCACAAGAAATGCAAATATCTTCTTCCCAGCTGACTGTCCAATCATTGAGACATGAAGCAATTCCTGGACTCATTATCTAAATCTGTATATAGATACAGAGATACTGCCAGCAGATAAGGGCCTATGGCCCACCCAGTCTACCCATTTGAGTTTGTAAGTTCCACTTACAATTTTCTAGAAGTCTGTTGCTCCTACCCCTGACCTACAGAATTCCCTCATGTCTATCCCATACATTCTTAGATCCCATGATTGTTTCAGCTCCCACCACTTCCTCTGGCAGGGTGTTCCACTTGTTCACCACCCTTTCTGTGAGGAAATTCTTCCTCAAGTTCCCTCTGAATTGACCTCCCTTTAACTTCATCCCGTGCCCTCTAGTCCTGGAACATCTTTTCCCCTGGAAAATAGTGTATTCCTGCACTATGTTCCTCCCTGTAAGGTACTTGTATGTCTCTATCATATCCCCTCTCTCCCTCCTCTCCATCAGGGAGTACATATTCAAGTCCTTCAGCCTGTTCTCATGGGACTTGGGATGCAATCCCTGTACCATTTTTGTTTCCCTCCTCTTAACCTTCTCTACCCTGCCGAGGTAATGTGGGTCACCCGGGAGCCAGAGAATGGAACAACAATACACACAGGGGTGATTTACAGACCTCTGGCACAGAGGGAGGAAGCAGACAGGGGAACTAGTGGAGAACATACATGACATGGCAGCTAAAGGCAAAATCCTGCAACTAGGGGATTTTAATATGCCGGACGTGGATTGGGCCACCCAGATGGCTGTTTCAGCCAGAAGCACAGCCATCCTTGAATCCCTGCAGGAGGCTGGACTCAGGCAGCTGGTGCATGAGCCAACCAGGGCCAAGTCAGTTCTGAACCTGGTATGATCAACTGGAACAGAGTCGAAGAAATACAGGTGGAAGGGCAACTGGGGTCCACTGACCACCACATGGTGTGGTTCAGCATGGAGACATGGACTCAATTAAGCTACACAAGGGCAAGAGTATTAGATTTCAGGAGGGCAGATTTCACTGAAATGGACAGATGTATACAAGCAGTCCTGGGGAGGGGAGAGGTAGTAGAGGGGGTTGGAGAACAATGGGAGAAACTGAAAGGAGCTATAGTGGATATAACAAATCAATGTGTTAGGATAGTGGCCAAAGGGAAAAAAAGAAGGAAACCAATATGGTTCTCCAATGAGATGAGGAACAAGGTCAAGGCTAAAAGAATGAGCTTCAGGAAATATAAGTGAAGCCAAAGGGAGGAGGACAGGGAGGTGTGCCTTGAATGTCTAAGGGAAGCAAGGAAGGCTTTTAGGAGGGCGACGGTGCAGACAGAAGAGGGCTTAGCACAGTCTGTTAACAAAGGGGATAAGGCATTTTATAGGGTACATCAGTCAAAGAAGAAAAACCGGGGTGGGGGATTGTGAGGCTCAAAGAGGAGAAGGGAGAATGTAAGGAGGGGGATCTGGACAAGGCAGAAATACTGAACAAATATTTCTGCTCAGTACTTACGAAGGAAGGGCAGGGTCAAGGACCACAGCTGTGTTGCAGAGGCGATGGGGGGAGGGGGAGGGGGAGGTGAAAACCAGTCCATTCACAGTGGAGAGAGTTCTGGAAGAACTCACAAAGCTGAAGGTGGATAAGGCCATGGAGCCAGAAGGCATCCCCTGAGGATATTAAAGGAGCTATGAAGGGAACTAGCAACGCCCTGGTGTCCCAGTTCACAGAGTCACTCAACCACAGGTGTCATTCCAGAGGACTGGAGAAGGGCACATGTAGTCCCACTGCACAAAAGCAGCAGTAGGGAGGAGGTGGGTAACTACAGGCCAGTCAGCCTTACCTCAGTGGTGGGAAAGATCATGGAGACACTGCTGAAAGAAAGGACAGTGGCACATATGGAATCCAGTGGTGTTCAGGATCTGAGACAACATGGATTCACAGCAGGACGGTCATGTCAAACTAATCTAATATTTTTTTTTGATTGGTGACTAGGGAACTTAATCAGGGAGAGGTGGTAGACATCACATACCTAGATTTTAGCAAAACCTTTGACACCGTGCCACATAGAAGGCTGATTAACAAGATGGGTAGTCTGGGCATGGGATACAAGGTGGCGAACTGGGTTAGGAACTGGTTAACAGACAGGAGACAGATAGTGGTGGTAACTGTGGTACAATCTGAGGGGGGGGGTAACCAGTGGGGTACCACAGGGATCAGTACTAGGACCAGTCCTGTTCAATATCTTCATTAGTGACATTGTAGAGGTGTTAGAAGGAAAGGTCTGCCTGTTTGCAGATGACACAAAGATCTGCAACAGGGTGAATACTCCAGAAAGGGTGCAGAAAATGAAGAGGGACCTGGAGAAGTTTGTAAGATGGTCAGAGATGTGGCAACTGAGGTTCAATTCAAAGAACTGCAAAATAATGCACTTGGGTAGAGGGAACCCTCGGGAGAGCTACAGGTTGTGGGGGAGTGGACTGTCAACAAAGAGGAAAGGGACCTAAGGGTTCTCATCTCTGATGACCTTAAGGTGTCAAAGCAGTGTACAAAGATGGTAGGGAGGGCCAGTGGCATGCTGGGGTTCATAGGCAGGGGTATGACTAGCAGGAGGCAGGAGGTGGTGATGCCATTATATAAAACATTGGTAAGGCCTAACCTGGAGTACTGTGTGCAGTTCTGGAGAACACACATGCACAAGGACATAGATAAGGTGGAGACTATCCAGAGAAGAGCAACAAAGATGGTGCAAGGCTTACACCACAAGACATATGAGGAGAGACTAAGGGACTTCAATATGTACTCACTGGAGGATAAGAGACAGCAGGGGTACATGACTGAAACTTTCAAGGGCATAAACAAGGAGCAAGTGGGGGACCTTTTCCAATGTAGAAAAAGTACTAGAACAAGGCGGCACAATATGAAATTGGAAGGGGGTAGATTATTTATTTAGTAATCAGAATTACAACCTTTGAGCTAAAAGCTCATTTACAAAGGATCATTGTCAGTAGGGGAGGGTACATATGTTTGGAGTCAGTAGCAGCTTAATATGCATTGTCAAGAACATCTAATAGTAAGAAAAAGTAGGTCTGCTGCAGTCTGCAGAATGCTGCAGCAGACCTACTGAATAAAGCAATGTAATTTCAATGGCAATTAGTCCCTTTTGTTATGCAGGAAAATGTGACACTGCCAGGATGAAGCGAATGCCACAGTTTCCTGCATGACAAAAGGGACTACTTGCCATTGAACTTACATTGCTTTATTCAGTAGGGCTGCTGCATCATACTGCAGAGTGTTTTAAAAATAGGTTTCATCCTGGGGACGCCACTTCTTGTATAGTGGAATTATGTCTTCTGTTTTCCTGCTGGTGATGCCACTGCCTATGCATCCCTGCTTCCTATTTGCTTTCTCTGCTGCCTTGTCATATTGTTTCCCTACCTTTAGGTCATCAGAGATGATAACCCCATGGTCATTTTCATGCTTGGTGCATGCTATATCCTTACTCCCCCAACTGATATGTTATTCCAGGGTTTTTGTGCCCCATACATTATGTTGCACTTCTTTGCATTGAATTTCAACTGCCAAACCCTTGACTCTTCTTCAAGCTTCTGCAGGTTCCTCCTCATTCTGTTTACACCCTCTGGCATGTCCACTCTGTTACAGAGCTTTGTGCCATCAGTGAACGGGGAAATTCTGCTTTCTAGGTCCTGCACAATGCCACTGATGAAGAGGTTGAATAGGACAGGTCCCAGTACTAATCCCTGTGGTACCCCACTGGTCACTCTTCCCTCTGTGGAGTGACAGCTATTTACCACCACCCTCTGGTTCCTGCCACCCAGCCAATTACCCACCCACCCACCACTCTACTGTCCTGCCTACTCCCATATTCCCAGTGTGTTTAATACCATTCTACATGGCACAGTGTCAAAGGTTCTTGCTGAAGTCCAGATAGGCCACGTCCCATTGACCTCCCCTGATCCACCTTCCTTGTCGCCCAGTCAAAAAATTCAATGAGGTTGGTCTGGCATGACCTCCCCCCAGTGAAACCATGCTGCCTTGGGTCATGTAGTCCATTGGCAACCAGATGTTCCACCAATCTCTCCTTCTGTAGTGCTTCCATGATCCTCCCTACTACCAAGGTCAGGCTGACTGGTCTGTAGTTTCCTGCTTCCTCTTTGTTCCTGCTTTTGCATAAGGGGACTACATCTGCTGTCCTCCAGTCTTTGGGTACCTCCCCTGTTTCCAATGATAGGCTAAACTGGATTGCCAGCAGTTCAGCCACCACCTCTCTTAGTTCCTTTAGGATCCTGGGGTGCACCCCATTGCTTTATTGACTCTTATTCCTTCAGGACCCGTTCCCATGTAAAGGGACTTGTGTCCATTTCTGTGTCGTTCCCACCCCTTATACTCCTTTCAGGCCCATTACCCTCCTCTTCCTCAGTAAAGACTGAGCAGAAATATCAGTTCAGTATGTCAGCTTTACTGTTGTCATCCTCCAAGCGGCCTCTGACCTCCTCCTTCAGTCTCACTATACCTCCCTTTGCCCTTCTTTTTTCACTTATGTATCTGTAAAAGGTTTTGTTCCCTCCACTCACTGATTTTGCGATGTGCTCTTCTGTCTGAGCTTTGGCTTCCCTTACTGACCTTCCTGCTTCCTGCTGCTTCTCCTGGTACTTCTCCCCATCCCCTTATACCTGTGTCTTTTTGTATTGCCGGAATGCAATTTTTTGGCTTTCACATTCTCTGCTACCTCCTTGGAAAACTATAATGACTTCCTCTTACTTTTCCCCATGCTAACCTGCTTAATGCATAATTATGTTGCTCTTGTAATCCCTGTTTTAAATACCTGTATTGCCAACTGTTCCTCCACCCCCAATTCCCTCCCCATTCCCATCACTGCCTCTTTTAAGCATGTCCCCATTTTCCCAAAGTCTGCCCTCCTAAAATCCAGTATACGTGTTTTTGTACAGTTTGGTTCTGTTCCTTCTGTGATTTCGAATCAGTGACTGATGGTCACTGTTACCCAGGTGCTCCCCCACTGTTACCCCTATCACACTGTCCCCGTTTGTGAGCACGAGGTACAGTATCGCCTTCTGCCGAGTTGGCTCCATGACCAGTTGCTTAAGGAAGGCACCTTGAAGGGAGTCCAGGATAAATTTGCTCCTGGTTGATGCTGCTGCTGGGATGCTCCAGTCCACGTCTGGAATACTGAAGTTGCCAGCTATCAACACCTCACCCTTGTCTGCCATTCTTTGGATGGCTAGCATCAACTCCCTGTCTCTTCCTCCTGGGCTGGTGGTCTGTAGACCACCCCGTGCGGATGGCTGACCCCATTTTCCTTTCCAGCTTAACCCACAGTATCTCTCCCCCACTTTGTTCCTACTAGATCTCTGTGGCCTTTATGCCTTCTTTCATATAAAATGTCACTCCTCCTCCCTTTCTGCCTGCCCTGTCTCTTCTGAATATGTTGTAGCTGGGTATGACCATCTCCCAGTCATGGTTTTCATTACACCAGGTCTCTATGATGGCCACAATGTCCAGGTGCAACTGCTCCATGGCAGCCTCTAGATCCTCCATCTTGTTGATAAGGCTCCTAACATTGGCACACATGACTTTAGATGATGTGAACTCCCTGGACTGTTTAGCTGTTCTACTCCAGCCCCCTTCCTGGTTGTCCTATATCCCTGGTTCTCCCTGCTGTCTGTCCCCTTTCTGCCTATCCCCTTGGGTGCTTATCTCCATCTTTTTCACACTGCTTTGCAGAGATAGCCCTTCCTCCTGTTCACTGGTAACACTGCAAGATGTGGGTGGTGGGCAATTAGATACCCTCCTTGCTGGCCTGCCACCCCCTTGGCTAGTTTAAATGCTTGTCTATGTAGCATTTAAACTTATTACTGAATGCTTGGATTCCCCTCCAAGATGGACACAGTCCATCAGGTTTGAACAAGCCCCCATCCCTCCAGGTGGGTCCCCAGTCACCAATGGATCCAAACCCCTCCTTGCAGCACCAGTTCTTCAACCATGATGTTAAAGTTTCTGGTGTGTGCACCCCTATGCTCTCCAACTTAAGAGCCATTGGGATATACACCATGTGGACATCTATAGGTAAAGGTGGTCATGTGGAGTTTTCATGTAATATACCAGGAATTTCCCAGTCCTCATACTCTATATCTATTATACATATAGTAAACTCTAAAAGATGTTTCATCCAGAAGATGGTCCCTCCAGTGGTGCAGCCTGGATCTCAGCAATGGTCACTGTTTTGTTCGAAGTCCAAGATGCCACATGATACTTTCATAAGGCTTCTGGGTCCCTAGAGGACTTACTTAAGAATGACCATCTCCAAAATGCCAGCAACAAAGTTACCAGGGAAGCCAAAGTGAATTATTTTTTAAATAAGCTTCAGAACATTTTTAAGTCCTTAGCTATGTTCTGGAAGGAGAGTTCCTCAATCTTCAACACTACCACCCAGTCAAAAACCCCTATCTTCAAACTGGTAAGCTCCCCCATCTCTGGCCCAGCAGAGGCTGCTGTATCATTCAATGAGTTTTTCACCTTGTGTGCCCTCTCCTTTCTCTCTTCCCATCTCCTCTTGCTGACATCTAGGGCTGTGCAGAATTTTTAAATTCTACTTCCAATTGGATTCCACTGAATTTTGTCATGAGCGGAATCCCAACATTTCAAAAGCGGAATCTTAACTGCTGAATAACCTTGGGTTCATTTTCCACAATCCAAGGAATAAATATTCCGCTGATTGTGTAATCCACTTTCTATATAGATACGCTTTTTGGAATTCTGTGGAATTAAAAAGGACATTCTAAAAAGCATTTTGTAAGTAAGCAATAAGGCATGAAAGTGTGTCTGTAAAATATATTTTACAGCACGGCCAGGGATGTAGTAAGGCACAAGGCTGAAGGCAGTCACTTCAGCCACTGGACATGCTATAAAATATGTTTTACATACACCCAAGTGCCTTATTGCGCTTATAAAATTG
Source organism: Neoceratodus forsteri (assembly GCA_016271365.2). Taxonomy (NCBI): domain Eukaryota; kingdom Metazoa; phylum Chordata; order Ceratodontiformes; family Ceratodontidae; genus Neoceratodus; species Neoceratodus forsteri. The sequence continues at coordinate 1,325,733,482 of CM057456.1, read as the reverse complement.
TCCCCTTTTTTTGTTTTTACTTTTTACTATTGGTAAAAGCATGTTTATATGTAGAAACAATAGGTTTACTTGTGTGCATTTGTGATAAAATAGTCCTTCTGCCCGCAGCAAGTGATGTCACTGATGATGTCATTGTAGTATTGCCTACTTTTTTCTTCCTGTTTTATTTTTTCTGTTTTTCTCCACATTCAAGATATGGAATGTTTATCATGGAATGCATGGATTCAAAATTCTGCTCAGTTCCACTGGCAGAATGTTTCTCTCCTAACACTCTGTATACACAGATAACAAAGGCCTTTTGTTATAGCTAGAGACTCAGTTATCTCACTGTCAAGGCAGAAGAAGAGTATTTCCTGATGAGCAGGTAAATATTGATGGGGGAATTTTCACTGTCAGCAAAGAAACAGTTGTAGTGAAAACTATAAACAATACTCATTGGCCCAGATATTCAAAAGGGTTCGCATGGTGCAACAGTGTTGCACCATGCGCAACCCACTGATGCGCCCCAGTGCGATATTCCAAAGGGAAAAGTGCATGGCATAAATCCTGATGCGCCGGAGCATATCAGTAATGTATGCAGGCGCAGGTGGGGGGGCATGCCCATGCATACCCTGCAGAGCCCGATATTCAGCCCGGGATGTGCAGAGCCATGCATGCACAACCACTACTGCGCCAGCACAAAGTTGATCCAGAAAAAAAGGAACAACTGATGGCCACCCACAGGTGAGCTGCCGCATTGCAGGGTGCAACACGGCAGCTGCCACCTGTGGGTGGTCACCCGAGCTCCGGCTGTACCTGGTGGCGCCCCCCCCATGCCCTATCATGGGCATTTATAAAAAAAAAAATGACTGCTGTCCAATATCCCTGGTGGTCCAGTGGACCGCTGCCTGCCCGATCGCGGGCTAAGTAATAAAATGATAGCTCCAATATCCTTGGTGGTCCAGTGGACCGCTGCCCGCCCGATTGCGGGCTACGTAATAAAATGATAGCCCCAATATCCCTGGTGGTCCAGTGGACCACAGCCTGCCAAATTGCGGGCTAAATAATAAAATGATAGCCCCAATATCCCTGGTGGTCCAATGGACCGCTGCCCGCTCGATAGGTTGCTAAGTAATAAAATGATATTCCAACATCCCGTGGTCCAGTGGATGGCTGCTCGCTCGACATGGTTATATTGAATGATAGTTCAATATCTTCGGTGGTTCAGGCGGACTGCTCCGGAGCGGGTTACAACGATAGCCCCAGATGGAGGTCTGGGGTGACTTCATTATTCTCCGCCTCACTGAACTTCCACTGCCCTGCCCTCTCAGTCAGCCGGGCGGGCGGCAGCACTTACCGCCCGGGCGTGCAGGTGGGTGGTGCTACACCACGCTGACCGGGGAGAGGGCAGGATTCAGTGGGCGGGGTGGGGGGTCCACTGACCACCAGGATATTGGGGCTATTATTTATTACTTAGCCCGCTATCGGGCAGGCAGCGTCCACTGGACCACCAGGGATATTGGGGCTATCATTTTATTACTTAGCCCACAATTGGGAGGGCTGTGGTCCACTGGACCACCAGGGATATTGGAGCTATCATTTTATTACTTAGCCCACGATCGGGCGGGCAGTGGTCCACTGGACCACCAGGGATATTGGATAGTGTAATCTATTTTTATTACAAATGCCCGCGATCAGGCAGACAGTGGTCCACTGGACCACCAGGGATTTTCTGACTTTCCTTTGTTTACTGCAGCCCGCGATCGGGCTGTGGAGCACATTGCCGGCTGCAGGGGGTGTCGGTCCCCAATGGCTGCTGCCTGGCAGGGCGCCAGGCACAAGTGGTCAGGGATTGGCGCACCTGCATGCAAATTGGGCCATAATGACATGCAAATGGCCCCATTTGCGCCTTGCATACATTATGGCCCCATTTGCATGTCAAGTTTTGAATACTGCCTTGGAACTTGCGCTAGCGCATCCCCATACTCCACTCTGGCCACTTGCGCTGGCGCAGTGCCACTGCACCATGCACACTGTGGGTGGCCAGGGTGTGATATTCAATGATGCTGTGCAATGGTGCAGCTCCGTTGAATATTGCCCAGTCCACACCCCTGTGCAGCCAAGTTGCGCTGCGCCCAAGCTTGCACCACAGCCTGGCGCAGTTTGAATATCTGGGCCATTGTTTCTAATTTGTTTATGTATGCAAGGAGAGTGTGATAGCCAGGGAAACAACTTTTAATTAATTTGTTTTATTTCTTATTTCAGGTAGTTTTATTTTTAGGACCCAGTTGAAGGTTTTTTACAGTGTAAAGGTAGCAGCCATGTTTGTGATGGAAGATCAGTTCTGGCTGTAGGGGGCTAACTGAAATGACTGTGTTCCAAATGCCCATTGATCTGGGTTCCAGACTCTTCACTGCTGAGCAATCCTTTTTTAACCATGTGTAAACCATATTCTACACATAAATAAGAGCCAGTCAGATCACTGGATTTTATCCTGCCATTTTATAAGCAGAATTATGAATTCTGCATGAATTCTGCTAACAGAATGTTACCTTCCGCACAGCTCTACTGATCTTCCTCCACCTCTCCCCAACTCCCCTTCAGTTCTTCCTACACCCTCCTTCCAACACCTTTTTCTTTTTCCCAGTCTCTCTTTCTGCCCTATCAGCTTTACACTCTCTAACCCCCTCTTAAGGCCATAGCCTGGATGATCTGTTCTCAAAAGTGCAACATCTTTGCCTCAGCAATTGCTGTCCCTATTGTTACCTTTCTTAACCTTCCTTCTGACTCAGGATGGTTCCTTGGACCTGGAAGCAAGTGAAAGCACTCCCCATCTTAAAATGGACAACCCCGCTTCTCACTCGAACTACTGCCTCATCTCTCTTTCCTAACTGCACTAGCTAATAAGCAGTACACACTTGTTTTCTATCAACTTTTTTTCTTCCTTAACTCTTTTTGTTAAAAAGACCACTTTACTGTTCCTGCCCTACTTCGGGTAACTGACTCCATCCTAAAGACAATGGACCAGGGCCTGATCACTGCAGTCTTCCTTACTGATTTTGCTAAGGCTTTCAGCACTGTGGACTAGCCTATCATCTATGGCAAACGGTGGGGAGGACTGATCCTCATAATCATCAGGTTCCACTCTTATCTCTCCGATTGTCACCAGCTGGTCTGGATCAGAAATGCTCCCCTTCCCCTTAATCTGCTGTGGAGTCCCAAAGGTCTCTGTTCTGGGACCAGTCCTCTTTTCCATGTTCTTAAATGACCTCCCCACTACCTGTGTCTCTGAACATTCACACATATGCAGATGACACTGTCTTGTTTGGTTCAGGTTCCTTAGCCTTGGAGTTGGAATCATCTTTGCAGCTGGACTCCAGCACTGTCCAGTTCTGAGTCTGCTCTAACCAGCTCTCTTTCCAGTGAGTTTTCTCACATTTGAGAAATTTCTGAAGCACATAATATCAAGAAACAGTTTAACATTTTTTATATATCAGCTGTATTTCTCTCCTCCTTGCAGTCTGTTTTTTACAAATCCCAGTATACTGTTACTTCTCTATTTCTGTAACTGACTCCATCTTAAAGCGGATAGACCAGGACATGATCACTGCAGCCATCTTCTGTGACATTGCTAAGTACTTCAAAACTGTGGCCTAGCCAATCCTCCTGGGCAAACTGGTGTGGGGAGGGGAGAGTCAATCTCACATTCAGCTAGTTACACTCTTACCTGTGTGACTGTCACCAGCTGATCCAGATCAAAAATGCCCCCCTTCACCAGTCTGCTCTGGAGTCTGTTATGGCACTATTCTGGAATTAGTCCTCTTCTCCAGCTTTTTAAAAAACCTTCCCCGCTGCTTGCATCTCTTTCAATATTCAGATGTATGCTGATGGTAGTTTTTGCAGTGGGTGGTTTAAAAGTTACTTTGATGAAGAGTTAAAGTGACCAAGAGGGGTGGCAGAAGGCGTACCAGGTCATAATGTTGCATGCTTAACAGCATACAGCATTATGCCAAAACACAGACCTGTGCACTACCCAAGTTGGACCCCCCCCCCCGGAGTTGAGAATCTTTATTGGGGATCCGAGGGCACAGCCCCCCATAATAGGGAGTGTGGGGGGTAGAACCCCCCACAGAACACAGACGTGATGCCTGATGGCGTTAATCGCGCAGCGCGATAGTGCCATGCGGCATTATGTCTTGTGACAGAACGTCCCCATGCCGGCAGAAGGAATCAGGAGGTAACCATCTCCCCCACAGGATGAAGTAGAGAGCAAGGACAACCTGAGGGGAGAGACCCCCTCCCCCCAGGTGCCAATTAGTAAAGGAAGCAAGGTGATAAAAATGAAGGGGGTGGAGAACAGGAGTATTAAGGGGAGGGAGTGAAGCAGGAATGGCGTAAAGGAAAAAAGGGGGGGAAAAGCAGAGTGTTCACAATGTTGAGGAGGCCATATGTGTGAATGCTAGAAGTCTAGGAAATAAGATTCCTGACCAACAGGCCATCACAGCAGATGTCATCCTGGATACTGCGGTCATTAATGAGTCACGGTGCACTGAAAACCATGACTAGGACATGGCTATACCAAACTATAATCTGTTCAGGAAGGACAGGCGGGGTGTGGTGCTTTATGTGAGGGAATGCATAAAAGCATACAGGGAATACAATGGGGGTAGAGGTACTTTGGGTCAGCCTGGAGATGGAAATGGTGTCACTATTCACACCTGCAAGATCTACAGACCTTCAGCACAGGATAGAAGAGTTAAATGAAGTACTGCTGAAAGCCATCCACAAGACGGCAGAAAGGAAGAGGTGCTAGTGGTGGGGGGGGGGCTTCAATCTGCCAGATATAGACTGGAGCTTCCCAGCTGCAGCTTCAGCCAGAAGTAGGGACATTCCTGGACTCCCTACAGGAGGCATTTCTCAGGCAACTAGCTAGTGAACCCACTTGTGATGGGGCAATACTAGTACTCATTAACAGGGGCAGTGTTGCAGATGTCAATGTAGGAGCCCACCTAAGGATCAGTGATCCCTGTACAGAGTGGTTCAATAGAAGGATGGCTTCAGAAACAAACCACACAAGGACAAGGTCTTGGATTTCAGAAATGCCTCAGGGATGACCTGGATTGGGGAGGGAGACTTGGGTGGGGTGCAGGAACAGTGGGAGAAGCTAAAACCGGGCATAGTGAAGGCAACAAAACTCAGCTCAGTGCAAGAGAGCAATAGCATGATGAAAAGAAGACCACTAACATTCTCAAAAGAGGTGACAAACAAGATAAAGGGTAAAAGGGTAGCAGCATTCAGAAAGTACAAGGAGATGCAGAGGGAGGAGGATATGGAGGTATATCAAGGGAGATAAAGGGAATAAGGGAAAGCAGTGAGGAGCATAAACGTGTAAACTAAAGAGAAACTAGCCCAGGAGGTAACAAAATGGGACAACACATTTTTTTTAGATATTTAAGCGAAAAGAGGAATACCAGGGGAGTGAGTGTAAGGTTAAAAAGAGTGAGGGGGGGGTGCTGTGGGAGACCAGAAAAGGGCAGACATCCTGACAAAATACTTTCATTCATTGTTCACAGATGAAGAAGGGGAGGTGCCACTAAACAGTAACAGGGGCTTTGGGGGGTAGGAAGTGGACACTAGTCCTATTTCAGAGGAGAGAGTACTGAAGGACTCGCAAATCTGAAAAAAGACAAAACAATGGGGCAGATGGGGTGCATCCAAGGATATTGAGGAAGCAGAGAGAGGTACTGGCTGCACCTCTGACAGTCCTATTTGATAGTTCATTGGAAATGGGAGTGGTTCCGGAGGACTGGAGGAGCATATACATAGTCCCACTTCACAAAAATGGTAGCAGGAAGGAGGCTGGCAAATACTGCCCAGTCAGCTTGACATCAGTGGTGGGAATGTTAATGGAAACACAGCTAAAGGAAAGGACTGGGGAATATCTCAAATCTAATGAATTACAAGACCTGAGGCAGCTTGGATTCAAGGTGGGGGGGTGGATGGAGGCCATACCAAATGAATCTGATAGATTTATTTGACTGGGTGACCAAGGAATTGGATAAGGGTGGAGTGGTGGATACAGCCTACCTAGATTTCAGTAAGGCTTTTGACACTGTTCCATTCAAATCACCCCCTTTTTACTTCAGAGCAGTCAGGACACATGAGGTCCATAGATACGTCTGTTAAGCAATTGCAGGATCTAGAATAAGTGGCGGCTCACTCGACCTCAAACTGCTGTCCCTTACTCTTGATGAAATGCTATCTCCTTTAACCTGGATTTTCAACCTCTCCCTCACCCTAGGCCACTTCCCCGACAGATGGAAATCTGCCACCGTGACACCAGTCCACATGAATGGGACAAGGCCCTTCATGGAAATTATAAGCCTAATATCCATACTACCTCCCCAAGGCCATTGAACATCTGGTATCTGACCAGTTAACAGAACATCAGGACAAGTACAACATCCTTTGTAAACAACAGCACATCTTCAGAAAAGGCCACAGCACCACATCTGCCCTCCTTGAATTCAGAGGAGCAATTCACAACTCCCTGGACAATAATTACCTCACTGGTTCAGTCTTCATAGACCTGACCAAGGCTTTTGACACCGTCCATCATCGAAAACTTCTCACAGAACTGCTAAAAGCTGGGCTCTTTACTGAGTCTACAACTTGGTGTAAGAGCTACCTGGAAAACCATTCCCAAAGAGTGAAAATTGCTGATGTCCTCTCAGATGCTAGACCCATATGCTCAGGAGTCCCCCAAGGATCCATTCTCGGGCCACTCCTCTTCAGCCTGCTTTTGAACAATCTTCCACAATCCTGTCCGGAACAAATCCTACTCTATGCTGACAATGCTGTCATTCACACCACCCAACAGGACCCCCACCTACTCCAAAAAGAGCTTCAGAAGGGTTTCAACTCCATTGAAACATGGTTTAGTAGTCAAAAGCTGTTTCTCAACTATAAGAAAACCAAGTCAATGCTTTTCTGTGGCTCCCACAACAAACATAGGCTTCACCCCCTTAATATTACAAACTGCCTTGGCGCTGTCCTTGAACAGGTTCACTCCTTTAAATATCTGGGAATCACCATAGACAGCAACCTATCCTACGGCATCCACACAGATAACGTCACCAAAGCCACAAACACATGCATTGGTCTCCTCTACAGGCACAGGCAATGCCTTACCTCGGATGCCTTAAGGATAGCAGTACAGAGCTTGGTGGTCTCTCTCTAATCGACTATGGTCCAATTATTTACGGCTCTGCAGCTGACACAGCCCTCAGGTGCTTATCCCTGGCCCTAAACAAAGCCTGCCGACTCATCACAGGATCCCACCATCTCACCCATACATGTGACCTCTATGTCCAAACAGGGTGACTCCAGTTATCAAACCATATCAAGTACTAAACTTGCCTAATGGCTAAGAAAATTATGCTACATCTTGCTCCCCCGGAGTCCAAACTCTTCTCCATAAAGCATGCAACCCCCGCCTCACCAGGGCTTCAGAAAATCAAATGCTACACATTCCCTGGTGGCACACCACACAGAGCCAAAGATCCTCTGCACAGTCTCAAGCCTGTCTCTATCCTTTTTGAGGTGAGGATTTCAGGACTGAGCAGTACCACAGGTGCAGATGTGCCAGGGACTTATACTGGGGCATGATCACATTCTCATTCCTGCTCTTTCCCACTGCAACCCAACTTCCTGATTGCTCTCTAGTATTACTTATTGCACTGAGCTCTGACCTATATGTCATCTGCTATGATCACTTGGAGGTCCCTTTCTTCTGATATATAGTCTGAAAACCCCAAGCCATACTCAGTTTAAGGACTATTTCTACTGATATACATGGTTTGCATTTTTTGGCATTAACTTGGTGCTCCAAACCCCTGGCCACTGCTCTAGTCTACCCAGGTCACTTTTCATATCAGAAATGTCCTCCTCGGGCAGGCCCGGTGGCGCTGAGGGTTTAGGCGCTAGACGCCACACCTCGCTCCACGCCCGGCGACCCAGGTCCGAGGAGCGAGCCCGGCCATCGGGGTCGGCAGGGGAGAGAAGGGATTGAGCCCCAACAGCAGCCTCCTCTGGGGAGGGTTATCAGTCAATCCCGATGCCATATCGCCATCTCCTGGGTGAACCCGGGAGAGGCGGTGCGTACAAGAGACGCACAATGGGGAGAGGCAATGCTAGTCGAGAGCCCGAGGAGGAGCTCATTGGCTCTCCGAGCATGCTAGCACTGCAGGGGGATAGGGGAGAACAGGGGAAAAAAGTGAAGCCCGTCACGCCTAGGTGATGACTCCTCAGACGCCTGACCAGGTCTCCAGGTGCTGACAAGGGCAGACTCCAATGTGAGTTGCCAAGCTCTGCCATTGTTCGGGGGAGGTTCGGGCTGCTCCTTCCCCGCCCCGCCCGTGGGGTACACCTGGATATCATGGGAACCGAGCAAGGCAACCACTCTAGGAGCAGACTCCTGTGGGTACCATGGAGGGACATGTGGATGGCTACAATAGAGGATGTCTGAATGAGTGGAGTGAGGGTGTAGTAAGGAGGAAAAAAGACAAAGTTAAAAAAAAAAGAAAAAAGAAATGTCCTCCTCACTCACTGCTGACACTCAACAAGGTAATGTCATCTGGGAACAGACTGATCTTACCTTGTATTCCTCTGCCTATGTCATTAATGAACAAGTAAAATTGGACTGGATCCAACACTCACTCCTTGGGGTACCCCACTAAGGACCCCCGAGTGCTGCCAATTAACCATCATCTTCTGGGTCCTCCCCCAAGCTAGTTCCCAACCCACTTGGTTACTGACACCTCTAACCCCAGGTTCCACAACTTCTTCACAAACCTTCTGCTCAGCACCATGTTGAGAGCTTGGTTAAAGTCTAGGTATATGATGTCTACAGCCTGACTCTTGTCCTCTGCCTACAATCCCACTTTAAATTAGTCAATGAAGTTTGCCTGGTATTACTTCCTTTTTATGAAGCTGTGCTGCTTTGAGTCAATCAGGCTATTTTCCCACAGGAACTCCACTATCTGCTCCTTCAAAACAGTCTCAAGCAACTAACCCACAGTGGTGGTTAGACTCAATGGCCCATAATTCCCCAGGTCTCCCCTGTCTTCCCCCTCATGGAGTGGTATAATATCTGCTCTCCTTCAGTCACCTGGGAATATTTCTATTTCAAGTAAACAGTGGAAAACATCTGCCAGCAGTTTCCACATCTCCTTCAATTCCTTGGAGTGAATGCCACCTGGACCAATGGATTTGTTGACTTTCAATGCCATCAGGTTTGAGAACCCAGTCAGCAGACACATGCCACACCTATAATTTGTGCCTAAGGCCCTGAGCTTTTGCCATTCTACAATCTGGCAGTAGTCCATCATTTTCTTTTGTAAAACTGAACAAACGTAGTCATTCAGTACATTTGCTTTCCCCTGGTTGTCTGTCACCCAATCCAGCTCTTTTGCCAAACATTAAACGCTCTTTTTTTTCTTTTCTCACTTATGTATCTGAAGAAGGCATTGTCATTGAACTTCACTCCCTCTGCTGTCCTGAGCTCAAACTCTGCCTTATCCTCCTTCCACACTGCAACAGCTTCCATAACCTTTTTCTGTTAGTTTGCTCTGGCGTCTGATGTCTGGCCCCCCTTATACCTCCTAAAAGCAGCTCATTTCTCTTTCAATGCATCTGTCGCCTCCCCTAAGACCCACATTGGCCTTTTCCTTTTCTTGCTCTTCATGACTTTCCTTATACAGCACTTGATGACTTACTGGAACTCCCTTTTCATGACTTCCACTTTTTTCTTCAGCCCCTCTGTCTTGCCTACTCCTCTGAGCCTGTCCCCAAGGATTCTCCCATCTTCCCAAACTAAGCCCTTCTCAAATCCAGAACCACCGTTTTTGATTGATGTTGTCTGCTCCTAAAAGGGATTTTGAACCACACAGAATTCTGGTCACTTACTTCAATGAGAGCTTCCCACAGTTACTTCCTCTGCAATGTCCTGGTTTATAAGTACCAGATCCAAGACAGCCCTCGCTCTGTTTGGTTCCCTCATGTGTTGATATTGCAAACAACTCTAGAGGGTGTCCACCAAGACCTGCCTTATGGCACTTCTCTCCCCTGGAATATTCCAATCCGCATCAGGAAGATTCAGATCTTGTAGACCTATAGATACATAGAATTTGACAGTAGAAGGAGAGAAAAAGTCCATCTAGTCTGTCATTACTATAATACCTCACCCCACTGACCTATTGTCCTGCTGGTCCATTTCTCTCACTCCCTGTCATCCCACCATTCAAACCATTAATGCCTCTTTTTTGGACTACAAGTCCCCTTACCTAGTACCAGCCATGCTTAAACCCATTAAAAGGACACCTAAACAACATTTTGCCAACAAACTATTCAAAAATTCAACTTAATAAGGGGCTAAAGGAAAGGATTCTGTTTACATTGATGCTAACATTGCATTTATGTGAATAACATAACTAGTTTTGTAGCATCTGAAAAAAAATAAGCATCAGCCTTCTAATTTTAAGAAAACCTGCTCTGCCTGTTCCCTAAAGTGGCTACCAAATGTGTGAAGTGATGACATCACTACAGGTAGAGGCAGAGAGCTACATGGCTCTCTATAGTGCTAACTAGTTCTGTTTTCCCCCTTTGTTTAGAATTGTTTCACCAAAATTATCAAAACCATGGCTTAACATGTGGATCATTTTGATCAATATACAGGTTAGGCTGTGATTTTGTTCATTCTGTTTACTTTAATGTGCCAAAATTGTGCTGTAATCTAACTGACTTTCTCTTTGGCAAACTGCAGTACAGTACAACTCTAGAAATACCTGGTGGTGGGCTGGCCCAGTGGCGCTGGAGTTTGAGGCACTGGTCGCTACACCTCATGCCACTCTGACAACCTGGGTTTGGGAACGAGCCTGGGTTAACAGGGGGAGAGAGGATTGAGCATCCAGAGGACTGCTTTCCTCTCTTGGGGGGGAGGGTGCCATGTTGTCCTGCCCGCTGAGCTCCCTCTGGTGGTGGTTGATGGGTGATACGGGTCGGGCGGCATGCTCTTACATAATCATGTCAATAGGGAGGTGGGACGAGAAAAAAGGAGAAAAAGAAGCCTAACAGGGCTCCATAATGATCCGCTACACTCAAGGGCTTACCTCGACTTCTGGATTGGGTCTTTGGGGAGGGGGCACCACCTTTCTGGCCCCATGGGGGATTCACTGGGGTCGATGAGTGCAGGTGTGGCAGAACCCAACAGAGAGTCCTCCTCTGGAGGGCTGATGCCCCTGCCAGGGCTTGGGGGAGAAAAAAAACTGAATGAAAGAAATACCCGGTGGTCTAATGGTTATGTGATGCCCTGATGGTTGTAGCAAAGTTCTGGTCTGGTCCAATGCCAATGATCATGCTTTGTTCATAATCCAAAAATAAAATTCTCTTATTGTCTTATTTTTCCTTATGACCCCTCTCTCTCGTAGCTAGCCCACCAACCATCAAACAGTCTGCCATTCACACTCTGTCCTTAATACTGCCTGGGGCTGCTTATGAGCTTCCCAGTCCCACAAAGACCTGACCAAGGCTTTTGAAAAAATGAATAAGCTGGATAGGCTTGGTGTAGGTGAGAAGTTGGTCAACTGTGTGGCAAACTGGTTGACGGGCAGAAAACAGAGAGTGGTGGTAAATGGTATACAGTCAGAAGAGATGTAAGTCACAAGTGGGGTACCTCAGGGAACAGTCCTGGGGCCACTCCTCTTCAATATCTTCATCAGTGACATTGCAGATGGACTGGAGGGTAAGGTTTGTCTGTTTGCAGATGACACCAAGATCTGCAACAGAGTAGATCATCCAGATGGGGTGAGCAGAATGAGAAGAGATCTGGATAAACTAGCAAAATGGTCAGAAGAGTGGCAACTGGGGTTTAATGCAAAGAAGGGCAAAATCATGCACATAGGGAAGAGAAACCCTGAAGCCACCTATAGGCTGGGAGGGGAGTTTCTGGCAGTCATAAGGGAAGAAAGAGACCTGGGCATCATCATCACCGATGACCTGAAATCATCCAAGCAGACCACTAAAGCAGTAGGTAAGGCTAGGGGGATGTTACGGTGTATTAGCAGGGGTATCACAAATCAGAAGAGGGAGGTAACAATCCCACTTTACAAGACACTGGTTAGGCCCCATCTGGAGTACTGCGTGCAGTACTGGAGGCCACACCTTCACAAGGACATTAACCAAATTAAGGCAGTCCAGAGAAGGGCAACCAAAATGTGCAGGGACTGCATCAGGAAACATATGAGGACAGATTAACGGAGGTCAATATGTATACCCTGGAGCAAAGGAGGGAGAGAGGTGATATGATCGAAACATTCAAACACCTTAATGGCATTAACAAGGTGAAAGAGACTAACATGTTTCAATATAAGAAAAATAGCAGGACAAGACGACACAGCATGAGATTAGAGGGAGGCCGATTAAGGGGTAATGTGAGGAAGTTCTTTTTCACAGAAAGGGTGGTGGATGCATGGAACAGCCTACCTCAGGAAGTGGTGGATATGAACACAGTACAGAGCTTCAAACAGGCTTTAGATAGGCATAAGGGGGCAATACAGATGAGTATGAATAGATAGGCCATTGACAGAGCAAAGGCCAATGGCACATTTATAAGGTAGAAAAAGAAATGGGCAGACTGGATGGGCCTTGAGGTCCTTATCTGCCGTCAGCTTCTATGTTTCTATGTTAGATCATAATCTTGTGCCTTAGACAGTAGCACACATCTACATCAATACATTGACTGGACTGCAAAGTGATGCCTCCCAAATCACTATCCAGTCATCTTTCATCAGTGTTTTGCTTCTGTTCCCACAATAAACATTGGGCAGATCACCAGTCTTTTGCACAATGAAGACAGCATGTACAGTCCCCCTTTTTATTTTCTGCCTCATTGACCCTATGTCTTCCTGGATAGCCAAGCAACAAGTACTGGAAGACATCAGAAAAAGGTATGTTCATTCCCTCATTAGGGCTGGACTTACTATGAATAAGAACATTATTATGCAGGGGAGACGTACTAATGTCTTGATTGAATTCCCCTGACCTCCAGCATTCATCTACCCCCTTACCTGTGATCAGCAGAATCTTGCAGGATAGTCCTCAGCAATCCTCTTGTAGTCCTTGGACATGCCATCCTTCACAATGCTAGTTGTCTGGCTTGCCATGCCATCCTTCACAATGCTAGTTGTCTGGCTCACCATTCTTCTTAATCTTGAATGCAGTATGCATAGTCTCCTCAATACTGTCTCAACAAACCTTGACCCCTCCCAGGTAATCTCCCTACACTGAATCCAGGAACCCATTTAGGCACCACAGTGCCACTTCGAGTATTTGTCATCACTGCCCACTCACATCCTTGGCAATCATGATCTGGTAGCCCCACATTTCAGATCTCCCTATGATCTCCTCACCTTCCCCCATGTCTTCTCCCATCCCTGAATAAAGCTGCACCCTACAGGAATGGTCTCCTCAGTCCCCCTCTGGTATTTTTTCTTCCCTCCTACTCCACACATCAAAACCGGGTGAGCTCACCACCTTTCCACATTGTGAATGCCGTTAGTACAGTCCCCTTTTTTTTGTTTACATATCAAAACGAAACATGATCTTTCTGGTATGCTAGGTGGATAGCATCAGGAGCAGGGAGATATTATTGGCTTTCTTACCCTTTTAAGATCTAGGCTACCTTTGATTAGACAACATAAAATGACAGGCACATTCATTATTATGCATGTCATTTAATAGTTCTTAATCATAGGCAGCCTAGACCTTATAAGGGTAAGAAAGCCCATTTTCCCCATGTGCCTTGCTACCACCAGCATGACTTACTGGAAAGGTCATGTTTATTATTGAGATGACAAAAAACAGGAGACTATACTAATTGTATTCATGATGTGGAAGGACGATGCACACACCAGTTTTCAGTGTGAGGAGAAGGAGTGATGAACAATTGCTAGAGGGGATGGATAAGTACATTCCTGTAGGGTACAGCTATATTAAGGGTATAGGGAAGATAGGAGGAGGAAAAGTTGAACAGATCATTTTGAGATCTGAGATGGAGGTCTGCCAGCACTATGATCACTACCTGACCACAAATTAGAGCAGGCAGTAATGGCAAATACTAGGAGTTGCAGGGCAACACCTAAATTGTTACCTAGATTCAGTGTAGGAAGATTACCCTTGAGGGGGCTGTCGAGGTTTGCTGTGGCAGTACAGTATCAAGGGGATTGTGAATACAGCATTAAAGATTAAGAAGAGTGGTAAGCCAGCCAACTTGCACTGTGAAGAAGGGCACAGAAAAGGACTGGAAGAGAATTGCTGAGGACTGTTCTGTGGGGTTCTGCAGATCACAGGTAAGGGAGTAGACCGATGCTGGAGGTCGGGTGGATTCACTCAAGGCATTAGTATGGCTCCCCTGCCTAATAATGCTGTTATCCATTGCAAGTCAAGCCCTTATGAGGGTATGAACAGCTGTTTTCCCAGTGTGTCCCAGTGCTTCTTTCCTGACTCCCCAGGAAGACCTGGTTGTTGGTAAATGAGGTGGGAAAAATCAAAACAGTGGGGACTGTACACACTGCCTTCGTTGTGCGTAAGGGTGGTGATTGGTCTGATGTTTATTGTTGGAGCAGAAGTAAAATACTGATGAAAGAAGACTGGAGAGTGATTTGGAAGGCATCGTTTAACAGTGCCAGTCAATGAAGCCTATCGGTATAGATGTGCACTGCTCTCTAAAGGTACAAGATTATGATCTGAAGCGTGATAATTCTCTTTGTGGGACTGAAAGGCTCTTATGCAGCCCCAGGCAATACTCAGGACAGAGTGTGAACAGTGGACTATTTGATGGCTGGTGGGCTAGGGGTGTGTGTGGTCATAAGGAAAAAGGAAGACTACAAAAGAAGCATATTTTTGGATTACCAGGAATGCATGAACTTTGGCATTGGACCAGACCAGAACTTTGCTACAACCATCAGGACAACACATAACCACTAGACCACCAGGTATTTGAAGAGGTGTATTGTACTGCGGTTTGCCAAAAAGAAACTAGGTTGGATTGCAGCATAATTTCAGCACATTAATGAAAACAAAACGAACAAAATCATAGGCTAATGTGTGTATTGATCAAAATAATCCACATGCTAAGTCAGGGTTTTGATAATTTTGGTGAAACAATTGTAAACAAAGGGGGAAACCAGAACTAGTTAGCACTACAGAGAGCCATGTAGCTTTCTGCCTCCAGCTCCAATAATGTCATCACTGCACACATTTGGTAGCCATTTTAGGAAACAGGCAGAGCAGGTTTTCTGAACTGGAATGCTGAAGCTCACTTTTTCAGACGCTGCAAAACTGCATTTATGTTATTCAGATAAATGCAATATTAGCATCAATGTAAACAGCAGCCTTTCCTTCACCTCTATATGAAACCTGATTTTTAAATTGTTCCATTCTAAAAAATAAGCTGTTTGGGTGTCTTTTAAGGGCAGCTACCCCCACTATTTCTGCTGGCAGTCTGTTCCACAGATCAACCACCCTCTCAGTGAAGTTGTACTTTCTCAAACATTTCCTAAATTTACCCCCATCAACTTCCTGTCATGAGCAAACAGGTTCTCACTATTTACCTTGTTCATACCTCTGAGAAGCATATATGCTTACATTTTAAATCAAATCCTTTTGCCAGGATCGCTCACCCTAGTTCAACTGCTTTCTTAATTTCCCTCCCTAAGATTCTATCCCCTCCTCTGTTTGGTTGTTAGACCTGTATATGATCCCAAATTTGATGTCTCTACCCCTTTTCACTGTCAACTACCAAACTGGGTCAACCCCTATATCCTGTCCTACTAATTTATCTTTGATACCCTCTTTGATATGCAGTCACCCCATCCCTCTGACCCAATGTTTCTGAAACCACTGTCTCATAGGTCTATGCAGAGCTGAGGGGACTTCGTCCATAGTGCTCACCATATGTTGCTAAAGTTGATCAAACAGATACGGCTCATCAAGGCGAAGTTTAAAAACTTCCAAGGATGAACATCCCACAACCTTCTCAGGTAGTGCATTCCAGATTGGAATTCTCCTCAGAGTGCACCACATCTTCCTGCGCCATGTTCTACAATTTTCCCCTTTCAACTGTAGTGGATGTGCCCTAGTATTATAAAGATTATCCCTGAATTGCAGTCCCAGTTTTTTCCCCACAGCTCTTGATCCGTGAGTCCTTTAAAGAACAAGCACATGTCACCCCTCAGCCATCTATATTCTGGTGTACACATGCTAAGTTCCTTCAATCTAGTGGTATAGTTTTTGGTTTCCATACCTTTTATAAAACGTGTGGCTCTTTTCTGTACTCTCTCAAGTTTAGAAAGATCTCCCTTCTTGTGTGGTAACCAGACCTGGGCTCCATACTCCAACAAGGATCTCACCAAAGACCCATATAGGGGGACCAGAACTTTGAAATTTCGCCTGGAGATATGTTTCAGAATGCAATTTAGTACCCCATTTGCTTTCCTGCTGATGTTTGTACAATGTGATCCAAATTGGAGGTCCTTAGAGATTGTGATCCCCAGATCCTTCTCCCCTATTACTGACTTAAGGCTGATGTTGCCCAAGTAGTTCAGCATTAGTGTTTCTCTTACCAATGTGCATGATTGTGCATTTCTTGGGATTTAGGTAGAGTTAATAAGTGCCATACCATACATATCTGATACAGTCATTCCAAGCATGCCCTTCTCTGCCATAACCTGGATATTCACATCTTATTTTTTAGACTCCTAGCATATAAGCTATCTACCTTCCAATAAAGTGTGTTGGTGTCCCTCCCCTTCCCTTCCACATTTCCCTGTAGAGCAGGGGAGTAGTTTGTTATTTTTACGGGGGGGGGGGGCAAAGTAACAAAAAAGTCCTGATTTTCGCGTATCACGACAGTGAAGAGGGCGGGTGGCTTGCGTAATGCAAACAAATCAACCAGCATCAAATAATGCCCCCAAAACATTTAAGACTACAGCTGAATAACTCCTGGGAGGGACCAGCCCAGGCCAAGTCAGAGCACTTCCCACCCCACCAGTTTTACTGCAGCCTGCTCGGCCCAACTCCTCCCGAGACCAGAGTCGAAAACTGACCGAGATCTGTTTTGTATTCAGTTCTTCGCTCTTCTGCCTTGGCAGTGAGGACTTACTTGTAAAGTTGAAAATATGTAAGGAACTTAACTTCCTTCTCAAGAGGACAGGACCTCCCTCAGCTTCAATTCAAATCAGTCTTGACCTAATTTTGCCCCCACCTGAACCTCAGGTGGATAGCTCACTAGTCTCTCCACCTCTTGCTGCTTACATAACCCTTCCAAGTCCAGCCCTTATAGTGGATCCTGAACTTTTGAAATGTTCGCTTGAGCTAGCCTCCCACCCTTGAGGAGTGCAAAAGCATGTTTCAAGGAAGTGCAACAAATGGCTGTGCCACCTCAGTATACCTATAAACATGGATGGTATGGGAAACATCCCAGCATGTGCATCCTCACAGCATGGGCCCTTATTTACAAAGATTACATAAAAAAACGCGATTATACAATGACAAGAATGAATGCTGGCCTCTGATTGGTCAGTCTTGGGCTAGACCCATGATGTTATCCTGGTACATCCAATTCATCACAGGTCTAGTCTCAGCCTCTCTGTGAACCTCTTGATGATTGTTAGCATTAGTGTGGTTTTTTTGTATCTTCTCTTAAAAATATTTTTCCACACCAAATAAAACATCTTTAAAAATTTTTTTTTAATTCTGTATAACAACACCCATTAGATATTAGCAATAATGCCCTTCCAGGTTGTGTGACATGGTATAAACGTCATGCCTTATGTATTGATGCACTCGTGCCCAACCACTTGAGGCATGACATTATCCCAGCATGACACACACTTCTGTCGGGCATTATTGCTTTACTTGCACCCAGTGTTAACACTTTTCTTTGTTATAACCAAGTTAATTCATTAGTCTCCATCCCATCCCATATTATTCAATGTCACATGCCTGAATCTGGTTAGGTAAGGTGTTGAAGAGATAATGCTCTCCTCAAGCGAAGGATTGCATACATAAGCATGGGACTTGCTGATATCCCTCAGGCAGTGCTCTCAACAAGCATGCTGATGTACCTGGGACAGTGCAACAGAACAATGTAAATCCCCTAATTGTTCAAGATGATCATGGGCATGGTGTGGTCACACCACAACCCCTACCACTCTCCTCCCCATGGGCTCCTAAGGAATATGCATCTCTATCCATGCCCAGGGATACACAACCCCATCCAAGCAAACACGGGTGCCCTGGCACAAAAGTGGTCGCATCACATAACCTAAGAGAACAAGATGCCACAGGAAGTTTGCTGGAACAACGACTCCAGATACCTGTGCACAGCCTCGCAGGACCCACCCTGAAAGGTAAGTACTTGGTTGGTGGTTTTTATTAGCATCACCTATGACAGTGTGTGGTGGGCCGGTTGTGGTAGACCAGGTTGCCGTGGATGCTCCCCCCCCCCCACAGACTACTTCAAAATCGTCTCATCTGACAGTTTTGAAGGGCACAAATGAAACATGGTTGCTTCAGTTTGATGTGGTTTAATACAGTATTTTTTGTCCGAGCGTGTGTCTCTATTCTTCTACACACAGACACAGACAGACACACACACACCACCAAAAAATGAACTTTTTTTATATCATGTTTACATTCGGGATAGAGACAGGGTAAAGCAGGTCCAGGCAGTACAACACAGTAAATGAAACAATGCATTTTACAATGCCCAACAAACCACCCAAAGACCACAAAACAACGGACCTTCCCCCTGCCCGGGGGGGGGGGAATGGCTAGGTCACAGGTCAAGGTGCTAAATGAGGAGGAGAGATCACACAACATCTTGTCGAACCACACAGTAGGGTGAAACTACATAAACATGCACAATTTTTATACTGTAGGATTTCATACTTTCCAACAGTTCCTAATTTTGACACTGAAACTTACCTTTAGTGCTCAGAATCCCCTTGTACGAGGGAGGTAAGCATGGCATGGACCCAGCAGACTGACATACATGTTGAAAAAAATATTTGTGCAAGTATGTCCGTCCACCCCTCCCTCCTCCATCACCAGTGGCCAGAACCATTTTTTTCAGCATGTGTACCAGTCCGCCCTGGTCAGCACAGCAGCACAAAGCTGGCAGGGCAGCAGAAGGCACAGCAAGCAACAGGAATTAAATGTCCATGCAAAAGCTACAGCCCACTCTCCCACCCCAGACCTTCAAGGCCACTATCTCCACCCAGACTGGCCAGCTAGTCTGCACCCTGAAGGACTTGCATAGCCACTCTCCACACTCTGTGTCCACCCCACCAGCACAGCCACTCTCCCCACCGCACTAGCACAGCCACTCTCCCCACCCCACCCAACCAACACCATTTCCAGCTCCATTTATCTGGTGTCCTCTCCAGGCATCCAGGTCTGTGCCTCCCCATCACAGGCACACAAAAATAAATAAAACCACATTTTATACTGCATTTTGTTTGTTTCTTTTTTTGTCTGGAAAGAGAGATGTTGAGCTACCGGTCAGCACAGTTTGCCTGGTATACAATTACAACCCTGCCCCACCTACACAATGCCAGTGCCTTCACCCACCCACACAACAGTGCCCCCGCCACACCCACACAATGCCTGTATCCCCAACCCCACCCACACAAATGACCAGTTTCCACAACACCACACATACACACACACACACACACACACATGACCAGCAGTGTCCCCAACCCCACACACACACAATCAGCAGTGTCCCCAACCACACACACACACACACACACACACACACACACACACACACACACACACAACTAGCAGTGTCCACAACCCCACCCACACACATGACCAGTGTTCCAACCCCCCCAAAAAAAATCATGGCCAGTCAGTAGTCGCTATAACAATAGTCAGGTAGTAGTATAATCATTTATTTAAGGTGCATGTTTTAGTGCAAGATTTTTTTTTGCTAGTCTTGTAACACTGTACAGGGGAGAACACAAAACGCTACCCCTTTGGTTGTGTTTGCCAGGCAATGAAGACAGAGACAGCAAGGCCAAGGAATCTGTCTGTTTCACCCCTCCACAGTGGACAATCGGAGAAATCAAAAAAAGTGAAAGATTATTTTTACAGCCAGGTAAAGGATGAGGGGGAAATAATGTTTCAACATTTACTAATATTCGTATGCTAGCTGAGGGCACAGGTCAGTGAGATACATCCCTTGACAGGTAAAGGATGATCTGGAAATTATGTTTTAACATTTACTTATGTTTATATGCTAACACCCAGTCAGCAAGCACAGAATGTCCCCCCTCCTAACCTACACGGACAGTCCACCAGAAACCCAGTCAGCAAACATGGACAGTCCCCCCCCCTTCACCCCACCTACAAGGACAGTCCCCAGACACCCGAACAGTCCCCCTCCTCCACAGACACGGCCAGCGAGCATAGAATGCCCCCTCCAACTGACAAGAATAGTCCCACCAGACACCCAGGCAGCTAGCAAACATGGACGGTCCCCCATATCCCACCAAGGACAGTCCCCACCCCTGACACACAGCTAGCAAACACAGAATTTCCCCACCCCACCAACATGAAAAAAAACCCAAACACCTGGCTAGCAAACACGGAGAATTCCCTCCCCAACAACATTGATAGTCCGTCCTAGACACCTGATCAGCAATCGCCACATTCGCCCCCATAAGTCAACATGGAAAGATCCCCACAGACACCCGACCAGCAAATAGTCCTCCCTCCCCACAAGACACCCGGCAGGCAAACATGGACAGTCCCCTTTTCCACCATCATGGACAGTCCCCCAGAAAATGGCCAGCCAAGTCCACCTCAAACAATGGCTAGTGTCACCACCCCCATCACAGCCAGTGTCCCCACATCACCATAGCCTGTGTCTCCACCCCACCAGACCCCAGAATAGAAAACAGACTGTCCCCCCAGCCCCACCAAACACTGACCGCCCTCCCAGTCCCAAACACTAACCACCCCAGCCCCAAACACTGATCGTCCCCCCAGCCCCACCAAATGCAGGCTCTCCCCCAGCACCAAACACTGACCATCCTCTCCGTGAGTCAGCCCCAAAACACACAGACTGTCTCCTCCGACCCCAACCCCACAAAACAGACCATCCTCCCAGCCCCACCAAACACAGACCATCCAGTGAGTTTCCCCAACAAACCCCACCACACCAGTAGCACAGTAACTGAGTGTCCCCACCCCACCAACATGACCAGTGTCCACACCATACCAAACAAATGGGACCACCCACCCCACCAACATGGACAGCCTCAACAGCCAGCAAATCCCCTTTCACCCAAAGAAACACAAGCTGACAGCAAACCTTCCACCCACCCCCCCCCAGACACATGGCCATGGCCATGACAACACCCCCCCAAAAGACACATTTCTGGGATGTGAATGGTATTATTTCCAACATCCTGCTTGCAGCACAGTTACTCACCAAATCAGTAAGGAACGGCACAGACAGGGCAGCATGCAACAGGGCACAGCAAGGCCAAGAAGGCAGGTCAGGTAGCCGAGTCTCTCTCAACAGTCCCGTTCCTCTCCCGATTAATCCCCTGATGAGACAGTAACAAATTTTTCTGACACCAGATGAACGTGTCACATTATGGGTCTGCTATAGCCTGCATGACCGCCGGCTTCTTCACTGTTCTGGGCCTGGCTGTTCACTGACCTGAATAATCCCTCTTGGTGGACCATGGAACTGGTGGGTAACGGGCGTGGTGTGGGACTCGCTGACAACACGGTAAGTCTTTTTCTGGCCTGCTGGACACAGGAGCTCGGTGTGCAGGCAAGCCTGGCCATGCCTCAGACTCACTGTAATTCTACTACTCGCTCCTCCACCTGGTCTGTCCAGTGGTAGAGGCCTTGTGGCCACAGGCCTCCTAGGCTCTCAGGGGTGGGAGGCTCAGGTGGCAGCGGGAGAGCCCAGAGCACAGCTGGCTGCACTGAGAAACAGATAGTAGGTAGTCAGAGGACTCAGGTGAGGTATATTTAAACTGGGCTGTTCAGGACAGGAGGAGGGTGGGAACACTAGACTGACTGAGACACTGGTGATACCTGACAGACAACCAACGACTGCTGCTCGACATCCTTGAATAGCTATCTCTCCTCAGCCCTGTGCTACATGGATGCTGCTGCTGCTCCTTCATGGAAGGCACACAGACAACTAAATGGTGCCACTAACGGAGTACTGCTCATGCAACAGCGCCAGCTTGCAGCACTCTCTGATTGGCTGTAACATGCAGGCTACTATGGTTGCAGGCTTGCAGCCAATTGGAAAAGGGGATAGTTTTTGTTTAAGAGACACGGCGCCGTGCCGCCACCCCTCCCTCCCCCGGAGAGGTGCAGGCAGTCCGGGCATAGCCCTGAGCCCATTCAATATTTAAAAAAAAAATGATAACAGGAGAACGGTGGCTGGGCCCAAAAATCCTGGCTCATTTTCAGGGGGCAGCTTGCCCTCTGCCCCCCGCAATTCACGCCATGCTGTAGAGAATCCTCCATCACTATTGCCACATTACTTGTTTCTGCCTTCCCCCTGCAAGTACCATGCATGTTACTTCTGGATGGAGAAGAACCTGCCTGGTCTCCCTTGGCTATTATTGTACCCTGATTATCCCTAGCTGCAGCCTCCTAACTTATTAGTATGCAAGACCAATCTTAAAGGAATTAAACTATTGGGACAGCACAGGGTAGCCTCTGCGTAGGGTAGAGGTCATTTCACTTGTATAACCTCATAGAAACATAGGATTTGTCAGTTGAAAAGGACTGCTTGGCCCACCCAGTCTGCCTCAAGTCACTCCAGAATGGAAACCAGTCCTCCTCTAGGCCAAAGCCCTCTTCCTTGCACCTCTCTTTTAACCAGGAATTAAAATGAGTGATGAAAGGAAGCTTAGACTGACCCTTGACCCATACTGGAATGGCCTCAGAAAATGCAACTGAGGTTGCCGCCAGCTTAAGTCTCCTACCTAGCTCTCTCAATCTTCTTAAAGAACTGTCTGCTAGCTCATTTTCCTCCAGGAGAATAATTACATCTAGCTACCGGTGCCACTGACAATTCTCTCCACTCTGCCTGCATCCCTCCCAGCCAATGCCCCTGGAGGCATCTGACCACCTTCCCCAATGGTTCCCCGCACTCACCACCCTCTCTGCCCACCTTATGATGGAGTCCCATATTACTGTTATTTTCCTAGCCTCTTTCCTGTCATTAGAATCTGATACTGACTTAGGTATAACACTAGGAGCACACCAAGACACATACATAGATATATACATGCTGTCAGCAGATAAGGACCACTAGGCTCATCCAGTCTGCCCATTTAAGCTGCCTAATAAAGTGTCCAGTGATCCTATCTGGTCATTGGCTTTAGATATTTCTTCCCAATACCATTATTCCTTTGTTTCTGTCCCATGCATGTTTGAAGTCCGCCACTGTATGGGCTGCCACCAGCTCCTAGAGGAGACTATTCCATGCATCCATCACCCTTTAGGTAAAAAAGAACTTCTTGGCATTTCCCCTTATGTGGCCACCCCTCAGTCTCATGTCATGTCCTCTTGTCCTGGCACTGCTATTAATCTGGAATATGTTGTCCCCTTTCACCTTGTTAATGCCCTTGAGGAATGTTTCTATCATGTCACCTCTCTCCCTCCTTTGTTCCAACGTGTACAAATTGAAGTCCCTCACTCTTTCCTCATAAGGCTTGTGATGTAATCCCTTCACCATTTTGGTCACCCTCCTCTGCACCACCTCTAATTTGTCAATGTCCTCTTGAAGGTTTGGTCTCCAGAACTGTACACAGTATTCAAGGTGAGGTCTCACCAGCGTCTTGTACAATGGAACCATTACCTCCCCTCCTTCGGCTTGTGATTCCCCTTCCAATACACCTCAACATCCCACTGCCCTTTCCCACCGCCTTTGCCGTCTGCCTAGTGGCCTTCAAGTCATCTAATTTTATGATGCCCAAATCCCCCTCCTCCTTAGTTACTGCCAGCAGCTCGCCACCCCCCAACCCGTAGCTCACCCCAGGGTTACTACTTTCCACATGCATGATTTTGCCACCAAGGTAACAGTTTCAGGCTCACTATGGGCAGACACCTGGTGAATTGAGTTGCTCGGCAGAGCGAAATGATTCCCTGTTACTATCACTGAACCTCTGCTCTTCCCATAATAACCTCTCTTCTCTCTCCCCCTACTGGCTACACTACCACCCCCTGGCACAAACCCTTGATGACTACTGGGAAGTGGAGCAGTGGCATTCTGCCCCAGACACCCCCTGATTCTGCCACAGATAAGATCTAATGCAGCAATAACCACAGCTATTTGCACTGTGAGTGCTGAATACTTACACACTAGGCAGCAGTCATACCTCCAGAGCACCTCTCTGAAGATGGCCACTCTACAACCATTATAGCACAATAGATGCCCAACCATTCTGTCACTTTCCTGTACTCCTCATTGTCGTCCCTCAACACCTATGGAATCAGTGTGCCACAGATACATCCTGTAGCTATAGTGATACGCTCAGCTTATCTCCTAGCAGTCATCCTCTTCGGTACTACTTATGTAAGCCCCCCTCCTGAATCTCATTTAGCAGTGTACCCTAGATACAATTTAACTAGGATGCCTAACAATTTAGGACATAGGTGTCATCTTTCAGTGCCATACCTGTCCTCCCAGAAACTCCAAAGTTCAAGCAGTCAGCGGTCCCATCAGTATGCTCTCTGAGGAATGACCAGCAACCAGAAGCTTACTAATAATTACCTATAAGAGAGTCCCTTGGTAGGAGGAACCAGAATCTAACCTTGAGTAGATGGCAAAATGTTGTACTACTTACCAGTAACAGAATATCTTAGAGAGTATCCCCCCCCTTGAGCCACACCTTTGGAACTGCAAGCCATCAGCATCAGCACGACTCTGACACTGTTGCCCAGCTGGAGCCACCTATGTTGATGTATGTCAAGGCCACCTATAATAACAAGGGTTGCACCATTACTCCTTGGTTTGTTGCTGAAGACAAGCCAAGAATTTAATAATACTGACAGAAACTAGGAGACCAGACCCAAAACCAGAACCACGGGAGAGGTGATGAAACTAGAAAACTGAAAAGCCCATCACTGTGCAGTATAGGAGAAGATCCATCAAGTAGTAACCTATATGTCTACAGCACTATGCCACTTGTAATACAGAAAAGGGGTCAGGTAGGTGGGTAATCTGTGGCTCTGCAGAGGAGATACTCTTGAAGAGCAGCTATTACTGGTAAGTAACACAACTATCTTCTTCAAGGACATCACCACAGAGCCACACCACTGGAATGATGCCCAAGGAGCACATGAAGTGTGAAGAACGCCTCAAGGAAGTGACCTATCAGCACCAGTTGGCTACTACCCAGATTTAAGACTTTTTCAAGTGCACAAGGTGCAACATTTGTAAATTTGCACAACCAGGAAATCATTTTCAGCACCTAAGAGACAACACTTTAGGTGCTGAAGTAAAAGAATGCATCACTTGTGACACCCCATTTTCAATTTATGTTCTATTGTGCCTATCCTTTGTCTATGTAGGCAGGACTGTTCAACCTCTCAAACAAAATCCAGGAGCATGTGAGGTCAATTTAGAACAACAAATTAGATACCTCTGTAGGGGTCCACTTTGTTGAAAAACATAATTCAAACCCAGATGTAATCAAATTTATGGGAATTGAACACGTGGAAGCACCAAGTAAGGGAAGTGAGAGCCAATAGTCTACTCAATACTCTTCTTGCCTTACTAGCTGGGCTGTGAAGCATGGAACAGAGTCGGAAGCTGGATTGTGTCGTATCCTTGGATGTGATTACAGTGAAATGCTGGTAGTGAAACTAACAATCTGGTAATAAAGCAAGAGAATTTCTTGCCTTACTAGCCGGGCTGTGAAGCATGGAACAGAGTTGGAGGCTGGATTGTGTCGTATCCTTGGATGTGATTACAGTGAAGTGCTGGTAATGAAACTAACAATCTAGTAATAAAGTGAGAGAATTTCTTGCCTTACTAGCTGGGCTGTGAAGCGTGGAACAGAGTCGGAGGCTGGATTGTATCGTATCCTGGTGCAGTGGAGGAGAGAGTTGGAGTCGGTCAGCTTTCTCATAGTGCAGCAAGTTTGTTGATTGCCTCTGAGAGGAATCTCTTCTCGGGCCTGGCCCAACCTAGTGGTGTGCTGTAGGCTTGCCACTGTAGGGCGGTCGGCGCTATAGTGCTTCCGTTCGGTTGAACGGTAGCTGGTGGGCTGCTGTGGGGCAGAACGGGTCTGGGGAAGGGTTTTGTGGCTCGGTTGAGCCTGGGAAGTGCTGTTGATAAATCAGATGATAAAACAACTTTAGCCCGACTCCGGCTGGACTGAAGACTGCGAGGAGACACTGAATTCAGAAATTTGGATATTTGAATCTGTGTGGAGAGTGACAGTGGCGGGTCCATATGTATTATTTGGATTAAGTAGTAAAATCCAACTAGAGAATTGTTTTTAGAACTTATCGCTGGGATACATGACTGTTCTTGGTTCTTTGTGGAAGTGAGAGGCCACAGGAGGGACCGAATTGCATTCATGGCTCCTTGAGATGTGAGCTCTATGTATAACTTTTGGTTTCTTGATTCTTGGATAAAAGGAATGACAAAGCTGATTTAAAAGAAATACTGGACTGACTAGGACTGTTAAGTGATTTTGTTGAGTAAATATTTTATTTTTTAGAATTTATTTCTTTTTAATTTTTACGTTAGTTTAAATAAGTATTAATGTTGTAATTCGTATTTTTCTCCCCTTCTGTGTGAGAGACAGTGGGTGGGATTTGTAAACCGTCCCTCATTTTCCCCCACTTTGTGAGAGAGAGTGGTAGAGTTACCATCGGAGAGTGATTTGGTTTTTGTTCTGTTAATAGTTGTTTATTAAGGGGGTATATTAGGAATAAATAAAAGTGTTGATTTAGTGGGGTTTTTAAAATTTAGTAGTATTGATAGGATCCGAATGTGTTGGGTTGGTAAAAACACAGTCAGGCGGTGCTCCCCCTCAAGACTGAAGGATCTCCGATCATTTGAATGTCCCACACTTCCTTCGGAAGTTTATAGGAAATGCCGAATATTCGGCATTGTGAGACGAAGGAGTGGAGGGAATAGGAGATCCTGGAACTCTTGTGGGGATGGGAAAAGAGTGGGCAGATAGGGTCAGTTAGAACCAGTAGGCACCCTGGGGTGAAATGGATACAGGAGCGAGGTCCATCATGTCTTGTATCCATATCCAAGGGCACTGACTTGATCAGGCAGGGGGTGGAGTCATCCTTGGAGTCTCGTCCCTTTTGGGCGGTGTTAAGCAATGCTAGGTCTATCAGAAACAAGACGGCTTTGGTGGCAGATCTTGTTACATCTGTGGACTTGGCTTGCATCCCTGAGACCTGGCTTGATGAAAATGTGGGCCCCATTTTGGAGTCCACGATTCCGGATGGGTTCTCAGGGATTCACCGCCCGAGAGTGGACCGTAGCGGCGGGGGAGTTGCAATCTGTTTTAGACAGGAACTGGACCTCAGGAAGGTGCCAGTCGAATGTACCAACTCCTTTGAATGTATTGTGGGTGCAGGTACAGGCTTCAGGATACTTCTCATTTATCGTCCACCAGGTGATGGGAGGGAATTCCTGAGGGAGGTGGCAGATTTCATCGCCAAGAGGGTTTTGGAATCGCCCTGATGGTTAATTCTGGGGGATTTCAATGCCTGAGTTGATGATGAACTTGCGCTTTTTGGACAAAACCTCCTCCAAATTGACTGATTCAATGGGCCTGACACAGGTTATTACTTCTGCAACCCACCGGGGGGGACATCCATTGGACTTGATATTCCACTTGGGGATGGAAGTCTCTGATGTGGAGGTGGAGCCCATCAGTTGGTCTGACCATCAGGCCCTGAGGTTCAGTTTCGCGGCCCCCTGAAAGAGGCCTGCCCCTAAGGATATAGTACAGTTCCGTCCTTTGAGAGGATTTACCTCAGAAGGCCTAATAACGGAGCTGGACTTCTCGGGATTTCCAATGGATAGCACTGACCCAGGGTCCTTAGTGCTGGCCTATAATAGGGCAGTTGTGAGGGCTCTGGATGCCATTGCTCCATTCCGTGTTCGTCCCTGTACTCTTCACCCAGGGTCTCCATGGTTTACCATGGAGATCCGTGGGTTGAAGAGACAGGGCCGAAGATTGGAGAGACGCTGACGGAAAAGTCACCTGGAAGTGGACAAGCTTAGACTGTTAGAAAATTATAAGATCTATCAGTTAGCAATTTCCCATAAGAAGGCACAGTTCCTGTCCAAGGAAATTGCTACAGCGAAGAATAGACCGGCCCAGCTCTTCCGGACTGTGGATAGACTGTGCAATACAGTCTGTTTTCACGCCAGTCGAGCATTATCACAGTTACAGTGTGAGGAATTTGCGGTGTTCTTTACTGATAAGGTGACTGCTATCAGGGATGAGATGAGCCAGCACCTCCCCATTGGGTCTTGCAGTGATCAATCGAGGGACACAAATACCCAACTAACTTTGTTCACTTTCAGTCAACTGGCAGTCATGGATATAGTGAGGATCATCCAGACTTTGCGTCCAACCTGCTGTAGTTTGGATCCAGGCCCTACTCACCTACTTGAGGGGTGTGTAGAGGTTATTGACCCGATCCTTACTGGAATAGTAGTGGTATCATTGGAGAGAGGGATCTTTCCTGATCCCTTGAAGGAGGCAATAGTCCACCCCCTCTTGAAAAAGCCCTCCCTTGATCCCGACTGCCCAGGAAACTACAGACCAATTTCAAATCTTCCCTTTTTGGGGAAGATTATCGAGAAGGTGGTCGCCTTGCAGCTGGAAGACCATTGAACCATCCACAGTATCTATGACCCTCTCCAGTCTGGCTTCAGGAAACAGCATAGTACTGAGACGGCTCTTGTACGAGTACTAAATGATCTCCTGATGGCAAGAGATCAGAGAACTTGTTCTATCTTGGTTCTCCTTGATCTCTCAGCAGCGTTTGACACCATGGATCATGGGGTGCTGCTCAAACACCTGTGGTTTCTCTGTGGACTAAGGGGGGTGGTCCACAGTTGGTTTAAATCTTTTCTGCAGGGTACAAATCAGAGAGTAGGGTCAGGGATTTATTCCTCGGCCTCTCACTGCCTACACTGTGGGGTGCCACAGGGTTCGTTGTTGTCCCCCATGTTATTTGCAGTGTACATGCTTCCATTGGGGGACATTATAAGACAATATGGATTGAGTTTTCATTGCTATGCCAATGATTCTCAACTCTATCTATCTTTTATGCCTGAGCAGGAGTCTGAGTCAAGTACATTGTTTAACAACTGCCTCCTGGAGATACAGAGCTGGATGAGTACTTATTGGCTAAAGTTGAACCTGGGAAAAACAGAGGTATCAGTGGTGGAACCGGGGGTGAGGATATCAAGTCCATGGGCGGGAAAACCCTTAGGTTTATTTCTGGGGGGAACTGCACTTATGGCATCTGGTCAGGTACGTAACTTTGGTGTTATATTTGACAAGGGCCTGACCCTGAGGGCCATAGTCAAATCATCCTTTTTTCATCCAAGGACTATAGCACGGGTGAAACACTTGATTCTATCAGAGGATCTTCCTACCCTGGTCCACGCCTTTGTTACCAGTCATCTTGATTACTGCAATGCCCTTTATCTACGGCTGCTGGGAGTGGATATTCGCCACTTGCAGCTGGTGCAAAATGCAGCAGCTAGGTTGTTGACTGGAAGCCCGAGGTCCAACCATATAACACCTGTGCTTCACGAGTTGCACTGGCTGCCTGTACAGTGACGGATCACTTTCAAGGTCATGTTGATGACCTATAAAGCCCTACACGGTTTGGACCCCGCTACCTGGAAGAACTCCTGACTTCTTACTGTCCCTCCTGCTCCCTCCAATCCTCTGGCGAAGGATTGCTAGAGATTCCCAGGGTAACCTTAAAAACATCTGGTGGAAGAACATTTGCCTTTATGGTTCCTACCCTGTGGAATTCTCTACCTTGCCAGATACGAAATAGCCTGACTGTGGAGGGCTTTAAAAAAAGCTCTAAAGACCTTCCTTTTTAATCAAGCATTTTCAGTGACATAAATTATGTTATATTTTGTTTTGGATATGATGTTATTTATTATTGTGGTTTTAAAAGACAAAGAACCTCTGTGCGCAAACACTGAGGCAAGGGTTACCCCATAGGGCATTTGGCTGGGAAGCCAAGTTTCAAGAAAATACAAAATCACACATGCCCACACAATGCAAAGCATCATGGGCTGCATATGCAAATCACCACAGAATGTTATGCTGGTTCAACTTTAAGCAGAATTGCATGGTGCCGAAAGGCCTCTCACACAGTTTGCAAAGGGTGCTAATACTGTATGTAGGATTTTGTAAAGGCGCCCTGAGCTTGGGATGGGCGCCTTATAGAAATAAACATTTGCTTACTTACTTACTCAAGAAACAGAGCTATTGGATTTTTACACTTAAAAGTATTAAACCTTTTGGGTTAAATGATCAATGGGATTTAAAACCTTTTTTTATGTAAATAAAGCTGTATACTTGTTTACAGATCTATGATGCCACAGTGACAATTTTACTGTGGCGTGAACTAACAGCGAAGGATTTATGTCAGCCACAACTGCAGTCGGCATAAACCCCTCCAATCACTGTAATGGTCGCTGTCAACTTTTCGCTGTGGAGACAGTATACATTTGTTTATATTCATTAAAACTATACACAATTGTTTATTTTTCTGAACTTCTTTCTGAACTGTGTTTAATTTGACATTCTAATGTGTCCTAAGGTGTTCCAACCAGTATGCCTGTTTTCTTTTTCCAAGATGCTGCTCATTTTTGCGCTCACTTGCACTTGTGCAAGGAATGTCCTGGGACTATACGGCAAATGAGAGGTGTGTCACTGCCAAGTCAGTTACAGCTGAAACTGCAATGAGTTTGGCAATGTACACCAATGACCAGGCACTATGGTCATGACAGCAGTTCAGCTTAGCTGATGTGGCACATACTAGAAGTTATAGTGGAAGTTTCAGAATAGCAAAATGCAAAAGCCCACATAAGCTATTCCCACTATTCAGTGGAGGCATCCAAAGTTGCCAAACGCTTAATTTCTTTCTGTAGCCTGAACTCCAGCCATGTGCATTAGAGTGTACACTAATGCACATGGCCAGAGTTACGGCCACTGTATTCTCTCTCCCAGTCATTGCTCATCAGAACCCCCACAAATGCTTCAACATTAGCCATGGTGCGGCTTTCTCTCCCAATGATCACTTCTCAGCTCCCCGCCTCAACACTAGTCATGGTGCAGCTTTCTCTCCCCTCTCCTGGTGCTCACTTCTCTGCCCCCCCAGCCTCAACATTAGCCACAATGCGGCTTTCTGTTAAAGCCAACATCGGGGTGACAAATCCCCATGTCGGCAATACAAAAAAAAAATCACTGAGGGACACTGGGAAGGCCACTCCCAGTGTCCCCATATCTGTACCCCTCCAATATTCTGGTATACTAGGGAGCCCACTCCTAGTATCCCCATATCTCTACTCCCCCCTTTAGAAACAGCCAGACTGGGTGGGCTAAGCGGTCCTTATCTGCTGTCAAAGTCTATGTTTATGTTTCCCTGTAAAAGAGAAAATGGTCCCCCAAGGTTTTTTTTGTTTGTTTGTTTTCTAATACCTGAAAAAAGTAATTGTCCCTCATCTCCCCCATCCCCCATCTCCATCCTGGCCCTCCCGTTGCACACTCACCTCCCCTTACCCCCCCCTTTACCCCATACTTACTTCCAGAGGTTGACAACTGCGATCATCTTTAGACTGGGACATGCCTGCACTCTTCAAAGCTAAACCACAAACTGAAGAATTAAGATAAACGCCATATAATGGCTGGCAATGGCAGTTTCAACTTATGTTGATATCTCAGCCATTTCTTTGACTTTTTGCCCCACATTTTCCACATAGCTTTTTTGGACCCCACCTTATGAATTCTGGCACTATCATTTCGTTACTCCGTCCCAAAAGCTGATTTTGTGGTCACTGTGGGGAACCACATTTTGGGACTGATTAACGAAATGACAGTGCCAGTGTTCATGAGGGGAGGTCCGAAAAAGCCCATGTTGAAAATCTGGTGAAAAAAATCCCAGAAATGACCGCATTACGAGTGTGAGGTTTGCAGTTTCTATGCACGCTCATAACTTCACCTATTTTTAATATTTTCACTCCACACTTTCCACATTGCCATTTTTCACACCTCCTCATGAACAGTACAGCTGTCATTTTTCACATTCTGCCCTAAACATGTTTTTGCACCTGTGGCACTGAATGGCGCAGTTGCTGTGTGAAATTTACTTTTGGGATGGAGTAACAAAATCACAATCTCACTGTTCATGAAGTGAGGTCCCAAAAAGTCCATGATGAACATTTGGTACAAAAATACTCCAAAATGCCTGAGTTATGTGCGTTAGTTGAAATTTCATTACGCATGCGCGTAACTCTGGCAAATGTTTTTATTTTCACTCCAAATATTCAACATTGCCAGTTTTTCACACCAGCTCATGAAAAGCATAGCTGATATTTTTGACATTCTGCCCGAAATGTGTTTTCGCACCTGTGGCCCCAAAGAAAAAATTACTCACCTTAGTAATTATGTTTCTTCTAATGGAGTCTTGCTGTATTCTGACTATTGCAGTTAGCCCCAGCCTTTAAACTGCCCCGGAAAACAAAGGGTTAACTTTCTATGCAGAGCATAGAATGCTGAGCTCAAGTTCGGTTGAGGTCTCTGTCTGGAGCCCTTTGAAATCCAACCATCAGATTCTTATGAGCAAAACCTCATTAACTATCCTATGTGGAAATTGTAAACTTTTTACTAGCCAACTGGCAACAAAAAGTTTTGGATTCCCAAAGGAAGACTCAAGTCAGGAAACCCAAAACCAAAAACCAATCCAAATAATAATAAAACAAACACCCAAACAAAAAGAAGAGGGTGTAAAAGGAGCACCCCTGAGGTGCAACACTACACCTGCCCACCCAGTTCCCAAAAACAGGTTCTGAGAGGGGAGGCAGGGAGAGAGGTCAGAATACAGCAACACTCCATTAGAAGAAACATAATTACTAAGGTGAGTAATTTTTTCTTCAAACAACATGAAATCTTGCTGTATTCTGACTATTGCAGACTACCAAGCAGTACCTCCATGGAGGAGGGACAGAACCTACTTTGGGAATAGGCTCTGAAGTACTACTGTGCCAAACCGAGCATCACTCCTAGCCTGGATATCCAGAGAGTAATGCTTGGTAAAGGTATGGACTGTTTTCCAGGTGGCTGCTTGACAAATTTCTAAGACAGGAATATCCCTGGCAGCAGCCAGGAAGCAGCTGTACCTCTGGTGGAGTGAGCCCAGGCCTGAGGGTGACATTTTTCTCTGCTTTCTCATAGCAGAATTGTATACAAGACACAATCCACCTGGCAATAGTTCTCTGGTGGCAGGTTTGCCCTTCCCACTTCTCCACAAGTGAGGAACAACGGGAGGAATCAAACCCAGACCCTTGGTACGCCTATATAGTAGCTATGTCTTTAACATCTAAACTGTGTAGCCTCCTCTCCTGAAGA
The DNA here is from genome assembly GCA_016271365.2 of Neoceratodus forsteri. NCBI lineage: Eukaryota > Metazoa > Chordata > Ceratodontiformes > Ceratodontidae > Neoceratodus > Neoceratodus forsteri. The sequence continues at coordinate 1,325,699,745 of CM057456.1, read as the reverse complement.
AGAATGATCTGTGAAGAAAACAGAGAGACAGACTGATTCAAGTGAAATCTGAAACCACTTTGGGCAAGAACCTTCTATTGGTTCTAAGGACCACTTTATCCCTATGAAAGGAGATAAAATCAGGTTCCACTGACAGGGCTTGTAAAGTCATTGATACGCCTGGCAGAGTAGTGGCTACTAAAAACACAGTTTTCCAAGTCAAGTACATAGCTCTGCCGAGGACATAGGTTCAAAGGGAGGTTGCATAAGTTGAGCAATGCAAACATTTAAATCCCAGGCAGGGGCAGGGTCTCAAAAGGGAGGACTGGTATGAAGCAATCCTTTAAAAAATTTACAGAACACAAGATGAGATGATAGTGAGGAAGACTTGCCCACTGACAAAAAAGTAGAAACAGCTGACAAGTGCACCTTGAGAGTAGCTGGTCTGAGGCCTAAGTCATTCAGATGGACCATATAATCCAGAACTGTAGGCAATTCAGCAGTGTCTGGGGCAACACGTTTCTTGGAACACCAAATGCTGAATCTCTTCCATTTGGAGTTATACTGTAGGTTTTTCTGCTGGCAGGCTTTCAAAAGGCTTTGAGAATATCCAGATCTCCCTGAGACAGATGCACATATGCATACTCTAACTCTTCAAGAGCCATACCTTGAGACTGAGAGACTGAAGATTGGGGTACCAAATCCTCCCCTGAGAGGAGGTTAACAGGTTGTAATTCCTGGGAAGAGACAGGGGAAGATGGACTGCTAGGGACAGCAACAGGGGGTACCAAGGCTGTCTGACCCAGTCTGGAGCAATCAGAATCACTTTGCAAGGTTGTGACCTTATCTTGACTAGGACTTTGAACAGTAGAGGGAAGGGAGGAAAGGCATACAGAAATTTCTCTTCCCAGTTCAGAATCAGAGCATCCAGAGGGACTGAGCCCAAGACTGGGGGTCTGCAACAAAAGAGAGGAAGTTGGTGATTGTCTGGGGCTGCAAAGATATCTGTCTCTGGAGTGCCCCACCTTGAAAAAAATCACCTTCAAGACCAGAGGGTCCAGGGACCATTCGTGATGGCCCTGTGAGATCCTGCTCAGTGCATCTGCTAGCACATTGTCCTTCCCTGGAAGGTGGACTGCTATCAGAGAGGTTTGCAGGGAATAAGCAAGGGACCACAACTTCATGGCTTCTGTGCACAAGGCCGTAGACCGAGTGCCTCCCTGCTTGTTGATGTACCACATGGTGGTGGTGTTGTCTGTTCTGACTTGATCCACCTTGTTATGCACTGACTGAGAGAAAGCTTGCAGGGCCAGAAAAACTGCCCTGAGTTCTAGGAGATTGATATGGAGAAGGGATTCCTTAGGGGACCCCAGTCCCTGGGCAGTGAGGTGCCTCCAGATGGGCTCCCCAGCCCAGAAGGGAAGCATCCATGGTAAGGACCACTGAATGAGACTTAGTGGCAAATGGGACCCCTTGCCTTAAATTGTCCTGATCCTGCCACCATTGAAGGGCTTGGATCAGGGTCTGAGTCACTGGAATCAGTTTGGTAAGGGAATCCTTCCTCTGGGACCAAAAAGCCCTCAGATGGAACTGAATGTCCCTCATCTGGAATCTTGCCCTTCGGACCACTGCTGTAGAAGCTGCCATGTGGCCCAAGAGCTGGAGGAAATGCCTTGCTGGTCGAGACACCTGAAGGCTGAAGGAAGAAGACAGTTCTATAAGAACTCTTGCTCTTTGCAGGGGAAGAAAGGCTCTTGCTTTAACAGTATCCAGCTCTGCCCCTATAAAGGTAAGGAGCTGCACTGGCTCAAGAACTGACTTGGGAAGGCTGAGAAGAAATCCTAGAGAAGTGAGCACTTGCTGGGTCACTTGCAGGTCTGACTTGACTTGGTCTGGAGACTGGCCCACTATGAGCCAGTCATCCAGATATGGAAAAATGTAAATCTTTTGCCTTCTTAGAAAGGCAACGACTACTTCCAGGCACTCTGTGAAAACCCTTGGGGCTGATGTTAGACCCAAGGGCATTGTTTTGAACTGACAGTGGCCTTAGGGCAACTCGAACCTGAGATATGTTCTGTGGGAGCACCTGATGGGAATGTGAAAATAGGCATCTTTGAGGTCCAGAGAGGCTAGCCAGTCCCCTGGCCTTAGAGAGACAATAATTATTCCCAGAGTTACCATTTTGAACTTTGGTTTTAAAAGATGTTTGTTCAGGTATCTTAGGCCTAGGATGGGTCACCACTCCCCTGTCTTTTTTGGGTAAGGAAGTACCTGGAGTACAGACCTTTGCCCCTGTGTAGGGTAGGAACTCTCTCTATGGCTCTTATGGCCAGAATAGATGAAACATCTGCCTTTAGGGCAAGGGTTTCTGAGAGACCTGCAGGTGGAAAAGATCTGGCTCTCATCTTTGGAAATTTTTTGAAGCTGAGAACCAGTCTCTGGCTTACAACTTCCAGGACCCACTTGTCTGAGGTAATAGACATCCAGTCCTGGACAAAGTAAGCCAGCCTGCCCCCTACTGGAATAGGAGAGTCGACCCGGGCAGACCCATCAGAGTGTCTGCTTGGCAGGGGACTTAGGCTGAGGAGTGGATGCAGCCCTGCTCATCCCCCTTCTGCCTCTCCCTCTGATGAACCCCCTCTGTGAAAAAGGAGGAGAGGCCTGTGCTTGGTAAAAAGGCCTATGAAAAGGCCTGCCCCTGCCCCTAGACTGCTGCCTTTGAGGAGTTGCCTGCCTCTCCTTGGCCTGAGAACCCCTATAAGTGGTCCTGTACTCGTCCATTTTCTTCATGTCATTCTCTGTCTGCTCTCCAAACAGAGAATTACCCACTACAGGAAAATCCATGGCCTTAGCCTGGGTGTCCTGTGAGTGGCTAGTACATCTGTGCCAAGCCATTCTCCGAAGAGCCACAGATGTAGCCAACTCTTGATGACACATCATTTGAGTCCACAGCAGCATGAAACTGTACTTTTGATGCCTCAATCCCATCTGCAGCCATCTCATCCAGCTCCTTGGCTAGCTGGGGGGAGGCCTGTTTAGCCAGTGCCAGTACAGTGTCCCACCTGGACTTCTGGTATCTGGCTGTATAGGCCATATAATTCGCCTGTCTGAGTCCCAAGGAATATGCCATGTACTGTGTTTTTGCCATGGCATCAATCTTCCTGGAGTCTTTATCTGGGGGGGTGTGAAGCCAAGGGAATGTTTGTCTTGTCACAGGCAGCAGCCTGCACTACCCCAACATGGATGCATTGCTGGTATAAAAACTCCGTATCTGAGCCTGATAGTGTGCACCTCTTGTCCATCCTTCTGTCAACAGGGGGTACAGAATTGGGAGACTTCAGGATTTTTTGTGTCTGTTTTCCAAAGGATTTGTGAAGGGGAACAGACAGTCTCCTGGACTCTGGGATGTCCATCATTTCCACATAATCAGGCTCCACCTGATCCTCCATTGCCTCCTCCATAGGAAGCTAGAGGGTTTCAGCCACTTTTCTATGAAACAGAAAATGGGAAGGGGACTCAGAAAGCCTAGGAGGGGATACACCAGAAGGTCTGTCTGGGGAGATGTCCGGTTCAACAGGCACATCCAGACTTTCACCATCAACACCATCATCTTCAAACTCCCCCTCCTCCTCAAACTCCGGTTTATAAAAATCTTCAGGGGTATAATCTTGAACCGAGGAACCGATCAAACCAAACCCATGTGAAAAGGTGCTGGATCGGTCGGAACCGGGCGAAGCAATTCCACAATTTGAATCGCTCTGGCTATTTCCTTGGCGGTCGGAACATCAACCTCTGGATCCGAACCGGTCGATTTTTCTTTGCGTTTCCTTTTTGTAGGAACCGACCCCTCAGGATCGGTTTTCCTCTTGCCTAAAGAAGTATCGCCCTGGTCAAAGGGCACTCCTTCTGGTTCGATCGGAACCGAACCGGGCTGGCCATCTGGGTCAGCGGACTTCTCGGCCTCCTTTTCCGTCAGTCTACCTAAACTCTTTTCAAGGGTAAATTTAGGAAAATTTTTACAAATTTGGCCGTCTGTATCGGGGTGTTCAAACCCCAGACAATAAACACAGGTGGTGTGGGGGTCAGCCTTAGCAAAGACCTCCCCACATTCACTGCAGTGTTGTAACCCAGTGGGCTTGGTTTTTTCTTGGGTTTCTCAGACATGGCCAACCTAACCAATCTTGCACTTTTTATGGCAACTGCCAGGCAATACTCCATTATCGGTTCATAACCGTATCACGCGTATTGGAAAAAAACGTTCAAAACACGTATTTTTTTTAGAACTGATAGGGACCAGTAACCACACTCTAAAGTAAAACACAAGGATTCACTACAAATGATCGGTTCAGCAGAACCGATCTAACACTTTACAATTTCCACACAGAAAATCAGAACAAAACCTATCTAGTACTCATGGTACCACAGACAAAGACTGAATCTACTATGTGGAAATAAATTCGGTTAAAACCGACAACTTAACCGAGACTTTAACCAACTTTTGAACTGAGCTGAAGGAGAAATCTCCGGAGTGACTGTTCAGTGAGGCGGAGTAAAGAATCTGACGGTTGGATTTCAAAGGGCTCAAGACAGAAACCTCAACCAAGCTCGAGCTCAGCATTCTATGCTCTGCATAGAAAGTTAACTCTTTGTTCCCTGGGGCACTTTAAAGGCTGGGGCTAACTACAATAGTCAGAATACAGCAAGACTTTATGTTGTTTGAATGGTGCATTCACTGCACAAAATCACTTTTCGGGATTGAGTAATGAAATTATACTGCCACTGAACATGAGGTGAGGTCCCAAAAAGCCCATGTTGAAAATTCAGAGTGAAAATACTAATGAACACCCGGGGCATTAGGGTTTCCAACCATAATGCCCCACCCCCATCCTGTAAAGACTGACAGGCATCAGGGGTGTGCCTTGGGGTTGTCGGCCACAATGCTCATGCCATTCCACCCTCACCCCCACCCTGCAGCCAGTGACAGGCATCGGGGTGTGCCTGGGGTCTTTAACCCTAACGTTCACCCCATTCTCATATACTGAACCCATCTCAGCTTATTTCACTGTGGAATAGGGTAAGAGTTACGGCTGAAGACCCCAAGGCACACTGCAAGGCCTGTCAGTGTCTGCAGGACGGGGATGGGGGTAGAATGGCATGAGCGTTACAGCCAATGACCCAAAGGCACACCACCAATGCCTGTTAGTCTCTGCAAGGTGGGGGTGAGGCACTGGGGTAGCAAACCCTAATGCCTCATTAAGGAAATAAATCAGGGAGGGACGGTTGATGTCACCTACCTTGATTTCAGCAAAGCCTTCGATAATGTCCAACATGGAAGGCTGATTAACAAGATGGGTAGTCTGGCCATGGGGCACAAGCTGGTAAACTGGGTTAGAAACTGGCTAACGGAGAGGAGGCAGAGGGTGGTGGTAATGAGATCCAATCCGGGGAGAGAGGAGTGACCAGTGGGGTACCTCAGGGATAATTCCTGTGACCATTTATGGTGCAGCTTCCACCAAGCAGCACCTGCCACTCTCATTGCTGCCTCCTCTCTTTTCTGAAGCCAGTATCAGTACCAAACACCACTGCAAATATCTGCAAGTGAATGTTCAGCACTGACAAATGCTTGTTCCTCTCTGTACCTGCACTGATGAGTACTGGCATACAGCAGATCTTCATTATGTGTGGTGTGTTCCCCTTCCCTCATTTTTCCCTTAATTTGTTGTGGTTTACTTTGTATGTTGCTCCATTATTCTAATACAGTAAGTTCTGAAATTTAGGGAGCTCTCAGTGATCACAGTTGCCTCTCTCTCATTCCCCCATCTGTATTTTCTACAAGCATCAATACTATTAAGTATTTCGTGAGCACAGGTTCTTATAACTCCTAATGATCTAGAGACCAATAAGCTTGAGCAAGTCTGACTGATTCACGTCTCACTAAATTTAAATATCATGAATATTTATGTTTTTGTAACTATTTAATGTGATGTGGCCACTTCCCCTGAGAAAGAGTGTAAACTCGAAGTGCTGGGGCAGCTGTGGCTAGCGACTTTGTCTACACCCTCACTTCAGGTATTTTAGCTAACAAAGCTTTATTTCTACTTTTGCTTCTGAAGTGTGGATGTCTCCTCCTTGAGTGCAGATTTCCTTCTTTGCTATAAGACCCAAAGACAGAAAGCTTTGGAGGAAACCAGGTCAAGACTGTAATGCTTAGTGAAAGTGTAGACAGAACTCCACATGGCAACAGCACAAATGTCAGTAAATGAGATGTTACAAAAACAAGCTACACAGACCACGCGTAGTGTGGCCATGACCAGAACCAGAACCAGGAAGCTCCTTACCATGCTTCTGATAACAAAAAGAAATACAAGATGCCATCCATTTGGAAAGGCACTGCTTAGAAAGAGAGGCTAACACCATCTGAGGAAGAATGGGAAAAAAAAGATGTTAGAACTTTCTGCAGTCTGCTGTGTGATTCAAATAAAATCATAAAGGCTGTTGAATACCTACTAAATGCAGGAGAACTTCCCAATTATTCTGAGAGGAAGGAAAACCCACAAGAAGGTATACAGTTTGATTCAGAAAGAAATCAGAAACTGCCTTAGGGAGAAACAGTGAATTAGTACGTAAAGACACCCAGTTCAGGAGAAAGGCGAGGTAAAGAGGACACAACACCAATGCTTGAAGCTCGGATACTCAGTGAACAGAAGTAATGGTCTGAAGGAAGAGTGTCTTCCATGACAATGAAAGCATCTCACAAGTGGCAGCTAGTTCAAAGTAGCCTTTGCACAGGAGCTTAGAACCAAGTCAAGGTCCCACACCAGAACACGTTTATGGACCATATGATGCATAAGCAGGAGTCACTTAATGAACCTGTATGGCACCTCCAGCTGAGGCACCACCTTGCTTCTTATGAGGGCATGAAAGGCTAACATGGCCAAAATATGAACCTTCATTTGAAAGTACATGATGCCAGAATCTGATGAGGACAAAGGTGATCTAAGACCTGCTGCGCAGAACAGCTGAAAGGGTCCTTTGAGTGCGAAGCTCATCAAGTACTGAAACCTTTCCATTTTTAAGAGTATGTGTTATGAGCTGCCAGCAGCACATTCAAAACTGCATTGGAGACCCTGAAGTGGGTGAGTTCTACAGTATGTCCTCAGGAGCCAGGCATGAAGATACAGGGATCAGAGTTCCAAAAGCAGTAGACATTCCTGCTCCTGCGGCAAAAGTTGTGCATGTAGAGGGAGCAGAACTAGGGGTTCCATCAATAGCTGCCATAGCAGTAGGAACCAAAAGGGGTAGAAGGAGCCACAAATATTAGTGTTGTCCCCCTCTATCTGTAACTAGACTAACACCCACTGTATTAGAGGAATAGGAGAAAAAGTATAAACAATTCTAGCTTTCCAGGAGAGTGGTAGCACGCCTCACCAAAAATCTCCAGGACCTGGAGCGAGCAAAAATGCTGCTGTTTTGCATCGAGTGGGGACGCAAGAAAGGCCCAACTCAGCATGACCCCAGCAACTGAATATAGTAGAACTGTGACTACAGCGTCTTCAGGTTCCATTTTGTGGGTTTAATCTACCAAACAGCTGAGACAGTTTGCCAGGATGTTCAGAGAACTAGAAAGGAAGACTGCTGTTATAAACATGATTTGTGTCTAAGCCTTCTCCCAAACCAGCAAGGCTTCTCTGCAGAGAGGGTAGGAATGGATACCTCCTTGCTTGTTAAAGTAATGTGTAACGCACATATTGTCCACTAGACTAGACGCAGACTACCCTGACTATAAGGGGGAGAAGCCCAGAGGCTAAAAAGAACAGACCACATCTCCAGAACATTGATGTGGAGACAACACTCATCAGGGGGCCAGACACTTTGGATCTGATGATCCCTGAAAAGTGCCGCACATCCCCTCCTAAATGCATCATTGGTCAGGACAGGCAAAAGGGTGAGGCAAAAAAACTTTAGCCTTAGTGTATTTACACTTCTACATCTGGACTTTGGATGCACAGAAACTATTATCAGCAATTTGGAAATAACTTTGAAGACCTAATGGACCTTCAAATTATGTTTTGCTTGCTTTTTGTTTCTACTATTACCACAGTGTTCATCTCTGTAGAATAGCACAAATCATGTTTTTATTTATTTATTTTTTCCATATTGGTGTTTATCTTTGGGGGGTAGTTTGTGTCAGCAGACCATACCGGAACATCCACAGCGCCTTCGGGGCCACCACCACTACCCTGGCAGGACCACCGGAGACGGCATGGGGGTCTCATCCAGCCTCTGCCCCTGCTTTTTCCACTTTTTCCCTTGCATCGCCGGAGCACCAATCAAGGTCTAGCATGCGTGTGAATGTGCATGCGCATGCCTTGACTCGGCTGGCTCCACTCCTCCCTCCCCTGGTCTAGCAACAGACTCCCTCGCAGCCTGCACCACCATCATGCCTCCATGTGGTGGTGGTCTTGGGCCAAGAGAGCCGACCTCCCCAATCCTGGAGAGGAGAGCTGCCTGGTGGCCACTGTATCCATTCCTGGCCCTCCCCCCACAGCCGACCCTCAGCGTTCCATGCTTGTTCCCGAACACGGGTCACTGGCATGGTGAGAGCTAAGGTCCCAGCGCCTCTGCCCTCAGCACGATCAGTCTGTTTGTTTTTAACTGTTGTTACTGTTTTTGTGCTTTAATATGGGTAATGTATGTATTTTGCACTTCATTATTTGTATTTACACATATTAGTATGATATTGAATTAATGTTGGGACTATCACTTTAATTCTACCTAGCATTTAAGAAGCACAAGAGCAACAGGCAGATGGGGTGTCCCCCCCAAACCCGAAGAAGACTCAAGGTGAAACCGGTTAGGACACACTTTTTGTCTCTTGTCTGTGCTGCTGCTTGGTGTTTGGTGTTTGTGAGTACTACCATTGGATTTTTTACTATTTTGGATAAATATATATTTTGCAGCTTTACATTAATGCCAGCATTATTTTTTCCTGCCAACTGTCTCTACCTGATACAGGTTTAGTTACTGTGGAGCGACCTTTTTTGCAGTACAATATGGGACTGCTAGTGGCTGACTGGCAAAAGGCAGTCGTGTGACCATGACCCTTATTCCACCAACAATGATAATGCAAAATTCAGCATCCTTAACCACCCCTTGCCTCTCAGAATGCCCTCCCATCTCCTGTCCACCTTCGCACACCACAACCACAAAACATTTGTTTCAAAAAGGAAAAAAGCACACAGTATTTTGCTCTCAGTCCTTACTGTGGATTCCCCTACTTCCAAGTGTTAATGACTGGCAGAAAAAATGCTGGATTGGTGTTTTCAGTTACAGATTGCTAATGTCTGATTGGTGCCTGGTAGTCACATGGCCATCATCCCAAAACAAGAAAGACAGTAAAGGTGGCCACCTTAACTCATTCCACACGACAAACACCTTCCACCTACTGGCTACTCTTTCCATACCACAAACAAATAAAAAACACTATACTTTGCAGAGCCCTCTACCCTTATTGCTGGCTCCTCTGCTTCCAAACATTGCTGACTGGCGTAACAACTCTTAGAACAATGCCTTATGTTACAGCCTGATCAGTGCTAGGCAGTTGCATGATCCTTATCCCCCAACAAGGATGGTGCCAAAGTCAACAGCTTTAGCCCATTCCTCTGCCTCCCACAGTACCTTCCCACCTCACATTCACCCTTTTCATACCACAAGCAATCGCAGCAGTTTTTTTAAACTGCAAAAAAAGCACACCACACCTAATCAACTTCTCTGCCCTTCCTTGTGGTTCTCCTACTTTCAAATGCCACTGGTCAGTGAAAAAACACTCTGTATTGGAGTTTTAAGTTATTGATTGGCCCAATGCAGTCATGTGGCCCTCATTCCCCGAACAAGGGTGGCACTGAATTCGGCAGCCTTAACTCAACCCTCTGCCTCCCATTAATACCCTACCATCCACCCTTTCCACACAACAAACAATCACAACACTTTTGTTCTAAAACAGAAAAAGCGCACAGTAGTGTGAAGGGCTCTTTGCTCTTCCTGCTGGTTCCCCCGTCTATGAACATTGCCATCTTGCTCTTAATAGTATTATGCCACGTCAGTTTATTTTCTACCTGTAATCCCTTTCCCCATGATCACACCTGGAAATGAGCCTTGGCGCTGGTTACATTTTCTGCTCACCAAATTTGAAAAAAATAATATGCCCCTTCTCCCAGTATAGCACTGCAAATCAATAACTAGATATGAGCCCCAGTTCTGGTGTAAGACTAGAATTGGGGATCATTTGTCTTATAGCAAGAAAAACAAATAAGTAACACTGACCCTGAATAACCAAGAGGCTTTTCCTCAGATCAACATGATAAGTACTTAAACAGCAAACCAAACCAAATGCACAGAGTATTAAATAGCAAATTAAGTTTAGGCCTCGATGAGATGCAAATGCCATGCCCACAAACTATAAAACAACTAAAAAATGGTAAGTGTGTTCCTTAATGTAGCAATCTTTATTTTTTTCTGATCATAGATGTTTTGTAAGGAATGACATGATAAGGCAGGTATATATAAACGCATGGTGAGGTGAGTGTACTGCCCGAACTGGAGGTAAGGGCTGTAAACCACCATGAGGCATGTTATAACATATAACACCTGCGCTGGAATGTTTTACTACACTTATCAGTTGGGGGGGTTATGATAAATGAATCATAGTGTTTTAAAGAGCAGGTGTTTACTTCTAATAAATAGAAAACTGACTATTATTTGGTGTATGGTGATGTGATATTAACTACGTTCTACTTTTATAATAAAATATTTGTTAGTGCGGTGAAACAAGTGGATTTTCATCTTTGCTTTTCACTCTGCTAGTAAAAAGGAATTCAGTAGAACTGTGGTATTGTGATGTCAGAAACTGCCAGTTACTTAAGAGCCCAATGTATTTCAATGAGAAACTAGATATATTTTTATATCTTTTTCAAAAGAAATTGATACTTATTTCATCAACAGACTTTGCCTTTGATATGTTTGCACAATTGAGATCCATCTGTATGATTTTACATTTTTAAAAACAATAATTAGCTTCTCTTTTCTTCTTTCCAAATAAAATCTGGTTATGAAGAAAATGTCACCCGCTAAATTATAACAAAAGATCATGTAATCAAAACTCACATATTTCTATTAAATATATAATATTTTGTCGGCAGAAAGTGTTACTTCTCCATACAAATATGAAAACAGATTTGCAGTTTCCATTGAAATACGCACCGGCAGCCTTGCTAGTAAATAGTTTCCGACATCATAACACTAGGATTCCACTGGATTCTTTTTTCACTAGCAATTTGACAAAATACAAATAAAATGATGAAACGTAAGTAAAGAAACAAATAAAAGCAAGCTGAATGATTACAGAGGCATCTAAAGGCCCCCGACATTCATTCGTTAAGATATACAAACTTACTAAGCAGTTGCTCTTTAAAGAGAGCTTTAATGAATAAAGTGGTTTTGCATTTTTGATAATGTTCATTTTAAAGGGTTCTAGGTTGTCTTTATAGAAGCAATGCTTACTACTGGAAGTGCTTTGAATGTGACCATTTCTTTCAAAGGTTGAAAAGGATTGGAGAGTTTTGCTTACAGAGGAGGAACTTACTTCAAAATGTTATTTGAGTATTCCCACTGCATTTTGGGTAAAAATTTTGGACATAAAAAGCTGCATCTTTGGTAAATAACCTGAATATTTTTGCTGCTTTAAATCCATGTATGAAGCATTTAACTTCTAGGTTTTTATATGTTTTGTATGCAGGCACTGTGTTAGTGATTCTGAGAGGAAGTTCAGACAAAGCTGTTTTGTATAAGGCAGTTTTAGTGATTGGACAGTATGTAGTAGGTACTTATTTAGTGTAGTGTTTGTTTTAGTAGTGCAATGTGTAGCTGCTTAATTTCTTTTGTATTCCTCGGTGTGTGGTTGCAGTATTTTAGTGACTATTTTTGTTGAGGGAGAGGTGTGGATATTTTAGGTAAGTTGTTGTTTTGTTTTAGTTTTGACTGGTTTGGCGTTCCTTCTGAAGTCTGCAGACCAATGGACTTTTGAGGTTGGTTGCTGTTTTTTGGTAGGGGATGGGGCTTTTAGGTAACATTTCAATTATTACCCAGTTATTTTTTTTTTTTTACTGATTTCGAATTTTTAGGTACAATAAGTCTTTTTGTATGTTGTCTTGCAGGTGCGCAAGCAACATCTTGCGGTAGTGGCACATTCAGAGGTGTGTCAGTGTTGACTAATGCAAGGAACGCTTTAGTGGGTCTGTCTCTCAGCCACCAATTAATGAGCATGCTAGCGATGACATGAAACTTTAAAAAGAGCCAAAACCTTGAAAGAAATGTACCGCTCCAATGAGGCGCAGTTTCCTCACTGGAGCATCAGATGACAAGGCTCCGTTACGTGCCTTTCCTGGTGAAACATTCCAATAAATATGGCGATTCCTGCCGCCCACCACACAATCCTCACAAAGTCGACATCAGGGATGCCCAATCCCCGTGTCGGCATGTCTGCCCAGTTCAATTTGTTTGCCGATGGTGCCCCTACCAATCCCGTCGACATCATGTCCCCTCCAATACATACGCTTTCTTTTCGATGGGGGTGCCTAATCCCGTCAGCATCATGTCCCCCAAACTCGTGGCACACTGGAGACCCACCCCAGTGTGCCCCAAATCATTTTTCTTACACTGTAAATAAAGAAAACCATCCCCTAGAAGTCCGGTTTCTGTTTTTTTTACCTGTAAAAAAATTGTCCCTCGTCATCCGCGTGCCCCCACCCCAACCCGCACCCACCCCCAGCCACCTACCTCCTCAGACTCCCCTCATCCCATACTTATCTCCGGAGGGCCGTGCTGCAATCATCTGTGGAGTGGGAACACGTCTGAACTGTTCAAAAGACGACCAGGAACTGAACAAAATGCGTAAGCTGCATAGTGGCAGGCAATGGGGGGTTTCAACTTAGGTGAATATCTCGGCCATTTTTGGGAATTTTGGTACCAGATTTTCAGCATGGGATCTTGGGACCCCACCTCATGAACACATGCACTGTCATCTTGTTACTCGGTCCTGAAAGGTGATTTTGCGGTCACTGTGTGGAATCACCTTTCAGGACGGAGTAGCAAAATGACAGTGCATTGTTCATGAGGTGGGGTCCCAAAAAGCTCATGTTGCAAATTTGGTGAAAAAATTCCAAAAAATGACTGTGTTACGATTATACATTGTGCAGTTTCCACGCACGCTCGTAACTTCGACAATTTTTAATATTTTCACTCCAGATTTTCAACATTGCCATTTTTTCACACCACCTTATGAAGAGTACAGCTGTCATATTTCATAGACTGTCTGAAATGTGTTTTCACACCTGGGGCGCACAATGGCGTGGTTGCTGTGGGAAATCAACTTTCAGGACAGATTAACAAAATCACTGTGCCACTGTTCATGAGGGGAGGTCCCAAAATGCCTATGTTGAAAATGTGGTTAAAAAATCCCAAAAATAATTGCATTACAGGCATGCATTGCTGAGTTTCTACACATGTTTGTGACTTCACCACTTTTTCATATTTTCACTCAAGATTTTCAATATTGCCATTTTTTTTTCCATCTCCCAGGGCTTGCGTTAACTCACTACTTACGTCCCCCATGGGCAAAAATCCTAATTTTCATGCACTACTTTGAAAGCCTTGTATCTGCTGTGACGCAGTCCTTCTCTGCTTAATTGGTGCTGCTGTCACTTTAAATGCACTGCTTCTCTGTGGGACAGTGAGAAGGGTGGTGATGATTGGTCCTGTATTTTTTTTTTCTTTACATATCAGAGGTGAGCTGTGATTGGTGATGTGACTGTAAGGCGGGGACCCAGCTGAGTAGGCGTTACCAAGTTATGGCAAGTGGGCAGCGATTTGACAGTAAATCTGGTGGGAGGACTATGTGGGCCGGCAGTCTTCTTCAGTTTCTATACCTGATCTGCGGCAGTTGAATTGGCACGGCAAAGACAAGCAACTTATGGAGTGGTAGTCCCTGTCTGTTTGGATCGGTAAGAGATGGCAAATCTGGAGAACTGAGCACGGAGAAGCCAGGGGTGATGGGCATGACAGTGGCAGCAGCAGAAGACTGTTCTGGGTTTGGCAGTTCCACCTATGAGGTAATGGTGTCAGACGGAGCAAAGGAACATGTGTTCCTTCCTTCTTTGTGTGGGTCCTCTGAGTGTGTCAGGAATCCAGGATAGTGCCACACAGGAGACTGGGTGACATTCATTCAGACCGACATCAATTCAGAGGGAGAGAGACTGTAACAGTTACTGTTATGGGGGGTAAAACTAAGCATTTTCTTGTCAGTCTAATCAGTGCCTCTGAACAGTACTGCCATCCCCTGCTGCAGTAAAGTGAAGCTTGACTCGGAGACTGGCTTCCTGCATTTTCTATGGGCTGGCTGAGGAATGAAAAAAAGTTACCGGCTGCTAGATGAATGCCTGTGGCTACCCCATCATAATTAGAGAAAGCAGGAGTATTTTCTATGTTTTCCCTGGCACCTGAAAACAACAGCATTTTATTTGGTGATTTGTGCTCCACAGACTGCCTTGCACTGAATCCGATTCAGTCTGTGGAGCAGTCCGGTGGCTCAAGCAAACAGCAATTGCACCTCCACTTTTGCTATTGAAGTGGCAGCCGCAGGCATTTCTAACAGCCGGTAACTACTTGCATATATCTGCTGGTATTTATTTATTTTTTTTATTCCCTCGACAACCTGACACACAATAAAAAAAAGGCAGGAAAGGTTTCACTTTTATGTGCCATGCAGTGCAGAGTACTAGTGTGCTGATGAGGCATGGCAGTAACTTCTATAGACTATACGTTCTGCAAGGGGAAGGGGAAAATTGTTTAACCAGGAGAGGCACACTAAGCCGAAGCTTGATTCCAAGTGCGACCTAGGAGCACAAGGAAGTTAAATTACTTGCTTAGGGTTACACAGTATGTAAGTGGGGGCTGTGGGATTCAAACCCAGGTCTCCAGGTTTGCAGCTCAGAGCCTTAAACCACTGCACCATACTGCCTCCTAGCTGACATATTACCATTTTAAAAAAAGCAATTTTTTTCATGAACATATAAATTTGGTGCAGTGACCTCCAACTTTTGGCTTCTGAACCCCTACTTTGGGAAAAAGGGGTCAAACTGACCCCTGATTTCCAACCATAGTACAAGACCTGCCTTCTAACAGTACAGCTGTCATTTTTCACATCCTGTCCGAAATGTGTTTTCGCACTTGTGGTGCCAAATGGCGCAGTCACTGTGCAAAATCACCTTTCAGCTAATGAACTGATAGTGCCACTGTTTATGAGGTGGGGTTACAAAAAGACCATGTTGAAAATCTGGAGTGAAAATACCAACAAACACCAGGTGCATTAGGTTTTCCAACCATAATACCCCACCCTGTAGAGACCGACAGGTGTCAGGGGTGTGACTTGGAATAGTCGGCTGTAATGCTCACACCATTCCACCTCCACCCCCACCATGCAGCCAGTGACAGCCATCGAGGTGTGCCTTGGAGTCTTCGGCCCCAAAGTTCACCCCATTCTCCTATACAGGGTTTTAAATAGCTATATCGCATCGCAGTTTGTGATGCAAACTGGCTGGTTGCGCTAGTCAAATTGAGCTTGAATCGCAAAAAAGTGCAATCCATTTGTCTGCTTCTTTTTTGTTTCTACCACTGTTTCAATGTGCGGTCCCACGTATGCCAACCAGAGCTGGAAATACGAGGAAGCAGTCAGCAAGTGCGTGGCAAGGCATACCCATGAATGTGGTAGTTGGAGGACATGGAGGGAGTGCGTAGGCGGGCAGGCTAGAGGGTGAGCGAGCGAGCGGGACAGCGGGTAAAGCGGACCACCAGCGTCATCAGCATCAGCCACTAGACCATCAGGTATGTAAAAAAAAAAATGTAAGCTTGCTGTTAACCTGTGCTGTTAACATATTCTTCATGCCCCTGTGAGACGAGCCCATTGCAAGAGGCATCAATTAAATGATGTAGCAGAGGACCCTTCTTTCCTTTTTTTTTTTTTTTTTTTTTAATGCTGTTCTGTTTCTTCAATCATGCTCCTCGAGATATTCAACCCTGTCAGCACCACAATCACTCAGTGGGACACTTTCAGTTATGTCGGGCATTCCTCTCAGCTGTCCTTGATTTTGGGGGTGTCCCTAAATTTACTTCTTAAAACTAATCTCTCCCTCATGGAAAAGATGCAGCCCACAACTGCTGCTAATTCAGAATTTAAAGCAATAATTCGTAATATCCCAACTCATCTAAGGAAAAACACAGTGATTCCACAGCATTATCTTGTGTCTGCATGTCTCTCATTTCAGTGCCTTTGTCCCTCTGTGATGGTCACTGTCCCTCATTTTGAGTGTCCATGTCCCTTATTTCAGTGCCAAAGATTGAAATGTATGGTGGGGTGAGGGTTGTGTCAGGTGACTCATACTTTTAGATTTTGGCAAAGGGGACATATGGCTGGGGAGGCAGAGATGTTTTTTTGGCAAGTACCCTAGTCTGGCAAAGGGGACAGATGGGTGTGGGTGGTGGTTAGGCACTGGAGGGTTTTAATAGTTCTGGCAAAGGGGGACAAGGGTGGGAAGGGTGTGGTACTGAAGTGTGTGTGTGTGTGTGTGTGTGTCTGTGTTAGTGTTGGGGGTTCTGAAACAGATGTCGCAAAGGCAGGTTGATTTTAATTACAGATTTTATTTAGATTACAGTATTTAATATATATATATATATATATATATATATATATATACATACACACACACACACATTACACACATTTCGACATTTTAAATTTTGCTAATCAAATTGAGCTATGTGCTATTCATTTTCACAACTGATTAGCAGTTTGTGCTAATCAATTTTCAGAGCTTATTTAAAACCCTGCTATACTACACGCATCTCAGCGTATTTCCTTATGGAATGAAATTAGCGTAAGGCCTGAAGACCCCAAAGGCACACTACAAGCCTTATCGGTGTGTCTGCAGGTTGGTGAGGTGAAATGTCGTGAGTGTTATGGCCATCGACCCAAAGGCACACCCCAGTGCCTGTCAGTCTCTGCAGGGTGGGGTGGGGTTGGCATCAGTTCAGTACTTCACTGCCATTCCTATTATGCATCTCTCTAACCCCTGCATGACCAATGCTAAGGCCAGCAAGACAACATTCGGCATTGACAAATGTTTGTTTTTTTGTTGGAATTGCTTTTTTTGTGTAGCAGAAACTTAATTTGGTCTTAAGTTGACAAAGATTGATAATAATATTGCTTTTGCAGATAGTTATAGTCAAAATTCAAATCTAAGGCTCATACACAACAGTCCTGCAGTATAAGAAATATTATTTATAACCCATTTTTCAATAGTGACCCATAATTATGCAGTTGCTGCCACATCTGTGACTACAGAGTGTATCTACATCCAAGTTAATCTCTCACTCCAAGAACTCTCCTAGTTTTTCAGATAGTTTAGCCTTAGCTAGCTTCTATGGAAAACAAAACAAAAAAACCTTCACATTTATTATAAAATTGGCATCATAAATGACATCTCCTGATTTGCTGAGAAACCTGTGGTTTTCACACGGCTCATCTCCAATGACTGCCCTACTCATTGTGTTAAACGGGAGCATGCTCACGAAACATTGCGTGGTCTTTCAAACCTATTTTCACTTAACCAAATGTTTTAAAATCTCTTTCTGTGTTTTATAATATTGGTAAACAGATTCGACTGTAATGGGGTTGGTAATGATCATAATCCCACCTCCATGGAAAACCCCACTTAGCTTTGTCTCATGTGGTTCTGCACACAGATGCTGGAAATGTAGCTAAACAGATCATAAGATGCCTTGTTTTCTGAGAATATGGTACAGTATGTCATCTTAATCAATCCTTACCTTTATGACAATTTTTTCCTCCATATCCAGGTAGGCACTTGCATTTTCCTGGCCTCACACATTCACCCCCATTCTGGCACTTTGGATAGCAAGTAGCTGAAACACATTATATAGATAATATTCACCGCAGTGCAAACAACATTTCTGAAAAGTTAAAGAACAGGTATTATCAACAAAAATAAAATGTTACTTTAAACCATAATGTTTGCCAATTTCATTTAAATTTAAAGGTTTCTAATTTGAGGGCATTATCTCATCATTAATCTTTCACATTAAAGGAGAACTACAGTAACATTTTACAAAATACATATGTCTTTTTGTTTGCTGTTGGGACTATTTTCTAAATTTGCCTACTAGTTTTATAGCCCATAGAATCATCATGCTTGAATTTTTTATTTGTTCTTCCTTTTCCTACAATGCCGCCTGTCCCATGTGACAGTGATGCATTTGTGACCACTGATTCAGTAAATATTGGCAGCGGCATCAGCAGCAATCCACTGTTAGGAGCCTGATATTCCGGCCTCAACTAAAATAACTCTTTATAATGTATGTTAGAACGCTGTTAACCTTAGGAAATCATCATTTCCTAAGGTTGTTAACCTATCGATGTGACGTAGATATGTTGTTAACCTATCGATCCCTACGTCACATCGATGAGTTAACACAACAGCAGTGGTCTCTTATGTGCAGCTTTTTTCGACACGGAAACCGACTGAAGGGAAACCGGCCGAGGAAGGACTGAAGGGCAGCGCGGTGACTTTAAAAAGCGTAAGCCCTTTTTTTGATAGGTGGGACCATACACTATAAAAATATGTATAGTCCCTCTGCCGACGGCGGTCAATTTTAACCGTCTCGAGGTTGCCATGGCGACGTAAACCTCTCGAGCTTCGCTCTCGAGGTTTACATGGTCACCCTGGCAACCTCTCGACTGTTAACTGACCGGTTAACGATAGAGGACCATACATTATCCTCTATATAATACAAACTTTTTGTTTTCTGGTATGTGTTTAGGTATAGCTAGCAAGAGTAAATGTTTTGTTTTTGAATGATTTTCATTTAATCAAACTAAACACAGCTGAAAAAATACACCTAAATCACCCCAGGTCATCAATGCTATAATTAATGAAGAATCTAGCTAGTTCAGTATTTTATGTGTATTATTAACTGCTGTTTATTTATTCTTGTTATGTTTTAGTTATGTTTCTTTTTCTTTCAATCTGTTAAAATTATATACAGCACCATGAGCCTTTGGTGAGGGTTGCTTTATAAATAAAGTTTACCTTGTCTTACCTTCCTTACAGGATAGCACACTCAAATATTCCTCAGGTGTTTGCCATCTGTAAGTGTAGTCTGTATTACTGCTTGCTGGATACGGAATGTTACAAATAAATAAATAAATACATTTTAAGTATTTTGATGACCGGGTTAGCCCACTGAGATAGTCATGTCCCTTTTTCAGGGGTGACCCGGGGAATAGAGATATTGGGTTTTCCCAGCCATACATGAAGAAGTTCTGATTTAAACTGCAAATTTTCTGCAGCAAGGTTGTAGTTTTTGTTATTCTGCATAACATTTATTGAATCGTATATGGTGTTTTCCAACACCTCTCCACATGTATGCAAAGAAACAGTTAAGATTGTTTTTATTATTTTTTAATTAAAAAAAATGTTTACCCAGAAAAGATCAGCTAAGATGAGACATCTCATTAAGTGGTGTCAAGCTTCTACCCATTCCCCCCCCCCCTTTTTTTTTTGATTTATGGACATTTTTGTAGTGAATGGTTGTGTACTTCTGAATGATTTACTGTGCATATTCTGGATTTCTGTACAGTTATTTCTATAGTCTTTTCTCTTTCTTTGTACCCCCCCCCTCCCCAAAGGTCACACTGAGGACTAACCTTCAGCCTAGCATGCTTACCCTAGTCACCAAATTTCAAATTTCAAATGCTTCAATAACATAAATCGTTAGAGAATGGAGCGCTGAGAGGATAAGGGAATTGCTCAAGGTCAGACATCTAGTATTTTGGCTCTGTGTAACCAGTTTTATAAGCATGGAAAAGATTTGCAGATTTGGCTTCAGCCAATTTAAGGCACTGTAAAGCAAACAAGAACTGTTTTGAGAAACAATGAGTCCTAACTGCATTGAACCCAGACCCCCTGACTATTAACCAGGTAAGTGCTCTACCAGGTAGGCTATAGAGAAAACAGTTATGCAGAGCTTCCAATGACAGTGTATTTCCCATCTTGCAAAACCCATAGCTACAGATTTTGTATACTGTTTGGGAAGGAGTTGTTCATAATAATAAAATTAGCTATTTATGTAGCATGAAAGCACAAACTGTAGTGAGAAGGGAAAGGTGAAGCCTACCAGGAAATTAAACCCAGGCCCCTGCAAACATATGAAAAGAAAATGTTCCTAGCTGCAGGATGCATGGTATGCTACTGCACAGTTAACAAAGATAACCTTATTTACTTTTCCTCATAATTTGGCCTTGTACACAGGAAGTTAGTTTATTTCAAAAGTTAGGCATTCAGAATTTAAGTTACTATGCCCAGTTTAAAAACAGCCTTAAGGGGATGCAAATTGTGTCACTCAAGGGCTGCAGCAAACTCAGACTGCATCAGGGACAAAAAACAACAGCACTTGCACTCCAGAGCCAGGAGCTTGATAGCCCCAAGAAGGTATACCATACAAATGTCAGTGTCAAAATTAAACAAGATTTAATGCTTCCACTTAGCACTAGTCAGCAGTTCAAATACTCAGCAAGTCTCTGTAAGACCAGGTGCCCCTGTGCTTCGCCAAGTGAGGCATTGTCAGGGGGTGGCTACCTGGATTCGTTGTCAGCAATTTATACCCATGACATATATCTATGAATTAGGTATATTTAAAAAAAAAGGTTTTTATAATAATCAGCATTAAACACTTGACAAACAGGTTATACACAATTGATGACCTACTTGCTCATTTACAGTAGTTCCGCCAAGTTGTAGAAATGGATACAACAGACATCCAACTAGATGATTTTAAACTAATAAAACCTCAACTAGTAATCAGGCAGAATGCTAAAGCCATCAAGAAAGGAAAGCCGGCCTGGTGGCGCTGAGGGTTGAGGTGCTAGACGCCACACCTTACTGCGCTGGCGACCGGGTTTGGGAATGAGCACAGGTCGTCGAGGGGGTCGGCTGGGCGGAGAAGGATAGAGTGCCTGACAAGGCTCTCCTTCATGGGAGGGTAACTGCAGGCTCGCTGCAATGCTGCCACCTAGGGGAGCCCGGTGGATGGGCGCAGTAGGTGGAGCAGCAACCAGCAGATTGGGTGACGGTCCGGCAGAGGGTGGAGCAGGAGCACGCCTCAGCATGCCTCCTAGCTCATAGCCCTCATTGCATGCTGACGGGGAGGGCGAAGAATAGGAAAACACCTCCTCCTCCTAGATGATGATGCCTCTGTGGAACTTCTTGGCTCATCGGCCAGACTCCACTGTGCCAGATCCACACATACAGAGTGCTGGTTTGGAGAGAGGTAAGTATCGGGGGTTGCCCTCTCCACCCCTTCCTGGGGGGGGTATACCGGGGAGTCTTCAGGGAAGTGTGGACGAGGCACTCTGGGGCAGATCATGACAGGGGTCTGGGGGGGTCCAAGGAGGTCATCGGAGAGAGTGGAGGGAGTAGGCAGACAAGGAGCATAAACACAAGGTTAAAAAAAAAAAGAAAGGAAAGCAAACCATACCAAAAAGCTGCATAGTCCAATCAAAAATTCATAATACTAGGACTGGCCCGGTGGCGCTGAGGGTTGAGGCGCTGGATACCACACCTCACACCATGCTGGTGACCCAGGTTCAGGAATAAGCCTGGGTTATTGGGGGTCAGCAGGGGAGGAGAACGATCGAGCGTCCATAGGACTGCTCTCCTCCTCTGGGGAGGGGGGGGCCGGACACCTCGGTGGCCTAGTGGCCTCTAGCAGTTTCTGGGGGTGATGGCAGGCCATGGGCAAACTTGGTGGACGTGCTGTGGCAGACAGCATGAAGGGGCTCATATGGTGGTGCGTGTGCTCCTGTCCCTTGGCATCATTGCATGACACAGACATCCAAGGGGGAAAAAACTGAAAATATGGGCACCAGTCACGGCGGCTTGATGGCTGTCTCCTTATGGGACTTGCTTGGTGCCGAGGATGCACGGCTCTACTGGATCCAGTCCTGGTGTTAGAGTGCGAGGGGAGCTCTCCACATTCCTGCTGCAGGGGGCAAGCCATGGGCCCAAATACGGAGCCGGGGGGTCCTTGGGACATCGGCCGGAAACCTCAGGAAGATACCTGGAAGTGTGAGGTAAGTAGACTGGTGGCCAGGGGAAAAAACTAGCAACAAAAAAAAAAATTCATAATACTAGATTGTACATAATATAGAGAATAATGATGGGTAGGGGGTTATAATGGGGATTTTACCCCCCCCCGAGGGGTGGGATGCCACATAAACCCCGAGAGCAAAGCTCAAGGGGTTTATTCAGGCATCCTACCCCAAGGAGGTGTGTAAAATCAGAGTTTTTAAAACCCCTACCCATCCTTTATTTTGTATAATTGCTGGAGATCATTTTTTCACCACAGCAATTATTCAAAATAAGTGGATTTGTTTAGAGTCGTGGACCGTTGGGATTTTAGCATGGTCCGTGGCGGCTCATAAACTAGTTTTTTTTTTGGTTTGTTTGTTTGTTTGTGGTTTTCTATGCACATTTTTCCTTTAGAAAAAAATAACTTACTCCCACTGTGCGTTGGGGAACTTGAGCGGGTGCAGCGTTGAGGAGCACAGAATGAAGCACAGAACAGGAAGATCGCTGCAAGCGCATGTACCCAACTAGAGAAACCAGGTGCATGTTCTTCGTTATAACCAGACGGTTATAACGACAGAATTGTAGCCCAGTTTTCCAATGGGAAAAAATGATAACCAGTCATTATAAAACAATAACAGTCAGCTCTTTGATATTTATGACATGTTTCTTTTAAGAAATAATATACTTATGATGCCAGACCATGTAGGAGTGGGGAGCTAACCCAAAAATAAGTAACATCAAAAAACGTTACAAGTATTGTGGTGCAGGAATCCCTGCGCTCACCATCTATCTCCTACTGGAACAAAAATATATAATTGAAAAACAAATAAATTTGAATCAGCATCACACTGTCATACTTTAACATGAATATATAAACATCTGTCCACATTAGTTCTTCATGAGAAAATTCAAAACTCCGACATTAAACCTTTTTATGACAAAATAATTTCATGTTACCCACTATCTGTAACCATGTCAGATACTTAAATCTATTCAATCAAATTTTAAACTTAACCAAGTGGGCATAAAGTGCATGAAAGAAATGTGTTTCTATATTTAGTATTACTTGCAGAAAAATGAATTATAAGTACAGGGGCCTGTTACAATAAAATGGAATAAGGGGTTGGGGTTATTTATTAGGGGGTTAAAAACTGCCTTCGGGAGGGTTGGGGGAGCCACATAAAAAAGGCTTATAAATTGACTTTTACATTTACTTAAATGCAAACACAGTCTCATAAAATGCAGACATTTATACCAAATTTACTACAGTATGGTAAGGACCTACACATAGGGTTTAAGATCCCAATCATGGTTTAGTCAATCTGGCGTAAGGGCTTGTAAGGAATAAATCCACAAACATTCACATTGGGAGAGTCTGGCAGACGATCACCCCCTTCCCTTCCCACCTTACCTGATCCAAACCAGTGAATCTACGAGATTTAGGATAACCATGATGTTTCTCTAAGAAATGAAGTGCTACTGGGCAATCCATATCTGAGTTTCTAATATCTCTTGATATCTTCCTGTATTCTACCTTTCAGGGGGCGAATTGTCCCCCCAAAATGTAGGTAGTCTCACATGTGATAAACTGACAAAGAGTCACTTGTTTGTGGTTAGTGGGTGCAACAAAATGTTTAGCCTGGCCACAATCTGTACTGACACTGCAGTTTCCACAACTGTACATTCCAGCTGTTCTAATGGGCAGCCAGGTATTATCCCTAGCTGGTTCAGATACCAGCTGACTTTTCACCAGTACTTCTCTAAGACATTTCCCTTGACGATAAGTTACCCTCAGTTTACTACCAATGTATGGGGCCAATGTCTCATCACTGAATAATATGGGCCAGTATTTATTAACTGCATTGCCTAAATGACCAGAAAGGTGGATAAACTCAACGATGAAACACATTGTATTTTCAGTGTGGTGCATTAGACTGGGGCGCCATGTGGTTTCACATGGCTAGTGGTGAAGGAATGGGTCAGGGATGGATCAGCGACTCTGCACCCAGTTTTATAAAAGGTGGGCCCCTGTGCCAAAGTTGCCACAGCTGCAGGCTTACACCAAACATTTGGCACACCTGCAGTAACAGTAAAAGGGCCATGAAGGTGGGTAGGGGGTAACTATGCATGCCAGGAGGTGGCTGGGGGCAGAAGGAACACAGGGGGTGCCCTAAGGGGATCTGGGAGATGACAGAATAGCAGGGTGGTGATGTGGCACCCAGTGGGGTTGACTTTAGCAATGCCAGATAGCCAATCATCTCAGACAATTTCATGGAGAGTTGGCAATGACACAAAGTGGCCTGGCTTCAGGTGGGTACAGCCCTGGCATCTGTCCCAGAGGTGCCATGATCCCCAACCCTATAGGCAGGAAGCACTGGCTGCAGGATGAGGGCTGCCAGTGGTGCAGGGCAATGCTCTTGGGCACTGCAACAATCACCTGATATCCAGCCCCCTGCATTGTGTCAGGCTGCCTCCTGCCTACAGGGTTGGGGATCGTAGCACCTCTGGCGTAGGTGCCAAGGCTGTACCCACCTGAGGCCAGGTCAATTTCCCTCCCTGCAAACCCTCCATGAAGTGGTCCGAGACGATCAGGTGCCTGACATTTTAAAAGGCACCCTGCCAAGTGCCACATCACCACCCTACTATTCTGCCATCTTCCCGATGCTCCCTACTGCACCCCCATGCCCCTGCCCCCCCTCCTGGCAGATCCCTCCAATTGCCAAATTGTGCTGCCGTGGTGCAGGGCCATTAGACCACCTCCTGGCTGGTCTAAGCAGTGCCACCGGCTGCATCCATAGTGGGGCTTGCAATATTTCAAAACAGGGGATGTGCAGCCCCACTGTGGGACAAGCCCCCTTAAGACCAGGCGCATGGGTGCTTTACCCATACGAGTGGTGCAGGGTGGCTTGGGTGCAGGACATCCTGATTTTGATGCAGCCTGTGTTCAAAAATTGTGACTGCTGCAAGCCTGACGCAAGGTGTCACTTGCGACAACAGTCAAAGCCATTTGACACAGGCACTTTGCACCAGAGCTTGCCATTTTAAAATTGGGGCCAATGTCTCATTTTACATGAGAGTACAGTGTATGTGAACTTAAAACGCACACGCTACACCTTTAAAAAAATTATTATAACCCCAGCTGTTACACTGCTACTAACAGCAATATTCAAGAAATCTAATGCAACTGTTTGTTAGCAATTCTAAAATGCAAGTCAGCTTCTGGGGACACTAATGCCGACAATACTGTTGTGGATGTGGAGACGTCAGCGAGGCCTTCAACACTATGCCATACAGGAAGCTCATAATTAAAAAAAAAACTGGGAAGCTTGGGGTGAGAACAAAGGTGGTAAACTGGTATGGAATTGGCTGATGCATAGGCAACAGGTGGTGGTGGTTAATGGCACTCACTCGGGGGAAGGCAGAGTGACTAGCGGGGTTCATCAGGGCTTAGTACTGGGTTTAGTTCTCTTTAATGTCTTTATAAGTGACACTGTAGAAAAACTGGAAGGGAAGTTGTGCCTCTTTCCAGATGACATCAAGATCTGCAATATGGTGGACACTACGAAGGGGGTGGAGACAATGAACAGAAACCTGAAAAAGTTTGAGGAATGGTCAAGATCATACCAGTTGGGTTTCAATGCAAAAACATGTAAGCATTAATGCCCAACAAAGGAGGCTTCTACTAGGGAATTAATGCATGGATGGGGGGGTTGTGGCACGAGGCCTTGGCCAAGTGCATACAACCACCCAACCATGCATTAATTCCCCAGTAGAAGCCGACTCTGGAGGGCATTAATGCATTTGTGACATGAGAATACTTGGCGTTGTTGTTTCCACTTTTACAGTTCTGTTCACTGGAACTGTTTGGCTTTGTGTCGGCATGGTGAGATCCTGCGTTTTTGCTGCAATGTGTATTCTGTTTGCTGCTGTGACAGCTAGTGGTGCTAGAGCCTGACCCGGTGACCCCATGATTAATAGTTGGAGTGGGCATTCCAGTGATTAATCCCCGCTCCAACTTTGATCATATGGTGCGTTCTGTCCAATGACATTGCCTTAATTCAGGCTTCTCTTTTTTGCCTAGTTACAAACAAAATCATGCACCTTGGGTGCAGAAACCCGGAGATAGAGTATAGAATGGGGTAGAGGTATTCATGGTCACTGAACAGGAAACAGACCTAGGGGTAATCATAACAGATGACCTTAAGGTGGCAAGGAAATGTGACAAAGCAGTAGGGAAAGTCAGAGTGATGTTGTGGTGCATGGGGAAGGATATCAACAGCAGAAGGAGGGAGGTGGTGTTGCCACTTTACCAGTCATTGGTGAGACTACACCTGGAGTACTGTGTCCCGTTCTGGAGACCACACCTCAGAAAGGACATAAATAGGGTAGGGGCAATCCAAAGCAGGGAACAATAAATGGTGCAGGGGCTGTATTAATGTCCTATGAGAGACTGACAACTCTAACCATATACACCTTGGGAGGGGGCATGATGGAGACCTTTAAATACCTTACAGGGATGAATAAGGTATAGGAAAGGAGCAATTTTCAAAAAAGAAGGTGTAAAAGAACTAGCAGGCATGCAATGAAGCTGGAAAGGAGAAAGTTTAGGAGAGATGTGAAGAAGTATTTCTATACTGAGAGGGTGTGGATGCCTTAAACAAACTTTTAGCAGGGATGGTGGTGACTAAAACAGTGGTGGGTTTCAAGCATGCATGGGATGAGTATAAAGGAAAACAGCTATCAAAGTGTGTGGGGGGGGAGGTGGACAAAGATGAGGTTGGGTCTATGGTGGCAGTCAGTATAGGCAAAGAAAAAGAGTGGCAGACTAGGTGGGCCAAGCGGTCCTTATCTGCCAACAAATTGTATGTTTCTATGCAAAAATACTATGCAAAGCATGATCTAGCTATTCTTCCACAACTCACAGAATCACAGAATCATATGAGTCGGGAGTCTGGTGGCCATTTTGACCCATTCGATACTCAGAGTTCGTATTTTTTATCTCCCACAAAATCATCTAATTGTGACTTAAAGCACTCCAATGAAGTGCAATTTACTATGTTGGGGGGTAGTCTGTTCCAAACACTAACCACTCTTTGGTTTAACCAGTTTCCCCGATGATTTGTTCTGTATAAATCACCCTTTAAATGTAGTTGATGAATTCTGTTTTGTCTATCAGAATTTCTAATTAATACTATATTCTCCCACAGATCTACATCAGATAGTGCCTTGAACACCATGACAAGTCACCTCTTAACCTTCGATACTCCAAACTAAATAAACCTAGTCGTCTTAATCTATTTCCATAGTCCATGTGTTTAACTGTACCTGTTTTCTTAGTTGCCTTCCTCTGCACTCTCTCCAACAAATTTTTATCCTTCTTCCTATAGGGTACCCAAACTTGAACACAGTACTCCAAATGGGGTCTTGGCAAGGAAGCATATAATGGAATTATTATTTTTCTATCTCTACTAGTTATGTTCCAGAAGATAGAACTCAAAGGGCTGGATATTCAAAGGGGTTGTACCAGGTGTAACGTGGTTGCACCCGCGCAACCCACTAAGCTAGCGGGACCACTGAAGAAGGCTGCCTGACGCAGCGCCGTCTCCAATGCACCAGGGTGCAATGATAACGTGTGTAACAGATGCAGGGTATGCCCATGCATATGCAGGATATCCAGATATTCAGCCCGGGATGTGCGGCGCATATGCTGGTGCACCCCCGCACTGCGCTGCATAGGGGAGCTCAAAGTTGTGCCCCTACAAAGTAGGAGCAACTCCCAGCCACCCACAGGCAGGCTGCTGTATTGCAGGGTGCAACACAGCAGCCCAGCCGTCCGTGGCCAACCGCCCACCCAGAACTCCATCCGCAATCACTCACAGCCCTGGTGGTCTAGTGGACCACCCTGCCCATAGCCGCGTTCGTGTGGAATATATTGCTAAAGACAGTCCTGGTAGTCTAGTGGCCCCCCCCAGTCCCCGATGCCTCGATGTGTATGCAGCAAGACCATCCCTGGTGGTCTAGTGGTCCCCCCTACCACCCGAGTCCCCAATAAATGACATTATGACCTCTCTGGTGGTCTAGTGGAACTCCCCCACCCACTGCTGCGATTGCGGTACCATCCCATATTGCAACTCCTGGTGATCAGTGGCACCCCACCCACCCACCCACACAGAACCCTTGCCCACCTCACTCCCCATGATCGGGTGGCTGCATCCATACCACACCGAATGACAGGTACAGTATGGGCTGTGGCCATTGGTCCCCAGTGTAGACCAATGGGCTTGCAGGGCACTCTCAGCCACTAGACACAATCCAATCTGTGAATGAGTCATTCACAGATATGAAGCTGTCTAGTACAGTATGCCCTGGCCCATTGGTCCCACTGGGGACCAATGGGCTTGGCCCATACTGTACCTGCTCGTCGGCGGGCTGGTGGTGTGCGGGTGGGATGCACGTCCGGCGATGATGGGGGTGGGCAGGGTGGGCAGGGTTTTGTGGGTGGTGGGTGGGGGTGCCACTGGATCACCAGGGTGTTGTAACACGGATGTTACCGTGATCGCAGCAACGGATGGGGAGGATTCGACTAGACCACCAGGGTGGTCATATTGTCATTCATCGGGCATCAGGGACTCGGGTGGGGGGGACCACTAGACCACCATGGATGGTCATGTTGCATACTCATCAGGGAATCGGGGACTGGGGGGGCCACTAGACTACCAGAGCTATTGTTGGATACATTTACCGCGAGATCGCAGCTACGGGGCGGGGGATGCCCCAGAATCCCCACAGCATACATCATGCTGTGCAGGGCGCCAGGCGCAAGTTGCCATCCTGCCCTGTGCAAGGCATGCAAATGAGGCCATAATGACATGCAAATGGCCCCATTTGCACCTAGCATATATTATGGTCTCATTTGCATACCCCCTGCTTAATATCGTGGGTGATGCGCCTAGTGCAACTGCACTTGTTCTGGCGCATCCCTGTGCTCCCTATCAGTGCCTGGCACCGGCACAGTGCCACTGCGCCATGCACAGTTTGTGTGCTGCCAGTGCCATATTCAATGGTGCTGCACCATGGCGCAGAACTGTTGAATATCACTTGGACCTGGCCCCAGCGCATCACAGTTGCGCTGTGCCCATGCTTGCACCACTGCCTGGTGCAGTCTGAATATCCCGGCCAAAGTGTTCTGTGCCTTACTTGCCACTGCTCTACATTGCTCTGAAACGTTTAAGTCTTGAGTTGTCATTATTCCAAGATCTCTTTCCTTATCAGTTGAAGCAACTGAGATTCCAAACAGATAGTCAGTAAGTAGATTGCCTATTGTTGTGACCGAGGTGCATAATTTTGCACTTTTCTAAATTTAAAGTCAACTTATTTACTGTAACCCATTGTGCCATGTTGTCAATTTCTTCTGTTTAATCATATATTTAATTGTTCCTCTATTTATTTGCATTTCATCTTTTTATTATTTGTTTTATATGTTAACCCTAAGAGTTGTCTGCGTACACTCCCCTTTATTTGATCTTGTATAGTGTACTGAATATGCTCTCATGTAGTGTGTGCGTACGCTTCTCTTTTGCTTCACTTGTTACCTTTTCCCCGGGTCGCCCCTGAAAAAGGGACCTAGTCTCAGTGGGCCCACCCAGTTACCAAACTTCAAATAAATAAAACAATGTTAAAGACTAACCCAATTTCGAGTAGACGCTCAATAAGTTCTCTGTGGGGCAAGTGTCAAATGTCTTGGAAAAGTCCAGGTATAATACGTCCACAGGTAGAGATTTATCTAATGCACAGCTGACTGGGTTAAAAAAAATTAATAAGTGAGCCAGACAAGACCTACCAGACTGGGAACCATATTGTTTAATGTCTACTAAACAACTGATATCAATGATTTGTACAGCCTCCCAATGAACGGGATGGCTAATCTAGTCCATGCATGTAACTGTCCAGTGATATTTGTACATAATTATCGGTATCTGTACTGTTTTCTTATGTTTAGAAAATTTGGTTCCCTGGGTCGCCCCTGAAAAAGGGACTTGACTGTCTCACAGGGCCCACCCAGTCATCAAAATTTAAATAAATAAATAAAATACTAAACCTCTACTTTTTAAATGATCATTTATCTGATCCCAAATGATACTTTCTATAATTTTGCTAACCATTGATGTGAGACTTGTAGGTCGAAAATTGCTACAATCCAGTTTGGACCGTTTCTTATGCAATGAGGTTATTACTGCATCCTTCCAGTCCTGTACTACAGTACCATTATTTAGTGAGGTATTTATTATGTCTGTAAAGGGTCCGGAAAGGGTGTCAGCTTCTGATTTTAATAAAGCTGGGTGTAGCTCATCTGGACCTTCAGCTTTATTTATGTTAAGTTGTGAACAACTGTGAACTATCCTGTGTTTTAAAAGGTGTCCAGGTTTGAATAGGGATTCAAGCAATGTGACTGGCCAGTGAGATCCTAATAGTCATGTTATTCTTTCTTATCTCCATGCAGCCCAAGCTCAAAGAACTCATGGCATGTCTAGAATTGCTACATTCCCACTCAAAAAATCAGTCTGGCAGCAATTTCCCCCACTACCTGACCCAATGCAGAAACTATTTTTAATAAAGACAATGGTGCTTTCCCCAAGTCCAGATAAGCATTCTCCTCCCAGACCACCAAATTGCCACACGTAAATTTCTCTCCAACCTGGCTGCAACATTAAAAACCGTCCCACTCATCCCCCAAATGAAAAACGAAATGCTCACCCCATCATACGCATTTACTCCAACCAACAAACTGTCTAGCAGAGTCCTAATCAGTTGAAGGGGCCACCCATCCCAACCACCAAGCTGCTAGTTACAGTATGTTGCCCTCCCACTGGCACTCATCCAGTACATGCATGTCTTACAGACTCATGGCTCAGAACATCTTGCCTGTAGTACATAGGCATTGCTATGGAAATGTTCACACACTACAGGTAGACTTCGCTAAGCCGCCATCTCCATATGAAAGTACAACAAACCAAAGAATACAGAAACCCAATACACAGTCAAAGTTGGTGGCCATACAGTTTTGGGGGGCAAGAGGTGCCTTGCTGTGCCTCCACCAGAAACTGAAGGAAAACTTAACCCCAGGAGAGGAATCTCCCATGACTAAGTCACAGTGTAAATGGTGGTTGCCAAACAGGCCTGTCTTCACACAGTCATGGCTGCTGCTCACAATGCCATTGATCCGGGTTTAGGAACAAGCTTGGGTCATTAAAGGGGATTGCTGGGGGACAGTGATCAAGCACCTCAGAGGGATCCCAGAGGATGCTCTCCCTCTTCAGGTGGGGAGGGCACTGAGCTACACATTAGCGCTGCCACCTTGGTGACCATGGGCAGAGGTGCAGCTACGAGTGGTAAAGGTGGGAAAGGAGGCTTGCTGGCTCTGCATAGCACCATGCAAGTGCATGTGCATGCATGCATTGGAGCCCTTGTGTGTGGGGCCCCCAGGGGTGAGATAAAGGGGGTAAAAATTCCCTTTTACCACAGGATTACACCCAGTATGCTCAGGCCCCATGCAGCCAACTGTGCTCCTTAGTAACCATATGTGTCTTAAGAAAGGGAGGACCTGCCTTTACCACCCTTGCCTCGAGGAGTAAGGTGAGGGTTGGAAGGCGAGGGCCGCAGATGGAGAGACAGGGCTGAGTGGTTGCCTGGTGTAACTAGAGCAGTAGCAAAGGATGAAAAAAAGTACAAATTAAACAAAACAAATAGTGGTTGCCAGATGATAATGGTCACAAATCGAATTTTTTTTTTTTTAAAGACTTTATTTATTTCCACTGCCCCACTGCCTGGAGAACTCCTTCCAGCATCCTCAGAGGCTCCCAGCCTCTACCCCACCCCCCCCCGTGACTTCTAGTCCTCTCCTCTCGTGTGACCCAGCACCACCTCTGGGGCTGAACACTCTGGAGGTAGGGCCGCCCTATCCACCCAGGGTGCTCCATCTATAGGGCAAAGTGCTGAGCACACAAGTTGGCACCCATGGAGAGGAGGTCAGTCCGGAGTTGGGAGTGTGGGCTAGGAGGCTGAGGTGCCTTCATCTATCCCAAGGAGTGTTTTTTTTTCCCTCTATTTTTGTGCAGTTGCTAGCCCTTGGAGTACAGCTTAGCAAGGCAATATTATGCTGGAACTCCGCCCCTTGCATCTGCAGCATCGCTATGCTAGGCACCTCCGACCACCACCGAAGGCCACTCCAGGAGCAATCGCTTCCCCACAACCCTCCACAAGAAGAGAGAGCAGTCCCACAGACACCTGATCTCTCTCCCCCCCCTCCCACCGACCCCCAGTGGCCCGGGCTCGTACCCGAACCTGGGTCACTGGCATGGCGCGAGGTGTGGCGTCCAGCGCCTCAACCCTCAGCGCCACCAGGCCAGCTGCAAATGTGATTTTTGACTGCTAACACATGAAATTCGACACTCATGGAGTTTTGTACCTGGCATAGCACTACTGCTGTTGTCTTCCTCCAACTGTACAGCCCTCACCATCAGTCCACCTTCTGAGCCACCAAAATTTCCAATTTTTTTTTTAGCTCTGCCAGCCCTTTTTTGTTATCCAGTGCCCCTACCAGCACCACCACCACTGCCTATATGTAGTTCCAGTGTCCAGAGAACCCTGCCCACTATCATTTTTCAACTCTTCTCTTGCCACTTTATGCCCTCTGCCATCTCTGTCGCTGGCAAACCTAGCATTCAGACATCTCTTTCTCCACTCTTTATTAGTTTTAAAGGCAGGGAATGTCAGAAAATGTTACAGATGCCTAAGAGAGGGTTGCAATGCTTTGTGTATAACCATGCAGGCCAGTTTCATGGTGATTCCTGCCAAGCACCTTCTCGACATGGCAGCAAAGTAATGTGTGACTGTGCATAGTCTGAAACACAAATAGCACAAGTCCCTCAGTGACTGTGTATGGGGATACCAATCCCTACATTTTAGGTAAGTTCTGATGGGAAGACCACAAGCAGGATTTTCAAATGTCTTGGGGCCCGATTCACAAAAGTTGGTGCAAGCTACACTGAAGGCAGCTTGCACAGATTGCTGGTGCACCTGGGGCCCTATGCCTGATTCTCTATTGGTTAGGGTCCCAGTGGCAAAGTCACATGGCGCATATGGAAGGTGTGATGCAAGCCACAGGTAGCCATGCAGCAACAGAACTATGGAGAGCAGTCAATAGTGGCTAGTGGCCCCTAGCCCCAGTCCCCTTATTATTAAACAAAACCATGTCCCTGGTGGCTAGCGAACTCCCCTACCCCGATCCCCATCTTAAACTCAGATATGTCCCTGGTGGTCCAGAGGACCCCACCCCCAGTCCAGATATGCCCATATTATAAAATATTTCCCTGGTGATCTAGCAGTCCCCCCCATCCCTGATCTACATTTATCACAAAATCATGTACCTGGTGGTCTAGGACCCCCCAAGTCCTGATCCACCTCTATAAAAATATCTTTCTGTGGTGGTCTAGTGGACACCTCCCTATCCCGATGTGCTCATATCATATAAAGATATATTTTCCCAGTGGTCTAGTGGCCCCCCACCCCAATAGGAGTGCCTCAGCATCCCCCTACCATCCCTGTGTCTGTGACCACACAGTCCTCTGCTCTCCACCACAGCCAGCCGCAGACTGAGCTGTCATGGAGCACATACTATATAAAATATGCGCTCATTAATTGACTGTCAAAGAACACATATTGTATGCATTACACACTCTTTGACAGCTCAGTTTGGCCATCCGTGGTGGAGAAAAGAGGGCTGTGCTGATCACGAACTCGGGGATGGATGTGGGAGAGTGGGGTGGTGGGGCACTGCCTGCCAGGGAGGTTGGGTGGGGGGCACTGGATGACCAAGGAAATATATCTTTATATGATATAGATACATCTTATTTTATTATATGGGCATATCGGGACGGGGGGGGGGGTCCACTGGACCACCAGGGATGAATCTTATTTTATTAAAACAGGGTTCAGGGTAGGGGGGTCTGCTGGGCCTCCAGGGATTTATCTTATTTTATTAAGATATGAATTGGAGCTGGGGGGTCTGCTAGACCACCAAGGATGTGATTATTTTGATAGCAGGGGATCAGGGCTGGGGAGGAGGGACCATGGCACATTGGCACAATGTTCAATACCCTCCTAGAGGACATACTTTTAAGTAGCCTTAGACCAGCCCTGGCTGGTCTAATGGTACTTAGAATTTCACCCTCAAGGAGGGTTTTGTGAATCCCGATTTAGGGATATGGCAGCTTGCATCTGCAAGACCACCCTAGCACCATGCTGCGGCCCATTTTGTGGTACAAGGCTGGCACAAGCCCCATTTGGCACACACAGCATGTGTTTGATGCAGGCTGCTTTAGTGAATCACTCCTGGTACATTCTTGTGGCATACGTCACACCTTGCATAGAAACACAGACTTTGTCAGCAGATAAGGACCACTTGGCCCACCTAGTCTGCCCATTTCCCAACCTACTGGATAAGCTGCTGATTCTAGATAACCATCAGCCTACTTCCTCCTACCCCCCACTATAAGTGCCTTATGTCGGTCCCACAAATTCTTGAATTCCCCCACTGTTTTTGACTCCACAACCTGCTCAGGAAGGCAGTTCCATGCATCCACCACCCTCTCCATGAAAAAATATTTCTCACATTGCCCCTGAGCTGCCCCACCTCTATTTTCAAATTGTGCTCCCTTGTTCTTGCACATCTCTTTTTCTGGAATATGCTACCCTCTTGGACTTTGTTTATTCCCTTGAGGTACATGACAGTTTCTATCATGCCCCCCCCCCCCCACTTCTTCAAGGGTATACATATTAATCTCTTTTAGTCTCTCTTCATATAGCTTCCCTTGTGGCACAAGCCCTTTGAGCCATTCAGAGGAGCTTCGTGGAATGGGCTCGTAGATTGCTGCAAGCCCCAGTGCGCCAATGATATGGTGCATGGGGCTTCTAGGCAACCTAACAAGATGTTTTTATCTCGTGTAGCAACTGCCGCAAGTTACACCAACTTTTTTTTGGTCTAACTTGAGGCAATTCTGGGGTCCATTTTTACGGAGCTTGCTCCAGATATTTGATGCAAGATGCTGTAATTCATGGAAACTGTCACACCTGTGCCCAAGACTGTAAAATCGGGTGCAGTTGCAGTGAAGGGTTTGGCGCACTACCGGGTCCTAAATGTCGTGGGCAAGGCCAGATGTAAGCCCTGCACCACACTCTGAAAATCCTGCCCAACATATTTAGCAGCTAGTGGTTGGTGGTGGGGGGGGGTACTTTTTATTATCACCTTCTTGCATAATTGTGGATTGGATAAAAGTTACCAACAGTGGTATAAGTGTTCCATAGTCACACAAAGGGACTCAATGTAAAACAACATTTTTATTAGAAAAAAGTCTTTTTTTTTTTTTTAAGATTGAATTTATGATGATGATTTTGTCCATTTTATAATCAGAATGCCAGTGCAGGGTTGTACTTCAGTGTACACATTTCTGTGGTAAAGGTAATGGCCTCTATGCTCAGTTGCATTACAGCCCAACACACCACTATACGCAATGCATTGGGTTGAGTTACAGACGTCATGTGTGTCCTTTGGACACTAACATAAAAAACCCTCCCACTGCCACCTTTCCCTTCCCTGCCCAAGCCATGCTTGCTCTGTGTGTGTGTATGTGTGTGTGTGTGTGTGTGTGTGTGCGCGCGCATCTGCCCAGGTTGGGTTGGTGAGGAAGAACGTCGTCAGGGGCTGAAATGGAAGAATGTGGCATGCACTAAGATAACTGCACTCTGCCAGCCCTCTGTAGGGGTAGGGTCTGCTATGCCAGCCAGAGGACTTCTAGAACTGATACACGCTGACAAGAGCACTAAGGACTGGTAACACTCTGCAGTAATGAACCTGAACACTCCTCTTTGTCACGGAATGCTGAGTTGAGGAAGCCAACTGCAACACATAGTATATGGCAGTCCCTATATCGACTGCATATAAAGACTGCCACATTCCATGTTGGCATACAGCAGTTCTTATGCCGATTTACTAATTCCATGATCGTCTGCTCCTGCATGGGACAGTCAGTCTACTCCAGGATTAGCAACAATTTCTGATTGGAAGCCCATGTCTGGCTCAAGTCCAACCTTTCACCTACCCCTTGCGAAGAGCTACTGTATGTGCCCATACATTGGGCCAGCCTAGCTTTTTAATTCCTGGCCCTACATGTTTTGTCCCATCCAGGTGTGTGGGGCATAGTTGTGCAGCCCAATATGCACCTGATTTGGTGCGTAGTGGGCCAGATAGTGTATACGGGCAAATTCTGTGTAAAACACACCTGAATCATGCATACATAAATTACACCTAGTCATATAGTATCTTAATTGCTTTACTTACCTTATGTGATGGGTAAATGACCAAACAAAACATAACTGACAGGAGGGGTTAAATTGGACCGAGCCAACAGAAACTCAGTTCCACCACCTCTGAAAAAACTGTAGGACAGTTCCACTACCTCTGCTGACATTTTTCTCCATTGACTACTACTATAGGACAGTTCCACAACCTAGAAATGATAGTTTCAACACCCTAGAAATACAGAAGTGAAAGTTCCCCCACCTACACACTTCCAAATTAACCACTGACTAATAGTACAACTGCGATGTTTTCGTAAGTATCCCACAGTGCACACTTTAACACACCACAATTTAACAAAAAATATATATTTTTCAGAAATCATTCTAATTACATGCTTCCACCCTAAAAGCCATATAATAAAACTGCATTCACATTTAACCATCCTATTTTCATCTTTCCAAACACAGAAGCAATTTTTTTTTGTGGGATAGCCTGATGTTATGTATCCTTTGCCTTAAATAGTGTGCAGCTTCTACTAGAGACCATTACAAGAGCTCGCTAAGCTCAGGGTGGATAAGGCAATGGGACCTGATGGCATACATCCCAGGGTACTTAAGGAGCTAAAGGAGGAACTAGCAGAGCCATTAGCAGAATTGTTTAGTGAGTCTCTGAGCACAGGAGAGGTCCCAGAAGACTGGAGAAGGGCTCATGTGATCCCCTCCACAAGAGTGGTAGCAGGAGGAGGTGGGGAACTACAGACTGGTCAGTCTTACCTCAGTAGTGAGCAAGATTATGGAGGCACTCCTTAAGGAAAGGATAGTGCAACACCTGGAATCCATAGGGCACAGGATCCAAGACAGCATGGGTTTACAAAAGGAAGGTCCTGTCAAACTAATCTCATAGATTTCTTTGACTGGGTAACCAGAGTGGTGGACCAAGGGGAGCAGTTGATGTCGCTACCTTGACTTCAGCAAAGCTTTTGACACTGTTCCACATAGAAGATTGATAAATAAGCTAGGTAGGCTCGGGGGGTCAGAAGTTGGTCAACTGGGTGGCAAACTGGTTGACTGGCAGAAAACAGAGAGTGGTGGTAAATGGTATACAGTCAGAAGAGATGCAAGTCACAAGTGGGTACCTCAGGGATCAGTCCTGGGGCCAGTCCTATTCAACATCTTCATTAGTGACCTCGCAGATGGACTAGAGGGTAAGGCTTGTCTGTTTGCAGATGACACCAAGATCTGCAACAGAGTAGATGATCCAGATGGGGTGGGCAGAATGAGAAGAGATCTGGATAAACTAGCAGAATGGTCAGAAGAGTGGCAACTGGGATTTAATGCAAAGAAGTGCAAGATCATGCACATAGGGAAGAGAAACTCTGAAGCCACCTATAGGCTGGGAGGGGAGTTGCTAGCAGTCCCAAAGGAAGAAAGAGACTTGGGCATCATCGTCACTGATGACCTGAAATCATCCAAGCAGACCTCTAAAGCAGTAGGTAAGGCTAGGGGGTGTTAGGGTGTATTAGTAGGGTATCACAAGTCGAAGAGGGAGGTAATAATCCTCTTTACAAGACACTGGTTAGGCTCCCATCTGAGTACTGCATGCAGTATTGGAGGCCACACCTTCACAAGGACATTAACAAATTGAGGCAGTCCAGAGAAGGGCAACCAAAATGGTGCAGGGACTGCATCACAAGACATATGAGGACAGATTAACAGAGCTCAATATGTATACCCCTTGGAGCAAAGGAGGGAGAGAGGTGATATGATCGAGGCATTCAAACACCTTAAGGGCATTAACAAGGTGAAAGAGTCTAACATGTATAAATATAATAAAAATAGCAGGACAAGAGGACACAGCATGAGATTAGAGGGGGGCCAATTAAGGGGGAATGTGAGGAAGTTCTTTTTCACAGAAAGGGTGGTGGATGCATGGACTGGCCTACCTCAAGAAGTGGTGGCTATGAATACGGTGCAGGGCTTCAAACAGGCATGGGATAGGCATAAGGGAGCAATACAAATGAGTATGAATAGATAGGCTACTGACAGAGCAAAGGCCGATGGCACATTTATAAGGTAGAAAAAGAAATGGGCAGACTGGATGGGCCTTGAGGTCCTTATCTGCCGTCAACTTCTATGTTTCTATGTTACACCATTTCATGGTTATCTTGTGAAATAAACCCTGAAAGAAAAAGAATACCATTTTCTTTTCTGTGATAACAATACTATTATTAAGCAACCCAAATGTATCCATCAGTCCGTCCATTTATCTTTCTAGCTCGAGTTAAAGGTCTGTTGTGGCTTTTTCAGGTGATCCAATATCCCTAGCTACACAAGAAATTGCTGCATATTTTAATGCTGGTTCTTTTAGTTCATATCGTGTCACATTCATATATTACCGTACTGGCAGAGCTCTCCCTCATAGCCTTTGGGGCAGAAGCAGGTGTTGTTGCGTATGCACAGTCCAGTATGCTGGCATCGAGGCACACACACTGCTTTCGGGTCAAACTCATAGGGCAATATTACTCCTCGAGCAGCTTTCGAGCTCGCCTGGCAAACCTCAAATCGAAACGCCAACCCAGTCACAACGAGCAAAACCCACACTGGACTCAGAGACATTTTCTTCATCATACACATCATCATGCGGCTTTCCCTTCCGAGCCAATATATTTTAATCACTCTCCTGGAGCGCTGAGCAGGAGTCGAGGTTGCAACGTAAAAAAACGGCAGTGCTGCTGCCAGCTGCGTGTTTCGCTCCGACAACTTCTTGAGGAATTTCAGCCTCGATTCCCCAAAAGCACAACTCAACTCGGTTACGACTCGAATTGCTTTGTAAGGTTTAAAACAAAAGGATAAATCCCAAATAGGTCAAATGAATTTTGCATAAGGGCAATGATGATAAAGGCACTAGGCAGAAAAGTTATAAAGCACTCCATTAACCAAAACAAGAAAAGAAAATGCAATTCAGTGTATACCCGCTTTATAATAAATGGGTTTCCCTTTTTGCCATAGGGAAACCGAGGGGTAATTTGCCGTAATAAAGGAATGTTTATTACGACAAACACGCGCGGTTCCCTCCTTCTGCCCATGCGCACGCCGCAATTCTTCGCTTCCCTACCGCTGCTGCTTCCACTCAGCTTGGAAATGAAACCACCAGAATTCGGTGTCAGACCCTCCAACATTTTTTTTGTATTTTTCAGTTGTTTAACCAGGAGTAGCACACTAAGGTGAAAGCTTATTTACAGGAGTATCCTGGGAGCACATGGAAGTTAAGTGATTTGTTGAGGGTCAAACAGTATGTAAGTGGAAGCTGTGGGATGATTCAAACACACCTCTGGTCTGCTGGGTGTCACCAGATTTGCAGTTTAGAGCCTTAAACCACTGCGCTATACTGCCTCCCGAATTTGACAGATGAAAATAGGTACAGGTACAGCAATTCAGACTTGCAGCTGTGAAATGCAGGGTTGGGGTTGAAACCATGATCCTAGTCTGCTCTTCTTTCAAT
This sequence comes from Neoceratodus forsteri, assembly GCA_016271365.2. Taxonomy (NCBI): domain Eukaryota; kingdom Metazoa; phylum Chordata; order Ceratodontiformes; family Ceratodontidae; genus Neoceratodus; species Neoceratodus forsteri. The sequence continues at coordinate 1,325,659,653 of CM057456.1, read as the reverse complement.
CTTAAAAAGTGTGTGCTAGACAGCTTAATCTACAAACGATATTACACAAAGCAAGCTTATACAAATCACTTTTAGCTTCCCACAACCAACAGATTTCTTGACTGGCTCTATCTGGCTTCTGCCTCCGGTGGGCCATCCTCTTTCCCACACCTAGCCTTGCACACAGCATTCAGCATTTCCTACCACCTGCTTCTTGTTGTAAAAGTCTTTTCTGAGAAGTTGGAGACTGAGTTTCTGCCTCTCCTCAACACATTTTTTACTGGATTTTTTCCTTTTTGGGCAGCTGGACAGGAATGGATTAGGGACCCCTTTCAGTTTCTAAGCCTGGTCTTTGCCAACAATCACCCCGTACCGAGTTCCTCACAAACAAACATGGGCCTTATTCACAAAAGACTTACTTTCTCCCATCTGTTCCTAAATATTTTGTGAGTAGGGTCCATGGCTGGAATAATTCCTTACCACGCTACTCCAGCTCATGAAGCCTTGCTGCAGGGCTAATACTGATCCCTCTCTCTGTCTCACTCACTGTTTGCTACCTGTTGTATAGCCCTGCCTCCCAACAGAAAGCACCTAAAATACTTTCTGGCTGTTTCTTGGTAAACACCTATTGTTAGAACTGCATCTCACTCAGAGCTCCCAAATGCTACTCAGCCTAACTGCAGATTAATGGAAACCCTCTGAATGTTAATTATAACATTAATAACTGGATCACACTCAAATTTTCAATAATACAAGAAGGCAGTCTCCAGTCAAGTTTTTGCAATGTAGTGCCAGGAAAACCAATACAGTTGGTCAGAAATCTTTTGCCTGCCTTGCACTTCCAAAATTAAAAAAGCTACCACCTTTGCTCTGACTGACTCTTCTCATGTCAAACAGTTAAAAGAAAAAGAGAGCTGTACTGCAGAATAAGGCTTGTACTTGAGTTTAACACTGACACATTTCAGTACTGTAAATAATGTGCAAACAGCAACTGCTCTTTGTACTGGATGCTTGCATTGTCTTTGGTCGAATGGAAAAAACGGGCAGACAATAACAGAACAATACCTCTTATGCTGGTGCTTAGAATAACCGGGCTCTGGTCTCGATGATCGACGATGGGGATGACCCGACCCGATGACCAGACCGATCGTGGAGTTCATTCAAATCTTGTTTGGCAACATAAACAAAATAAAACACACAGCTGTGTGATAAAAAGCGCTACTGCAAAAGAGGATGGAGCAAGTCGCGTGTCTCTCCACGGGATCCGATCGAGATGCGGCTGTGACTCCTGGACACACACAGGTGACACTCAAACACTCCCGCCAGTAGTGTGTCATGGGAAACACAAGGTTGCAGCAGCTGCTTCCAGGGGTCACTGGCACATGTCCGTAGTGCCGGTTACCATGGGGATGGACAGATGCCAAATCAGGCTTTGTACTCACTGCAGAGAAAGAATTCAGGAACACGGTACAAAATTAAAGTTACTTCCTGGCGGCTGAAATTCGGTACAAGCTGAGAGCTCCTCAGGATCCGGTACCACATAAAAAAGTCAGTATTGTACCAGCCAAATCAGTACAGTTGGAGGGTCTGCGGTGTTAAGTATTATTTTTTTTTAATTACTTAAAATTTCACGGGGGGGGGCAACATACAGCATTTGGAGCTGCCGCACCTGAACAGCTAATATTTTATATAATTGCTGTGGCAAAAAAAGGGAAACCCATCAATTATATTAAATTAATATATGGATACGTAAAATAATACTCTTGTAAAGTATACAAAAAATTCCCGGTATTACCATCGCTCCTGCAGCGATAATACCACCATTCACGAGTGATAATACTATCATTCAGGTGCCGTAATACTATCGTTCAGGGCCTGAATGATAGTATTATCAATAAACCTCAACTTTGCAAGTCCAGCTTTGACAATGGCATCATCCTAAATGTGCCTTCCTGTTGGACGCTTTTCTAGTGTGGGCAGGCAGAACAATTTTGAAAAAGATGGCGGCTCTTTCATTCGATTAGCGAGAAAACGTCCTCGGGCTAGCACCGTGCTATTTTTATTTTTTTATTTTTCTCTTTCCTTGTCCAGCACCTCGATAAATATCTGGTTGATCCTGCTTTCACACATCTCACCACAGAAATGCAGGTAAGACTCAGAACAAGCGAGTCTTCAGTCCAGTGCAGAGTAGTAGGAGTAACAGTTGGGCGCTCGAGCCGAAGGCTTACCAAAGTAGTTGGGCACCCATTATATTCATAAGAAAAATTGATGGATCCATATATTAAAAAAAAATAAAAAATAGATGAGTGTGTATGACTCGGTAGAACTATCGAGGGTTCCCAGACAAAGGAACTGAAGCTTCGGCCCGAGGTCTCCCTTGTCCCCAGAACCTCTCGATGGTTTTACTGCCTTATAATACACACTCACCTATTCATTATTCTATTTATAAAATATGGGATAGTGTATGTAACAAGAGGCTCCAAGTATCCCGCATTTTGCTGGAGTCTACAGCATGTTACTGCATCACTCAGACCTCTCACCAGCTTAAATAACTGTAGCATACTGAGCTGGAGGTCAGGTGTGGTGGGGGTACTTAACAGAAGTGTGATGCATGTTCAAATTAAGTTCCAAAATGCACCACAGAGCATCTAAAACCCCAGAACTTCTGGGGGCTGCAGCACTGGCGTAACAATGCATATTTCCCATACGCAGAGGCGTACAGTTTTCAGCCCAGCACAAAAAGAAGGTCAAGTTGGCCTTTTAAAAACCCTGAGTCCCTGGAGGCCAGCTCCACCTTAGCTTTGGTTGGGTGTCTGTTTATGGTTGCTGTGTTGGTGCTGGTGCAGCACAACATTCATTGTTGGCCCATATGCTTTGGGGGGTGTTCCAAAAACTGATCAAGTTCTGCTTTTTGGCAGAATTTTTTCTTTATTGTTAACCTTGTATTGGTATGGGCCAGATACTTTGAGTCGGAAGTCACAGGGGCAATCTGGAGCAGTAATGGGATGGACCCACTGTCAGCTCAGCAGCGTAGATGTGACCAAAAAGATGCACTGCTCATGGGCTTCTCACGTAAACCAGTGCCACATGAGAGAGAGCGAAGTGATTAACTTGCTTCTGCTGCCGGCCCACATACTGCCACCGTACTTTGCAATGACTCTGACCTCCCAACAAAACAGACTCCTGGCTTGCTCAAAGAGGGTGCAGGAATACTACAACTTGAAGGTGGGAAATGAATTTGGATTGTGTCCTGCGAGACATCCACTTCTGCCTGGGTAAATATGATGCAGCTGCTGCCAGTGGACTTTGAATTTTGGCTGGCTTGCTTTCTCTTAGGCCCGTTTTGTTTGTTGTTGTTGTTGTTGTATAGTGGATCCACTATGCTGGGGTTCAAGCAAGATTCATGATTGCCACCAGACAATTCAGGCTTAGATGGGTGTGGATGACACAAGCTGCAGTGGACTTTGGCTTGCAGTTGTTTGGCCAATTTTTTGTTGTTTCTGGGTTACACTAGGGCTGTGGATCTTTGACTTGGGGTCGTGCTACACTGTAATAGATTGCCAGCAGTCTTTAGTTATTTAAAGATGGGTGTCCAGGTGTGGTGTCCAATGGCTGGAGTAATTGCAGAGAATTTGGGAGAATGCTGCCCAGAAGCCTGTAGTAATTAAAAAATATATATATTACATATTCCTTGCTTGGTGAAGGTACAACATGCAATGGACCATGACTGCATTTGCTCCAGTTTGCGTACACTGTAAAAGTAACTATCAGAGCTGAGGGACTGGAGTCTTGATCATAGTTTTTGTGGGTCAGTTTAATGGCTGTAGTAGACTTGCAGCTTAAAGAAGACCTTCCCTGATAGTCCAGAAAGTTATAGCTTGTAGTCATTATATGCAGTATTAGACCTGAAAAGGTGTATGCATTTGTTATTTATGGCCACGGTTTACTCTGCCTTCCATAATTTGGATTTGTTTTTGAGCCCTGCTGCACTTGCCTCTGCTGTTCAGCTTGCTGGGCTGCTCCTGATGACATCACTGTAGGATAGAGGAGTGACTCACACTGTTCAGTACCATGCAGTTGCAACAATGTTGCAAGGGAAACCTATCAGTACTCGGTGTACATACTATGTTCCCTCTTCCCCAAGACACACTGTTAGCAATGCATTATGCCAAAATCTAAACGCCCTTTCTGTATGTTTTTTTTTTTTTTTTTTGTGAAATTGACTCTGCCCTACAATGATGTCAGCAGTACAACCCTGGGCCCACAGCAACACCAGGGTTGCTATAGAAGCTGTGGTTCACCCTGCAGTTTTTAGCAGCTCAGAATACAAAAACTAACTGCGTCAGATATTAATGATATACAATTCCAGAATCAATGCAAGAAGGGGTAATTAATGCATGAAAGTCAAAGTGACTGGGGAAGGTCCTCTTTAAAAAGGGAGTCTGGTGAAAAGTACTACATTACAGAATTAGAATCAGCCTATCCCCAATAAATCTCATACCAAAAATTAGGTTTCTGCATTACTTTGTTTTAAAGTTATGAGCTACTCTGTAACACTGATTTCACTCTCCGTTCAAAAAAGCCATTTTCAGTAAAAAGCCAATGATGCTGTCACAACCAGAACTCACAGACTAGTCCTCCCCATCAGCAACCTTATAGGATCTATTTCTTCAAAGTTATCAAAACTGTAGCTGTAGTACTTATTTAAAAAAACAAAATCTGGCACAGGGTTGCATGCAGTGCTTGTGTTTCCAGAATGTTCAGATGTGTGGCACTGTACTTTAGAATGCATAAGGAGGTGGTTTTGGAATGCAGCACTGAACATAGAGAATACTGGATGGGCAACTATGCAGAACCAGTGTGTTCTGCTACAGAGGGATTCTGATTCCCTCTGACCTCGAGAGTGAAGCTCAATAGGTCCATGGGAGTCAGAACCCCGAGGTGGCAAAACACACTGGTTGTGCATAGAGTTGCTCATCCTGTATTTTTTATAATGTATAGTACTATGTGAAAAATGTGTTTTGTGAGTTCTTTTGCTTTCAAAATGAAACTGACTCGTACAGTCTCTAGAGGTTCCAGAATGCTGTTCTACCACAGTAGGGTAGAACAGCATTCCATGACCTTGGAACTGTGGTAGAACAGCATTTTGAAAGGGATGGAATTCTATACAGAACAACACTCCACTGTACACTATAAAGGTATAGACTGTCAAAGTGGTGCACAATTTTAGAATGTTGGGGGGACATGTAATCTTGGCATGTGGCAGGGATGTGCCATCTGACAGTGTGGTGGTGCACTCAATCTCAGAATGTGAAAGGGACACACATTGAAGAATTTAGTGGGGACTGGCAATTCTGGAATATAAGTAAGGATGTACACACTGGAATATGGCAGGATACACCATTTTATTTTGAAATTGCTTGTCCTTGCCACATTCTGGAACTGTATGCTTCCACCACATTTTAAAATTGTACATCACATCCCCACCACAATCCAACATTGTGCATCCCAGCCATATACCAAAATAGCACATCCTCGCCACATTCCAAAATTGCACAGCCACACACGTTCCAAAGTTGTGTTTTACTGCCACACTCTGAAACTGCCACCATCACATTCTAAAATTGCGTCACTGCCACATTCTGATACTGCGCAACACCACCACATTCTGAAACTGTGCATCACCACCACATTCCAAAATGTTACATCACTGCCATATTTTGAAACTGTCATCATCAAATTCTGAAACTGAGCATCACAGCTGCATTCTAAAACTGTGCGTCATCACCACATTCTGAAACTGTGTGTCACAGCCACATTCCAGAACTGTGCTCCACTGCCACATTCTAAAGTTGTGTGTCACCGCCACATTCCAAGTTGTGCGTCACACCACATTCCAAATTTATGCATCACCGCCACATTCTGAAGTTATGCATCACCGCCACATTCCAAAGTTGTGCATCACCACCGCCATATTCCAAAGTCATGCTTCACCGCCATATTCCAAAGTCATGCATCACCGCCACATTCCAAAGTTGTGAGTCACCACCACATTCCATAGTCGTGCATCACCGCCACATTCCTTAGTCGTGTGTCACTGCCACATTCCAAAATCTTGCATCACTGCCACATTCTGAAGTTGTGCATCACTGTCACATTCTGAAGTCACACGGGCAGTGCCACATTCTGAAGTCATGCAGCACTGCCACATTCTGAAATCACATGGTATCACCACATTCTGAAACTGCATGGTACCACCACATTCCAAAACTGCACAAGTGTTCATCACCACCTCATTCTGAAACTACTCATCACCATCACATTCCTTTTTTAAATCAAGGATGGAAATGAGAAAGGAAAAGTGTGGCCTACTGGGATTCGAACCTCAGATCTCTGGTATGCCGTTCCAGCGCTCTAACCATTAAGCTACAGGCTCACTGGTCAAAGCGTCTGAGGAATTTCCTTACAGCCACACACACTCCTTTCTCTAGTGTTGCTGACCAGTGAGCCTGTAGCTTAATGGTTAGAGCGCTGGAACGGCATACCAGAGATCTGAGGTTCGAATCCCAGTAGGCCACACTTTCCCTTTCTCATTTCCATGCTTGATTTAAAAAAATATGTATACCTTGCAGGGGTTAAACTGCACTGAGAGAAAGTGGTATTTCTAACATCACATTCCAAAACTTCACGTCACTGCCACATTCTAAAAAGGCACATCACCACCACATTCTGAAACTGTGTGTAAACTGCCATGATCCAGTATTGCCTGTCATTGTCACATTCTGAAAATGTGCATTCTCACCATATTCTGAAACTGTACATCCCTACCATTGTGAAGATGAATGTCACTGCCACATTCAAAAATTGCATGCTCAAGTTACATTCTAAAATTATGCATCCCTGCCTCATTCTGAAATTCCATGTGGCTACCAGATTCTGAAACTGCGTCACTGCCACTTACTGAGATTTCATGTCTATACTGCATTATGAAATTGAATGTTGCCACCACAATCTGAAATCAAACATACCAACCACACTTTTAACATTTTGTATCACTACACCACATGCCAAATTAATCCATCCAAGACACATTATGAAATTACATATCCCTACTACCTTCCACAATTATGTGTCTCCCGCATTTCAAAATTGTGTATCTCTGTCACATTCTAAAACTACATGACACTGCCACATTAACAATTTTAGCATCCCTGCCACTTTCCAAAACTTTGTGTCCCACCTACTTTCTGAGATTGTGACAATGCTGCATTCCACGGTTGCAATCTGGTGACATTGTGAAATCTAATCCTTGCACTCCTGTACAACTGCACATATTTTTGTCATTCTAAAGCTATGTTTGCTGCTGTATTCTACCCCCCCATCACATTCTTAAGTACTGTGCCTTGCATCTGCACATTATGGAAATGCATGCCCTGACTCGCCCATTGTCAGCTTTCCTTTTCCAGATTTTTAATACCAGTGCAGTTTTATGTAATGTGGGAGAAATAAGTCTTGTAAGGTAGCATGCAAGAAGGACTAGGCTGTGAGTTCTGGTTGTGACATCATCAGTAGCTCTTTACTGAAACTGGCTTTTTTGAACAGGCAGTAAATTTAGGGTTACAAAGTGACTTGTAACTTTTAAACAAAGTAACTTGGAGATCTAATTTTTGGCTTGTGGCTAATTGGGGGTATGCTAATCCAAATTATGAATTTACTGATGCTAAACATTTTGGCCAGACTCCCTCTTTAAAGGGATGGTGTGACCCTGGGGATCAGTGTGGCTGTGATGCACTAACCTTCTTGGACTTTGTTTTGTTTGTAAATGTATTTGCATTTGGGAGTGCCTGTGAAAAATGTCTAAAAATACTTCTGCTTGCTTGATCATGAACCAACAATGCTGGGATGTATACTGTTGATTACCATGACAAAATGTGTATAAAATTTGCAAATAGTCAGCTGACTTTCAGAGCACCTTGAACTTGAAATGACTGTGTATAGTAGATCCCAAGGCTTTATAGAGTCCCTGCTAGTAATCCCAGCTGTGCAGCTACTGGAATTGAGCTTCCATTTGGTAACAAGCACACTGTAGGGACTCATCATACCAGAAAAAATACTTGACTAAGACACATCAGGTGATGAGTGCTACTGGCTCAATTATCTTGATGTCAACTACATTTTGTGACACTGACCAACATGTTTAGCTCTGTCAAATTCTGGCCTGCACACTAATGATGTATATATTGTGATAATAAAGGTGTATAGTTGTAGTAGTGCATGTCACGATGCACAAATCCCCTGTGTTGGACTGGCCTGGGAATGTTAGCTTGCAGTCCATGGTATTACAGACATACAACCACGAACATTCAGTCCGCATCCTTGGTGGTTCAATACGTGTCTCCATTTTCAACCTCGACAGTCCTATATTCCCTGAGGATTGCCCCCCACCGCACCCAAGTACTTATTGCAGGGGTGCGGGAGGGGGGTTGAGGGGTATTGAGGAGTACTCATAAAGAGACAGAAAGAGGTTGTGACTACAGTGCAAAGTGTTTAATTTTCTAAGGGTAGGTATTCGGGTCATGAGTTCAGTACCTGTTTAGTTCATTGCACTTTGTATGGGGTCTGGTTGAGGGGGCTATGATGCAACCTGCTGGGCTGGGTTTGGATTGGAAGTTGGATAGAACTTGCTGGGTGGACAGGGAGAAAAAGCAACATGGTGAGTGGGGGAAGACCAGGGAATCTGGGGAGTTGCGCTCTGGGCCAGCTTTCTGGACTGGAAGAAAGGGCAACATGCTGGGCTGCCGGGAGGGATGGAGGCTCTAAATAGGAGGGTAGGACGCAACTTGCTGTGTTGGGAAAGGGTTAAGGATTCTAGGGAGGGAAGCTAGAGTAAAACTTGCTGGGCTTGGAGAGGGCTAGGGGCCATGCACAGAAGCAGGTGGCTGGGCTATGGGGTGGGTGGTCTTAGCAACATACTGGACTGTGGGGACTCTGGGGAAGGGACTATAGTGCAACTTACTGGGTATGGGGAGGGGGTAACAGGGTAGCAAATTCTGTTTCAGATGACACCATAAAATGCACCAGGATGCACCTCAAAACACCCCCAAAATGCACCAGAATACAAAAATCTTCTGTGGGCCACCTGTATTTTACATTTTTGGTGGGTACACTTATTTTAGAGGTTGTTACCCCCCTGGCATTTACATAACTATTTTCCCCAGCAAAAACCCAGCAAAATAGCTCAAATTATCCAGCAAAGCTTCTGAGCTTCCTTGGAAGATGAGAGGTATCGGATGCCACATAACCCCAGAGAGTGCTCACTCTCTGGGTTTATGTGGCATCCAATACCTCACGGGGATATAAACTTCTCGTTACACACACCACCCCATCCTTTATCCTGTACTGTATGTTGTGACAAAGGGCTAAAACATACTTGAAACCATAAAATGTCTTCTAATATAAAGGTTTTTAAAACTTAATACCATTATTTTAGCTTGTTTAGCAAGATCTGGACACTTTTTTCAGTTATTTCTTCAATTTGGGGTTTTACAATAGAAACGCAAATTCTTAATATGTTAACTGATAATGTTTACAATATTGCTGGTAAAGAGGTCTTCCTGTATCATTTTTCTGGGAAAGCACATTGGTTTTAAGGTGCATCTTACACATTTAAAAATAAAATGTGCTGTTAGTTTGATCACAGTTTCACAGAGTGTGCATTCAAAAAGGAAACCCCATCTACAAATCTTCTAACAGTGACTAAAGTCCCTTTTACATGGCCAGCACTTACAACGGAGTGGTTCCCAGATGCTTGTTATGCTCTGTCAGCGCTGTCACAGTCTGCTTCTACACAAATACCATGTGCAACGGTCTCAAAGCTCATCCTGCTTTTCTGCTGTCTTTCCTGCCAGCCGAGAGCCTGAGACTTGGGGTGGTGGGGTGGGGGGGGCGGTGCTGGTGAGTTCTTTGCTAGCATTGTTTTAACGGAGTTCAGCTAAATCTATCCTTAGTTGGTGAAAAATAAGCTGAACTCGGGGAAACATGTAACTTTTTGGAAACAAGAGCCACACACTGCATTAAGGGCGCTCTGAAAGTGGAGCAATGATACTGGGCATGCTCTAGTGCATATTCATATCCTTATCCTTATCCATATCCATTGGAATATGAATATGCATTTCAGTATGCCCAGTGTCATGGATCCACTTTCAGAGCACTTTTAATGTAGTTTTTGGCCCTTGTTTCCAAAAAGTAACAGATATCCCGAGTTCAGCTTAATTTTCACTGCCTAAGGATACATTTAGCTGAACTCGGATACGGAAGTGGATGGAAGTGCACAGAACTCGCACAAGCCTCGGGGGACACACTTGTTGACCGGACCTCACAACATGGCAGGGTCTCTAGTGAGAGGCTCTGTAAAGCGGCGACTGCTGTCAAGTGTCGGTAGACAGCACCAGGAAACAGAAAGCACAAACAAAAACGTAAATGATGAACCACCCAAAACAGGAACGCCGAGACAGCAACGCCTCCTTTCAATGCGGTGCACGTTGCCTGTACATGACCAGACAGGTAAGGTTGCAGTTGCTCTTCACCACTAAATGCAGTGCAGAGCCTGCCATGTAAAAGGGGCTTAAGTCAAGTGATGGGCAGAGAGCCTGAGTAAAAGTAGAAGTGACTGGGACAAAGTCTCAGTGCGAACATTCAGTTTGTTTCAATGGCACTCTTAATCAGTTTTCTATTCAGTACAACACTTATTTTATTAAACTGCAGTTGAATTTGCAGATCTACTTTGGAATCTAAAATAAAATATCGACTTTTTAACACTTTGTTAGAAAGGATATGCAGTTCTTTATAGTGTAATCTGAAATGATGGCTGCATTCCTAAAAGCCATGTTGTTCGTGAAATAAAAGCAGCACATTGTCTTTAAATTCTGTGTCTTTGATCAATATCTTCTGGCCAGCACAGGCAACCCACTGTGAGCTCTTTGTGCTGTTTGCAGCAGCAGGATCAGAAACATTTGGCTTTTTATCAGCATCTTGATGAAAGCTGAAGTCATCTGGGCTCAGTTGGTCAGCAGGGAAAGGAAGACTTCAGTGTACCATTCTAAAAGCAAAAGATTTTTAAATACAATAGAAATGTATATTTAAGCAATATACCACTGTGATAAGGTTCGGATAACAGGATACAGTTTACCAGGCAGACACTTATACCATGATGACACTTATTTTATTTTTCTTAAAATGATAGTATGTACAGAAAATAAAAAGTCAGGTATTAATTCATACAATATTGCATGAATTGCAGTTGCCTTAGAAAGATGAATCTGATGCCCAGCAATAGCTCCTTTCATTCAGTTTGGTTAAGACTGACCCTTCTCTCCCATAGTCGGTGCTAGACAGACTCCCTCTCTGGATCTCTAGATCTCTTTAACACCCCTGGTGGTAGCCTTTTATACAATTCTGGGAGTGACATCATAATCAGGGGATCCACCCACTTTCTATAATTTAATCAAAACAGAAGTTCATATGGCTCATATCCCGGCCTAAACAAAATAAAGAAAGGGGTATTCCTAAGCCTTTACAGAAAATTCATCTTTGTAAAACAAGACATACATATCCCAACCCTAAACAGTTTTATTTCTATTTATAATTATAACTACCTTCATTACTATTAACTCCTCCCACTGGTCAGTTTATGCTTTGAACCATGACAGTATAAATAAAGACCCTTAGGGGCCTCTATCTTCCTATAGGGATCTTCATTCTTTCTGAGCTCTTTAAGGAACAGGTCAGTCCACAGTGTAAGGCATTAGTATACATATACTGTATAACCCTGTGTTTCATTATTCTCCACAAGTTATTACAGAAGGGGCACACTTTCAGAGCCAACATACTGTCTCAGTCTCCTTTCTTTAAATGGGTTGTTCTGAGTTTTATGTTTCTCTTTTCCTTCCCCAATAATATCTTGCTTCCTTATATTGTTTTATGTGCTTTCAGCACACTACGCACCATATTAGGAATTGTTCCCCACAGTCATTTATTTGTATCATTTCCATTTGTTTCTAGAGGCTCCTGTTTCTGTGGAGCACTTTCTCCTTCTTTCCCCGATGGCTGAAATTTCAGCCCATCAGCTGAACTTCTCATTTCAGCCCTTTCCTGGCAGCTTACGTATTTATTTAGGCAGCTCATTCATGACATCTCTTGGGCTTCCAAAACACTAGTAAATAATTATATTTATTTATGGGACACTACAGTGTTTCTATCCTCTCATCTGTAGTGTCCCAACAGTCAGTGCATTTATATTTTTGCCGTACTGTGCAGCAGTCGGCAGTGTTTTGGAGTGTGCCTTTTTCTCCATAGCAACTCCTGTGGTGTCCAGCCCTGAACAAAAATTATTTTTGTTGCTTCTGGGGCATCCTGCTCCAATCCTGGTTTTTATTTATTTATTTATTTTTATTTGTTTAACCAGGAGTAGCACACTAAGCTGAAAGTTTTTTACAGGAGCGAACTGGGAGCACAGGGAAGTTAAGTGACTTGCTCAGGGTCACACAGCATGCAAGTGGAAGCTGTGGGATTCAAATCCAAGTCTGGTCAGCTGGATTTCACCAGATTTGCAGCTCAGAGCCTTAAACCACTGTGCTATACTGCCTCCTATTCATTCTTGAGGCACACCTTGCGATCAAGAGAAAATGAATTCTTGGGCATTTGTACAAAAAGAATCTGCCTTGGCAGCAGTAGTTCTAGTGCTCGCTTGCTGCAAGGACCAACACTTTTAGGGCAGATTATAGCCTGTGGTGAATTTCTGTAGCTTCAGAGCATGCTTCTGCTCTAAAGTAAACACGGAGCTATTCCTGCTCCGATTAAAGAAGAGGTGCCGCATTGTGTGCAACACGCACCTATCAGGAGTACCAATATCTTTTTATTCACTGTCCTTACCATCTAGTAACTGTCTTATTTTGCTGGCATCCTGCCAGCCACCAGTTCCCCTCAGCTGCATTAGAGCAGCGGGAGGGAGCGAGAGAGTTCAAGGAGCGAGCATGCTCCTAATTTCATTTTATTTACTTTCTCTCTCTTGTACCCAATTTGCTCCCCCCACCGGGCTATGGAGCATCTCTTAAAAAGAAACTGTCATTGAGCTGACATTGCTCCGATGACAGAATGGCGAGAGGGAGAGAGAGAGCTCAAGGAGTAAGCGCGTTCCTAGTTTAAAACAATTTTCTCCTTCTCTCTTCTCTCTAATCCCCTAGACGCTTTTCTTTTCTTTAGGGCACCAGCATTTTTACTCTAAAGCACGATGTGTGCCTCCCCTCTTATACTCCCGCTATGGAGTTTCACACACAGCGCTACATGCCCTTCTGTAGTGCACATAAATCAGAGGCATACTTCATGATACACCAGCAGCCATCCAGAGGGTATGGGCAGTGAGGCAAGTACCCCTCAGCGTAAAACTGTCTCACCTGGCAATGCCCTGGATATCTGGCTTCTTTTAATTTATTTAATATTGTTTCTCCACCGCACCATGCAGCAGTTTCTCTAACACTGGGCAAGCTGCTCTCCCTTTCAGGATTGCCTCAGTTTAGACCCCATCTTCCCTTTCTTGTTTCCCAGGGTTTTAGCTACTTAAAGGGACATCATAAAATATAATCAAATAACCCAGAGACATGGAGTGGTCCTGCACCAAAGAGGCTGGCACTTTGCCAGTCTCTCTCCACCTTTTTGTTATATTTTAGTGGAAAAAGACAAACAAGGGGACAAGGGACCCTTCCCATTACCAGGCACCTTCCCCTGACAGAGGTCACTCTGTCACATATCTCCCCTCTTAAGAGGGCAACCATCTAATGATTGTCTGATAGTGGCATACCAACCCAAAGAGGGTATGGTGGAGCTCTGGCCCACCCTCGCCATAGAGCACCATCCCAGGGTCCCATAAATCATGCTAGTAAGGATACAAAGCATCTCAAAAACTACCAATACTTTAACCCTGGGACTGTTATCCTCCGGTTAAACATAGTAAACATCTGTGTTTAACTGCCATACTGTCCACACAACATCAATCCTTATACACATTATATTTTTGTGCCCCCTTTTCATAAGCACTCCTAGTACCTGTTTCAAAGTTGTATCACTTTCTATAACAACATTGGTACTTCATCAACTTCACTCTTAAACTTTAGAGAAAGAAAAACACTTACATCAAAAAATGTAAAAAGGTCAATAGAAAAAGAGAGAGATCGCCCAAAAAGTGGCCAACTCAATGAACGTTGGAAGATATTTGAAAATTTTAGAAAAGAAAGATTGCTGCATCAGAGAAGGAAAACCAAAGAAGGAAAAACAAATAGTACAGTGTATACTCAATCAATACACCTTCTTGGAAGGGGATGGAGCTATGGCCCTTCCTCATTCATTAGCTCCACCCCAGGGTCCCATTAAACAGATATTGCACATATAAGTTATCGTTTCAAACTCACTCTTATCTATCTTTACCCTGGGGCTGACATTTCATATCTTTTCTGTACTTGCGTACTACCATTACTAGCTTCCTTTTATGTACTCATTCATTACCATAACAGGCTTGATACATAGAAACTGTAATATTTTCATTGGGTATAACTGTAATCCCTTATATCGATTTTACTCATGCTTTCCGGTACATCAATACTGTAATATTTCCTTTTACCTTACCTATTGATTTATCCAGAGGTTACCCTGCTTCATCTCAGCCTGTAACTCTCAGGGATCCCATTTTCACCCATAACTGTACTCTGTTTCCTACCATGTACCTTCTACCATATATTGGTTCATTTCCTTTTTTCCATGGTTGCCATCTTCTTCAGCCCTCTCATTTGTGAGTTTTACCTCCCATGCATTTTGCAGATACACTCTGATTCACACACCTTCTTTTTAAGTACTCGGCAATCTGGCAGTACATCCCTGGCCAAAAGAAAGCTGAGGTTAACTATGTTACTATTTCCTCAGTTTGCAATGGTTTGGAATGGGTAGAACAAACATTTTCCATTACCACCTCCCTGTATGCTATAGTTACCAATATTCTTGCACACAACCTTTTTGTCTGGGGGTGAGATTTAACGTGGTAGAGGGTACCCTGTTTGTCTTCAACCCACCACAAGGGTTTTACTTTTTGTGGACTTGTACCCCTAACTTCCTCCTGATTTTTCGTGTAGAATTTTAACTTAATTATCATGTCTGGGTCACCCACCTGTAACTTCCCCCATGCTACACTTGGGTTATGACATTCTGATTTCTGCTCATGGTAAACAATATTTACTGGTGCATGAGTCTCTTCAGCTTTGAGTGCCTTCTCTTTGTTGATTGGAGGCTCACTCTTCACGCCTAAGTTTATATGAACAGTCCTACCTGGGGACATCTGTGAGGTCATCTCTCCAATGTCTTCCAGCCAGTACATTCCCAGAAACATGGGCAAGATCGGCTAGTCTGATATGAAGCACTCCACCGGGGCTTCCTCTGGTTTTGACATCTCAGGCCCTTTCCTTCTTGGTAGATCTGTGGCATTCTCCCTCTGGCTCCTCATCTTGAGATATCTCCCCTCAGCCTCTTTCCAGTGACACTCAGCATCCATCCATTGGTCATACAACCAATGTATCAGGCTCTTCTGGTCCTGTGGTGCCTTGTCCAGGCCACTGTCACCACTCCTGAACCACCTCCTTGACTCTGGCGGAGCCTCGTCCAGGCCACCGTTTCTATTCTGGGTCCACATCCTCTGATCTGGTGGTGCCTCATCCAGGCCACTGTTTCCATTCTGGGTCCACATCCTCTGATCTGGCACCATGCACTGTGTCGTCCATATCCTGTGATGCTTGTTCAGACACCCCAACTGAATTCCCCTGGGTTTACTTGGACATTCAGCTGACATCCCACGTCTGACACCAACTGTGATAAGGTTCGGATAACAGGATCCAATTTACCAGGCAGACACTTAGATTTGGTGCATAAAAAGCATCATGATGACACTTATCATTTATTTTTCTTAAAATGATTGTATGTACAGAAATAAAAAAGTCAGGTACTAATTCATACGATATTCCATGAATTTCAGTTGCCTTAGAAAGGTCAATCTGATGCCCAGCAATGGCTCCTTTCAGTCAGTTTGGTTAAGACTGACCTTCTCTCTCATAGTCAGTGCTAGACTGACTCCCTCTCTGGATCTCTAGATCTCTTTAAGACCTCAGGTGGTAGCCTTTTATACAATTCTGGGAGTGACATTATAATCAGGGGATACAACCACTTTCTATAATTAAATCAAAACAGAAGTTTATATGGCTCATATCCCATCCTATACAAAATAAAGAAAGGGATATTCCTAAACCCTTACAGAAAATTCATCTTTGTAAAACAAGACATACATATCCCAGCTCTAAATACTATTAACTCCTCCCACTGGTCGGTTTATACTTTGAACCATGACAGTATAAATAAAGACCCCTAGGGGCCACTATCTTTGTATAGGGATCTTCATTCTTTCTGGGCTCTAAAAGAAACAGGTCAGTCCACAGTGTAAGGCATTATTATACATATTCAGTATAACCCTGTATTTCATTATTCCCCTACAAGTTATTACAGAAGGGGCACGCCTTCAGAGCCAACGTAATATCTCAGTCTCCTTTCTTTAAATGGGCCGTTCTGAGTTTTATGTTCCTCTTTTCCTTCACCAATAATATCTTGCTTCATTTTTTTTTCTTTTATGTGCTTTCAGCACACTATGCCCCATATTAGGAATTTATCCCCTCAGGAGTTGTGCCTCCACAGCTTGGCCACAAGCTCATGCAGCTTATCCAATTGGGTCAGGAAGCCACAAGTTACAGGACAGCTTTGCACTTGCACTCAAGCATCTGTCACTGTCAAAGCCTTGCTGGCTTGTCTAGCACATAGACTCCTAGGGATGTTCAACCCACCAGATGAAGATACCTTGGGAGCTGAGACAGTCATTAGTTCTCTACCTTCCATTAGCAGATCTTGGAGGTCCTGCTTTTTATGGATGGTCCCAGTTGCAGTAACGTGTCCTGGCTGTTGATACCATTTGAGAGCCCAACTACCCCTCTTGTTCCTCAGTCTTTCTTCCCTCTTTCAGACTAGGTTTGCTGGCCAAGGCACCTAGCTTCACCTGCACTCTTTTCTTCTAGGTTGCTTGAAAGGACAGAGCAAAGAACCTTACCAGAGCAAGGAAAAGGATTAAGGCTTCTTTTCGCTAGGCAGATTTACTGTGTGTTGTTATTTTTATTTTGTTCTCACTGGGATTGTTACTGTTTGTTGCTAACATTTTATTGCTTTATTTTTCTCTGATTCAAATTGTTGTTGCTGGGTATAACGTCTGCTGCGTTATTACAGGGTGTGCGTACAGGTGTGGGCTTACAGATTACTGCTGTAATCTTCTGATTCAAATTGTCTTTTGCAAGGTATATCTTCTGTTACTGCTTTATTTTTCAGTGTAGAAAAGTGTTTCTTACAGGGTATATCTTCTGTGAAATTATTACAGGTGATGCTTTACAGGTTTTACAGTTTTATCTATCATTAGGATAAGCTTTCAGGGCTACTGCATTTGTTGCTGGCAGATTGTTTCTTCTCTTACCTCCTTTGTCTTTCTTCCATGGTTCTTCTTTTTGGCAGGGGAAGGGCCCAGCCACCCACCCCATCCCCAACCATCCCACAATACACTCCTTTTATAGGGTAACACAGCTGTGACATTTCCTGTAGCAAAGCAGGAAGGAGTGGATCAGAGGGGTATCCACACAGTGACCTCATTTACAGGGGCACTAGTAATTTAACTGGTTATAACAAGTTATACAAAAACAAACAAACAAAACACAAAATCAAACTTTTGCTTTCATTTTCTTCCTTCTGATTACTCTGACTAGGTTATAAACCCAGCAACTTATCTGGAATGGATATCATTAACTGCAGGTACTGTGGAACACTTTTCAAAAGGGCAGTTTTACAGGATTTAGGGCACTGTCCTACGTGGTGAGCCATTGGAGATCTAAGGGCTCAGCTCCAGGCAACATGGGCAGAGATTGTGCACCTCAAATTGCAGATTCAAGAGGAAATATATTATAAGAACCACCCGCCATTTCCCCAACATCCAACAGAAGCGCTTCAATTGCACAGAGTACTTGGTCCGGGAGGTTGGCACTTGGTTAGGAAGGGAAAATCGGGTGCCTCATCACTCGGTGCTCTCTAACATATCACCTCCACAAATCCTATAAAAACTACAAACAGGTATCTGCCTCTATCTCTGAAATCAAACAAAGGGGCAGAGGACACTGCAGAGTAGGATGCTGCAGCACAGGAGCTAGCACAACAAAACTCCCCCAAAACAGGAACCAAAACAAAAAAAGCAAAGTAAATCCAAAAAACTTCTGATCATAGGAGACTTCACAATTCGGGGAGTTGATACCTGTCTCCAGCCAGGGGTAATGATCAGATGTCTGCCAGGTACATCAGCTTGGAGAGACACTGACCACATTGCTAAAATTGTTCAGGAAGCAGGGGAAAACATTGACGTCCTGGTACACATAGGGACTAACAATCTCGCCAGCCGGTCAGTTGTAGAGACCAAGGAACACCTGACCAGACTGGGTGACAAACTATCATCCATTTCGTCTGGCATCTGCTTCTCTGAGATCCTGCCAGTCTGGGAGAAGGGGGACAGATGGACGGAAGGTCAGAGAAGGTGAGATAGGGGAGCTAAACATGTGGCTCAAGGGCTGGTGCCAGGAAAAAGGACACAAGTTTGTAGGGAGCTGGCAACAGTTTTGGGAGCGAAAGTTCTTTGAATTTGATGGACTGCATCTGACTAAGGAGGGAGTCAGTGCATTGGGGCAGAAGTTTGATGTCTTTGCAGAATATTTAAACTAGGAAATGGGGAGAGGGGTACAGCACCCCATACGTCGAATGGGAAGAACACCCTCCCCCATCAGCTAGTGGTCAAACAGGAGTTCAGCATGTTTGTAGTTCATTTGCATCACCAGGTAAGGAAAAGGTCTGGCTCCTCATATGATGCACAGGGGACATGCCAGACCTTGCCCAACAACTAACACACTGAAATCTGGCCAATGGAAAATCATGTACACAAATGCTTGTGGTCTGGGAAACAAGATCCCAGACCTGCAGGCAACAATAACAGAGGCTAAACTGGACATAGTAGCCATTAGTGAGACATGGTTTACCACACTTGGGAGACTTCAGTACCTGGCTATATACTGTTCAGAAGAGACTGAGGTGCAAAAAGGGGGAGGGTGGAGTGGCCCTTTATGTCAATCAAAATATCAAAGCTACAAAAATTCAGAATACACATAAGGAGCCAGAAGAACTGTGGGTCACCCTGGAAACAGGAAATGGGACAGCCATGCGAACTGGGGTTGTGTACAGGCCTCCTGACCAGGGGGAGGACATAGACACATTACTGTTAGAAAAAATACAAAACATGACAGCTAAAGAGGAGGTTCTGATAATGGGAGACTTCAACATGCCAGACACAAATTGGTCAATACCAGCAGGAACATCTGCCAGAACTAGACACATGGTGAATTCCCTGCAGGGGGAGGGCCTCAAACAGCTGGTACAACAACCCACAAGAGACAGGGCTATCATAGATCTAGTACTGACTAACAGGGAAAGGATCACATATCTCCAGGTAGGTCACCGGGGGCCAGTGACCATCACATGGTATGGTTCAATTTGGCCACTAGAACTAAATCATCCCATTCCAAGGCAAAACATGGGACTTCAGAGGAGCTGACTTTGATAAGATGGCCAACAGAGTTGAGCTAGCCCTGGCAAAAAGAAATACAAATGGGTGGGTTACAGGCAAAGTGGGCAAGCATTAAGGATGCAATACTTGAAGCAGCATCCCATTATGTTGGAGAGAAAAGGAAATGCAAAAGAAGAAGGAAACCACTTTGATTCTCAAAAACAGTAGCAGAGAAGGTCAGAGCCAAAAGACTGGCCTACAGGAAATATAAGGGAATGCAGCAGGATGAAGATAGGGAGGCATACCAAACTTCCTTAAGGGAAGCAGGGAAGGCAGTAAGGCAGGCAAAGGCCCAAACCGAGGAAACACTAGCACAAACAGTAAAAGAAGGTGACAAGACTTTCTATAGATACATTAGTGAAAGGAGAAAGTCCAGAGGGAGTATTGCCAAGATCAAAGGAGATAAGGGGGCATATGAGGAGGAGGAGGACCATGTAAAAGCATCTGTCCTAAATAGATACTTCTGCTCAGTATTTACTGAGGAGAAGGTAGGGCAGGGCCCCTGCTCAGCACCATGGACACGGGGGGAGGGAGATGTACACTAGTCCCTTCACAAAAGAAAGGGTCCTACAAGAGCTCAGTAAGCTCAGGGTGGACAAGGCAATGGGACCTGATGGCATACATCCCAGGGTACTAAAGGAGCAAAGGATGGAACTAGCAGAGCCATTATCAGAACTGTTTAGTGAGTCTCTGAGCACAGAAGAGGTCCCAGAAGACAGGAGAAGGACTCATGTGATCCTGTTCCACAAGAGTGGTAGCAGAGAGAAGGCAGAGAACTACAGACCAGTCAGTCTTACCTCAGTAGTGGGCAAGCTTATGGAGGCACTCCCTAAGGAAAGGATAGCGCAACACCTGGAATCCATAGGAGCACAGGATCCAAGACAGCATGGGTTCACAAAAGGAAGGTCCTGTCAAACTAATCTCATAGATTTCTTTGACTGGGTCACCAGAGTGGTGGACCAAGGGGAAGCAGTTGATGTCACCTGTCACAAATTTGTTTAACCAGTCAGACCTCTACTCCCAAAGTGCCAACCTCTGAGCATAAGATTTGTGGACAGTGAACAGTACAAGGTAACCCTCTTGTCTGTTTTGTGGGTTCGAGTCACCTTAGTCTCAAGTTCTGGAGGGATTCAAACAGATAACCTCTTGTTAGTGTACCCAATTATCAGGCTCAGATGATTCTGTCTTCGGGGTGCCAGATATCTTTGCCTACGGGCACCTAACCAGGTCTACAAAATGAACCCTTAGAACTCTATGCAAGACCTTAGAGAACACTATCCATTTCCCAGTTTGGTATAACAATAAGCCCATACACAGTGTTGACTATAATCTTCAAAAGCTTTACTTAAATAAAAAGAAATGTCAAGGCACTCCAGGCAGTTTCCCTTTTAAAATATATATCTTTACTTTAAAATAGGAAAACAGTAAATATTACAGAACAAAATATCCCAACACATACAGCCTTAAAACAAACAGGTAAAAGTGCAGATTCCTACAAATAATAACATTCAGACTAATCTTGTCTAAGGTATTCTTACTTCTTAGTCTTACGGTGCTGTGATGTCCTTCCTTCTCAGTCAGAAAATATGAAAGTGTGTCTGTTAAAGTCTTCTCAGTATGGTAAAACCAGTCCTGAGCCGGCCTTCTCGCTGAGGTCACCAAACTCCGCCTTGGTGTAACAAAATCTCTATTTTTTTATAACACCAAGATGGCCTACTAAGGTATTTAAAAAAATAAGAAATGACATGATAAATCTCTTTATGTAACTAGTCGAAACCAGTCTGTGATCTGCTTTCCCCTAGACATCAAAAGTCTCTTTGATATAAGTCACTGTATTCAAAGCAAAAGTGTATTTGATTCCTTAATTCTGTCTGGGCCTTGGCATCTACATATCAAAGATGTCTTTGATGAAATGAGCTGGTTTTCTGGGAGGTTATTCATAACACTGGCAGTGTCCCTTTTCTCATGATATCTAGTGCAGATCTCTGAGGACATCCTGAATGGCTAATTTTATTTCCTGGGATCAGAGCAAGTTGACCAGATAATTGCACCCCAGATATCTGCAGTTTAGCTATGTCCTGTCCTTTGAACTTATCCCTAGGGATTTTGATGTGTCAGTTCCACATGCTGTTTCAGCATCTCTCAGGACAGACAGTCCATAAACCATCTTTATATATTAACAAAAATGATACAGCACTCAGAACTGGCTGTCTACGTCACATCATCTACCTTGACTTCAGCAAAGCTTTAGATATTGTTCCACATAGAAGATTGATTAATAAGCTGGGCAGGCTCGGGGTGGGTCAGAAGTTGGTCAGCTGGGTGGCAAACTGGTTGACGGGCTGAAAACAGAGAGTAGTGGTAAATGGTATACAGTCAGAAGAGATGCAAGTCACAAGTGGGGTACCTCACGGATCAGTCCTGGGGCCACTCCTCTTCAATATCTTCATCAGTGACATTGCAAATGGACTGGAGGGTAAGGTTTGTCTGTTTGCAGATGACACCAATATCTGCAACAGAGTATATGATCCAGATGGGGTGGGCAGAATGAGAAGAGATCTGGATAAACTAGTAAAATGGTCAGAAGAGTGGCACCTGGGTTTAACACAAAGAAGTGCAAGATCATGCACATAGGGAGGAGAAACCCTGAAGCCCCCTATAGGCTGGGAGGGGAGTTGCTGGCAGTCACAAGGGAAGAAAGAGACTTGGGCATCATCATCATTGATGACCTGAAATCATCCAAGCAGACCACTAAAGCAGTAGGTAAGGCTAGAGGGAAGTTGGGGTGTATTAGTAAGGGTATCACAAGTCAGAAGAGGGAGGTAATAATCCCTCTTTACAAGACACTGGTTAGGCCTTATCTGGAGTACTGCATGTAGTACTGGAGGCCACACCTTCACAAGGACATTAACCAAACTGAGGCAGTCCAGAGAAAGGCATCCAAAGTGGTGCAGGGACTGCATCAGAAAACATATGAGGACAGATTAACGGAGCTCAACATGTATACCCTAGAGCAAAGGAGGGAGAGATGTGATACAATCAAAACATTCAAACACCTTAAGGGCATAACAAGGTGAAGAGTCTAACATGTTTCAATATAAGAAAAATAGCAGGACAAGAGGACACAGCATGAGATTAGAGGGAGGCCGATTAAGGGGTAATGTGAGGAAGTTCTTTTTCACAAAGGGTGGTGGATGTATGGAACGGCCTACCTCAGGAAGTGGTGGATATGAATACAGTGCAGGGCTTCAAACAGGCATGGGATAGGCATAAGGGAGCAATAAAGATGAGTATGAATAGACAGGCCACTGACAGAGTACAGGCCTATGGCACATTCATAAGGTAGAAAAAATGGTCAGACTAGATAGGCCTTGCAGTCCTTATCTGCCGTCAACTTCTATGTTTCTATGTAGTGGGAAAATGATGGTCTTTTCATTCTAGATTGACAACACCGCAACAGCAACTGGCTACCCCACCCCCACCAAAGCAGGCACCCCTACCACAAAGAACACGCCATCCAGGGGGCTGGCAAAGGGTTGGAAATCATGGGATAAAACCAAATTGAGTATAAAATTATGAATTTCTTCCTACATACTCGTCAAATAAATCTGCACTGCTGTCAGTCATGCATTCTGAAAATGAAGAGTGCATTGAGATGGTTAGGAAACCTGCACCACACAAGGTTGTGCAAGCTGCCAAGAAAAGCACGAAACAAAGCATTGCAAAATCAGTACTCATAATTGGAGACTATGATTAGGAAAGTAGAGTCTCAACTCCAGCATTATGACGAGGCTAGGCTCACGGTCTGTTGGCTCCCAAGGACGTCGGCATGGAGGGACACAGACTGCATAGAAAATATTGTGCAGAATAGGGAACCCAGCACTAAAGTCATCCTACACATAGGTACAAATGGCCTAGCCAGTAGGTTGGTGAACTTGGTGGAGGAAACAAAGCAAAACCTCATCAAACTTGGCAACAAACTGGCTTCCCTTTTGTTCAGTGTATCTTTCTCAGAGATTCTGCCTGTATGGGAGAAAGGGGACAGCAGGCAGAAGATCAGAGAGAAAGACATAACTGAGCTTAACAACTGGCTAAAGATCTGGGGCAAGGAAAAAGATCACTATGTAGGAGACTGGCATACCTTGTGGGAGAGGGAGTTTTTTTGCCTTTGCTGGCCTACACCTCACAAAGCAAGGGACGTAAGCACTTGGTCAGATGTTCAACATACATATCTCTCAGTTAAATTAGTGTTTCTAAGTCAGGATATTCCTTTTCTCCTGCAGATACAGTTTGAGGATAATCAGGTTGGAATAGAAGGTGGCCTTGATCACATCTTTCAGTCTCACTTTATTTAAGTCCTAGGATGCCACCCCTTTCTTTCTGTAAGCGTTCCGAAGTGCTTTCTCTAAACAGTTTACGTAAACTAACAATGGTTCTCCTTTCCACTGCTTGGTTATTCTTAATTTCCAGTAAAAGTTATCAGTGGACCTTGTGCTGTCAGAAACCCTCTCTAGCATAACTAAATACTCCTCCCAGGGGCATCTGAATCTGTGAACCTCAGTGACTGGATAGATCCCAGTGCTGGTCCTCTGACGATCTTCTGCAGTTGCTTCTGTTTCTTCACTTCGGAACATTGCCAGACCTGCAGTAGCAGAGCTGCACAGTTCATCCATGTTTCGACATCTTCTCCTACAGCGGTGGGTTAGACTACTGAAAACATCTTCACTCTCTGGTATGAATCTTATCTGGATGGCAGAACATAGCTGGGTCCCTCACTCACTGTCTCAGGTGGTACAGGTGCCTTGTTAGTGAGTAACTTCTGTACCTCGGTGGCTGACTTGCCTTCCACTTGTAACCATTTGTGGAACCTTTCCCTGAACCCTTCTGGTGTTTGAAGGACACTGAGCTTTTGCTCAACACTTGCCTGAGTCACTATAGTCTGGTTGGCAATACTCCCCTCTTGGGTCAAACTATCATGCATTCTAGTGGCATCCAGTTCAGTGCTGCATTCCAGACTCTGTGTGGTACTCTCAAGTGAGCATACTTGCCAGCCACTTTTCTGAGACTCTTCACTATGTGGGTAGCAGGAAGAGATGGACTCTCAGAATTACTGGTGTCTTTGGAAGATCTAGGTCCATACCCTCACTCCAACTGATAAGTCTGTTGCACTCTATTGCAACTTTCAAAATTCAGGCAAGGGGCAAATAGTTCTTGATTTCCTGACGTGGGTCCCGGAGGGTCCAAGTGGTAAACAGGAGATTTCATCGGTGTCACAAAATATGTGACTGGGTCACCGTAGGTGTCAGTTAACTACCTCTGTCTCAAAGCCTCAGATAATGTAGAGAAGTCTGAGTTCATAAATCCTGATGATGGGTTTGCATTCAGTATTGAATTTGCTTTAAATTGTACAGTGCCTCCACCCAGGGAAAGGTTTGAAAGTGGGCCTGGAGTCAAGTATAGTATCACCCCCTGGGATGCAGTACTTAACCACCTCTTTTCAAGACCACCCCAACTGTAAACCAACACAATTCAAGAACAGTTCCCATGATATGTAATTCTTAACTGCTCTAATAGTAATATGCTCACCCAGCAATGATGATAAAGCAATAAGAAAAGCTTCATTTGGGGACTGTGAACAGGAAAAAGGGTTAGGCTGTTCAGAATAACATGTTTGAAATTGTTTCTGTCTGATAGGGCTGGTATTCAGTTGCCCTCCAAGGCTTAGCCAAATAATATATTCACTATATAGCCAGCCCAACTGGTCTTTCAGTGCCTGTTTAGGCACAGTCAAAAAACAATAATGCAGCCAACACACAATCCAAACACACAGTACCTCTGCCCAGCTGTTCTGTGAGGTCCTACCCATGTCCCACTTGTACGGTACCAGTGTATGTAATAAACCCTTGTTCTGAGAGAGCTCCTAAGTGCTTCACTGGGCACCTAGCCATGGAAACACTGTAGGCCCAATGGGATAGTAAGTGGTTGTCAGGCATTGGTGCACTTTAAAGCATTAAACAATAATTACAACAAACCCAAATTTAAACCCAGCAGGGTATTTAGATCCCTGACCAGATGTCATAGTCCATTAACTGATTACCAATATTAAGCTAGCAATACAATAGTGTGGTGAAGGAACAAGGTTGTTGCAGCTGCCATAGTTGGTAGATTACTTGAACAAACCATCTTATCCCACCACTTCCCATCCCCAACTGTCCTCACTGATGCCTGCCTGTCTGGCCTGAGTGGAGCTACGGAATGGATGGGGCTGTTAGGAAGATGCCATGTTCACTTTTCCAATAACTGGCCAGAATATTGGTCAAACACTGCAGATCTATGGCTTTCTTTAGCTATTGGGAGGAATTATTTTGTCCATTGTGGATTAACATGTCTGAGAATGGGCAGGCATGGTAGCAGAAGATACAGTGCTATGTGGCTAATCAAACAGACCAGACCTGGGTTTGAATCCCACATCTTCCACTTGCATAGTGTGTGACCCTGAGCAAGTCACTTTACCTCCTTGTGCTCCCAGGTCGCTCCTGTAAAAAAGCTTTCAGCTTAGTGTGCTATACCTGGTTAAACAACTAAATAAATTCTGTATGGTGAAGTGTGGGACTTTTATTTAGATTTTCCCACTCAATAAACTTGCTTTCTTGCTTTTCTCTGTTTCAGTACTCTTTTTTTATTTATTTTTTGGCCATCTCTTCCCATGATGGTCTCTACTCTTAAGTATCACACCCATCACCACTAGTCAGTGCTGGCATAAAAATTTCATGCTCGTCTCATTCTCTATACTCCTCTTTCTTACATATTGTCTTCCTAATCTCCTGCTTCTTCTCTGACTCCTACTTCTTGTACTGATTTTCTGTCCTCCCCCTGCTATAGCACTTTTCCCCCTGCCCCTCCTTGTCCTTGCATGGGTTATGTGCTTTCCCTGCCCTTCTATTACCTTCCATTCAGTCTCCTACCTCTCATCTGACAAGTCCACTTCCACATCCTGCTTACTGGCACTCTCCATTACAACCTGATTTGATGGCTGTGTGCTACTTGCTCTATTTTGTTAACTTGTGGGCTCAGGGTACCTTCCCCTGCCAGCCACATACTCATAGTCAACTAGTTTTTCTTCTGGTGACAAAATAACAGTGTCCATATTCCACCCAGACTTAGTGTCACCGTCCTCATGTGATGGCTGAGCAGAAGCACTGGACTATTTGGTGCTGCTGCTGATGCATGATTTGGATGCAATGGGGCATCATACAGTGGATCAAGGCAGACTGGCAATTATCAGTGATTACCACAGAGAGATGGCTGTGGCAGATGTTGTCAATATGTTCATATGAGACAGGCAGGGGGAGTTCCTACATTTACATTTCTGGATGGATCACTTTTACCTTGGGTAGGGGAACTGGAACTGAACCATGTGAAGGAGGGAGAAGTGGAAACCAACATGCTTCTGGATTTTACAGAGTGATTGCATCACCAGATGAACTGGATGAGGCTGGAAGACTACCTTCAGTAAAAGTAGAACCCATGGACTGATGGGGACTAATGAACCATGTTTTTTTTGGCCACAGTATCATATGCCCAGCCCTAGTCATCACAGCCTCATGACTAAAACTCCCACTTCTGTCCCACTATGATCCTCTACTTCTTAACAACTGCTGCAGTCAGAACATATGCTTGGTGGAACTATCCAGAAGGTATATTTATCTACTCCTTTCCATCCCTGTGCATCCCCTTCTTTTCCTG
This sequence comes from Neoceratodus forsteri, assembly GCA_016271365.2. Classification (NCBI taxonomy): domain Eukaryota; kingdom Metazoa; phylum Chordata; order Ceratodontiformes; family Ceratodontidae; genus Neoceratodus; species Neoceratodus forsteri. The sequence goes on along the minus strand of CM057456.1, from coordinate 1,325,632,148 downwards.
TTTTTTTTCTCATACAATATTTTCTACATGCATGGGTGGCATGGACACAAACATGACAGATTATGACATGATGCAGCCACAAATGTATGCTGTGTTAATTTACAGTAGTCAGTGATTTTTAAATACCCAAATGATGCACATGGTGCTCGCACATGCCACAGTGACACACAACTCACAAAGTGACAGAATTGTCGGAGATGATCAAGTCTGACACCACCAGGCCACATACTGACCCCACTGACAGAACCTCACACCATCCCGCTGAAAGGCACTAAGAGACCGAGGGCAGGATTTTCAAAGGCTGATACAGGGCCTGCATCAAGCCTTGCATCAAACACTTGTGTCTCAGCAGCTGCACCAAGGCAAAATGCCTCAACTGCACCCAGCTTTATAATCTAGGATGCAGTTGTGACATTTGTACCTCCTTTATAGCAGCTAGTGGCAAAGTATGACACATACACTAGAGCAAAGAAGGGTGGTATGGTAGCTATCAATATGATGTATAGGAACAAAAAAATCCAATTTTTGCTACAAGCCTGGTGCACCAAATCTTTAACAAACCTGGGGCTCATGGCAAGAACAGCCATTTGAAAATCCAACCCCTAGTTTCTCACACTGCAGCAAGCAGCCTACTTTACTTTTCACTTCCTGGCTGGTAGACGCATGCGTACACACGCACACATGCACTGGCAAAAAAATAAAAATAATGATAGCTTTCTGCACCATGTACCACCAGAAGTCACTAAAAATTATTGTCAAATAATTTCTTCAACAATTCCTCCTGCCCTTTTCCCAGTTTGCTAAATTTAGTTACTACCCCACTGCATGCCTGCTGCAAGCACACTGTACTGTCCTCTCTGCAACAGCACACAATTTCACTGGACTGCTTGCCTGAAAAGACAGTTAAATATAGTATTGGGAACTGGCTAACTAGAATGATAATGCACACTTTCCTATGTTTTAAAATCTTTTATTTACAGACTACTCTTTTTGCACATAAATGCATAGCTTTTAGTTGCCAGGTCCTTCTCATCTGAGTGAGAGCTGGAAATGGCATTGACATGTATGCAGCACGAGAAGTAGTCAGTCTCCTGCATTGCTGATTGACTGTGCAGGTCATACGCCATGCCAACAACTTGCACATGCTCTGTGTATACTCCCTGTAATTAACATTGTATCAAGTAATCAAATGTCAGACATGTCAAATCAAAGATGAGTCCTTCGGGCCCACTTTGCCATGTCAAAAGTGCAAGATTTTGGTGCATACACTAAACTACAAATCAATGTTGGTTCATCATTACTTTGAAGTAGTTTCCGCATCAAGTACCTTGATGTGCAACTGGACTGAAACTAATTGGCACTGGCAATATACTATACCATATGCTAGGCACACTGTATCTCAACGAGTCATGCTTCCTATTTCCAGTTCACAGTAAGATCATCCTTGCTGGTGTTATGCAGACGTGGTTTAGGTGTTTTTCCCTAATCTACCTTAACCAAACTGAATCCCGTATTTGACACCTGTTATTTTGCTCTCAACACCCCAACTCTTACCCATCACTGCTCTATCTAACTTAGTATCAATCTCCTGTCCCTTGAGTCTTTCTGCCTCTCCAACTGCTGCTCCTTCCTTCCAAAACTTTCATTTAACGTCTTTCCAGCTTACCTTTCCTCTCATCCCCTCCATCTACTCTTCTGACACTTGCTTCCTTTTCATCCCCCAATGCAAAAACCTCAGCTAGGCAATTTACCCTCTCTGTCACCTCCCAAACCTTGGCAGCAACCCCTTAAAGATGTCCACTTCAAGAAAATCGGTGTGTTGCTGGATCTGAACCTTTATTTCTTCATATAGATTGACGTCATGCATACAAGAGTCCATCCTAAGCTTGGCAAAGTCATGTCTATGTCTTCTGGTCCAAGATGAGATCATTCTCAAGATTATCTGCTAGTGTTTGACTACACAGACCTGGTGTACAGTTCCAAACCATATTCAATAGATTGGACTCCCTTTTCAATTCCTTTTTGTGACTTTTCAATAAGAGCCCTAACTTATACCCATCACTAGTCTCTATCTCAACCTCCCTCTCCCCCTTGAGTCTCAGCATTTCTCCATGTGTCTTCACTTCTTTCTACATACTGTTCTTACCATACCTTTCCAACCTTCTTTCACCCTCCATCCCATGCTCCTTCTCCCCCTGCTCTTTTGAACTCCTTTTTCATCCTTCACTTTAGAACAGCTACTGGCTGCAGACACATTAATGTTGCTGCCAGAAAAAGACCACTGGTCTAGCCAGCCTGCCTGTAATACCCTATCCTAACCCCAAGACCCAGGACCCAATTCAGAAAGCATTAGGAATGATGCAAAGTGCTTATGTCAAAGAAATATGATGCAAGGGGCTCACTGTGCTGCACCTTGCATCATTCCCAATTGAGCAAGGCAGCCTGCACCAATTGGGGGACCACCTGTGCCAGCCAAGCTTGCACCATCTTTAGACAGATTTTCTGGTGCACAATGGCAGAAGGGGGCATGCACCAGGGTGGTGGTGCAGCATCCCCTTGCATGGAATTCTGAAAGCCCCCCACAGGGTGCACAGTCCACTACAGTTATACCAGCCCAGAGCTGGTCTAATGGGCTGTACACACCTGGAGCCATTGTCCATGATATCCTGTGCCCATAGAGTATCTGGACAGGTGCAGAGCAACAGTAGAGTGGCTGGAGGTATGCCACTGTTGTGGATACGTGCCCATAGGGTGTCCCCCATGGTGCCAGGCATGCAGCTAACCCCCCCCATGGACAGCACAGGCACGGCAGAAGCCATGTAATGTCCCCATCAGTGATCTGTTGCCACCCCTCTCCACTCAGCTCCACCTAATCTGCCCTCCTCATCCCCTGTCCCATCCCTTACAACCATGCCAACCTCCAGGCTGGTCCACCAACGGGTGCTGATGCCACCCGAACACCCTGCAGCAAACCTCTTTTGTGTGTCTTGACTTTGACGCATGGCTGCAGTTGCTGCAAGATGCAGGAGTTTGGGGCTGGGACCCCTCTTGATGGTGAATCAGGTGCAGGGTCCCTGGTGCATCAGAGATTGATGCAAGCTGCTGTTTGCCACAGCTTGCATAGATCTACGGTGGGCTTTGAGAATTGGGCTTCTGGCGTCTGTAGAGGGTTTATGCCCACACTATCCCGCCCCATGTTTGCTACCTTGCTACTACTTCCTGGGCGATTATGTCCTTAACTGTGTCCCGACCATGTTTGAAGCTATTAGTGGTCTTGGTGCCCACCACCTCAGCCAGCAGGCTACTCCACATCTCAACCACCGTCTCCATAAAAATGAACTTCCTCGCGTCCATCCTGAACTTCCCTCCTGATAGCTTCCACTCATGTCTCAGATAACCAAAAACAAGGATGAACTCCTCTGCAAGTCACATGATAATTAGCAAACAATAACTGCTTTTATTGTATTAAACACACTTATAAAATGGGGCAACACTTTTGTGGCTTCCACCACTTCTTCAGGCCCATACAACAGTGTTGGTCCTGGATAAAAACAAAGTAAAACACACAATTGGTATGCATTCAGATATATGTTTTCCTCCTTATGACACCACGTGGCAAGTTCCCACATACCACAACCCATAGATAGTTATATACATTGTTCCAACCAGTTCTGTAAAATATATATGCCCAATTCATGCTGATCTTTCTCTAAACAATCATAATAACTTTCTGTGTCCAGCCACCAAACTGTGAAGCCCTATTGACATCCTTATTTAATTTTAATAATAACTTGTATTTATTCATAGTTAACTGTCATACCCCTATCAAACTTATCATAGTGATTCATAAATAATAACAATTTTATTTTTATGGTGCCTTTCAGAGTATCAAGGAACCTAACACATTTTAAAATAACATATCACAGTCCAGATCATAAAAATATAAAACTAATAATCCCTTATCACAGTTATTCATTCGCCAAAGACTTGGATCCACAAATAAGCTTTCAAAGCTTATTTGAATCCCTGCATAGTCGTGCACTCCATTACCCAACTGGGTAGAGAATTCCAAAGGGTTGGGGTCGCATGCATAAATGCATGGTCCCCAGATGATTTCAAACACATCCTCGAAATCTCTAGCAACCCCTCGTCGGCCGAGCGGAGCAATCTTCCGGGGCGGTAGGGAACCAGAAGCTCTTTCAGGTTATCCAGGCCCAGTTCATGTAGGGCTTTAAAAGTCAGTAAACCAACTTTAAAGGTGATCCGCCACTGTAGGGGCAGCCAGTGCAGTCCATGCAGCACCGGCGTAATATGACAGGATCTAGAAGTTCCCATCAAACACCGGGCCACAGCGTTCTGCACTAGCTGCAAGTGACAGATTTCTACCCCAGGTAGCCCTAAATAAAGGGAGTTGCAGTAGTCCAGGTGTGAGGACACAAAGACATGGATCAGTGTAGGAAGATCATCAGACAGAACAAGGTGCTTAATCCTGGAGATATTCCTCAGATGGTAAAAAGAGTATTTGACAATGGCTGACACCGGCGAATCCAGTGTTAGGCCCTCATCAAAATTACCCCCAGGTTCCGCACCCGTTCAGAGGTCGGGAGTGAGATACCCCCAAGCAAAAGCCCCAAGGGGGAACCCACCCCCGGCGCCCCTATCCAGCGTGCTGGATCCACAACCAATTCCTCAGTCTTTTCCGAGTTCAACTTTAGCCAACTGGAATCCATCCACTCTGGGATTTCTATGAGACAGCTATTAAAAACTGAGAGAGTTCCATCCTGGTCAGGTGCAAAAGAAAGGTAGAGCTGGGTATCATCAGCATAGCAGTGAAACCTCAGTCCATACCTTCTTACAGTGTCTCCGAGGGGCAGCATATACACTGCAAACAACATGAGGACAATACTGAGCCCTGAGGGACTGCACAAGACAGAGAAACTGGGTCCAAGGAATAAATCCCGGACACCAGTCTCTGAGTTCTTCCAGTGAGGAAAGATGTAAACCACTTGAGGACTGTACCTGACAGTCCACAGATGAACTTCAGATGGCCAAGCAGAACCCCATGGTCGACAGTGTCAAACGCTGGTGAGAGGTCTAGAAGAACCAAGATGGAATGGCTTTTCCAATCCCTCGCCATCAGGAGATCATTGAGCACCCGAACCAGCACTGTCTCAGTACTATGTCTCTTTCAAAATCTGGACTGGAGGGGTCCATAGATGTCACGGATGGTCAAAAGGTTCTCCAGCTGCCTAGCCACTACTTTCTCAATAACCTTCCCTATAAAGGGAAGGTTAGAGATTGGTCTGTAGTTTGCATGGCAGTCTGGGACCAAGGAAGCTTTCTTCAAGAGGGGTGTTGCCACCGCCTCCTTCAGGGAGCTAGGAAACTCACCTGTTTCCAAGGAGCACCAGACTAACCGTGCTAGGACCAGACCAATGAACTCAATACAAACCAAAATCAGGGAAGTTGGTCCAGGATCCAAACTACAGCACGTAGGGTGAGCACTCTGGACAATCCGCATAACATCCATGAACTCCGGTCGGTCAAAGGTACTCCAGGAAAGTCGAGAATCAGTGGCCTCGAGCCGATCCACTGCAACTCCCATAGAGTGTGCTAGCCGAAGTACCACCCTGATGTCAGCCACCTTAGACGCAAAGAGTCAAGCAAGCTCATTGCACTCTATTTGCGAAAAAGTTTTTCAAACTTGTAGGCAGGCTGGGTTGCACAGTCTGTCCACCGTTCGAAAAAGCTGAGCTGGTCGATTCTGGGTGACCGCACTCTTCCTGGACAGGAACTCTGCCTTCTTACGGGTGATTGCAGATTGATAGACTTGGTAATGATCCATCAATCTAAGGCAGTCAGCATCAAAGGTGGACCTCCACCAGCAGCACTCTAACCTTCGTCCTAATCGCCGCATCTCCCTAAAAGTCCCATCAAACCATGGGGACCAAGGGCGAAGAGTGAGAGGATGAACACGAACGGGAGCAATGACATCCAGGGCCGATGTAATGCCCTAATTGTAGGCCATAACAAAGGTCTCCAGGTCACTACTTGCCACTGGGAGGGTTGATATATCAAGCACTGCCGCCAGGCCTTCACAGCTTACATCTCATAAAGGGTGATACCTGACCATCTTCACAGGGGCAGGCCTATGAAGGGGGGTGCTAAAACTAAACTCCACAGTGTAATGCTCGGACCATCTGACAGGTTCCACCCCCAAATCGGAGGCTTCGATCCCCTGGAGGAAGACTAAGTCACGAGAGTGACCATGGTAACTATCTGTGTAAGGCCCAGAGATGTCATCAACTGGAGGAAGTGTTGTCAAAATTACGAGAGCTCGTCATCGATCCAGGCATTAAAGTCGCCCAGGACCATCAGCCTGGGCGACTCAAATGCCATGTCAATGACGAAGTCCGCAACTTCCTGAAGGAACAGCTTCTCATGTCCAGGTGGACAGTAGATGAGAGTGATCCTACAACCTACACCTGCAACAACAGTACACTCAAATGGCTCAGCCTCCTCAACTGGTACATTCGTGAGGTTAAGTTCGGTCTTAAAACAGACCGCACCCCCCCCCGATCCAGTCTCGGCAGTGAATCACCAAGTACCCAGCTGGAGTTAAAGCCTCCAAAATGGGGTCAGAATTCTCATCCAGCCAGGTCTCGGTGATGCAAGCCAAGTCCACCATTCCAACAAGATCTGCAATAATTGCAGTCTTGTTCTTAGCGGACCTGGCATTGCATAACATCGCCCTAGTTGAATGAACCTCCCGGGCCGTCTGGACCACCTGCCCACCAAAACTGGTAGTGCCCTTGGGTATGGAAACCAGACAGGGTGGACCCCTATCTTGGTTCCATCTCGTCCCAGGGTGTCTTCTGGATCCTACAACCCCAATACGATGGCCCCACACATTCAGTGCACAACTGTGGGGACGGACTTCCAACACATTCTGGTGACTAATGTGACAATACAACACTCCTGTTAACTAAATCACTAAAATACAAAACAACATACTGAATACCATAAAAGAAAATAGTAAAATTACACAACCTCTTATTTAACAGAAAATATCCCGCAGCCCTCCCACAGCTTCAGGAAATAAACAAAACACTATTAAACTAAAACAAAATAAAGTAAAAACATCAAATCATACAATCCAAAACAACAATTTAAAAGGAACAGAATCAGTTAAAGTCAACAAATAAGTCTTGAACACTGATATGAAAGACTAAATATTTTGGGGAAAATTCAGATCTTCCAGCTCCCAGTGAGCCTCTCACCACCAACAGAGACCGAAATACCCTCAGGAGCTCCCACCTCCTGAGCAGATTGATGAAAATATCTTGAGGAATTTCACCCAAAAAAGGGTAAAGCCAGATAATTTCCCAAACTTCAGGCGCTCTCACCGACTACGTCCAGGAAATAGTAGATTGCACTCTCACTGCCAGACAAAGGAACAAAATTATAGTCTAATCAAGACTGACGCAAATGGAGAGGAGGTGGAAGAAAATCCAATAAAACCTCCTCTGAAAGTGGATCGCTCTGGGCCTGGTGTGGACCCTGCAAAATCTATGTGTGCTGCTGACCCTGGTCTATAGCAGCTGCCAAGGATCATTGACCAAAACCACTGACTAGCAGATCCTACGAGGAATCCCTGGAGGTCATCGGCCCCAATAACTGGCTCCCCAGTAAAAAGGGGCCAGGCCCTTGCACCACTGCAAACTCACACCCAGCCCACTCACAAGATCAAGGCCTACACCACCCGGCATCACATCAAGCCATTCCTCTTACCACCAACCAGCTGCTCTAAGTACAGATAGTCAATTCCTTCCCCAACAAAGCCAGGAATTGTAATCCACAGTTCTCCTCTTGAGTTGCTTCAAGCCAAGTATTATCCACACTTCAGCCTCCTTTACAGCATTCCAACTCGTATCTAGACCACATGGAAACTGCCAATGATATAAGCAAACCAGTGGTGTAGGCAAAATCCCAATGGTGTAAGCAATCCAGTCAATACAGTCCCAGAGTTACAAAGTAGGCCCAGCCGCCAAATATATTAAAATGATAGCGGGGCCAACCGGATTAACACACGAGACACCAACAATACACAGAGTCCTGACCAGCATTAAACTGCAGTTCGATATTAAATGAGGTAGTGTGCGAGCATGCCAATAGTGGTAAACAGCAGTAGACCACATCGGTAGACAGCAGCTGTAGTACATGGGACACCGATAAAAAATGGAGCCCTGACCAATGTTGTGCAGCAATCCACTGTTACAGGGCAAACATACAAATAAAACACAACATACGCTCTTCCAAAGAAAAAAACAAACGAAAATAAAAGCAGAACAAAAAAATGACAAAAGATAAAACTAAAACTAAAACAGACTAAAACTTAAAAACTGACACAGAGCTATCATGGATCAACTGATGGCACACCCAGCCTGGTGGCCATTGTACAGCTTCATCATGCACCTTTGCTGGCGACTCTGTGCTGTATGACTTACTGTCTACTAAAACTATATTCCTTCATCTCACATCCTGTAAGTTTATTCCACCTCTGTAAGGAATAATATTAAATTTACTTTTCTTCATAAAGAATATATTTTCATTCTAAACTTCCTTAATTAATGTTCCCAAAATGAACCTCAGCATGCCCTCACCTTTCTTTTCATCTCCCAATTTTACTCCTAGAAACTTGCTGTCTCCCCTTTCTCGGGACATGACTTAATCCACTGTATACAAAAGATAAACTATTCTTAATACTAAATACTCTCTCCAATTTACTATACAGAGTTTTTAAGGCCACAGTGATGATAAATAAGAGCTTCACTCACCCAGACGATGTGGCTGCAGATGTGTCAGTGTCTCCCTGGATGTAGGAGCAACTGAAACCATGTGCATGCTCAGCTTAAATACATTGAGAAGTGGGGTTGGTACTGTATGACATCACTGATAACATCACAAACTTGCCCACTCCTAGGTTCTTGCCTGTATTTACTAAGGATGTAATATGTGAAAGTTTCTGCATGAGCCTGGTGGTGGCGTATTGGAATCAGTGGTACTGCTCAGGCTCAGAGGTCAGGAAAAACAGGCGGTTCACCCCCGACTTCCAGCTACTTGCTGAATCATTATTTATAATCTTCCTACTTGTGCTAAAACCTACCTTGTTTGATTGGTGCATGTTGGTTCTTTCATATCAAAAATCAATTCTGGGAAGAGGCTACAAGTTCCAAATAAATCCCATATACATTTTTCAACTTCTGACTCTTTCCTTACAGTTTAAAATTTTGTTTAAACTTAACAGACCTTATTTAACATCTGTGGCCATCCCCTCACCCCTCCTTAAACTGTTTTTGATATTATTCTTTCCAAAAAGCTCTATAATCATAAAGAGCAATGGTAGGTGAAGGGGGGAAGGGGACACATCATTGGGTCTCTGTTTTTCGTGACATGGGGGGGGTCCATTCTTTATCCATCCTCTACGTGCCCTCCAGAGGAACTTACTGCCTGAGAAAAGCCTGCTTGGGTTTAGCAACACAGTATCCAGAGCAAGTGTGACCACACAAGCTGCTGTCAGCTGGCTGTTTGCATCCCACTCCCGGACATTGTAAACAACATTGGTTAATCTTATAATGTACTTAGTATTATTAATAGATTATAAGCACACTGAATGAAGTTCTAGAGGGCCTTTGGAAAATCCAGGAATTTAAGTACTGGAGTCCTTGTTCATGTGTTCCATGTATCCAAGATTAAAGTCCTCTGGATTTAGATTAAGTTAGGCCAGTAGAAATTCTGGGCCAACTGCTGCATAGTTCGTGTAATTCCCAGATGACCAGATAAGGGAATATCATGGGCAACCTTGAGCAACTGTTCACGATATCCCTGGGGAACGACAAGCTGCCTGCCTAGCATCTCTCCCTCTGTCTGTACTGCCTGTGTATACATAAGTCCATTTTCCCAACAAACCTCATGTCTGCCGTCACCTCCCTGTGTTCCGTCAGAGTCTGCCCAAGCCGTCAGCTTCTCTAAACTAGGGTCACTCCTCTGGGCAGCTGCAAACCCCTCACACAGTCCCAAGGCATGGAACAGGTCCCCTTCAGTCGCTAAACTAGGGTCCCTAGCAGTAGCGTCAAGGCCCTCAGGATCACTATCAGTCCCAACCCTCTGACCAGGGGTCATCCCTCCCTCTGCAGAGTAACCCTCTGTAGCTGTGTGGTTACTTGCTACTGGGGAAATTTCTGCCCCCTTTTTATCAGTCTCCCCATCTGGAGACACAGGCTGGGGAACCAGCCTCTCAGAGGTTTCCACACTGGTTTCTGTGGGGTTCAGGGAACTACTATTTTCCCTTGCTGCTTGGCTGCGGGTAACTGCACATGCCACCCCCTGCTGGAGATTGTTACCCAGGATCACATCCACTGCTAATGTGTTGGCTATAGCCACATGTTTCACAGTTCCCCCTGTTTCACCCCAGTCCAGGAGAACACTAGCGAGTGGCAGTGTTTTCTCTTCACCAGTAAACCCTTGTACAGTTACGTATTTATTGGTTATAAGCTGATCAGGCTGTACCAGATCCCCCTTTACCAATGTCAGGGATGCCCCTGTGTCCCTTAACCCCTGCATCTGTACACCATTTACTATGACTGGGTGCATGTGTTTCCTCGTGTTCACTGGCATGTTTTCAGGGACACACAAACAACCCACTTCTTTTCTAGCACCCTGTTGTGCATTATGGCTCACCTTTTTGGGGCACTGTCTGGCAATATGCCCAGTTTCTTTATGCAGCCAACATGCATTTCTTACTTCAGATAAATTGTTTCATTGAAACCTAAGGCTAACTGGTTTTGGTGGAGGCAGTGAGGGTTTTAGCTACCCTGAAGGCGCGCTTTTTCCCTTTCTGTGCTGCCACACTCACCCCGTTCGCTCTTAGAGCAGGTCTGCTCTTGGCATAGCGGTCCGAGAGTTCAGCAGCCTCTTGTCCTGTTTTTGGATCTCTGTCCTCTAGCCAGGTTTTTAGCTCTGAGGGATGAAGCTGTGTGCCCTGCTTCATTATAGTGTCTTACAACTGTGGAGCTTTTATCTTTGTTTCTAATATCACTCTTGTGTTCGCTAATTCGGTGTCTGAGCTCCCCATCTGTTTTTCCAAATATAACTTATCGGATGGGCATTGTAGAATGTAAATAACATGATCAGATTTGCACGTGATGTGTTATTGAATCTCAAATATCCTGTTTGTGAATGGATGCTGAAAATGTGTTTTCCTACCCGTGTTATTGTATTGAAAGCAGTGGCCACATGGATAGCTGCCATTTTTTAGGGGCCCAATAAAAGCTGTCACTCAGAGGACTCCCCCCAGTGTGAACTGTGCGTACCAGTTTGTCTCTTAGGGTCAGATTTCTTTTAGATGTTATAAATGAGTATTCCATGAACCTCTGGTTCTGAAGGTTACCAGACTGTAGAATATGCCAATTGTCTGTTACTATTCATTTGATATAATTCTGAAGGTGATTATAGGCAGTGGAAACTACTATTCTGTTACCCACATTATCTTTCTTCTGGCCCTCTACTAATGTCTTCCTTGGGATGTCTCTAACCTCTGGACACTAGACATCAGGTGTTTCTTCCTCTAGCCTCTGCTCATAAACCTCCTGGTCATATTTTCTGCTTCCTTCTCAAATTCTTTTGTGTTGCTGCTGTTTCTCTTGGACCTGATAAGTTTTGACTTTGGGATACTTTTTTTAAGCCCGTTGTCATGGAAGCTATCAAAGTGAAGTATGGTGTTCCTATCAATCTCTTTCCTGTACAATTTTGTTGCCAACCAACCATTCTCTTTATATATAAGCAGATCTAAGAATGAGATCTGATCTGTGCTTTCCTCCATCGTGAACTTTAAGTTAATGTTTTGTGTGTTCGAAAAAGTACTAAATCTCTCAAGATCTTCCTCACTTCCCTCCCATAAAATCAAAATGTCATCGATGAAACATCTCCACATTTTTACGTTATTCAAGAAAGGGTTATTTACAGCTTCAAATATGTGTTCCGATTTAAAGTTTCCCATAAAAAGGTTAGCATATGAGGGAGCCATTGTGCTTCCCATTGCTGTTCCTTTGACCTGCATATAGTATTCCTCTTCATACTGGAAATTATTTTTACTCAGAACTAGCTCTGCTAGCCCTGTCTGAAACTCCTCAGGTGGAAATTTGTCCTCTCTGCCACGTACTGCTGACCCAAGTGCTGCTAGTCCCTCCTGGTGTGGTATACTCGTATATAGGTCTTTTACATCAAGTGATACCAACCAGATGTTGTGAACATCCTTACCCTTCTGTTTAAAGTCTGAAATTATTTTGAGAACATGGTTTGTGTCCTTAATGTATGTTTTCAGTTTCTGCACCTCCAGTTGTATATGGTAATCCACATACTTGGAAAGTGGTTCCAAGATCAAATCAGTGCCAGAAGCTATTGGTCTCCCTAGTGGTTTTGTGCATTCTTGTGCATTTTGGGCAGTACATAGAACTTAGGTATCCTCGGATTTTTATTAATTAACATATGCATCTCTCCTTCTGCACACCAACCTCGATCTACCCTGAACTCTAAAAATTATTTGATTTCATCTGCTATCTCAAAGGTTGGGACTCCACTAAGGATCTGATAGTGTTCTGTGTCCCCTAGCTGTCTAAGGCATTCTACTTTGCAGTCCTCATAATTCCATAGCACAATACCACCCTCTTTGTCCGTGGGTTGAATCACCAGGGTCCTGTCCTGCTCCAGCAGTCTTAGGGTCTCCCTCTCTGTGGCCACTGCTTTCAATGCAATAACACAAGTAGGAAAACACATGTTCAGCATCCATTCACGAACAGGATATTTGAGATACAACAACACATCACGTGCAAATCTGACCATGTTATTTACATTCTACAATGCCCATCCGATAAGTTATATGTGGAAAAACAGACGGGGAGCTCAGACACTGAATTAGCAAACACAAGAGTGATATTAGAAACAAGGATGAAAGCTCCACAGTTGCAAGACACTATAATGAAGCAGGGCACACAGCTTCATCCCTCAGATTTTGGGGCCTTGAAAAAGTGACCGAGCCGAGAAACAGCAGTATATAACATGGAAGGATCTGGTATTAAAGAGAGAGGTCTTCTGGATTTATCAGATGGATAGTACAAATCCTAGAGTGGGACTAAATGAAATGTGTGACTGGCATCTCTACTGGTGATGATGAATGGAAGAAAGAAGGACCCTGTGTGTTAAGAACGAGGACTTTAATCTTGTATACATGGAACATATGAACAAGGACTCCAGTATTTAAATTTCTGGATTTTCCAAAAGTCCTCTAGAACTTTCATTCAGTGTGCTTATAATCTGCTAATAATACAAAGTACATCATAAGATTCACCAGTGTTGTTTACAGTTTCTGGGAGTGGGATGCAAACAGCCAGCTTACAGCAGCTTGAGTGGCCACACCTGCTCTGATACTGTGTTGCTAAACCCAAGTGGGCTTTTCTCAGGCAGTAAGTTCCTCTTGAGGGCATGTAGCAGATGGATAGAGAATGGACCCCACTATGTCATGAAAAACAGAGACCCAATGATGTCCTCCCCCCCTTCATCTACCATAGCACTTTATGATTACAGAGCTTTTTGAAAGGAATAATATGAAAAACAGTTTGGGGGAGGGGAGAGGGGATGGCCACAGATGTTAAATAAGGTCTGTTAAGTTTAAACAAAATTTTTAACTGTAAGGAGAGTCAGAAGTTGAAAAATGTATATGGGATTTATTTGGAATTTGTAGCTTCTTCCCAGAATTGATTTTTGATATGACAGATCAAACACACACCAATCAAACAAGGTAGTTTTTAGCACAAGTAGGAAGATTATAAATAATGATTCAGCAAGTAGCCAGAAGTCGGGGGTGAACTGCCTGTTTTTCCTGATCTCTGAGCCTGAGCCGTCCCACTGATTCCACTACTCCACCACCAGGCTCAGGAACTTTCAAACATGACAACCTCAGTGAATACAGCCAAGAACCTGGGAGTGGGTGGGTTCGGGATGTCAACAGTGACATCATAGCCACCCCACACACACACACACACTTCTCAAGGTATTTAAACTGAGCATGTGCATGGTTTCAGTTGCTCCTACATTCAGGGAGACACTGAGACCTCTGCAGCCGTGCTGTCTGGGTGAGTGAAGCTCTTATTTAAATCAGGGTGTGCTTAAAAACTCTGTATAGCAAATTGAAGAGAAATGATTTAGTATTAAGAATATTTTATCTTTTGTACACAGTGGATTAAATCAAGTCCTGAGAAAGGGGAGACAGCAGATTTATATGAGTAAATTTGGGAGATGAAAAGAAAGGTGAGGGCATGCTGAAATTCATTTTGGGAACATTAATTAAGGAAGGAAGTTTAGAATGAAAATATACTCTTTATGAGTTGGAGTACATTTAATATACTAATTCCTTACAGAGATGGAATAAACTTACAGGATGTGAGATGAAGGAATATAGTTTTAGTAGACAGTAAGTCATACGGTATTCATTTTTTATGAATCACTAGGATACGTTTGATAGGGATATAACAGTAACTATGAATAAATATGTTATTATTAAAATTTAATAAGGATGTCAACAGGGCTTCACAGTTTGGCTGGACACAGAAAGTTATTATGATTGTTTAGAGAAAGATCAGCATGAACTGGGAATATATATTTTACTGAACTGGTTGGAACAATGTACATAACTATCTATGGGTTGTGGTATGTGGGAACTTGTCACCTGGTGTCATAAGGAGGAAAATATGTATCTGAATGTATACCAGTTGTGTGTTTTACTTTGTTTTTATCCAGGATCAACACTGTTGTATGGGCCTGAAGAAGTGGTGGAAGCACAAAACTGTTGCCCCATTTTATAAGTGTGTTTAATACAATAAAAGCAGTTATTGTTTGCTAATTATCATGTGACTTGTAGTGGAGTTCATCCTTATTTTCAGTTATCTGAGTTTCGTGTTGCCAACATAGGATGACCCAAGTACAGAACTGACATACAAGAATCAGGGCACTCTAATCACCCATATCTTTTGCAGAGTTTCCACTCAGGTCTCCCTTGTTCTAGAAACTTCACCTTCTTGTTAAATGATCTGTCACTGTACATAAATGAACTACGTAACCATGAAAGCTATGTAATCTATGCAACCATGTATCTGTGCAATTCATGTAAATATGTAACTGTGTAACCCTGTGACTAAGAAACTATGTAATATTCTCTGTTGCCAAGGTGTCCCTAGAAAATGAGCACTAGCTCAAGGGGTATGTACCTGTTCATGTCTCATGAATAAAATACTACTACTACTGTTTCCAAGTTGGTGAGTATCACATTGGGAATAGCAGACAGCCTTGCAGGTTTTCTGGCCAGCTACACTAGTAGGTAGTTCTGAAATGTATTTAGCATGGTCTGACTTTTGCTGCTCCTACTCTAGCTGCTGGAATGTCCCACTCAATGATAGAGATCTTCAAATACCACTACCTCCCTCTTTGTGCCCCTTCTGTATTTCTCCTCCTACTTTTCTATCACACTTGTCACCCTGTGCGGATGGTCTATAGACCACCCCAATGCACAATTTCTTACCTGTTGCCATTGTGAGTGGAACCCACAATAATTCTGTTGCTGTATTCCCCAGCCTTTCTTTTCCATTCAGGTAAGGGGGGAGGAGGGAGTACAAGTGGAGGGGGACTTTGAGAAAACAGAGGTGCTTAATAGCTACTTCTGCTCGATCTTCATGGTGGAGGGGGAGTGAAGGGAACCAGAGTTAAGAAGGAGGGGAGGGGAAGACAAAAGGATGACTCTTAGTCTGTTCAGTAAAGACAGGGTAAGAGAGGAACTAGGTAGGTTGAAGGTAGACAAGGCAATGGGGCCAGATGGCTTGCATCCTTGGGTATTCCGGGAACTAAGGGAGAGCTTGCAGCACTTTTGGCATGACTATTTAACTTGTCCCTGGATACAGGATGGGTGCCAATGGACTAGAAGAAGGCTGATATGGTGCCACTACATAACTGGGGCAGCAAGGAGGAGGCAGAGAATTATTGCCCAGTCAGCCTCACTACAGTGGTGGGTAAGGAGATAGTGGTACTAATAAAGGAAAGGGTGGTAAACTACCTTGTGGACAGTGGGCTGCAGGATGACAGGCAGCATAGCTTCACAAATAGGAGAACATGCCAGACAAACCTAATAGAGTTTTTCAAATGGGTGATGAAGATGGTCGATAAGGGAGGGGCAGTGAACATGGCCTATTTGAACTTCAGAAAGGCTTTTAACATCATCCCTCACAGAAGGCTGGTAAATAAGCTGGAATGATTAGGGGTGGGATAAAAAACAACTAGGTGCATGGAAAACTGGTTGAAGGACAAAAGCCAGAGGGTGGTGGTTAACAGGATGCATTCCAGGGAGAAGGGGGTGATAAGCGAGGTGCCCCAGGGGTCGGTTCTGGGACCCTTCCTTTTTAATATCTATATCAGTGATATAGCAGAGAGGCTAGAGGGGAAGGTGTGCCTATTTGCAGATGATACAAAGATCTGCAATAGGTAGACACCCCGGGGGCGGTGTAGGCCATGAGGGAGGACCTGAGGATTCTGCAAGGGTGGTCGGAAACTTGGCAGCTGAAATTCAATGCTAAAACATGTACAGTAATGCACAAGGGATGTAAACACGTAAGCCACTTACACACTGGGAGGAAGGTAATTAAGTCAACTGAGCAGGAGAGGGATCTGGAAATTATAATATCTAAAAAACCTAAAGGTCAGTAAACAATGCAGCAAGGTGGAGGGCAAGGCAAAAAGAATGATTGTGTGCATAGGGAGGGGTATAACAAGCAGAAGGAGGGAGATGCTGATGTCTCTTTATAAAACTATAGTGAGACCTCACCTGGAGTAAGGGGTTCAGTTCTGGAGACCTCAACTATGCAAGGACATAGATGGGATTGAATGGGCTCAGAGAAGGGCAACCAAGATGGTACAAGGTATGCAAGGGAAGCCCTACGAGGAGAGATGGAGGGAACTGGATCTGTTCCCATTGGAGACTAGAAGGGAGAGGGGGGACATGATAGAAACATTTAAGTACGTGAAGGGAATTAATAAGGTGAGGGAGGGGAGCTTATTTACAAGGAAAGGGGGTGCAAAAACTAGAGATCATAGTCTAAGATTAGGAGGAGGAAGATTTAAGGGCAATGTGAGGGGGTGTTACTTCACGGAGAGGGTGGTGGAGTCCTGGAACAAACTACCTGAG
Organism: Neoceratodus forsteri; assembly: GCA_016271365.2. NCBI lineage: Eukaryota > Metazoa > Chordata > Ceratodontiformes > Ceratodontidae > Neoceratodus > Neoceratodus forsteri. The sequence continues at coordinate 1,325,614,864 of CM057456.1, read as the reverse complement.
GAGGTGGTGGGGGCTGAAATGGTGGAGGGATTCAAGAGGGCATGGGACAGACATAAGTGGCTGACCAGTGGTGGAAGGGGAGATCCCTTTGCAAAGATGACAAGTAAGGTGGGGGGGTTAAGGGCAGACTCGATAGGCCAGAGAGGTCCTTTTCTGCTGTCAGATTTCTATGGTTCGCCACCCTGTACTCTGGAATAGCCTCCTTCTATTAGGTCTCTGGTCCATGATCATTAATTCCCTTCCTGCAACTGCTGCTAAACCCTCATCCCCCTTGTATTTTTCTATGCCTACACTCTCATCTTGCTCTCTGCCCTTCACACTTGCAACCTCTTTTCCATAAGTCAACCTCCCCTACTCCACATGACTGCTTCCCTCCTTTGTTCTCTGCTATAGTCTTTCCTCCTGAAAGGTGGGGGTCATGTATTTGTTCCACCCCCCACATTTGTTATGTAACCCCGGCCTGAGGAATCTTTGTAGGTTTTTTAATGAATAATTTGTATTACTCGTATATCTGATTTTATTTCTATTGGCATATGCTAGGCCTTTACCCTACACATTCTTCTTACATGTACATGTTCTTGATTGATTGGTTGATTGATTGAACATTTGGTATCCAGGTGGATGCACTGGGTCACATGACCCCTATACAGGCATGACCGGAACATGAAAGATAAAGAAGAAATTTTTTGTACAGTATATAAAACTTCATTAACAACATTAACTGTCTTTAAATACAGCAGTATACCTGCATTCCATTAATAAATATAACATTGTAGTAAAGTCAGAAGAATTAAAATGGTATACAATAAATGGAGACAGTTAAGAAGCCCACATCATACAGTTAACAATGCAGTACTCAAATTTGTGAGTGGTGGCAGCTTTTGGCATTAGAACAAGTACTGCTTTTAAATTGCCTTGAACTGTGACAGTGTTCTGTCCTGTTTTAGGATCTTAGACTTTTCACACTAGTTTGTATTTAAATAATATCAGTGAGGGGTCCCTACCCACTTTTTTTAATCACTTTGTAGCCCATTATTTCTAGGCTAAGAGCATCTTTTTCTTTTAAGGGTAGCCACTTTAGTTTTTTGTATAGTAAACGGTGGTGTTCTGGTATCTTAGCACTTAAAGTAAAATTACACATTGAATAGTAGAGTGCAGGGTTTTTCTTTTCATTTTTATTTTCTGTGATATCCTACCCCATAAAACATTTCCATACTCAACTAGTGGGAGCAGGCTACTCTAAGTAACTACTCATCTAGTCTTACTGGTGAGATAATCTCTTAAGGCATATAATGCCCCAAGTTTGTTTTTTTATGTAGCTGTGTTGTAATGTGGGTAATGTGTGCCTCATCTGTTAATCTTGAGTCTAGGGAGACTTCAAGGTATTTGCCGTTATAAGTTACTTCTAGACTTTCTGTTCGATTCATGTTTATTTTAAAGTTACATGTTTTGATAAATTTTATTTGGATACATTTTGCAATTTTTGATCACATTTAGACTCCTGTTTAGTTTTCTGCATTTATTGTACTCTTGACTTGCATTGATTTTTGCATTACAATGTTATCTGCATGTTGTACCCATTTTGATGTATTCTGTATTTTCCAGTTGGTTGCAATGTGTCACATTTCTTTTCTTTTGTTATCCCTTCCCTAGGGCACACCTGGAAATTAACTTTGATGCTGTGTGCCTATCCCAGTGTCCATGTTTTTAATTAAAAAGTCCACATATGATGCATATCCTTAAAAACTAATAAGAGTCAGTGTCTATAAATATATCAAAGATATGAACTGTACTACAATGGCATCTATAGTGCCAGACAGGGCAACACATTATAGTGTACACATTTGTATTGCCTGTCTATACCCCTACTTGACCCTGGATGCTGATTCAAAAGATCTTAGAAAATATTTATTTTATGTGAGCTTTTTATGCAAGTCAACTAAAGACAACTGACTTGTACAAAAACAAGCTTCAAATACATTTGTTTAAATCTGTTAGATACATGTTAAGATGTAACTCAAAGTTACCAATAAACAGATAGATTGGAGTTTACTAGGTAATGAATTTCAGGAGTTTGAAGCAAAGTTAGAATATGACTTCTAACTCTTATTAGTCTTAGCACAGTTGTAAGAAGGCATACTCCATGTAGTCCACGATAAACAATTTTGTTTTAAGGGATCAACAACAAGACTCTTCACTCCTGCCATTGTTCCATGCAACACAACACAGGGTCGGCTGATCCTTTCTGTAATTTTTTTCTTGGGCATCAAAACTAAACCAAATCAAAATCAAATCAAACTTTATTTGTAAAAAAACACAATTCCAAATTGTTCAAAGCACTTGTACAACAGAAAACACAGACAAAGTTAAAACAATATCAGTTTAAAACGAATATCATAAGATCTAAAAAGTTTCTAAACTATTTTTTAAAATTTTCATAACTACGTAACTAATACAATTTTAAAACCTTCTCAGAAAATCTAGAAGCAATCAGGGAAGGCCAAACTAAATAAATGTGTTCTAAGAGCGGTCTTAAAACTCTGGACGGTTAGGCACTCCCTTACCTGATGAGGTAGAGGTTCCACAGGGTTGGGGCCACAAAGACAAAAGATTGGCCCCCTTGGTCTTAAATCGAACCCTGGGAACCTCTGGCAATCCCTCATCAGAGGAGCGGAGCAGGTGGAAGGGGCGGTAGGGACAAAGGAGATCTTGCAAGTACCAAGGTCCCTACCCGTGTAGGGCTTTACAGGTCAGTAACCCGACCTTGAAGGTGATCCACCACTGTACTGGCAGCCAGCAGTCCATGGAACACAGGCGTGATATAGCAAGATCTTGAAGATCCAGTCAACAGCCTGGCTGTCGCATTCTGCACTAGCTGCAAGCGGCGGATAGTATCCCCTGGAAGCCCTAAGTAAAGGGCTATGCAGTAGTCAAGGAGGGAGGTCACGAAGGCATGGACCAGAGCTGGAAGATTGTCAGGTGGGACCAGATTTTTTTATCTGGGTGATATTCCTCAGATGGTAAAAAGAGGTCTTGGCAGTTGCTGACACTTGAAACTTAAGCATCAGGCTGTCATCAAAAATAACACCTAGATTCAACACACTGTCAGAGGTCGTCAGTTGGATGCCCCTGAGCATGAGCCCAGAGGGCTGTCCCACCCGTGATCCCATACTCTGATAACCTGGGTCCACCACCAACACCTCAGTTTCAACCGGGTTCAACTGCAGCCAGCTGGTACTCATCCAGTCCTGGATCTCGGAGAGGCAGGTGTTAAAGACCAAGAGAGCTCCACCCTGTTTGGACACAAAGGACGTGTATAGCTGAGTATCATCTGCATAGCAGTGAAAACTCAGACCGTACTGCCTAATAATGTTTCCCAAAAGCATCATATACATTGCAAACAACATGGGTGACAAGATGGAGCCCTGCGGCACCCTGCAGGATAAGGGGAAAGGGGCCGAGGAATAAATCACCGAAACCACTCTCTGAGTCCTACCCTTGAGGAAAGATCGAAACCAACTGAGGACTGTACCAGACAGTCCACAGATCAGCTGCAGGCACTCCAGCAGCACACCATGGTCCACAGTGTTAAATGCTGCAGAGAGATCAAGGAGGACCAAGATCGAACAATTCCTCTGATCCCTCACTATTAGGAGATCATTAAGTACCCGAACAAGTGCTGTCTCTGTATTATGTCTCTCCTAAATCTGGACTGGAGAGGATCATAGACATCATGGATAGTTAAATGATCATACAGCTGTAATGCAACCACCTTCTCAGTAACCTTACCTACAAAGGGCAGGTTAGAGATGGGTCTGTAGTTAGCCAGACAGTCTTGTTCACGGGAGGGTTTTTAAGGAGAGATCATACAACTGCCTCTTTCAGGGGGTCAGGAAACTCCCCCATCTCCAATGACCTGCAGACTATCTCAGCTAGGACAAGACCTATTTCCTTAACACACCCCACAAGGAGGCATGTTGGGCCCGGGTACAAACTACAGCAGGTTGAATGCAAAGTCTGGATAATCCTCATGATGTCAATGATTGCCTGCCAATCGAAGTCAGACCAGGTAAACCGGGTGCTCACAACTTCCTGCCGACCTCTGCAACACCTAATAGAGGGGGCTGGACAGAGTCCAGACCAGATGATGGCAACCTTATCAGCAAAAAAGAAAGCAAACTCATCACACTTATCTTGCGAAAACACCACTCCAGACTGAAGACAGGTTTAACTGCACAATCTGTCGACAGTCCAGAAGAGCTGAGCTGGTCAATTTTGCACAGCAGCAATCTCCCTGGGCAGGAACTCTACCTTCTTATGGGAGACTGCTGATTGATGGATCGTATAATGATTCATCAATCTAAGTTTGTTATCAACCAGACCAGTTTTCCATCAACACCTCTCCAACCTTCACCCCATTCGAGCTGGCCCGGTGGCACTGAGGGTTAAGGCACTGGATGCCACACCTCGCGCCACACCAGCAATCCGGGTTTGGGAATGAGCCCAGGCCATCAGGGGTTGGTAGGGGAAGGAGAGGATTGAGCATCCGATGACAGCTCTCCTTTTCTGGGGAGGGTGGGTCAACAATTCCCCAGTGCTAGCAACTCTCAGTGGAGGCTGGGAGTGCAGCAGCCAGGGGGATCACATCAGGAATGGGGAGACGCATTGGCGGACATCCACAGGAGGGGTGCAGGAGCACACTCAGTCCATGCTGGATGTCATTGCACGTCTGTGCTCCTAGGAGGGGGAGCTCTCGAACAAAGGAAATGAACCGTTGTCTGGGAGGAAAACGTCACCTGCCCCCACCTCCAACTCTGGATCCTGCCCACCAGATCTCGTCTCACCCAATCACCTCCACCCGAGGAGCTTCAGAAGAGGGAGCACAAAGGAGCAGAAGGTGGTCCCACTCCAGGGGCGTGGACCAGTGGACTCTCCGAAGGTGTGTCGCAGGTGTGGGAAGACAGTGTACGGCCGGGGAGGATCTCAGCAGGAGGGGATAAGGCAGGATCACTGATGAAGCCCCAGCCAGTGGTGACTGGAGGGAAAAATAATCATAAAAAAAGAAAAAACTTCACCCCACTCTCCTCAGCTCCTTCAGGGTCCCATCAGACCATGGGAAGACCATGGGACTTTGGACAAAGAGTGAGAGGTGAACATGCACAGGAGCTATGGAATCCAGGGCCACTGTCACCACCTTATTATAGGCCTGCACCAGATCTCCTGGATCCAAGCATTCACTCAGCATACCCGATGGGTCAAGCACTGCTATTAAACCATCTGGGGTCACACCCCTTAAAAGCAGTACTGGACCATCTTCTTAGGGACAGGTCTATTGGGGGGAGCCGTGAAACTGAACCCTATGATGTGATGGTCTGACTAGAGGGGTTGGACACTGATTGTCTTTCTATCCTAGAGGTCATACAAGACTTTAGGCTCTAAGAGCAGTAGAGTGTCTAAGAGAGAAATATATAACAACTGTAATTACCAGTACATGGGTGGGGGCAATATAAAGTGTCATGGTGTACAACAGTTGTATCTGTAGTGCCAGATAGGGCAACACATTATAGTGTACACATTTGTATTGCCTGTCTATATTCCTACTTGACCCTGGGTACTGTTGCTGATTCAAAAGACCTTAGAAAATATTTTGTTTGTATGAGCATTTTATGGAAGTCAGCTAATTCAATAAAGAAGGCAATGGTGTTGCAAAAATCAGCCAAAATGATAATTCGACATATCCTGTCATAATCAGTTCAGATTATACTTAAAACTGTACATGGAGCACTATGATATAAAATGTAACTACCATCTATAAAGTGACATAAGGAGGTTCCTTATAGTATGTCTTGAGATGAGACATAGATTATTGTTATTATTGAGTAGGGTACCTAATCTTATGTTAACAGTTTTTTTACTGTGTTATCAGCATAATCAGAAAAGTTTATTTCTGAATCTAAAACCACACGCAACTTTCCAGAACTCTTACATTGTCAAGCAGAGTGACACCTAATTTATGAAATACAAATTACTGGGAACATTGCATACTGTGCTGAGACACAAAGGATACCTTTTATTGAAACCCAACTATGGTTTAATACTGACTTTTTGCACCTGTGCAGTGAATTTTCTGCCCAAATTCTATAATGACAGAGATGTCTTAAATATAAAAAAAAAATTGACATACTGTAATAATGGGAAAAACAAACTGAGCCTAAAGATCTGAAACATATTGGATCTGTATTAATCATCTGGCAGCTTAGCAGATGCTACCAATTTATTGCATTCCATTGCTGATAGCAGTACCATATGATGGGCCTTCTTCCAAATCTAGGTTATTCTATTGGCCTGACCCTTTAGTCACTCAAGTTTTTGCACATTAGATCCGTATACATTTTTCTCAATTAAAATTAACATTTGTGTGCATATAGGTAACCAAATCAAGGTAACTAAAATTTGGAGGTTCTGTTTTTATAGTAGGACATTAATTGCATTGGACTAGGGGTATTGGGAGGAAAATTGCATTTTGGATAGTACTGTTAATTGTTTGGACATTGGCAAAAAAGTGTACCTAAGCTGATGCATTTGAATGGTTGGGGTTGGGGTATTTAGAGGATAAATTGCAATCTGTAAAGTACTGCGAATGGGACATTTAGGAAACAATTGATCTAAACTACGGAATTTGTAGGTATTGTTTAAGATAGGGCATAGAGGGAAAAGTACTGTGGATCTGGAGCAGTTGGAGAAAATTTTGCTTTCTTTAAAGTTCTGCATGGTAGGCACTATATGGGGGCAGATAGTGAAACTTGCTGAGCTTTTTAGGAGGTGAGTGCTTGATAAATACTGTAGTGGCAGGTACTGTTTAAGTTAAAAATGAATTACTCAGGATGGTGGAGTTGGTAGGGACATTGGTCTTTTCAGATGGGGAGGGAAGCTGTGGGAGAAGTAAGTGGAGCAGGCAGACTTGTGGGTTGCAATGGTTATGGTTCAGTGGTGTTCATGGAAACACTGTGGAGGTGGGGATGTTGTCCAATTTGTATCAGATTGGGGCAAATAGAAGCGGAATTAAACAAGTTAAGGGGGGAATGGGAAGGCAATGGGACATCATGGGTTGAGGGCACTAATAATACAATGGCAACAGGGGGGTGAGGGGCTACTGGGATGGAAAGAGAGGGGTGAGGTCATCTGGGGACTTAAAGCAAAAAAGCAGGCCAGGGGGGTCAGGGGGAACAGGGACCCAGAGCAGGTGGTAAAGGTAGTAATGGGTAGCAAGAAGTAAGGAGGAAGGGGAGGAGGACTCCAAGGGATTAAGGCAAGGCACATACCTCAGCAGCAGGGAGAAAGGAAGCATATGCTGGGGTGGGGATTAAGGTGTCCAACAGGTTCATACCTTTGGCAGATAGAATGGAGGGGGACCTCTGAAAGGATCAGATGGAACATTATGTATGGGCCAGGGAAAGGAAATGGTCAGAAGGGAAAGGAGAGAAAGAAGGGAAAGAAGCATGGGTAGGGAGGTGGACAGTGGGAAGGGGTGGAAGAGGACACTTGGAGGGTAAGGATAAAAGCACAGTGATGGGAGTAGAGTGGGGAAGTTAAGTAAGGATGGGAATCAGAGGATACAGAGGGAGCAAGGAGGCAAGGAAGGGGGAGCAAGTGGAGGAAAACGGAGAGAAGGTGGCAGAGGGGGAGGCAGGAGGCAAGCAAGGGAAGGCAAGGAAGGTAGGGCTTGGGGAACAGAGGGAAGACTGGTAGAGATGAGGCAAGAACCATTCACTGGGGGAGGTATAGAGGGAACCAGGGTATCAAGGGGCAGCTCAGGGCAGGAGGTTGTAGTTTAGAGGGGAAGGACCAGGATAGTGAGCCCGCCAGGAACAAAATCAGATCCACTAGTTGTGGAGGTGGAGAATGTCATGGTATTTGGGGACTCCAGCATTAAGTGTATACAGTACATTGGATCAGGAGGAGCCCCTACATACAGGCAGAGGTCAGTGTTTTGTGAACCAGGGATGGAGGCGGGGAGGGCAATGCAGATGATTAGGGAGCGGGCTCGATTGGTGGGGAGACCACACCTAATCATTCATTTGGGAACGAAAGACCTTGCCTCTAAACCTTTGGAAATTGTCCAAGATGCTAAACTATCAAGGAGAGCTGCAAGGAAGATGCTGTTCCCTCTGAATTAGGCAACTGAGCCAGGAAGAGTATTAGCTGCAATATGTAAGGTGGTAAAGATTCTCGTCTGGGATATGACATTTTGCACAAGTATTTTATTTACATCAAAAATACAAACTTTGGTTTTGTGGCTTTTTGCACTGTGAAGCACTTTTACACATTTTAGCACTTTAAAATTAAAAAGGTCTAATAAGAATACTTGATTGTATCCAATCACTTTGAGTACTGATAGACTCAGTCTACCGCATGTGGCTATCTGTAGACATTTTCCCTGCTATTTTAGGCACCAATAGACTTTTCCTGAAATCACTCTTTTGATCTTAGAGCACAACTAACTCCCACACAAATCCTAATCATTTTGGATGCTGTTTCTCTGCTCAGTGGTTGCAAAAGGTCCATCGATTTTAGTGTCATCTGTATATTTTATGGCCCAGTTAGACAGATCTACTGTGAGGACTGAAATGAAGATTTAGAAAATCACTGACTCAAGTGTTGATCTCTGAGGCATGTCACTAGTCAACAACCCATAATTAGAGTGAAAACCATTAATAGCTACTCTGGGACATATACTATTGTCAAGCCACTCAGCTATCCATTATAGAATTTTGTAGGTTAACCCTTTCATTTCAAGCTTCTGTAAAATGGCCAATGTGTCAAATGCCTTACTCACATCAAAGAAAATATCACTTTTTATTATTATTATTATTCAGAGTTTTATTGACTTTCTCATAGAAACTCAATAGGTTTGTGGTACATGACCTGCCCTTTATAAAATCATATTGTCTATGGCCCAGATATTCAAAAGGTTTGCGCCATGCGCAACAGGGTTGCGCATAACTCCAAAATGCGCCATTCGCGATATTCAGAAGGCCAGTTGCGCCGCACCGAAACATGCTTGAGCAACAGCGCAGTAAATGAAGGCATGCACAACCGAAGGGGGCGGGTCCATGCATAAAGTGCGCAATGCGATATCCGAACACTTGCGCAATGCGCAAGAGTGGCTCAGCCGGAAGTTGCGCAGTACCGGATTTGAGCCAAAATAAAAAGGCTCAAGGAAGCGGCGCAAGAACCCTAGCAGGCCGCAAACTGGGGGAGAGAGACAGAGAGAGAGAGAGAGCAGGAGCTGGAAGGGCAGAGAGGGACAGTGGGTCCAGGAGGACAGAGAGGCCAGTGGGGGGTGCCCGGTGCAGTGGAAGCAGCAGTGGGGGCAGCGGGGGAACACAGGAACAGCAGCCGGGGGCAGAAGCCAGGAGATGGACAGTGTCAGCTACATGGAAGCTGTAATGAGAGGTGAGACACCATGCTGCAGGGGCGTGGCCACGGAGGGCCGTGGTGGTATCACCCCGACAGGCGGTATCGTGCCCGCACCAACCGAGCTGTACACAGACATCGAGATTGTGGCCCAGTACCGCCTGAACAGGGCAATACCAGACGGCTCTGCAGCTGTGCAGTGATGTGATGCAGGCACCCTCACGCGGAGTCATGCTCTGTCCATGGAGACCAAGGTGACAGCCTGCATGTGCCTGCTAGCACGGGCACCTTCCAGAGGCTGACAGGGGACACCACAGGCATTACACAGTCGGCCCGTCACGCATCCTCACCCAATTCCTCAGCGCACTGTTGCCTCATGCTGCGGATACATCCATTTCCCCAGCACCATGACAGGCGCACAGCAAACATGCAGGAGTTCCACAGGGTATGCACGTGTGCCTGGCGTGCTAGGGGCCATAGACTGCACCCATGTGGCCATTCGCCGCACACCTGGCCCCGGCCAGGCTGTCGAACGAAAGAGGCTTTTCCAAGTGTCAACTGCCAGGTGGTGTGTGATGCCACTGGGCGCATTATCAATGTCTGTGCCACACACCCTGGCGGAGCACATGATGCCTTCATATGGCACCAGTCTGCACTGTGCCATCGATTCTAAGTGGGAACATCCCCACGGGTCATCTAGTGGGTGAGTACACATGTATGGAATGCAAACCCTGGGCAAGGGTGGAATGACACAGGTGCCATGGTAGTGGCACACAAGGATATGGGCAATATGGACCTGACATGACACTGATCTCCACTATCTCCCACAGGGTGACTGCGGATACCCTCCGTCCCTGGCTGCTCACACCGTACCGGGCGCCCATGACCCCAGCACAGCTATGCTTCAATGAGGCACATGCCGCAACATGTAACATCATAGGCGGGTGTTTGGGATGCTCAAGGCACGCTTCCGATGCCTGGACACCTCGGTGAGCCCTACAGTACAGCCCCAAAAGGCCTGTGGGATATTCCTGGCCTGTTGCATCCTGCTACAACATGGCCAAAGACCATGGGATAGCCGTTACAGGTCCAAGAGAGGGACAGCGATGGGGACGCCAGTGGCGCTGGTGATGTGGGTGATGAGCAGCCCCCCCTAGGACGGAGGGACCCCGACTGACCGGCAGGCCCAGCTGCACGGGACACCATTGCAGAAGAGCACTACGCCCAACACAGGTAAGGCAAGGGGACATGTGCAGGCAACACTGTCCATGCGCAAACCACAGGCACACAGGGGAACACCGTGCATGAAGGTCAGGGAGGTGAAGGTTCCAGGCATACCAACACACCAGCAGAGAGGTGAACACATATGGAGACACACACACACACACAGGCAGCACACATGGGCAGCAGCACAGCACTGCGGAAATGACATTGCCAACACACAGCACCACCTACCACCCCACCACCTGGACTGTCACGTACGTGTGTCAGGACCTGGGCCTCTGCACCTTAGGTGTACAGTGCAATGCAGGCATCATCATGCACACGCACCTGTGGACAGCAGTTGGGAGAGTGTGCAGGTGGTCCGTGTGTCAGCTTGGTGAGCAGAGCACCCAGCAGTGCACTGCCACCATGACACACATTGCACACAGGGCAGCACCAGACAGGGCCTGCACTGGGAGACAGCTCAGTCAGGTAGCACTGTCCCACGGCCACCACGGATGCGTGGGCGGCCCCGCCATGGCCCAGCAGCACTGGCAGGCTGAGCAGGAGCCACATCGGGTGGCACTGGTGCACCACCAGGGGTCCCACTGCACGAACGCGACCTTGCCCGCACAGGGGTCTGCATCCTGCCAAACAAACTTGCACCAGGGTGCTCGGGATGCCCACAGCAGAACCCGGCATTGACAGGCCTGGTGTCGCCAGCGACGCCGGAGCGGGGAGTGGAGAGTGCACTGTGTGGGGTGTGTGGTACAGGGCACCTGACAGTGTGTGTCGTCGCGACAGAGACCACTGCCTGGGTCAGCCTGTCAATGGCAGCGGTCACATCCATCCGCATAAGGACCAGCTCAGCTCGGTCCGAGCACACTCCCTGCTATGCCACTCCACGGACACAGACAGTGCCTCCACGGACCTTGCAACCCACCTGCAGCTGTACGACTCCTGCAGCAGGTGGGTGTCTTGGCGTCAATGGGTACTGTGCCCCAATAACATCGGCGTGACCCCAGGGTGTGGACAGTCCTGCTGCACAGCACCCTTGAGGGTGGGCGCTGTCGCCAGGACCAGGTATGGGCGGATCAAGGGCGGTGGACATGTGCCACTGCTTGACACTGTACCCCAGACCTGGTGTGTGACTGCTGCCGCCTCCAACTGCTGAGCCCCCAGGTCCACCTGTTCCACCTCCATGCTGACAACAGTTCCAGACACCTGCACAGCCACTGGTGCTGCCCACGGTGCTGAGCAGGCACAGCCTGGGACATGCCAGCATCGCTGGTACCTGAGTGTGAACCAGGAAGGCCCAGGGGCACGTGCTGGCCTGCCATGTGTCCGATCATGGGACACACTATCACTGCCCATTGCAGGCCTGCTATCATCAATGGTGGGTGCGTGCCATTACCCAGAGCACATGCATGCTGGCATACCTGCATGCCAGACTGCTGTGACACAGGCTGTACCCCTGCACCCGTATCACTGACTTACGGGGTTGTCGGCCCAGCCTGCATGCTGCTGCAGTGCCTGCAGGCTGGTGGCGGAGTGGATGGTCCCTCCTCCACGTCCAGCAGGTCTGCCTCACTGTCTGGACCCACCACCACCACCACCGTCTCCTGCAGAAGAACAGGATCTGTAACAGAAAGAGTACATGTGAGTGCATGTGAACAACAGCCCCCAACAACACCACCATGTCATACGTGCAGTGATGGGCTTCCACCTGTCTGGAATCCTCCGCCGGAATCGCCATAATGGCACTCAGCTGCATAGCGCTGACCAGTGTCTCCTCTGTAGGGTTCAGGTGCAACACCACTGGTGGGCCCCACCAGTGCCATGCGATCTGCGCCCTGAGAGGCTGCCACCTTCTCCTTCAGCCTCCTGCGGTCAGTCCCCATCTTCTTCCTGCATTCCTGCATGGGCGCTGGTGGCTTCCGTGCAGGTTGGCCGAGTACCCCCTCCCATGCAGCTGCATGCTCCTGAGGTGCCCTCCATCCACTCAATAGTGGCTCATCCTCCAGGGTGAGCCTGGAAGGGGCCTCTGTCTCTGCGCGGTGAAGTTTGGCCTCCTCCTCGCCCGCCGTCCACACCCTCAACAGCTCTGGTCAGTCATGGTGATCTGTATGGGTGGAAGTGGACACCTGTCACTGTGCAGTCAACAGCATTACCCCATGAGCATAGCTGCCCGGCCGGGAGTGCGGAAGCCCCGTTTCCTCTCCCATGGCAGATACTGATAGAAAGGGTGCCCTTTGTCCCTTTCTAAGTGCCCCTTTCATGCTCAGCCCCTCAGCCTTTATCATCCTCTGCCCATGAGCATTGTCCTGGCATCACACAGCAGTAACTCACCTCTCACCTGCAGTAACCAAATCTGGCCAGCACAACCCACTGTTCGCATTTTTATAGCGCCAACACATGCAAATGGTGTGGCTCAACTTTAATGACATGCTAATCGCGCCCTGCGCCTTTGAATAGCTGATCGGGATGATTTGCATATGTCAGCTGAATATCGGCGTGTTGTAACTGCGCCATCTGGAAAAGTCCAGCTGAGCCAATGGCGCGGGTTTGTGGCTGCGTGCCACACGCATTGCGCATGCCCAGACGAGCTACGCGTCGTCTATCGCTGCAGACCTGCTGGAGCGATAGGCGATTCAAACCATAGCCACCATTGTGCCAGTGGCGCTACGAGCACTGGGCACTATATGGCCGTGGCACTACTGCCGATAGTCCACTGTGGCTGGTGCGTATCTCTGCAGTCGCGCGGGATGCCTATCGTCCGGTGGCGCTGTGCATATTTGCGTCATTGCCGTGCCCTTGTGTATGGCCTCTGACCCCTGGCGCTGTTGCATGCCATGTATACGTCCCTATTGCGCTGTCCGGTGACGGCGCTATCTTCAATGATGGCGCTGCTTCGAACAGCGCGATTGGAACCTATGGTGGTCTATTGCGCCAACAACTCTCCACGTGGGGTTACGGGCGCAGCGGGGCGCCATATTGCCTGCTGTAAAGTTGGTGCCATAGCGGAGGAGAGGGCAGTGTCCTGGAGCCAGCTGGAGGTGGCCAACCTGGTGGCCCTGGTGGAGCCCCACTGTGAGGCACTGTATGGTGAGGCCTCCCTCACCATGCCTAGGACACACGTGTGGCAGCAAGTGGCCACTGACCTGGTGGAGGTCACTGGCCGGGGCCGGTCAGCTGAGCAGTGCTGGCACCGGTACAGTGACCTCCGCCTGAGGGAGCCAGAACTTTTGACGCGGCTGCAGTCGCATGCCAGGCGGGGCGTAGTCCCTAGGCCAGGTGAGTGTACCATCTATGCAGCTATATTCTCTGTAGGGGTGTGTGTGTGTGCTTGGGTGGCTGTGCATAGGTGCCGGCTCGGATACGGTTGGCTGTGTCAGTGTGTGCAGCTGTGCAATGGATGGTTATGGCTGTGTGGGCAGGCACTCTCACTGGGGCAGGGGGCACTCTGCTTTTGAGTCACACTGATGTTTGTCTCAACATATGTCTCCCACAGGGTGGATTTTGAGGACACCGGGTGAGGGTGAGGTGGGCCGTGCCAGGGCCCCGGTGCCAGGGGGTGTTGTGCCCCAACCACAGCAGCAGCAGTGGCAGACCCAGCTGCTGGAGCAGTGTGAGTATCATTACTTCATGGATGCTATTGCATGCTGGGGGGGGGCAAGACCACCAGCCATGCACAACACAACCAAAGGGGAGGTCATAATTCCACTATATAGACACTAGTGAGGCCCCACACTGGAGCACAGTGTACAGTTCAGGAGACCATACCTACGTATGGACATGGACTGGGTGAGAGGTTCAGAGGAGGGCAACACGGATGGTGCATGGATTGCAGCACAAGTCCGATGAAGACAGGTTGAAGGAACTGAACATGTACTCCCTGGAGGAGGGAGGGAGGGGGATATGATGGGGACATACAAGTATCTTACAGGGGAACAGAGTGCATGACAACACTATTTTCAGCAAAAGATGTTCCAGGACTAGTGAGCATGGGATGATGTTGGAGGGACGATTCGGAGGAAACATGAGAATGAATTTCTTCACAGACCAGGTGGTGGACAAGTGGAACACCCTGCCAGAGGAAGTGGTGGGGGCTGACTTGGTGCAAGGATTTAAGAATGCATGGGATAGCCATACAGGAATTCTGGAGGTCAGGGGTAAGTGTAACAGACTTATAGGAAAACAGAGTGAACTTACAAGGTCAAATGGGCAGACTGGGTGGCCCATAGGCCCTTATCTGCCGACACTGTCTATGTATTTATGTATGCAGGCACGACACAGGTGACATGCATCACAGTGCAATAGCACAACACGTCTGTGTATGCGTCACTGGTGGTCCAGGCATGCACTGGGCACATAGCTGTGTAACTGGCATCGCACCATGTTGCCACGTCACTTGCCAGCCTAGTTTGTACTGTGATTGACGTGGGCAGTGTGTGTGGGCGGTGGTGCACATCGCTGGTGCTGCCTGTTTGTGATGGCCATGTGCATGTTCACTGTGGGTGGGTGTATGTCATCACAGGTGCGGGACATTGGGCTATATGGCTTGCAGGTTGGGTGGTGTTCAGGGTTGTGGTCAGTCACAGCCATTGACTGTGTTCCCATTTTCCTAGGCCTCGAGGTTCTCAGGAGGTTGTCGCGTGATGTCAGGCACCTCACACGGGTCAGCATTGAGAACCAGGAGATCCTGCAGGCCATCCGGCGACATGGGCGTCGGCAGGGGCGGCACAGAGAGATGCGCCAGCAAAGGAGGACCAGGGCCGCTGGGCCATAGCCGTCATCACCCATCCCACTTCTCCCATCCCTACCACCTGCCTTCCCTCTCCAAGTTTTAATCCTCCCTTGAACACCCCTTCCTTGTACCGTCCCTTGTAAATAGTTTTTATCGTTGTTGTTGCACTATGTTCAATATACATTTCTATTTTGATATATGAATACTGTGTCAGTCTCTGATTTGCAGCTGGCTATAGGTGCTCAGTTGCAGGTGTATACGTGCCATCTGGGCTGGTATGGTCCTGGGTATGTGTGTGTGTGTGTGTGTGTGTGTGTGCATGTGTGTGCATGGGAGGTATCTCAGCATGGCAGTGACTTTCAGTTGGTCTTGCCATCTGCTGCCACCCACTGCTGGGTGCACAGGGTGTGTCTGGCTTGTAGGCTTCTGTGTTGCACGGGCTGGCGTGTGCTGGGGGACTGCATGGTTTCCTGCAGTGCCAGTCACTACACATGGGTGGTGTCTTGGGGTCCAGTGCAGGGTGTGCTGTGCATACGAGGGGCTGCTGTGCACTGTGGTTGTCAATCCCTGTGTGTGGCACTCTCCGCCTGCCAGTGGTTGTGCTGGGGTGTCAGGGCTCTGCTATGCTGTGTGGCTTGTCCCCATGGGCACGTGGCTCATCGTCCCACCCCAGTGATGCTGTGCTTGGGGTGTGCGCGTGTGGTGTGGGTTCTGCAGTGTGTTCCTGTGCCCATGTGTGGCATGGCTGGCGGTGGGCCCCAGCCTGCCTCCCTGGATGTGCAGTTCCATTGCTCTGGGGGCTGTGCTTGCGCTATGGCAGCTCTGGACTGCTCAGCTGAGCTTCCCTGGTTGCGCCATAGCGCAACATTTGCAACTCAGCTTCTCCTTCCTGGTTGTGATGGGCATGATATGTCTGCCCGATATTGAGGCGTTGGTTGCTTGCATAATTTGCTCTGCTCCATGTTTGAATATATCAGCACCTGTTAGCATTTAACGCCAACTGGATTTCTTTGCTCCTGCTGTTGCGCCAGTTTTGAGCGCAGTTTGAATATCCAGGCCTATGTCTACATTTGGTATTTTTTCAAGTACAGTATTTTGTCCCTAATGATGTTTTCCAGAATTTTGCCAGTAATAGAAGTAAGGCTAATGGGTCTGTAATTATACATGCAGGATTTATCCCCATTTTTAAAGACAAGGACAACATCTGCAGTGCACCAGTCATTAGGAATTACTCCAGTGTTCAGTGAGTTTTCAAAGATCATTTTTAGCGGGCCTATCAGTTGTTCCTTAAGAATGTTAAGTAAATGTCCAGATATGTTGTCTGGGCCTGGAGATGTACTAGGTACTGTACATTCCGTAATAAGGTAGAATTTCTTTTTTTTTTCTTATTAGCAAAAACTGAGCAAAAGTATAACATAAAAGTGTTAGCCTGTTCAGACGGTTTGCTTATAATTTTGTCATTAAGTTGAATTGGTCCAATTTTTCTTTCCTTTCTTAATTTTTGGAGAATTTATGTGGCCATAAAACTGTTTATAATTGTGTGTTGCTTTTTTTTTTGTACTGTTCTTGCAAAAACTAGTTCCATATTCTTTTTCACTTTGCTAGCAATTCTTTTACATTTCTTTTGGCAAGTTTTACATTTTGCCAATTGTTTCATTCCTGTTGACTAGGTATGCTTTGTGGAGAGTTTTTTTGTTACTTTTTTAGCACATTTTGTGAGCCAGTCAGTTCCAATTCCAGTATTCCCATACTCTGTGACTGTGGGTACATGTCTCCTACGACTATCTAGTATATACTGTACTATATGTTCATAGTTTGGCCTGATTTTGTGCAAGATGTACATTTAAATTGTTGTGCATTGTTTGGATAGGAGGAGCCTTTGCCTTTCATATTGGCCACTCTGTTCTCTCAAGACATTTAAAGGGGCAATTTATTTTATGATGAAAAGTTTGGACATATGCCCTTTCATTCCATTTTAGATTACCCTTTTCCTCCTGTTTTGTAAGATGCACCTTTTTCCATTTCAGATTTTCTCTATCCCATGATGTGGGTGATGCAAATTGAGCAACTCATATATGAGCGATTCAATATGCACGGCTTACGAAACAGCGACAATGAAGAAATAGTGATGAAGGGGAATAGTGAGTGTGGGAGGAAAGAATAGCGAAGGTGATTGAAGTGGAGTGTGGGATGCTGTGATGTTGGGGATGGTGTAACATTGCAGGTTAACTGGAGTAATGCAGCAGAGTGCTGCCAAGCTGGCCACCTGTGTGAGTCATTGCCTGCAATGCTGAGAGTTGTAGGTTCAAGACTGGCCGCAGGTATATATTTTTGTAACTTGGAATGGGTGTTTGCAATTTTTTTTGTTCCCTATCTCCTGTTCCCCTGACTGTGGTGCCCCAATGATGGTAGCCCACCTCCCATGAATTCCCCTCTCCCCTAGTGTCTGCTCCCTCCTGGAGTTGATTATAATAATTCAGGAGGTGTGTGGGGCATAGTCCCCTGCATTAAATATTGGTAAATATTTGTGGATCTTGTAATGTTTGCAGTGCTGTTGCTCATGTGGGGTTTGCTGTTTTGGGTATAGCGATTTTCGGATTCGGTGAAATGTACTTGCTGTTACACGAGTTGCCGTTCCATTTTCGCTATTATGGCATGGAACCATTTTCTGTAACATTTGTTTTAGATTGGAAGCGAGATCATTAACTATGGCTGTGATAAGGTTTTCATTAAAATGTCATAGTTGTCTGTGAACAACCATTGGCTGTCATCACAAAATTACAGGAGCAGCTCCAAAGGCAGTCTGTGTGGTGCATCGTCAAAACAGAAAGAAATTAATCAAAGCAAAAAGACCAGCACCCACTACAACCCGTACTATAAATATAAATGCACTTTCACATCAACAGTTACTTTAAAATTAATTTTAAGTGCAAAACAGTGCAATGAGGGATGTATACATGGAAGGCATCACAAGAATGAGGAAAATATCCCAAACCACCTAATATACCCCCAAATACTACACCTAAATGAATTATGTGAACGTGTTTTTATATTTATAGTATAGGTAGTAAATGGTGCTGGTTTTTTACTCTGACTCATTTGCTATTAGTACTTGTCCTGTGACTGAGATGAACCACTGTTGATTATATCTAAAAATTCTACGTTACTTTATGGAATACTGGGGACAGCAGGACTAACACCAGGCTATAAAACAAGAACAGCTGATAACACACAAAAACTGCAAACAGAGAAGGTTATAAATATTTAGAAATAGCCAATTATTACTTTTTCATTTCAGAAGTGTTTTATTTTTCCTTTCACTGGATTGGAAGGCTTTTTAACTAATAGTAATATGTGTGATGCATTGGGAAGCACTCTGCTTGGAATCTGAAACATCTAGCACTATTCCCCATTACTGTTCATTAACATTGTGAGTGCCCTCCTTGTAACATTAATAGTGACCAATCTGCCAGAAGGTGAAGGGCTCTTTTGGGCCAGTTTCGATTAGTCATTGAGGTCACATTGTTGATGAGGTATTAAAAGGGGAATAGAACTAGATAGTTAAGCCTTCTGGTAAAATACTGTTCCACACACCACTCCTAGTACTGTCAGGTAGAAACTCTAATTAGCAAAAAGAAAAAGTACTTCAGATATAAAAGGTAACATCTGACTACTTTTAAAAGTTAATATGAATTTCAGGCAGTGGATTTTTAGATGGAGAAAGGTACAGTAAGTGTTCTGTGTTCTCAAAGTTTCACATTCTTGATGACATTAGGTGCTGCAGATGTCAATTGTGACATCAGCAAAAGCAGTTGATGATACCAAAATACTTACTAACATACTAAAATGCCAGCAGAATAGGCCTAATGGTCTTTCGTGTCTGCTCGTTTGGTCAGCCCCCACCCTGGGTGCTGACCTTGCTGTCCCCCTCGCCTTCTCTGGCTTCTCCCTTCCCAGTTCCGGATATTCTTGCTGCATTGGATTTTGCTTCCTGAACCCTTCCCATGTACCTGTCCCACCCCCTCTTGAACCCCTCCACTGTCTCTGCCTCCACCAGCCCCCTAGGTAGTGCATTCCATGGCTCCACCACCCTCTCAGTGAAGTAGCACCTCCTCCTTTCTCCCCTGAATCTTCTCCCCTCCAGCTTCCACCCATGCCCTCTAGTGGCCCCTTCCTCCTTCCTTCGAAGCACCCTGACTGTTCCTCCCCTATTTACCCTCTTCATGTACCTGAAGACCTCTATCATGTCCCCCCGGTCCCTTCTCTCTTCCAATGTGTACATATTTAGCTCTTCGAGCCTCTCCTCATAGGTCCTGTCCCCCAAGCCCCAAATCATTTTGGTTGCCCTCCTCTGGACCCTCTCCAGGAGGTTAATGTCCCTCTTTAAGTGTGGCCTCCAAAACTGCACGCAGTACTCCAGGTGCGGCCTCACCAAGCAGTTATACAGAGGGAGTATCACTTCCCTCCTTCTGGAGGTGATCCGCCTAGCGATGCATCCCAGCATCCTGTTGGCCTTGGCTGCTGCCCTCCTACAAGTCTCAGAGTTGTTCATCTTGACATCCACTACCACCCCCAGGTCCCTCTCAGCCATTGAGACTTGTAGTATTCCCCCCCCCAGGGTGTACACTTGGCCTGGGTTTCTGGCTCCAAGGTGGAGTACCTTGCATTTCCCTGCAATGAACCTCAGCTCACACTTTCTAGACCATCTTTCCAGAGCCTCCAGGTCCCCCTGCAGGGCCACCCTCACCTCCTCCACACTTCCACTGCTCATAAACTGCAGTGGGAGGAAATAGTTTAGTCAAGCTCCCAAAATCATCCCATTACCATCCAATGTCAAACAGTGCTACTTAGGGACTGGAGCAGCATTATAAGAGCACTAGATAGATAAAAGTTTCCAGAAATTAATGTCAACATTTATACAGAATTTGATTTATTCAGCTACAGAAACACACCTTAATTTGACTATTGTAAAATACTAGCACCTGCTGGTCTCAGATTAATCCTGATCTTGCTACAAAATGAGAAAGTTGGCAGGTTCAAAAGAAACCTTTATGGGTTAAGCATGATTCCCCTTATAGTGTGTCCCTCACCAGCTAACAAAAGTTGGGCTGTCCAGATGGGGGATATACTTTAAGAGATTTTAGTTACTTTTTCCTTTTTTTTTCCTACTTAGCAGAAGTTACCCTTCTGGGTGAGAAGCCTTGCGAATATACAGGATTCTTATTAGTTCTCATCTTACTATGCTAATGATCAGTGTGCCTGACTCATTTGTTTTTGAGTTGGACTTCTTGAAGAAAAGAAAAAAGCGGTGGTGTGCAAGATGAGCAAGCAAGGATTGTTGATTCACTTCTTTTCTGTAATACTGGTCTAATGTAGGGGGTCTCAAGGCTAAAATATTTTCAATTCAGTTTTATTGTTGCTTGGTTAAATAAACCATTACAACATTACATAAATTGTAGAAATACAGTTAAAACCAATTTTATACACAAATTGCCTAAACATATCAATCAAGCAATCAATCAATCAATAACTTTATTTTACCAGGCATAAACACCATTGAGCAAGCTCATTTTCAAGGTGGTCCTGGACATGAAACAAAGAACATTACATACAATACAATAAGCACATAGGCATAGACAATTACAGTAGTTTTACAGGATGTACACAAAATGGTCAGCAACATCTAAACCTGTTAATATTCGATGCTAGGCAATTAAAGGAGGAAGAAGACTTGGTTTGCTGGCCAAGGCACCTAGCTTCACCTGAGCTCTTTCTTTCTAAGATTGATTGAAAGGCAGAGAAGAGAACCTTACCAGAGCAAGGGAAAAGGATTAAGACTTCTTTTGGCTAAGCAGATTTACTGTGTGTTATTTTTATTTTGTACTCACAGGGATTGCTACTGTTTGTTGCTAACATTTCATTGCTTTATTTTTCTCTGATTCAAATTGTTGTTGCTGGTATACCTTCTTCTGCATTATTACACAGTGTGCCTACAGGTGTGTGCTAACAGATTACTGCTGTAATCTTCTGATTCAAATTGTCTTTTGCAAGGTATAACTTCTGTTACTGCTTTATTTTTCTCTGTAGCAAAGTGTTTCTTACAGAGTATGTCTTCTCTGAAATTATTACAGGTGGTGCTTTACAGGTTTTACAGTTTTATCTAACATTAGGATAAGCTTTCAGGGTTACTGCATTTGTTGTTGACTGATTGTTTCTGCTCTTACCTCCTTGTTCTTTCATCCATGGTTCTTTTTCAGCAGGGGAAGAGCCCAGCCACCCACCCCCATCCCCAACCACCCCACACTACACTCCTTTTATAAGGTACCACAGTTGTGACATTTCCTGTAGCAGAGCAGGAAGAGGCGAATCAGTGGGGCATCCACACGGTGAGCTCATTTACAGGGACACTAGTAATTTAACTTGTTATAACAAGTTATACAAAAACAAAACACAAAATCAAACCATTACTTGCATTTTCTTCCTTCTAATTACTCTGACTAGGTTATAAACCCAGCAACTTATCTGGAATGGAAATCATTAACTGCAGGTACTGTGGAACACTTTTCAAAATGGCAGTCTTACAGGATTTAGGACACTGTCCTACATGCTGGGCCATTGGAGATCTTAGGGCTCAGCTCTCGGCAGCATGGGCAGAGACTGTGTGCCTCAAATTTCATATTTAAGAAGAAATACATTATAAGAACCACCCACCATTTCCCCAACATCCAACAGAAAAACCTCAACTGCAGAGGGTAGTTGGACCAGGAGGTTGGCAGGTGGTTAGAAGGGGCAAATCGGGTGCCCCATCACTCTCTGCTCTCCAACATATTACCTCCAAAATCATTTAAATACTACAAACAGGTATCTGCCTCTATCTCTGAAATCAAACAAAGGGGCAGAAGACACTGCAGCACAGGAGCTAGCACAACAAAACTGACCCAAATCAGGAACCAAAACAAAAAAAGCAAAAAGGAAAATCCAAAAAACTTCTGATCATAGGAGACTCCATGATTCGGAGAGTTGATACCCATTTCCAGCCAGGGGTAATGGTCAGATGTCTCCCAGGTACATCAGCATGGAGAGACACTGGCCGCATTGTTAAAATTGTTCACAAAGAAAGAGAAAGCATTGACATCCTGGTACACATAGGGACTAATGATCTCACCAGCCGGTCAGTTGTGGAGACCAAGGAATACCTGACCAGGCTGGGTGACAAACTATCATCCATTTCATCCGGCATCTCCTTCTCCGAGAGCCTGCCAGTCTGGAAGATGAGGGCAGATGGACAGAAAGTCAGAGAAGGGGAGATAGGGGAGCTAAACATGTGGCTCAAGGGCTGGTGTCAGGAAAATGGACACAGATTTGTAGGGAACTGGCAACAGTTCTGGGAGCGAAAGTTCTTTAAATTTGATGGACTGCATCTGACTAAGGAGGGAGTCAGTGCATTGGGGCAGAAGTTTGATGTCTTTGCAGAATATTTAAACTAGGAAATGGGGAGAGGGGTGCAGCACCCCATACATCGAATGGGAAGAACACCCCTCCCCCCTCAGCTAGTGGTCAAACAGGGATTCAGCATGTTTGCAGTTCATTTGCCTCACCAGGTAGGAAAAAAGGTCCGTCTCCCCATACGATGCACAGGAGAAATGCCAAACCTCACCCAACAACTAACACACCAAAATCTAGCCAATGGAAAATCATGTACACAAATGCTCACAGCCTGGGAAATAAGATCCCAGACCTTCAGGCAATAATTTCAGAGGCTAAACTGGACATAGTAGCAATTAGTGAGACGTGGTTTACCAGTAACCACCCTTGGGAGAATTCAGTACCTTGCTACATAGAAACATAGAAACATAGAAGTTGATGGCAGATAAGGACCGCAAGGCCCATCCAGTCTGCCCATTTCTTTTTCTACCTTATAAATGTGCCATCGGCCTTTGCTCTGTCAGTGGCCTATCTATTCATAGTCATTTGTATTGCTCCCTTATGCCTATCCCATGCCTGTTTGAAGCCCTGCACTGTATTCATAGCCACCACTTCTTGTGGTAAGCCATTCCATGCATCCACCACCCTTTCTGTGAAAAAGAATTTCCTCACATTCCCCCTTAATCGGCCTCCCTCTAATCTCATGCTGTGTCCTCTTGTCCTGCTATTTTTCTTATATTTAAACATTTTAGACTCTTTCACCTTGTTTATGCCCTTAAGGTGTTTGAATGCCTCGATCATATCACCTCTCTCCCTCCTTTGCTCAAGGGTATACATATTGAGCTCCGTTAATCTGTTCTCATATGTCTTCTGATGCAGTCCCTGCACCATTTGGTTGCCCTTCTCTGGACTGCCTCAATTTGGTTAATGTCCTTGTGAAGGTGTGGCCTCCAATACCGCATAGTATTCCAGATGGGGCCTAACCAGTGTCTTGTACAGAGGATTATTACCTCCTCTTACGACTTGTGATACCCTACTAATACACCTCTAACACCACCTAGCCTTACCTACTGCTTTAGAGGTCTGCTTGGATGATTTTAGGTCATCAGTGATGATGATGCCCAAGTCTCTTTCTTCCTTTGTGACTGCTAGCAACTCCTCCCAGCCTATAGGTGGCTTCAGGGTTTCTCTTCCCATGTGCATGATTTTGCACTTCTTTGCATTAAATGCCAGTTGCCACTCTTCTGACCATTCTGCTAGTTTATCAGATCTCTTCTCATTCTGCCCACCCCATCTGGATCATCTACTCTGTTGCAGATCTTGGTGTCATCTGCAAACAGACAAGCCTTACCCTCTAGTCCATCTGCAAGGTCACTGTGAAGATGTTGAAGAGGAGACTGGCCCAGGACTAACCCTGAGTGCCCACTTGTGACTTGCATCTCTTCTGACTGTATACCATTTACCACCACTCTCTGTTTTCTGCCCATCAACCAGTTTGCCACCCAGCTGACCAACTTCTGACCCACCCGAGCCTACCCAGCTTATTTATCAATCTTCTATGGGAACAGTGTCAAAGCTTTGCTGAAGTCAAGGTAGGCAACATCAACTGCTCCCCCTTGGTCCACCATTCTGGTTACCCAGTCAAAGAAATCTATGAAATTAGTTTGACAGGACCTTCCTTTTGTAAACCCATGCTGTCTTGGATCCTGTGCCCCTATGGATTACAGGTGTTGCACTATTCTTTCCTTAAGGAGTGCCTCCATAATCTTGCCCACTACTGAGGTAAGACTGACCGGTCTGTAGTTCCCCGCCTCCTCCCTGCTACCACTCTTGTGGAGCGGGATCACATGAGCCCTTCTCCAGTCTTCTGGGACCTCTCCTGTGCTCAGAGACTCACTAAACAATTCTGCTAATGGCTCTGCTAGTTCCTCCTTTAGCTCCTTAAGTACCCTGGGATGTATGCCATCAGGTCCCATTGCCTTATCCACCCTGAGCTTAGCAAGCTCTTGTAGGACCTTTTCTTTTGTGAAGGGAGTAGTGCTCATCTCCCTCCCCCCTGTGTCCATGATGCTGAGCTGTGGCCCTGCCCTACCTTCTCTTCAGTAAATACTGAGCAAAGTATCTATTTAGGATAGATGCCTTTACAGGGTCCTCCTCCTCACATGCTCCCTTTTCTCCATTAAGCTTAGCAATACCCCTCTGGACTTTCTCCTTTCACTAATGTATCTATAGAAAGTCTTGTCACCTTCTTTACTGTTCGTGCTAGTGTTTCCTCAGTTTGGGACTTTGCCTGCCTTACTGCCTTACCTGCTTCCCTTAGGGCAGTTTGGTATGCCTCCTATCTTCATCCCGCTGTGTTCCCTTATATTTCCTGAAGGTCATCCTTTTGGCTCTGACCTTTTCTGCTACTGTTTTTGAGAACCAAAGTGGTTTCCTTCTTCTTTTGCACTTCCTTTTCTCTCTAACACAATGGGATGTTGCTTTAAGTATTGCATCCTTAATGCTTGCCCACTTTGCCTGTACCCCTCACCTGTGTTTCTTTTGCCAGGGCTAGCTTAACTCTGTTGGCCATCTTATCAAAGTCAGCTCCTCTGAAGTCCCATATTTTGCCTTGGAATGGGATGATTTAGATGTAGTGGCCAAATTGAACCATACCATGTGATGGTCACTGGCCCAGGTGACCTTCTACCTGGACATCTGTGATCCCTTCTTTGTTAGTCAGTACTAGATCTAAGATAGCCCTGTCTCTTGTGGGTTGCTGTACCAGTTGTTTGAGGCCCTCCCCCTGCAGGGAATCCACTATGAGTCTAGTTCTGGCAGACGTTCCTGCTGGTATTGACCAATCTGTATCCGGCATGTTGAAGTCTCCCATTATCAGAACCTCCCCTTTAGCTGTCATGTTTTGTATATCTTCTAACAGTAATGTGTCTATGTCCTCCCTCTGGTCTGGGGGCCTGTAGACAACCCCAGTTCTTATGGCTGTCCCATTTCCTGTTTCCAGGGTGACCCACAGTTCTTCTGGCTCCTTATGTGTATTCTGAATTTCTGTAGCTTTGATATTTTCATTAACATACAGGGCCACTCCTCCCGCACTTTTTGCACCTCGGTCTCTTCTGAACAATACATAGCCAGGTACTGAAGTCTCCCAAGTGTGGTTACTGGTAAACCACGTCTCACTAATTGCTACTATGTCCAGTTTACCTCTGACATTGATTGCCTGCAGGTCTGGGATCTTATTTCCAGGCTGTGAGCATTTGTGTACATGATTTTCCATTGGCCAGATTTTGGTGTGTTAGTTGTTGGGTGAAGTTTGGCATTACCCCTGAACGTCGTGATGGGAGACAAACCTTTTTCTTACCTGGTGATGCAAATGAACGGCAAACATGCTGAATTCCTGTTTGACCACTAGCTGAGGGTGGAGGGTGTTCTTCCCATTCGACGCATGGTGCTGCCCCTCTCCCCATTTGCTAGTTTAAATATTCTGCAAAGACATCAAACTTCTGCCCCAATGCACTGACTCCTCTTTAGTCAGATGCAGTCCATCAAATTTAAAGACTTTCGCTCCCAGAACTGTTGCCAGTTCCCTACAAATCTGTGTCCTTTTTCCTGGCACCAGCCCTTGAGCCACGTGTTTATCTCCGCATCTCCCTTCTCTGACCTTCCGTCCATCTGCTCCCCTCCCAGACTGGCAGGATCTCAGAGAAGGAGATGCCGACGAAAATAGATGATAGTTTGTCACTCAGCCTAGTCAGGTGTTCCTTGGTCTCCACAACTGACCGGCTGGCGAGATCATTAGTCCCTATGTGTACTAGTACATCAATGTTTTCTCCTGCTTTGTGAACAATTTTAGCAATGCGGTCAGTGTCTCTCCATGCTGATGTACCTGGGAGACATCTGACCATCACCCCTGGCTGGAGATGGGTATCAACTGCCCGAATCATGGAGTCTCCTATGATCAGAAGTTTTTTGGATTTCCTTTGTGCTTGTTTTGTTTTGGTTCCTGATTTGGGTGAGTTTTGTTGTGCTAGCTCCTGTGCCGCAGTGTCCTGCTCTGCAGTGTCTTCTGCCTCTTTATTTGACTTCAGAGATAGAGGCAGATACCTGTTTGTAGTGTTTATATGGTTTTTGGAGGTAATGTGTCAGAGAGCAGAGAGTGATGGGGCACCTGATTTGCTCCTCCTAACCACCTGCCAACCTCCTGGACCAACTACCCTGTGCGGTACAGGTTTTTCTGTTGGATGCTGGGGAAATGGCGGGTGGTTCTTATAATGTATTTCCTCTTCAATATGAAATTTGAGGTGTGCAATCTCTGCCCATGCTGCCCGGAGCTGAGCCCTAAGATCTCCAAAGGCCCAGCATGTAGGACAGTGTCCTAAATCCTGTAAGACTGTCCTTCTGAAAATTGTTCCACAGTACCTGCAGTTAATGAAATCCATTCCAAATAAGTTGCTGGGTTTGTAACCTAGTCAGAGTAATTAGAAGGAAAAAAAAGGAAAAAAATGCAAGTAATGGTTTAATTGTACTTTTGTTTAACTCTGTTATAACAAGTTAAATTACTAGTACTTATTAATTAGATCACCTTGTGGAGGCCCACTGATACCACCCCTTCCTGCTCTGCCACAGGAAATGTCACTGTGGTACCCTATAAAAGGAGTGTAGCGTGGGGTGGCTGGGGATGGGGGTGGGTGGCTGGGCCATTCCCCTGCCTAAAAAGAAGAACCACGGATGAAAGAACAAGGAGGTAAGAGCAGAAACAATCAGTCAACAACAAATTCAGTAACCCTGAAAGCTTATCCTAATGTTAGATAAAACTGTAAAACCTGTAAAGCACCACCAGTAATAATTTCAGACAAGATATACGCTGTAAGAAACACTTTGCTCCAGAGAAAAATAAAGCAGTAACAGAAGATATACCTTGCAAAAGACAATTTGAATCAGAAGATTACAGGAGTAATCTGTTAGCACACACCTGTAGGCACACTTGTAATAATGCAGAAGAAGGTATACCAGCAACAACAATTTGAATCAGAGAAAAATAAAGCAATGAAATGTTAGCAACAAACAGTAGCAATCCCTGTGAGTAAAAAATAAAAACACCACCACACAGTAAATCTGCTTAGCCAAACTAAGTCTTAATCCTTTTCCCTTGCTCTGGTAAGTTTCTCTACTCTGCCTTTCAAGCAGTCTTAGAAGGAAAGAGCTCAGGTGAAGCTAGGTGCCTTGGCCAGCAAACCAAGTCTTCTACCTGCTATGTACTGTTCAGAAGACCGAGGTGCAAAAGGGGTGGGGGTGGAGTTGCCCTGTATGTTAATGAAATAACAAAGCTACAGAAACTCAGAATACACATAAGGAGCCAGAAGAACTGTGGGTCACCCTGGAAACAGGAAATGGGACAGCCATAAGAACTGGGGTTGTCTACAGGCCTCCAGACCAGGAGACAGACATAGACACATTACTGTTAGATGATATATAAAACATGACAGCTAAAGGGGAGGTTCTGATAATGGGAAACTTCAACATGCCGGATACAGATTGGTCAATACCAGCAGGAACATCTGCCAGAACTAGACACATGGTGGATTCCCTGCAAGGGGAGGGCCTCAAACAACTGGTATAACAACCCACAAGAGACAGGGCTATCCTAGATCTAGTACTGACTAACAGGGAAGGGATCACAGATGTCCAGGTAGAAGGTCACCTGGGGGCCAGTGACCATCACATGGTATGGTTCAATTTGGCCACTACATCTAAATCATCCCATTCCAAGGCAAAAATATGGGACTTCAGAGGAAATGACTTTGAGAAGATGGCCAACAGAGTTAAGCTTGCCCTGGCAAAAAAAAACACAGGTGAGGGGGTACAGGCAAAGTGGGCAAGCATTAAGGATGCAATACTTGAAGCAACATCCCATTGTGTTAGACAGAAAAGGAAGTGCAAAAGAAGAAGGAAATCACTTTGGTTCTCAAATACAGTAGCAGAAAAGGTCAGAGCCAAAAGGCTGGCCTTCAGGAAATATAAGGGAACACAGCGGGATGAAGATAGGGAGGCATACCAAACTGCCCTAAGGGAAGAAGGGAAGACAGTAAGGCAGGCAAAGTCCCAAACTGAGGAAACACTAGCACGAGCAGTAAAAGAAGGTGACAAGACTTTCTATAGATACATTAGTGAAAGGAGAAAGTACAGAGTGGGTATTGCTAAGCTCAATGGAGAAAAGGGGGCATGTGAGGAGGAGGACTCTGTAAAAGCATCTATCCTAAATAGATATTTTTGCTCAGTATTTACTGAAGAGAAGGTAGGGCAGGGCCCAGAGCTCAGCACCATGGACACAGGGGAGGGAGATGAGCACTACTCCCTTCACAAAAGAAAGGGTCCTACAAGAGTTTGCTAAGCTCAGGGTGGATAAGGCAATGGGACCTGATGGCATACATCCCAGGGTTCTTAGAAGCTAAGGGTGGAACTAGCAGAGCCATTAGCAGAACTGTTTAGTGAGTCTCTGAGCACAGGAGAGGTCCCAGAAGACTGGAGAGAGCGCATGTGATCCCGCTTCACAAGAGTGGTAGCAGGAGGAGGCAGGGAACTACAGACCAGTCAATCTTACCTCAGTAGTGGGCAAGATTATGAGGCACTCTTAAGGAAAGGACAGTGCAACACCTGGAATCCATAGGGGCACTGGATCCAAGACAGCATGGGTTTACAAAAGGAAGGTCCTGTCAAACTAATCTCATAGATTTCTTTGACTGGGTAACCAGAGTGGTGGACCAAGGGGGAGCAGTTGATGTTGCCTACCTTGACTTCAGCAAAGCTTTCAACACTGTTCCACAAGGAAGATTGATAAATAAGCTGGGTACGCTCGGGGTGGGTCAGAAGTTGGTCAACTGGGTGGCAAACTGGTTGACGGGCAGAAAACAGGGAGTGGTGGTAAATGGTATGCAGTCAGAAGAGATGCAAGTCACAGGTGGGATACCTCAGGGATTAGTCCTGGGACCAGTCCTCTTCAATATCTTCATTAGTGACCTTGCAGATGGACTAGAGGGTAAGGCTTGTCTGTTTGCAGATGACACAAAGATCTGCAACAGAGTAGATGATCCAGATATGGTGGGAAGAATGAGAAGAGATCTGCATAAACTAGCAAAATAGTCCGAAGAGTGGCAACTGGGATTTAATGCAAAGAAGTGCAAGATCATGCACATAGGGAAGAGAAACCCTGAAGCCACCTATAGGCTGGGAGTGGAGTTGTGGGCAGTCACAAAGGAAGAAAGAGACTTTGGCATCATCATCACCCATGACCTGAAATCATCCAAGCAGACCTCTAAAGCAGTAGGTAAGGCTAGGGGGATGTTAGGGTGTATTAGTAGGAGTATCACAACACATAAGAGGGAAGTAATAATTCCTCTTTACAAGACAATGGTTAGGCCCCATCGGGAGTACTGCATGCAGTACTGGAGGCCACACCTTCACAAGGACAACCAAATTGAGGCAGTCCAGAGAAGGGCAACCAAAATGGTGCAGGGATTGCATCAGAAGACTTATGAGGACAGATTAACGGAGCTCAATATGTATACCCTTGAGCAAAGGAGGGAGAGAGGTGATATGATCAAGACATTCAAACACCTTAAGGGCATTAACAAGGTGAAAGAGTCTAACATGTTTAAATATAAGAAAATAGCAGGACAAGAGGACACAGCATGAGATTAGAGGAGGCCGATTAAGGGGAATGTGAGGAAATTATTTTTCACAGAAAGGGTGATGGATGCATGGAACAGCCTACATCAGGAAGTGGTGGCTATGAATACAGTGCAGGGCTTTAAACAGGCATGGGATAGACATAAGGGAGCAATACAAATGAGTATGAATAGATAGACCACTGACAGAGCAAAGGCTGATGGCACATTTATAAGGTAGAAAAAGAAATGGGCAGACTGGATGGGCCTTGTGGTCCTTATATGCCGTCAACTTCTAAAGCATATGAACGTATAGGAAGTTAATAAGCCTGAACGACCACTTCTGTTAATAGACAGAACAAGAAAAGCAAGAAGCAGCTGTGAGGGGAAAGAGGAGAGAGAATAAGAGCCAGGGTAGGTGCAAGAACATGCTGGTTCCAGATTAATGGAGGAAAAAAAAGAAAAGTATGGAGGGTCATCTTTGTCTGAAACAATTGCAGTTTTCACTCAGGAAGGTAGTACCTAACTTTTTGAATGTAGTTGGGCCTGGAAGTGATGATAATTTTAGTGCACTTTGCATGGAGTTCCTTAGGGAAGGAAGAGAGAAGTTAATTGCTGCCGAGCCATAGTTTGTATTCACTCTAGGAATCTGAAAGCAGAGCATAGAGAAGCGTCTTAGTCCACAAAAACCCTTGGTGTGCACAAATAAGCTAGATATGTATGAAGGGAGCTTATCTGAGAGTGCTTTGTGGAGCCAAAGAAGAGCATTTCTTTTCCTCCTAGCTGATAGAGATGGCCAACCCGATTCCTGGTATAGTAGACAATGATGAGTATGTAAGGGTAGATTGTGAATAAATCTGAGGGCCCAGTGGTATAAGGTGTCAAGTTTACTGAGCAGTGTTAGTGGAAAATGAGAATACATGAAGTCAGCATAATCCAAAATAGGTAAGAAAATAGATTGTACTAGCATCTAGAGTAAGCAGATGTTTAAGCCTATAAAATAGGCCTAACCAATGCCTTAGTTTCTTCGAGATTTCATTCAGGTGGCATTGGGAAGTTCAGTTTGTTGTCCAACCAAAATCCTAGGTATTTAAAAGTTTTGACTAATTCTAGAGGTTCATCTACGAGCATTAAAATCCAAAAAGTGGATGTCAAACCGAGGTCAGCTTTTGGTGCGAGTACCATAACTTTTGTTTTTTTGGCTTTGAGGAGAAGTTTGTGTTAATGAGATTATGAAGCATAAAAGTCTTGCTGCTTTTCCTGCGCCATATCTAAGGAGGGATTTATGGTGTATAGTACAGTATCATCCACGAATAAGTGTATATTAGCTGCTTGCAGGTGACTGTCCAGGTTATTGATATAAATTGCGAATAGGATCGAGCCTAATATTGAGCCTTGGGGAACTCCTCGGAGAAGGGTTTTTTGAGATGACAGGTCACCTGCAGCTTTGACTTGTTGCAGTCTATTGGTGAGGTAATTAGAGAACCATTTGATTGCAGAGGTGTCAAGTCCAAGGCTGCTCAGAGCCGTAAGTAGTATGTTGTGCTCCACAGTATCGAAAGCTTTGCTCAGATCCAGGAAGAAAGCAACCACATATTTCTTAGTATCTAGTGCAGTTTGCCAATCTGTGGTTACTTTCATAAGAGCTGACACCATACTGTGTTTGGTTCTGAAGCCATATTGTGCCAGGTTTAATAAGGTATGTATATCCAAGTGTTCTCTTAATTGGGCATTAACAATTTTTTCAAGTAGTTTCGACAGTGCAGGCAGTATAGATATAAGTCAATAACTGTTCAGATCGCATGGGTCTGCCAACTTGAATAGAGGTAGAATATGAGCAGTTTTCCACAGCTGGGGAAGTTCTCCATGCATTAATGACAAATTGAATAGATGTGTAATGGGGGCGGTCAAGTAATAATATCCAAGTTTAAGAAAGTATGGTTCTAAGTTGTCTGCACCTGCGCTCTTTTTAGTATCCAGTGAAAGCAGTAAGTCCTCAACCTGCTTAAAAGTGACTATATTGAAGGTAAATACAGGAGAATACTCTATGTTAGGATTAGTAGTGTTACTAAGGTCAACAGCGGGGTCACCTTGAGGAGTAATTTTACTAATGGGTGAGATATCAAAAGCAAGTCCTGCAGTGGCAAAGTGATCATTTAGCTGTCTAAGAATTTTGGCTCTGTCAGTAAAGATATGCCCACTGGATAGTAATTTTGGCTGGTAGAGATGATTCTGCTGGGCTTCCTTCAACTTCTCTAAGTATGTTCCAGAATTTGGCTGAGTTGTTTTTACTGGCTTCTAGTTCAGCTTGGAAGTACCTAGTTTTTTCTGACCTAGCTAGTTTAGTGCAGGCATTTCTAGACGTATGGAATGCTAACCAGTCTGCCTCCAGTTGTGATTTCCTCGCTCTTTTCCACCAGTAATCCCTATCTCAAAGTGCCTTCTTCAAAATAGAAGAGAACCACCCAAGGGATCTTTTCTTAGATCTAATCCGCTTTAGTGGGGCATGTTTATCAATTAGCTTAGTTAGGAGGCTATGAAAGATATCGAATGCCTCACTAATGGAGAAGGCTAGATAGAAGCCCTGCCATCTGATCCTGCTTAGGTCTTCCAGAAATTTGTTCTGTGAGAACTTTTTCATGCTCCTTCTCAGTATAAATTTTGTGGTCTGGTTTAATTGCAGTGGGTGCCTAATACAGGCAGTAGCACAGTAGTCACTTATATCATTGAAGAACACACCTGCATGTGAAATGTTGTGTGGCTTGCTTTCAAGCATAAGGTTCAGTAGGAAACTACGCTCGGGGAATTTTCTATTCAGCCTAGTGTTTGCAGGTGTCATTTGTACCAATCCCACAGTGTCGCAAAGGTCCTTCAGGATTTTAGAACTGTCATCATTCCAATTCATGTTAAAGTCCCCTAGAATGATACACTCTGTATTAGCGGAGGCAGTAATGTTTTTAAGATGAGGAAGTAGGGCCATACCACCAAACAGAGGATGGTAGCAGACTATAATTAGAAGCGATTTCTCCTTAGTAAGGGATAGTTTAAGAGTCAGGCATTCAAATTCTTTGGGCTTCGTAGTAACATCTATGACCGTTAGTTCAAATTTGTCTTTGCATATATTAAGACCCCTCCCCCTCTAGTCTGTCTAGCACAACAGTATGTAGTGTAGCCCGGAATGTTTATGGATTTATCTGGTAGCAAAGGTTTAAGCCAAGATTCCGAGATCATGAGGAAGTCAGGGGCTGCATGTATAGCCCAGGTCTGTATCTGGTCCAGCTTTTTCAGCATGCTACACGCATTGATGTGTAGGAAGCTAATGCCTTTGTATTGGGGGAGATTTGCAGGGGTTTCCAAAGGAGAAACTGGTCCTGGGCTTAGCTCAACATTTCCCGAGCAGAGTAGAAGAAGTAATAGTAATTTTTTAAGGTATTGGCTTAGCCTGTTAAGAAATCTTTTTTTTGAAATATCTTGTATTTGTGTTTTGTACTTCAGTGGAGGCTTTTGTTTGGGTATTGTCATAGGTAGGTAAAGATAATGCATAAATAATAATTAGAGCCGACGAGGACAAGGGCATTTTTACAAGGTTTCTGGTACTGTTTGGTTTAAGTGAGCAAATATCCAAGAGATAGATGTCCCTGTTCTGGATTGCTTTAATGAACTAGGGGGAAGTAGATCCTTGTACTTATCAGCAGTTGTATTTTGGTATTTGATCAGTTTAGGAACTGGCAATATGAACAGTGCAAGAATTAGTACTGCAAGGTAGCTTCGTTGGACATTAAAGGAGTGTGGCTTTTTTTTTGTTTTGGGGGGGGGAGTAAATGTCACCAGTAGCAAGGAATATGCACCAGGGCAGCAAGCCTCTAAGCACTCTCCTTTAACACAGCTAAGTTCCAGTTACAGTGGGCAGAACAATAGGCGTGGCTGGTCGTAGAGCATCCAATCAGCCGATAGTGGGTAGGTCTGGCTCAGTAACGAAAGAGCATTTAATAGAGGCTGGGGTCGGGGCGGGCGGTGTAGGAAGAAAATTCACATCAGGTATAAGCGTGGGTGGGCTACGGCACAGAATCAAGCTGAAGGGAGTGGTGAGTCTGTAGGGCCAATGGCAGGCAGAGCCGTAAAGGCGGCAGCCAATCGCTAGTGATCCCAAGAGTCGTTCTCCAGTCAGGGCTCTCTCTAAATTCTGGACTTACTGAACAGGCTTACCCAGCACAGGAGGCTCCCTTGCGGGCAGGCGAGGTGCATGTGGCCGGCTGGTTCCTCCAGCCATTGCCACTTCGGGGCAGACGGAAGTCTGATCAAGGGCTCAGGAGCTGGAGAGAGAAAAAAACAGATTGGGGAGGTTTAGATATAGGGAGATGGGACAAAGGGAGCAGAAACATTTAATCGTAGGCTAAATCGGGGGGTGGGGGTGTGAATGCAGCTTCTACAACTAAGACAAAAGCCAGGAGAAGACTGGGGGGGAGGTTGAGGGAAGTATCGGACAGCGCTGTACTTTAGTTAGGTGCCGACCTGCCCAGATAGAAAATTTGCAAGAAGTAGGAGAAAAAAGGGTTGGGGTAGAGATTTCTGAGACAAAAGATGCAATGCAGAAAACAGGGTCAAATCACAATGCACAGGTTCTTAGTAATTAAACGACTATGTTCGTCCTCAACATTCCCCATCAGTAACTTTGCCACAAAAAAGTAAAGAAGAAACAAAAATAGCAATTTTAAAACAGTACATATCCCCAACATAAGCAAAAATTCACATCAGGTATAAGCGTGGGCAGGCTGCGGCACAGAATCAAGCTAAAGGGAGTGGTGAGTCTGAAGGGCCAATGGCAGGCAGAGCCGTAAAGGCGGCAGCCAATCGCAAGCGATCCCGGGAGTCATTCTCCAGTCAGGGCTCTCTCTAAATTCCGGACTTACTGAACAGGCTTACCCAGCACAGGAGGCTCCCTTGCGGGCAGGCGAGGTGCATGTGGCCAGCTGGTTCCTCCAGCCGTTACCGCTTTGCGGCAGATGGTAGCCCGATCAAGGGCTCAGGAGCCAGCACAGGAGGCTCCCTTGCAGTCAGGCAAGGTGCATGCGGCTGGCTGGTTCCTCCAGCCGTTGCCGCTTCAGTGCAGATGGTAGCCTGATCAAGGGCTCAGGAGCCAGCACAGGAGGCTCCCTTGTGGGCAGGCGAGGTGTGCGCGGCCCAGCCGTTGCCACTTCTGGGCAGATGGTAGCCCGATCAAGGGCTTAGGAGCCAGCACAGGAGGCTCCCTTGCAGGCAGGCGAGGTGCACGCAGCCGGCTGGTTCCTCCAG
This sequence comes from Neoceratodus forsteri, assembly GCA_016271365.2. NCBI lineage: Eukaryota > Metazoa > Chordata > Ceratodontiformes > Ceratodontidae > Neoceratodus > Neoceratodus forsteri. The sequence goes on along the minus strand of CM057456.1, from coordinate 1,325,579,119 downwards.
CTGTTGCCGCTTCGGGGCAGATGGTAGCCCGGTCAAGGGCTCAGGAGCTGGGATATGAAGGGCTTCCTCTTCTATACCTCCTAGTAGATGCCTTAAAAGTAATAATACAAACACTGCATAAAATATCAGAGCCTAGTATATAAACCAAGCAAAGTATTTACCTTTAACTTATGGTACTCTTGTTGGTCAAGGTACTTGTGTATTCAATATTATGAGGTATATAACTGGACACAAATATGCAACCTTGGTGAAACAGGGATACCTCAGTTCACTCAGAGGTTAGACAGCAAGCTCCCTCATTGTCCCCCTTCCCAACTATAGGTGTTTCTCATGATGTTAAAATAAAAATGATAAAGACATCTTTTCAGGGAACATTCCTAGGGCAATCATTTTTGCCAGGCAGCGAAAACTTTTCTAATGTCCATCTGGGGTGATCCTGGTCATGCCACAGTCATACACTGCGATTGGGCTCCCCCAGCAATACTATCGACTGTAGGTCAGTTGGCACTCTGAAAATGTGTCTCCCAACACCTAATTAGTGAAACTGGACTGAAACAGATCCTCTGTACTACCTTACCCTACACCTGGGTGAGGTTTGCTATAGGCCTGCTAAGCTGATTGAATCATTAACAGTCCCTAAACACCTACTATGGAAAAGAGCCAGAATCGGTTCATGTCCACTGTCCTGGTGCTAGAAAGTATATGGTACTGTCCTTGCTTTGTGCCCCAACTAGTTGCGAGACCTGAAATCTCCTCCAAAATTTGTCAAACTAAGTAATCTATACCCAATGCTTTAAAGAATATCTAGAGAGTACTCTCCTACTTCTGACTATTACCATAAAAGTTAAACTACGTACTTAACACACTAAAAAGGTAGGAGATTAAGAACAGTCATCAATTCCCTGATTCCCAAAATACCTTGTGACTCATCAGGTTTCACTAATTAGTCCAGTATACTTCAGACGGATACTAAAAGTAATCTCAATACTGATTATATACACCACAGGCCATCCTTGGGTCCACCCCACAGTGACCACATGACATCACTCTTACACTTGTGACAGCCATGATGCAATGCAGAAATGCTGCAGAATATCACAGAATGCTGCAGTATACTGCAGGGGCAATTGTAAGTCAATGGCAGTTAAGCCCTTTTTTCATGCAGGATTTTGTGACATGCCATTACTGCAAGTTACTGTGCTTCATTGTGGCTGACTCCACTATATATGGCCTTTTGAAAATAAGTATCTATAATATGTCCTTGATATCCTAAAATCCCCTAATAGTGAGAAGCCTCACCTAATTAAAATTATGAAATTTAAATTATAAGGATTTTTATAACTATTATAAGGACAGTTAGCTTTGCAAGAAGATACTTAATATGCCCAATTTTTATATGCTGGAATTTAATCATGTGCAGTCAAGACAATTATAGTAACATTATAGTAACAGTTCCTTAATTGGAACAGCTTATTGTTAAGATACATAAACACGATAACACAAAACAAGATAAAAATATCAATCAATCACATCTTGTATGATTCATAGTTACACTCCACTGTAAACACAGTGTTCATGTGAAAAGTATTCCCAGGTTTCACCAGTAAGGTTCAAACCCGATTTTAATTTAGAAGGTGGTTCAGTAGATTCAAAATACTGTATATAAGCTGGCCTGGTGATGCTGAGGGCTGAGGCACTGGACGTCTTACCTCATACCACACCAGCGACCCATGTTCAGGAATGAGCACGGGCTGCTGGGGGTCGACCGGGGAGGAGAAGGATGGAGCGCCCGATGGCTGCTCTCCTTCTCCAGGGGGGTTATCTGCATGCTTCCACCACAATACTGCCATCTAGGGGAGCCCGGGTTGAAGGTGCGGTAGTTGGGAGTAGCAGCAGGGATATTGGGCAGACATCGGCAGCGGGGCAGAGCAGGAGGCACGTCTCAGCGCGCCTCCTAGCTCATTGGGTCTCATTGCACGCCAACGTCTGGGGAGACGAACAAGGGAAAAAACCTCGGTCTCTCCTAGGTGACGACACCTCCCTGCACATCTCCAGCTCATCAAAGCAGACTCCGCTGTACTACGGATTCATGACACAGTGTGCAAGGCTCTGAGGAGGTATGCACGGGAGGTTCATCCTCACCCCACCCGGAGGTTAAACCGGGCACCTAGGCTAGTGGACCCACGTACTGTAGGGCAGACTGAGATGAGACTAGGAGGGTGTAGACAGAGGATGTCTGAAAGAGTGGAGAGAGGAGGTAGTAGGGCGCATACATACATAGTGAAAAAAAACATATATACTAGCGGATAAGCCGATCCATGGATGAGTTGACACCCCCAATTCACCACACACAATCAATAACTTGAACTGTGACCCGCATATAAGCCAAAAAGTAATTTATTGAGAATACAGAAAATTCGGTGATAGAATCCAGTGTTAAAGTGCAAAGTGACTGTAGTGCATATTGGCTTTACTGCTAATGCCTGTGTGAACAATAGCGCTACAGTGCGAGCACCGTTCTAGTACCATAATCATTTAGTTCAGTTCAGTTTACTTCATTTTAGTTCAGTTAAATTGTACGGCACATAGTTTTTAATACCCAACCGAAGCCTTTGAAATTATTACAAACAACTAGGTTCTTCTCAAGGCCATGGTCTGTAAATAAACAATATTAGTTTATTCTCTTAAGACTTGCTCCCATTGTGAGAAAATCTGGAGAAGGAAAGCCTCTGGATGCACTATCCACTGCCAACTACTTTGTTACGAAACAAGATGGATATGAACACCATTCTTTATATAATTCAGTTTCAAAGGTTGTAAGTTGAACAGAATTTTGTTGCATATGTGTATCCTAAAAATTTCTTGTATAGTTCTGCACTTATTATGCATTACAGCTTTTACCCTCTTAGTGCTGCTTAATTATTTTTCAAATACCTGAGGCAGCCATTCTCCTCTCTTTTTCTGGTAGGACCCGTACCCTTCTCAGCTCCATTTGTACATCCACCTGTTTATCATTTACCATTTCATTTTAAATTCTCCAAACCCCATTAAATCTCTGTGGTTATTTTTCCGAATGTCTCCTGTCTCTAGGCGCATTTACATGTAACACTCATTCTGTGAGCACTTTGTTCGGTTGGGACTATTGCAGAGTGGATTGGCTTTACATGCAGTGATCTGTATTGCAATGAGTTGTACAGATCATCTGCAATGTTATGCTTTTTGTGCTGTGTACAGGTGATCCACTCCAAAACAGCCAAGAGAGCACAGGATTCCCTGTTGTCCTGGCACCAAAATAAGCAGAAGGGTGATGTTATATGGTTGGGTAGAACGGAACAAAACTCTGCAAACCCAGGAAAGCAGGGAATGCAGAAGTGGCAAACATTCAGTTCTTTTATGGCACCGATTGCCTGTACATGGCAGAAAGGTAACATTGCAGTTGATCTGTATTGCTCATTGTGATGCAGCTCTCTGTGTGTAAAGATGCCTTCTGCTTCACTGCAGTTTAGCTGCAGTCTCTGTACTCTAATTACCCTGGGACTTGGGTTCATGACTCTTTTGGTCAGAACCTGGAAAATACACAAACAATGTTGCTCGACCTGAGCATAATAAAATTGGTATACAAAGTACCCAGGTCCTTTGTGCCCATAGGCAACAATAGCATAGCTTTTAAAATTATTTTTTCACTCTTATCTCTTTATTCTCTTCACTGTGGCTGCCAAAAATGGCAATCTCCTCATTCAACAACTGAGCACCACCCTGGCTCATCTTCGGTCAGCTTAATTCACACCTGCAGTTCCACCATCAGGTTCATTAACACTTCATTATTCAACCACCGGTATGAGCTCTTCATTCAAAAAAATATCACTTTAAACATAAATGCCAGCCATTTACACAGCAGCAAACAAGAAAACTCAAGCTGCAATTATCCAGAGGTAATATAAGGCTGCTCAAAATAAATTTTACCCCGTCTTAGAAAAAAATATATAACTGTATATGTGGAGGTAAAACAGTTCTGAATGAGTTAAAAAAACAACATTAACAGCATCAAAAGAGGAGCCGAGGTGTGGAGTGCAGCAGCAGCATGGCCATCTTGCTGCTCGGCTCCCCACTCCCTTGCCCACAAGAGACTGATTTTTGCTGGTACTCCAGGTGCTGATTATTACTGCCAACCATAGTTATTGGTGTGGCTCCCCTCAATGTTCTCCAGCCCCATGGACTTCTGTCCTCAGCATGGGAGCCTGGAGAAATGCAAGGAGGAGGAGGAGTGGGCTTTCTGGCACTGAGTGGACCCTACTTGGTGCTGCTGATTGTGGCTGCCAGCAGCATCCCACCTAACCCTGTCTGGCCCCAGGGACTTCAGTTTGCTTTGAGGAGGAGGAGGTCAAAGAGGCACTGAAAGGGGGAAGAAAGCCAGTTTATTTTGGTGCTGAATGTGCCTGTGTATACCACGTCTCTTGGCCACACTGAACAGAGGCCGCCCATCACTGTGCAGAGTGCATATTAGCCCTCACAATGAGTGAGGGATTCTCCCTGCAGCCAAAAAAGCACAACTTGATGATAAAGCACACCCATCCTCATCCAGCCTGTGTGGCCCTATAAAGTAACTTTCATTGGAGCTATGCCCCTTATCCACTATGTAGGCCACCATTTTGTTAACCTCTGACCAACTAAAATATTAATGTCCACAAGGTGCAGCCACTTTAACTTAATGGTGGCTGCAAACTTTGTTTTATAAGTGTAAAATGAAGAGATCATTTATAATTTAATGACTGCTGCAGTGGCCTTGGTGGTCATCATAATGGTAACATGCTCTTTACTGCAGTGCCCAGACTGTTTACCCATGTTCATAGATTGAACAGCAGCTTCTACTAATTAAAGCAGTAGTGCGTGCTAATGGTGAAAACTGTGACTTATGCTTTGTTATTCTTATTTAGGTTACTACTTATCACATGTCCAGTTACATACCAGTGTATCATTTTGAGTCATTTTTACCTTTTTTTTTTTTTTTTTACATTTGAAATCATATTGTATTTAAGAGTGCTCTTTTGAATGTAACGTATTCTGTTTGGTGCCCCATTCCAGAGGCTTGAGGTGCTTTATGCTGACAAATAAAGGGCACACAGTGCAAAAAGTCCAAATGCAATGTATAAATAAAATAAAATGCATTTAAGCAACAACATTAAAATCATAAACAATCATCATTAATGTCACAGGGTGCTCCTGTGAAGGTTTGAGGGCCCAAAAATAACTTTCATATAAATTCAGGGATACCTGAAAACACCGTTTTTTTTTATTATCCTAAAGGTGTTAATGTTACACAATTAGGCTGTTTAGATTGAGTGTTGGATGTTTTTCTTTTAAGTCCATTAAGGAAAAAGGCAGCAGTTGTTTAGTAATACTGTTTGAAAATGAAATGAATAACATAAATAATAAATGAAAGGATAACTGTTAGATTAATGTAAAAACCTTGTCATAACAGTTTACCTGAATTCCTCCCCCCCAGGTAGTTGTACATAGGGTTTCTACCTTTCTGTGGAGTGGCAGCAGTTATACAGACAGCAAAGCTAATGACGTTTTTATAACATGGTTGCATTCGGATTTTAAAATGGGTGTGATTAAATAAATGCATGCTGTTGTTTTCGAGCTGCCACTAACAGAAAACACATCACGGCGGTGAGTACTGACCATTCGGGTCTTTCAGCTATTGAAACTAGCCTTTATTATTTGGGTTGCTGAAATCATTTGTAATCTGCCATGGTGTTGAAATCTGTACTGTGTCGGGGTGTGTGGTGAGCCCTCCGTTGGGTAGAATGGAAAGCCGTTATTTTGTATTAGTGGCTTTGTGATGCCTGTCGGGGTTTCTGCGGGTTTGTTTGGGTTGGAGGGCGGTGGGTGATCATTTGGGTGTTTTCTTGTTTAGAGCTTTTGCTCTTCTCTTGTGTTGGGTGGCTGTTTGGAACTGCTCTGATCGTTTGGGTGAGTGCCCCTTTTGGTTTTAATCTGCCCAATTCGGGAGGTTGGACTCTGTGGAAGTGGGGGCGCTTGTGTTGCGCTCAGGGTGTGTTTGAAGTGGAGTGGATATCGGTCCTGTTGTGGCTCCTGGGAACGAGGAACACGATGTTGGTGATTTGAGCCTTTTGGGGTCCTCTTTTTGGATGTTTTGGTGGATTTCTCTTTGGTGTTTGGCCCGAGTCTCTTGAATAAATAGACATAGGATGAATGGAGTGGACTTGGGACTGATTCAATAGTGCTGTTACTGCGGCTGCTATCGTATGTATCAAAGATCAAAGATTATTTTGAGCAATAGCCTGAATTTTTATATATTCTGATAAAAACTCTCTTTTTTTGCTTTGATATTACGGCTTTGCCTTTCGGAGATAAGCCGTTGCATTTCTTTTCGATAGTGCGAACATTTGCACTATCGAAAAGTTAATCATCGTTAGATTTACTTTTTAATGGACTCTAGCAATTATAGTATTCCTATTTTGAGTTTGACTAACCTTCTGAGGGTGAAGTGAGGAGGTTTGGAGTTGAGTCTGGAACTTCTTTGGGATGAGGGTGTTTGTGGCATTTTGAGGTTCTGGGTTCGGTTCCTGCCAGTGTCTTTGTTCTTTTAGGAGCCGGCCGGTCTCAACTGCATTCCTTATATTAAGTATAGGAAGGGGAGGTGCTTTCAGTCACTAGAAATAATGTTTAAAAAGCACCTAAAAAGAGTTTAATCTACTTGTATGCTTGTAAATATTTTTCTAACGTAATTAAAAGGGGCATTATGTTTATAAATAAAATAAATACTTTGTAAATCAAGATTTAACGTATATAATTATATGCTGGGTGGAGTTAAATAATCACATGTTCCCTTTAGGGGATAAAAGCAGACTATTTGGGTTGAGAGGTAGATCATTCTGTTTGCTGTGGGTCTGGAGGTGTACTCTGGATGCTGCTGTAAAGTGCTCTGTGGAGTTTTGATGAACTGTGTTATTTATTGCTCCGAATTGAAGACTTAGAACTGCCAGAATATTCTGTCTGCTGTGCTATCTACTGCCTCAAATGGAAGACTTATAAATACCAGATTATGCCATTTGTTTTGATGTCTGCTGTCCGAATGGAAGTGTAAGTTGAAAAAAGTACTGTGCCATGCTGAAATAATCTTTGTTTGAAAAGAAAATTAATTAAAATCAAAGGTCTTACAAAGAATGGAGATGCATTTGTTTATATGACTGCCCACATGTACCTGCGACCTATCACAATTAAAAGTCAGGTTAAATAAGCCGGTTTTCAGATCTTTAAGACATCCATGAGGAGCTGTTGTGAATATCTGGGGGAAGTGAATTCTATAGACAAGTTGCAGTCACTACAAAGGTCCTGTCATCTAAAGATTTAAGAGGGGCTTGAGAAACTTCCAGCATTCACCACTGGAACAGGGAGGGTGACAAGGAGTATATGGGCATAGGAGGCCTTTAATGTAACTAGGACCCAAATTGTGCAGGGCCTTGAAAATCATCAAGCGAGTCTTTCCTAGGTTCTCACCAGTATTCACAGCTGTTTTTAATCACCCATTGTTAAACATCACTTTGCTTGTGACTGAAATAAACTAGCATGCATCAGAAGACACTGCTCCCTTACTTCATGGGGCAAGGATTGTTCAAAAACTGCTGAGAATAATCATGAAAAGCTGGGCATTCCTATAAAACCATATTAGAAGTACTCTTTTTATTAGTTCAAATGTGAAAATGTGCTAAAACAGATTCTAAATGGAGGCTTCAGATATCTTACAGACAAAAGATAAGAGGCAATCAAAAACAGGCAAAACATGGTCAAAATGTTCACATTAATATGCACTGTTACTTTCAGAAGTACCAACCAAATATAAGAACACTTACACAGTAGAATAATGAGTGAATGGCATGTGTTCTTGTAAATAAAATTACAAGGCTAGGTAAGCACTGTCAAGACAGTGTGTGTTAACTCAACATGTGGGTGCCCCAGATTAAAACCTTGAGCCCAGGCTGTATTTTGGACTTGTTGAAGGTTTAGCACAGTACCTGTGTATTACACAATTCTTTTGAGAGTATCTTGCATCCCTCAACATGTGTCTACCCTTGGTGACCTGGGGGAGGGTGGGAAAGTATGCAGCAGAATTCACCCTCTTCCAGATGCTGGCCCAATATTAATGGGAATGCATATGTTACACACACACACACACACACACACACACACACACACTCTGCAACAAAGCTTTCAACCCTGAGTCTGACAGCACATGCAGTCCTGCTGGTGTTTCTTCCTTACCAAGCAGACTGCATCATTAATGGAGAATATCACTGGAGTGCTTGCCAGTGTTGGGGTAACCCCACAGGTTGCCAGCCAAGGGGGCATATACAGCAGAGTAAAGAAGTTAGCCACAGGGAGGTATGAGGTCTACAGAATGACAAAAATTGAGCAAAAAAGAATGGTTCAAAGGATTTACAGTACATCTATCCATCATTTTCTAATCTGTGATATTAGATCATTTTTAGGGTGCTTCTATTAATTAAATTGCTATGTTTTTCAGATGCTGGGACGTTTGAGTTGACCAACCTAGAACACAAAGCAACATGGACGACAGAAACTTGATCCTCTAATAAAGGTCTGCAACTGAGAGTCATTACATTTTTATAAGATGATACAGAAGTTAAAATGTTGTAACAACACTATTTTGCATCATCAAATATACCATTAATAAATGCAAAACAAACAACTGCGGTGCTGTACCCAGAAATGTAGTAGTGTTTCCCTCTATCTGATTTATTTTGTTTTACAAACACTATTAGTCTCACAGATGAATTTTTCATGGCTTTTCAACTGAAATGACAAAGATGCTAATAAAGCTAGGGACCTACAGAATATTTTTGTAACTATCATATTTTACATAAAATGTGCATATGTAGTCCATGTTGTGCCTGTTGGCTGTAAAGCATCTGCAGTTTTCATAGGACTACATTCAGAAGCATTTAATTGGATAATGTTACTGAGATTAGCCAACTTAATCATTTGTAGAGGTTGAATATTGATCATTAGGATCACCAAAGTCAGATCTGTCAGTAATTACAGCGACAAAAGAATACTGTGTCCACTGCAGAGGCTGGCGCACGCCACAAGGCTAGCTTAGCAGTGCACAGGACAGCAATGGAGGAGGCTGCATTCCAATTCCAGGAAAAAAAAACATCAAGGTATATATCCTCAAAAAAAATATTTATTTCAGTTCAAAATTGTACAGTGCATACATGCCAGTGGACACTAGACATACACATGGGAGCTACCACATACAGACACCTCAGTGCTTCAGTCCAATCACAGTCTTCCTCGGGGTGGGAGAGTCTTTGAGAGTATGATTGCCTCTTGTACTCCTTTTCTCAAAGAATCATCACCTAAATCAGTGCTAGAGGCTTCCTGAAACTTTTAGCAGACACAGATATTAAGTCAAGTAAGCACTTCACAAACATTGTTAAGCCATGTTGTTCTGATGATGTAATTCAAACTCGCCAGTCAGAAATCATCTCCATTTTAGAGTCTTATCTCAGAAATCATTGTTACAAATAGACAATCAGTAAGTATATTTCAAAACAATGTCTTCTAAATTGGCATGTCCATTTTGCTGTATATCATCTGTAATATCTAATTTTATATTAGCTTTGTTAATAAACTGAGGTCCCATCTGCCTGGATTGGTAGTAGTTCAGGTGGATGTTAAAGATCCCATGGCACTTATCGAAAAGAGTAGGGGAATTTTCCTGGTGTCCTGGCCAAATTTCCCTCATTCACTAAAAATACTATCAACAGCTTATTCTGGTTCAAGGTCAGTTGGCATTCATCTGTATCCCCCTCCCCCGGGTCGTGCCTGAAAATAGGCAGGATTTGTGTAGTGCACTTACCCAGTCAACAAAAAACTAAATAACAAAATAAAAATAAAATATGACTCTACTGGATGTGCAGTGGTGCATGATGTAGTTATTGAAGTATTTATCAGCAGCAAAGAAAAATGTATTGCATGGATACCCTCCAAACAAGTAGAAAACTAAATCCAACTAATTAAAGGTGTCTCAGCTAGTCAGGTCAGCTGATCTAATTTGACCTATCAGACATCTTTCATGAAAGGTCTGACTTAAATACTCATCCAGAAACATTATACTACAAAACACCAGACTTTAAATTAGCACACACTTTGTCTTATTCTGTACTCTTGTATTTTCATTCCTGCCATTTAGATCTGTACACCATCTGCCACATTGTTGTTAAATCAGTGATCCCTAAATAATACTTTCATAAACAAAAACGTACCAATTTTTTTTATAACATTGCTCCACAATAAAATAAAGGCTCATTAAGTCTATGTCATGAAATGACCAAGCATTGCTTTGTAAATCAAAGTAAGTTCAAATCAAGTTAAATCAAAGATCCTTCTAAGTGTCTATACAACCACTGTGTCGCTAGTTTATGATTTAGTGATCTGTCTTAACATTTCTGATATAGTTTCTTCTCATAGAATATATTAGTTTAGTACACTAATATGTACAGTCAGCTTCAGTGTTAATTTCTTGATTGTATAAAGCTTTTCATAACAGATTACAGCAGGTAAAAGTGCTGTGTTTTTAATAGAGAAAAGTACATTAAGTGCAGTCTAGATGACATATGTTTTTCTCAGCTCATGATTAAATGTATATTTAGTGGGTTGCTGTTAGGAAGTTTGTTTATTGAAAAGCCATGTCTTAAATCACAAGCCCATGCATTGCATCATGTGATAATTTTGTATAGTTACAAAATGTAAGATTTATGTATCATTGAGTTGACACATTTGATATATAAAACTGTTTGAATTTTGCTGACGCAGATGTTCAAGTAATTGTAAACAGTAATTTAGACATTTTCTCATCAGTTGACACTGTGGTGAATATTTCTGAGTTTTGAAAAATGGTCTATGCAGATTAAATTATTGATGTGGTATTACTGAATACTGGTATCTGAGTACTAGAACTAGATACTGTAATTTACTTCATGTTCCTGTGTATATAAAATATAATCAACAAGGCAAATTTAAGAATTTTCTCTGTATATACATAACATTGTATGGTAACCATGTGACTATTTGAAGTTTATTTTATATACTGGTCTGTAAATCCTGTATATTTAAAATAAACAAGTTTTATTTTAGAACCTTAATTTGCCCATTTCCTTTTTCACTACAAGTTGTAAGTTTTAGTTCAAGACACATAAAGCTGATAGTAAGTGGCATGTTTTATTATCTGACTTCCTAAGTTCATTTAAAATACAATTAAACTGGCCACCTGGTGGCACAATGTAAGCACCACATGCCTCCATGCAGACAACCTGAGTATGGGAGCTGATCCCAAGGCCAGAGGAATGGGGTAGCACTGCCACATGGCAGTGTTTCCAGCCAGGGGAGGGACGCACCCTGGCTCTTGTCCCGTAGTTACCCATGTGGCGGGCCAAGGAAGCATGTCTCCCTCCACAGAACATCACTGTGTGTCCAACTCAGGGCATCAAGGATAAGGGAGGTAAGAAAGAAATACTAGAAAATAAGTGTGCACCAGCGGCTGTGAATAATGGCACCAGCATCCTCGGGTCCCTCCCCATGTGGATCCCCATCAGAGAGACATGTGGGGAGTGGCGGTCAGGACTAGGGCAGCTGGAGTGAAACCTGAAGCAGGCAGAGGTAGCCGGTAGCCCAAAATCTCAATGAAAAAAAATGCAATTAAACAATAAATGTCAGGGGTTTTGTAGTTTGATAGATTTTTAACTGGCAAAAATAGTGTATTTGATCAATCATGTGTTTCTGGGACTATACAGATACCTTTGGCAGATGTCACCTGACAGTGGGACCTGTTTGTACCTAAACCAAAGCCTGTGTATTGTAACATTTTTGTACAAGATATACATAATATCTGTCTATATTCACTGCCAAAAACCATGCTAATGCAAGGCAAGGCAATGTTATTTCTATAGCACCCTTCCCCGAAGACTTTGTGCTTTTCAATAAATACAATAAAACTACATAACAGTTAGTATAGCAGCAGGCAGCAAGCAATGGATCATAAACAGCAATAATTTAAAGATTCAGGGAAAGCTTCAGCAAAAAGATACATTTTTTAGATTGGATTTAAAGGCTCCCACCATGTGGGCAGATCTAATATTTTGACAAAGCATTACACATAGTAGGTACAACAACACAGAATGTTCTGTCCCCCAACTTTCACAACCTAGATACAGGAACAGAAAGCAAGGCCACATCAGAAGAGTGGAGGGAGTGAGTGAGTTGGGTGGTAGGGAACAAAGAAGTCTTTTAAGTAATCTGGTCCCAGACTGTGTAGGGCCTTGAATGTTGTTAACAAGCATATCTTGAAGGTCATGCACCATCACAGAGGCAGCCAGTACATTTCATGCAGAACCAGTATAATGTTGTGCCTTTGAGAGGAGGCAACAGCCAGCTGGGCCACAGCATTCTAGACTAGCTGCAGGAGTCTCAAACCTCAAGACATGCAGACATTAGGGCTGAAGAACACAAAGTACACATAGTAAGGAAATGAAAAAAAAAAAACATAAGAGTTTGGGGTCTCCGGAATATTGCCAAATCAGTGGTGGGGTGTTCCTTGGGGTTGCCAACCCTAATGTCAACCCCATCCCCCCAGCTCGTAATCTCTTGTCCAAAGTATAAGGTACAGTTCCAAGCCAGTGACTCAGAAATATACTCTTCCGAAGTACGAAAAATATGACTTGCCACATGTTGCCAACAGAATCAGTTGTAGCCTTCTTCATGCAGGGCCCTGCTGGCCCTGTAGGAAAGAAAGAGATCACATCTGACATTTTTTGCACTTCTATGACTTTGCCCCAAGTAAACCAGTTGCCATGAAATTTTCAGAATTCAGACATTCTGGCACCAAGTCTTTGCCTGCAACATTTTAAGTACATTGCTTGAATAGATACAAAGTTATTAAGGTACAAAAATCATGGTATAACATTAAAGTGCCTGTTTAATAATACTGTTGCAGTAGTGCCGGTATGCCACTTGATTACGGTACAGTTACTGTTTGTGTGAAAACCCTATGTTTGACCCTTATAACGCAACCATCTTAGGACATGGGGTTTTGAAAATTGGCATATACCATCTCAGCCGAACAGACTAAGTGTAAGCCAGTTTTCAAAAACAGTAGACGTGCTTGTTTTGACACTGTGAAGGGCCACAAATAGCACAATTCACCCAATTTAAGGCATTTTTTTGTGCACTGGTAGTGAAAAAGTACACTGATTTAAAAACCTGACACTTTCAGAATCCTTAGATATTGGCCCAGAAGAGGGTCTTTACTTTTTTCATGATGAAAAAGCCAAATTAAATAGTTGTGTTTTCTAAACCAGAGAGCACACATACATACACTAACACAAAAAGGCAGAGAAAAGCTATTTCAATAAAAAAAAACACAACCATTCTTTTTCATTTATGATTGACTTCAAGTAACTCATGAATGAAAAAGAACTGTCTCATTCATGATTAACTTCTAAGTCAATTAAGAATGGTGTTGGCAGATAGGGACCATTTAATTCATCTAGTCTGCCCAAGGTGGCTACCCCACTCCTCTTTAATTGTTCAAGACAAGCTGTCCACTCTGTCTGTCCCACACTAGTTTAAATTTTCTAACTATCTTAGCTGCCACCACCTGTGCTGGCAGGCTGTTCCATGGGTCTATCATCCTCTCCGTGAAGAATTACTTTCTATAGTTGCTCTTGAACTTGCCTCCCACCAGACGCAAGTTGTGCCCCCATGTCCGAGTTCCTTTGTTTACTTGGAAGAGATTCTCCATCTTGTTTATTCTCTTGAAGTATCTGAATGTTTCTATCATGTCTCCTTTATTTCTTTTCTATTCTAGTGGGTACAATGTTAGTACCTTGGGCCTAGTCTCATATGTCTCATGGTGCAGCCCTTGCACCATTTTAGTATCCCTTCTCTGCATTGTCTCTAATCTGTCTATGTCCTTTTTCAGGTGTGGCCTACAGAACTGGACACAGTACTCCAGGTGTGGCCTTACCAAGAATCTATACAGTAGCTTAATTACCTCTTGCTTTCTGCTTATAATGTTCTTACCTATACATCTGAGGATGCTACTTGCACTGTGTACAGCTTTTTCACACTATTTTGTGACTTTGAAGTCATTGGTGATGAGTATATCCAGATCCCTTTCCATCTTTGTCACTTCTAATTGGTGCCCATCTAGAGTGTACTTTACCCCTGGGTTTCACTTTCCCAGGTGCATAACCTTACATTTCTTGGCATTAAATTTTAACTGCCAGTGTTTGACCATTTCTCTAGTTTCCTGAAGTCAGCTACCATGCTTGTGGCCCCTTCCTGTGTATCCACCCTGTTGTAGAGCTTTGTATCATCTGCAAACAGGCATACCCTCCCCTTCAATTCTTATGTGATGTCACTGATGAAGATGTTGAAGAGGATTGGACCCAGCACCGACCTCTGTGGTATGCCGCTGGTCACTTTACCCTCTTGTGACAAATCCCCATTGACTAAGACTCTTTGCTTCCTATTCTGTAGCCAATTCCTAACCCAGTAAACTATCTTATGCCCTAACTCTGTGTGCTGTAGTTTGTTTCCCAGTCTTCTGTGGGGGATGGTGTCAAAGGCTTTGCTGAAGTCTAGGTACACTATGTCCACCACACTGTCCAGGTCTATTGTTTTGGTAACCTAGTCAAAGAAATGAGTCAAGTTTGTTTGACATGATCGACCTGCTGTGAAGCCATGCTGCTTGGGGTCTAGTTTTCCATATTCCCTTATGCATCTCACTATTCTCTCTTTTAGTAGTGCTTCCATAATCTTTCCCACTATAGAGGTTAGGCTGACTGGGCAATAGTTTCTAATTTCCTCTCTGCTTCCTCCCTTGTGCAAGGGCACTACTGTTGCTGTTCTCCAGTCCTGAGGTACTGTGCCACTCTCCAGTGATTTACAGAATAGTTCTGCTAGTGGTGCTGCAATTTCTTCCCATAGCTCCTTCCAACACTTTCAGATGAATACCATACAGTCCCATTGCCTTATCAACCCTAAGTTTATTTAGTTCTTCTAGGACCCTTTCCCTTGTGAAGGGGATAGTGTCGGCCTCCATGTTATTTTGTGAAGGGGATAGTGTCAGCCTCCATGTTGTTGTGTTCCATCTGCTTTAGTGAAGGTCCTTTACCACTGTCTTTTATTGTGAATACAGAGCAGAAGAATTTGTTCAACACCTCTGCTTTGAGTTTGTCTTCATCTACCATCTGGCCATCTTCTGCTGCTAATCTGACTATTCCTCCCTTACTCTTTCTCTTTTCCCTCATGTACCTATAGTAGGTTTTATCTCCCTTCTTGACTCCCTGTGCTATCCTTTCCTCTGTTTGTGCTTTGATACAAAGATACATAGACTATGTCAGCAGATAAAGGCCTATGGCCTACCCACTCTGCCCATTTGAGTTTGTAAGTTCCCTTTACGTTTTTTTAGAAGTCTGTTGCCCCTTACCCCTGACCTCGAGGATTCCCTTATGTCTATCCCATGCATTCTTAAAGGGAAACAGTGGAAAAGACACAGCTTTACCCAGGCGCTACAAAAATGCCTGATTAGTGCTTTTAGACAGTACCATTTTTTTAACAAATTACTCTAATTGATTTTTTAGTGATTTAAACAGTGGCCTTCAACTTTCACTTTCTGTTGCTGGCAGCCACCATTTCATCAGTAGCAGAGAGCTTCCTGAGCTCACTTTATGCTAATATGTCCTGCCAACCAATAGCTGAGGTCAGACAGGCATATTAGCATATAGTGAGCTCAGGAAACTCACTGCTGCTCATGAAATGGCTGCTGCCAGCAACAGGAAGTGAAAGATGTCGGTAGCTGTTCTAAATCATTAAATAAAGTTGTTACTGTCTGAAAGCACTAATAGAGAGTTTCTGCAGTGTCTGAGTAAAGCTTTGTCTTTTCCACTGTTTCCCTTTAAATCTTGTGATTGTTTTGGTCCCCCCCCCCACTTCATCTGGCAGGATGTTCCATTTGTCCACCACCCTTTTTGTGAAGAAATTCTTCCTCACGTTTTCTCTGAATCACCCTCCCTCCAACTTCATCCCATACCTTCTAGTCCTGGAACATCTTTTTTGCTTGAAAATAGTGTATTCCTGCACCCGTTTCCTCCCTGTAAGGTACTTGTATGTCTCTAACATATCCCTCCTCTCCTCCAGGGAGTACATATTCAAGTCCCTCAGTCTCTCCTCATAGGACTTGTGATGCAATCCCTGCACCATCTTTGTTGCCCTCCTCTGAACCTTCTCCACCCTGTCTATGCCCCTACGTACTGTAGATAAGGTCTCCAGAACTGTACACTGTACTCCAGTTGGGGCCTCACTAGTGACTTATATAGTGGAATTATAACCTCCCTTTTCCTGCTGGTGATGCCCATCCCTATGTATCCCAGCATCCTATTTGCTTTACCTGCTGCCTTATCACACTGATTCCCTACCTTGAGGTCATCAGAGATGATAACCCCAATTTCCCTTTCCTGCTTGGTGCATGCTGTATCCTCACCCCCCAACTGATATGTTCCAGAGTTTTTGTGCCCCTTATGCATTACCTTGCACTTCTTTGAATTGAATTTCAACTGCCAAACTCTTGACCATTCTTCAAGCTTCTGCAGGTCCCTCCTCATTCTGCCTACACCCTCTGATGTGTCCACTCTGTTACAGAGCTTTGTGTTGTTAGTGAACTGGGAAATTCTGCTTTCTAGGTGCTGCACAATGTCACTGAAGATGCTGAATAGGACCAGTCCCAACACTGACCCCTGTGGTACCCCACTGGTCACTCTTCCCTCTGTGGAGTGACAGCCATTTACCACCACCACCCTCTGTCTCCTGCTACTCGACCAGTTACTCACCCACTGCACTGCTGTCTTGCCCACTTCTATATTCACCAGTTTGTTTAATAGCCTTTTATTTGCCACAGTCTCAAAGGTCTTGTTGAAGTCCAGATAGGCCACGTCCACTGCCCTCACCTGATCCACCTCCCTTGTCACCCAGTCAAAAAATCCAATGAGACTGGTCTGGCAAGACCTCCCCCCAGTTAAACCATGCTGCCTTGGGTCCTGTAGACTGTTGGCAACCAGATGTTCCACCAATCTCTTCTTTAGTAGTGCTTCCATTATCTTCCCTACTACTGAGGTTAGGCTGACTGGTCTGTAGTTTCCCACTTCCTCTTTGTTCACACTTTTGTATAAGGGGACCACATCGGCTGTCCTCCAGTCTTAGGGTACCTCCCCTGTTTCCAGTGATCAGCTAAACAGGATTGCCAGAGGTTCAGCCACCACCTCTGTTAGTTCATTTAGGACCCTGGTGTGCACCCCATCTGGTCCCATTGCTTTATCTACTCATTCCTTCCACTTTCTTTAGGACCCTTTCCCATCTAAAGGGACTTGTGTCCATTTCTGCACCATTCCCTCCCCTTGTACTCCCTTCAGGCTTATTACCCTCCTCTTCCTCAGTAAAGACTGAGCAGAAATATCTGTTCAGTATGTCAGCTTTACTGTTGTCATCATCCATGCAGCCCCGTCCTCTCCTTCAGCCTCACAATCCCTCCCTTTGCCTATCTTTTTTCACTTATGTACCTGTAAAAGGTTTTGTCCCCTCTACCCACTGATTTTGTGATGCTCGCTTCTGTCTGAGCATTGGCTTCCCTTACTGACCTCCCTGCATGTCTTTGCTTCTCCTGGTACTTCTCCCTATCCCCTTCTGTCTGCATCTTTTTGAATTGCCTGAATGCAATCTTTCTGGCTTTCACTTTCTCTGCTACCTCCTTGGAAAACCATAATGACCTCCTCTTCCTTTTCCCCTTGCTAACCTGCTTAATGTATAAATTTGTTGCTCTTCTAATCCCTGTTTTAAATATTGCCCACTGTTCCTCCACCCCCGATTCCCTCCCCATTCCCATTAGTGCCTCTTTCAAGTATGTCCCCATTTTCCCAAAGTCTGTCCTTCTAAAATCCAGGATACAGTTTTTGTGTGGTTTGCTTCTGCTTCTGTGATTTCAAACCACAGTGACCGGTGGCCACTGCTCCCGAGGTGCTTCCCCACTGTTACCCCATTACGCTGTCCCTGTTTGTGAGCACAAGGTCCAGTATTGCCTTCTGATGAGTTGGTTCCATGACCAGTTGCTTAAGGAAGGCATCTTGAAGGGAGTCCAGGATACATCTGTTCCTGGTTGCTGCTGCCTCTGGAAGGCTTCAGTCCACGTCTGCAGTACTGAAGTCTCCAGCCAGCAATACTTAACCCTTGTCCACCATCCTTTAGATGGCTAACATTAACTCCCTATCTGCCTCTTCCTGCTGGGCTGGTGGTCTGTAGACCACCCCGTGAGGATGACTTGACCCTATTTTCCCCTCCAGCTTAACCCATAGTATATTTCCCCCATTTTGTTCCTCCTGGATCTTTGTGGCCTTTATGCGATCTATCACATAAAGTGCCACTCCTCCTCCCTTCCTGTCTGCCCTGTCTCTTCTGTATGTGTTGTAACCAGGTGTGGTCATCTCCCATTCATGATTATCATTACACCAGGTCTCTGGGATGGCCACAATGTCCAGGTCCAACTGCGCCATGGCAGCCGCCAGATACTCCATCTTGTTGCTGAGGCTTTTGACATTGGCACACATGGCTTTCCATGATGTGAACTCTCTGGACTGTTTAGCTGTTCTACTCTGGCCCCCCCGGTTGCTCTTTATCCCTGGTTCTCCCTAGTGTCTACCCTTCTGTTGAATTTGCCCCCTTTTTCTGCCTATCCACCCCTTGTGTCCCTATCTCCATCTTTTGCACACTGCTTATTAGAGATATCTCCTCCTCCTGTTCAGTGGTTCCATTGCTTGCTATGGATGGTGGGCAATTAGGTACCATCCTCTCTCGCCTGCCACCCCCCTTGGCTAGTTTAAATGCTTGTCCATGTAGTATCTAGCTGGGAGAATATTTGCAGTCATTTGTGACTAGACCTGTTACTTAAACTCTGTAAAATAGGTGTCTGATAAGGAGAGGAGCTGAAGGGGGCCTGAGGAGCTGTGGATTCAAAACAGTAGTTATTTGTGGGCTCTGTCTGCTGTAGCTGAGACAGAGAGCAGCCACCAGCTTCCTTAAAGCAAGGAGGTGATTTAACAGAGTACACTGAATTAAATTCTTAATTTTGGGGCCTGTGTAATTAAGTAGAAGTCAGTGTTTGGTTCTCTTTTTTGGGGGTTGACTTTTCTTAGTGTAACTTTTATTTGCCGGGGGGGGGGGTTTAGCTGGGAGAATATCTGCAGTCATTTGTGATTAGACCTGTTACTTAAATTCTGTGAAATAGGTATCTGAAAGGAAGGAAGACACTCACTGGGGTGGTGGGTCAGAGTTGCAGTTGACTGTATCTGGTGAGCACGAGCAGTGCAGCAGGAGTTTGTGGACTTGGGCAGGGGCCTTAGACAAGTAACATGCATGGTAACTTTCTCGGAAGTGCTGCCTGTCTGTGGCGTGGGTGAGGCTAGGGTACTCTGCACAAATGTATTCAATGACTGGTTTAAAAACTGGTGCGGAGCTCAGGGATTTGGCTTCATTGGGGACTAGGGGTCCACATTGAGGGATACAGACCTATACTGGCATGATGGTCTGCATCTGTCCGGGAGGGGAACCAGGATCCTAGGTGATAGGTTTAAATGCTTCATAGGCAAGCACTTAAACTAGCCAAGGGGGGGAGGCAGTGGACAGAAGCAGGGAAATTCCAGCTCCCCGTACAAAACAGGGTAGTTAGCGGAGTAGACACAAAGGTAGAGAAGTCAATAGGGAGCAGGATAGGGGTAAATCCAGAAAAAGGCAAAGGCAGTAAGGACAGGGATGGGCCTATAAGGGGTAAGGCTATCAAAAAATGGAGGGTGATGAGTACCAATGCCCATAGTCTGGGTAACAAGCTCCCTGAACTAGTGACCTTAATGGAAGAGGGATGCCTGGATATTGTGGCAGACATAGAAATATGGTACACAGAGAGCCATGACTGGGATGCCAACATACCAAGGCACACAATCTACAGGAGAGACAGGGAGGGGAAAAGATGAGGAGGAGTAGCTTTCTACATAAGGGGAGGTATGAAAGCAACAGAACTACAGGGTAAACAGGGAGGGGAGGAGGCACTGTGGGTCACCCTGGAGACAGGAATTGGCACCACAATTCACACAAGGGTTGTTTACAGATCCCCATCTGGGGGGGGAGGCAATGGACAAGGAAATGATAGAAGGAATCTTTAGAATGGCAGACAAAAGAGAGATATTCTTGATGGGGGACATGAATATGACAGATGTTAACTGGAGCACCTTTACTGCAGCCACATCAAAGAGCAGGGTCATTCTTGATGCCCTGCAGGGGGTATGCCTCAGACAGCTAGTGTTGGAACCCACTCGGGAGGGAGCAATCTTAGACCTGGTACTCTCAAACAGGGATGGAGACAGGATCTCAGATTTAGTAGTGGGTAGTCATCTGGAAACAATCAACCACCAATCAGTGTGGTTCACAATAAACACAGCTATAGAGTCAAGCCATACAAAAGCAAGGGTATTGGACTTTAGGAGGGCTGATTTGGGCAAAATGGGAGAGTGCCTCAGAAAAGCACTAGCAAAGAAGCAAGAAGCAGGGGTGGAAGAACAGTGGGGAAAAATCAAAACTGCCATCACAGAGGCAACAAGCCTTTGTTTAAAGCAAATTAACAAAACAAAACAAAGGAAAAAGCCACTATGGTTCTCAAAAGAGGTGGCAGGTAAGGTTAAGGAGAAAAGCATAGCATTCAGAAAATATAAGGAAACACAGAAGGAGCAGGACAGAGAACCATATCAGCTAAAGCAGAAGGAGGCAGGGAAGGCAGTCAGAATAGCAAAGGCCCAAACTGAGGAAAAGATAGCCACCTGTGTTATGAAGGGGGATAAAATCTTTCATAGGTAGATTAGGAAGTGAAGAAAGACCAAGAGAGGGACACTGGGACTTAATAAAGGGAAGGGAGTGTGAGCAGAGGGTGACAGTGAAAAAGCAGAGATATTGAACAAATACGTCTGCTCAATATTCATAAAAGAAGTGGAGGGGGAGTTACCTAAACCAAACAATATAAAGATTCTGGATATTGGGGTCAATAACAGTCCATTCACAGAAGAAAGGGTTCTGAAAGAACTCTTAAAATTGAAGGTGGACAAAGCAATGGGGCCTGACAGGATTCACACCGGAATTCTAAAAGAACTAAGGGGAGAACTAGTGACGACCACTGACTACCATCTTTAACAAATCATGGGAGGATGGGGTGGTACCTGAGGACTGGAAGAGGGTGGATGTGATTCCACTTCACAAAAGTGGGAGCAAGGCAGAGGCAGGAAACTAGAGACCTGTTAGTTTGACCTCAGTGGTAGGGAAAATGATGGCATCACTTCTGAAGGAAAGAATTGTTGAGTACCTAGAGGATGGCGGGGCACAGGACTCAAGGCAGCATGGATTCATGGTGTGAAGGTCATGTCAGACAAATTTAATAGACTTATTTGACTGGGTGACCAAAGTAGTAGACCAGGGAGGGGCTGTGGACATGGCCTACCTAGACTTTAGCAAGGCATTTGACACAGTCCCACACAAACTGGACAACAGGATGCAGAGGGTAATAGTAAATGGAGCCCACTCTGAAGAAAGGGGGGTTACTATCAGGGTATCACAGGGTTCAGTACTTGGACCGGTCCTCTTTAATGTCTTTACAAGTGACATTGCAGAGGGACTGGAAGGAAAAGTATGTCCTTTGCAGATGCAACAAAGATCTGCAACAGGGTTGATACACAAGGTGAAGTGAAAAGGATGAGAAGGGGCTTGGTAAGGTTGGAGGAATGGTCAGATGTATGGTGGCTTAGATTCGATGCAAAGAAGTGCAAAGTAATGCACCTAGGAAAACAAAATTCCAGGGGAAGAGCACACAATAGGGGCTGAGATACAAACAAAAATGGAAAGGGACCTGAGGGTAGTCATATCAGATGACCAAAAGTGGGCCAGCAATGTGAGAAGGCAGTAAGAAGGGCTGGGGGGATACTGGGATGCATAGGGAGAGGTATCACCAGTAGAAAAGAGGAAGTTATTATCCCTCTGTACAGACAGTTGGTGAGACCCCATCTGGAATACTGACAGCAGTTCTGGAGACCCCATTTCCACAAGAACATAGACAGGATGGAGGCTGTCCGGAGGAGGGCAACAAAAATCGTGCAAGGTCTGCACCAGAAGGCATACGAAGACAGACTAAAGGAGCTTAATATGTATATCCTCGAGGAAAGGAAGGAGAGGGGGAGCATGATAGAAACTTTCAAGTACCTCAAGGGAATCAACAAAGTCCATGAGAGTACCATCTTTCAGAAAAAGAGATGTGCAAGAACAAAGGCACACAATTTGAAGATAGAGGGGTACAGCTCAGAGGTAATGTGAGGAAGAATTGTTTCACAGAGAGGGTTGTGGATGCATGGAATGGCCTTCCTGAAGAGGTCATGGAGTCAAAAAGAGTTGGGGAATTCAAAAATGCATTAGACAGACATAATGTAATTCTAATAGGGGTAGGAGGAAGTAGTCTGTTGGTTGCCTAGGATCTGCAGCTTATCCATTAGGTAAGGAAATGGGCATACTAGGTGGGCCAAGCAGTCCTTATCTGCCATCAAATTCTATGTTTCTATTTAAACTTATCACTGAGTGCTTAGATTCCCCTCCAGGACAGATGCAGGCTGTCAGGCTTGAATAAGCCCCCATCTCTCCAGGTAGATCCCTAATCACTAATGAATCCAAACCCTTTCTCGCAGCACCAGTTCTTCAACAATGTGTTAAAGTACCTGGAGCGTGCACCCCTACGCTGTCCCATGCCTCTCACAGGTAGTACTTCCGAAAAGGTAACAGAGATAGCTACTTCCTTGAGACCACTCCCCAATTTTCTAAACTCTTCCCGGATTTTCTTGGGCTCCCCATTTACCAGGTCATTAGTACCTAGGTGGATAATGACATCCAGCTCACCTTCCCATCTTGCTTTCCCAGTGATCCCCAGAATCCTTTTTTTTTTTTTTTATTTTAGTCTTTGGTAACCGGATAAGGCCCACTAGGCACAAGAGCCTGTTTTCAGGGGTGACCTGGGAGCACTGGGCAGTTAAGTGACTTGCTCAGAGTCGCACAGTATGCAAGTGGAGGTTGTGAGAATCAAACTCAGGTCTGATCTGCTGGATGTATCAAGTTCATTCACACCTCATTCCTCTAACCTCTAGGCTATACTTCCAACCCATCCCTCCACCACGTGGCACCTGGTAGGCACCTCACCTCCCTGTCCTCCCCCTCATGTGTTCCTAGCTGGATCCCTCTTACGATAGTCACCCACCAGGATTCACTTCCTCCTCCTCTGGGGTCCACTGCTCTCCCCACTGTTGTCACCTCCTCAATTGCCCTCCACATCCTTCCCTTCCACTTCTCTGGGTGCCTCTGTTTGGTTGTCTCCATTTGCCACTGTGGCATATGAGTTCTGGAGTGGAATATGATTTGTGACGTGCCTCTGCCTGACCGCACTAACCCTCTCCGAACTCACCGTCATCCAAGTGCTCCTCATTCTAGGCATCCTTTGAGGCAGCAGCATTGGACTGGGTGGTTTCTGGATAAGGGCGAAGGTACTCCTGGCCCAGTTTACAGCTGCTCTAAGTCTGACTACCTCATCCCACAGTCCAGAGAGATGCCTGCAGATAGGGCAGCACCTCAGTGTCCAGAAGGTCTGCCTGAATACGGCTGCCTCATCCACTGCATTGCACCACTCCCTACATTATACTGCACTTATACTGCTATTCCAGTGATTATCTGTTACTGAAGCTCTCCTTCTAGTTCCCTATTTATTAATTTACTGTCCTGAAAATTCTGCCACTGATTCTCAGATACTTTTTCTTAAAAGAGGAAAACAACAACAAAAAATGAGTCAAAACACTTGTGTCGAGTGCGGGCTTCCTCCCCGCTTATGCCCCTCCTACTCCACAACTCCTGCTATTCTCTGCGCTTGGCTCCTGTCAATCAGATTTAACAGGGCATTTAATTAAGAGTGGGGAGTAGGGGGAGGAAAGGTGGTGGGTGAAAATTTGCAGCAAGTAAAGACAGCAAAGGAATAACAGCACCACTAAAAGCACACTAAACTAGGTTTAAAATCAAATCAGCAATGAACAGTTACTGCACTGCACTGCACTGAAATGAGTCTGGATCTTTCCCCTTCTGGCCTCTTCTGAGAAATCAAAAATCAACTTGCTACTTCAAATCTGACTTAGCCCTGCCTCCAGTTATCACGTAGCTGAGGCCAGAGGTCATACAATTAGCATCCCTCCCCCAAACTACAGGGCAAGACCAACAAGACAAAATTTGCAGTAACTAAATACAGCAAAAGAATAACAGAACAACTAAAAGCACACCAAATTAGGTTACAGATTTTTAACATCCCCAAAACAATTCCAAGTAAAGACAGCAAAGGAATAACAGCACCACTAAACGCACACTAAACTGGGTTTCACATTTTCAACAGCCCCAAAACAGTTCCAAGTAAAGACAGCAAAGAAATAACAGCACCACTAAATGCACACAAAACTAGGTTTAAAACAAAATCAGCAATGAGCAGTTCCTGTACTGCACTGAAATGAATCTGGATCCTTCCCCTTCTGGCCTCTTTTGGCCCTTGGAATGGCTCTTCCTGCCTCCCTCAGTTTGTTCCTGTAATTGTCCATGTCAGCTTTCTTCTGTGACTTTTTGTATTGCTTAAAGGCCCTCTTCTTTTCCCTTATTTTTGTTGCCATGTCCCTGGTGAACCAGAGAGGGTTCTGCCTTTTTTTTGATTTACTGATTTGATGTGTAGATTGTTCAGTAACTAGTTATGGCTTCCTTGAAATGTTGCCAGTCTTCTTCCACATTCCCCAAGCTACCCTTGGATAGCATTGATTTGATTGTTGATCTCATCTCTGGAATGTTTGCTTTACAGAAATCAAGGATGTTGATTTTTGTGTGACATATTCCCTCTGCTTTGTTAATTGTTAACCAAACTGACCTTTGGTTGCTGGTCCCCAGGTTGATGCCCACCTGTATATTTGAAATCCTTGAGCTGTCTGTGAGCACCAAATGTAGGGTTGTGTTGTCTCTAGTGAGTGAGTTCAGTAGTTGGTTGAGTCCTGCATCTTTCAGTGTGATCTGGAACTCCCTACTCCTTTCAGTGGATGCTGTGTATGAGGTCCAATCTACATGGGGCAGACTAAAGTCTCATACTACTAGTAGCTCACTCTTGTGAGCCATCATTGAGATGGCTTCTAAGAGTTCTTTGTCAATGTCTGTTTCCTGGGATGGGGGTCTATATACAAACCCCACTCGAATGGGGTCCTTGTCCCCAGCTCCCAGGATGACCCCCAAGGGCCTCTGTATTTCTTTGTTTTCCTTGAATCTCTGTTGCACTGATCCCCTCCCTTACATACAGAGCTACCCCTCCCCACTCTTTCTCCCCTCATGGACTCTTGTGAAGAGCCTGTAACCTGGTATGGCCACATCCCATGTGTGGTTCATGGTGAACCATGTTTCCATGACTGCAACCTAGTCTATTTGTGTCTCTGCCAACATGGCGGTGAGCAGCGGGAGTTTGCTTGGTAGGCTACAAGCGTTAATGCACATTGCCTGCCATCCCTGAAATTGCCTTTGTTGGGTCTGGATATGCAGTTTTGGTTTACATCGTTTGTGTTTCACAACCCTATTGCTTCTTCTTGGTGGATTACCCTTTTTTGTTTCATTCTGATTGAAGGTTTCACTTGTGTTATGGTGTGAGATGCCATTTTAGCTGAGGATGTGGGAGGGGTATATGGCACCTTCTTTTGTTTTTATACTTTTTGGCCCCTGTGGTCAGCCCACATCTGGCTGACATCCTAGCGCAACCCTGCTCCCATTAAGCCTCTCGCCCCAGTCATACCTCCATGGCTTGTCCCCATGGTGGGGAGGTGGCAAGCTCCTCTTACTCATTGCCAAGTCTGGATCCAGTCCACTGGGGGCAACACCTCCAGAGCTGAGAACATCCTGGGATGGCCATCAAGCAACATGACCACACAATTTTCCTCTTTTTCTTCCCCTCAGGGGTGGGGCATGCAATGAAATCTGCGGAGGCAACTCGCATGCTCCCATGCTCGCTCCTCCAGGCGTCTGCCTCATCCCCCCACCCACCTAGTCAGTGTTGGCAGTGCTGTCCACCAGCCTCCGCTAGGGGCCAGGCATTCACCAACTACTGGAACCCCCAATCCCCAGAGAAGGAGAGCAGTCCCTGTGATGCTTAATCCTTCTCCTCCCCTGCCAATCCCCAGCGGCCCGCGCTTGTTCCCAAACACGGGTTGCCGGTGTGGTGCGAGGTGTGGTGTACAGCGCCTCAACCCTCAGCACCACTGGGCTGGCCTATGGCAGCTTCTTTGATGCAGTGGTTGCCATTGTTTCCTCCTCCTCCACTAGTTTAACTGAGAGATATGTATGTTGAACATTTGCCCGAGTGCTTGTGTACCTTGCCTTTTGAAGTTTAGG